>CM053405.1:77373500-77406614 GCA_028644305.1 Xerus rutilus
CCATACTATTCCATTTCGCTTATCATAAAAAAGCTTCCTCTGACTTGGACTACACTACCAACAATACTTCACCAGATGTTAAAGATGAGATGAATTTTGATTTTCAACTACTTCTAACCAATTGAGCACATGCTTGGTGAAGAGTAAACCAGAAAGAATCAATTGCCATCAACCCAGAGGCTTCTCTCTAAGGAAAAGGAATGAAAATGTCTTTATATAACAGATTTATATTTTTAAGATTAACAAAGATATGAGCAGCCATCTTTTAGTCATCAATAACCCTTTATACACTTCACATCTATGAGATAAGCTTTTTTATGTTCCATGTGTAAACAAGGTACTGTGGCCTTTCCTTTTCTGTGCCAGACTTATTTCACTTAACATTATATCCTCCAGGTTCATCCATATTATCTTCAAATGACAGAATTTCCTTCCTTTTTATGGTTTAATAGTGGAATAATGGTTACAAGAGGATGAATAGGTGTGGGAGTTGGGGCAGGAGGTAGTTGTTTTTAAAGGATACAAAGTTATAGTTAGATAGGAGGAAGAAAGTCAAGAGATATGTTGAACACCATAGTGACTTCATGATAATAGGTAATATTCTTGGAAAACTTCCAAAGTGAATGTTAAATGTTGTCAGCAGAAAAGTGATAATGATGTGAGGTGATAGATGTTTTAATTAGCTGTAATTAATTACTCCACAAAGTATTATACTTCTAATCATTTTTTTAGCAGGGAGGAAGCCAGGGATTGAACTCAGGGGCACTCAACCACTAAGCCACAACCCCAGCCCTATTTATTTAGAGACAGGGTCTCACTGAACCACTTAGTGCCTCGCTTTTGCTGAGGCGGCTTTGAACTTGCCATCCTCCCACCTCAGCCTCCAGAGCTGCTGGGGTTTCAGGCATGCGCCACCATGACTGGCTACTTCTAATCATTTTGTACACGACAAATTCATTCAGTTTTATCTATCAGTTTAAAATAGGTAAATAAATAAATGTCTGTGAAAAATAAAAATTCAAATGACTAGTTATACAGAAAAAATAATAGTAAATTCTGACTTCATCCAATTGTTAATTTAATCAGCAAATATTTCTTGGAAAAATACTTGTGTCAGGTTTTGTTTTGTGCCATTTGAGTGTTCCAAAGAAAAACTAGATATGATTACCGTAATTAAGCCTATTGCTTAGATGTTATATATCACAAATATTAATAAAATAGAAACTAAATAACATCACATGAATTAAAAATTGAAAATAGATAACATATAGTGATGAATGGTTAATAAAACAGATTATAACTTCTATGAGTTCATGGGAAAAGGAATTCAACTGAATAAACTATAATTATTTAAGTGTGAGGAATCATCAGAATATACATAGTGTAGCCAGACATGGTGGCACACACCTATAATCCCAGCTCTTTGGGAGGCTGAGACAGAAGAATTGTTGGTTCAAAGCTAGCCTCAGCAATGGCAAGGCGCTAAGCAGCTCAGTGAGACCCTGTCTCTACATAAAACACAAAATAGGGTTGAGGATGTGACTCAGTGGTCATGTATCCCTGAGTTCAATTCTTGGTACAAAAAAAAAAAAGAATATACATAGTAGAAATGTCCAATAGGATTCAAATACTGATGCAATGAAAAATGGGAACTTAAGTTGAGAAAATAATTTAGAACTTAAATTCTAGATGTCAAATTTGCACTTTATTTTAGAATTGAAAATTATGAAAATCTAGTCATGAGGAATATAGCAGAGAATAAAAATATGCATTGCTAAGAATAACTCTGAAAAGCTATAAGAATCAAGAGAAAGGGAGGGATTGATAATCAATCTAAGTTTCTAAAATTGAGCAACTTAAAATTATACAGATAGAAATAGGAAGGTAGAGTGGGAGAAAGAGAGTAGGGACAGCCAGTCTTCTGTTTTACACTGATTAGGATATAGATAATGACAGAACACCTAGATCTGAGGTCTAGTGAGCATGTAGTAATATGCCATAGAAATTCAGAAAATGTAGATATAAGAATGTGTGATAGTAAAGGCTGTAAAATGATATCTCCAAGAGAAGGAAGAGAAAAATGTAGAAAGTTACATGCTCAAACCTTGAGAAATACAAGAATTTAGAGGTAGGAGAAGAGAAGAGACTACTTAAAGATAACAATAATAGACTATATTCCTTTTAGAATCTGGCAGAAATTGAAAGAAAGGAATATTCTCATACTTGAGGCATACATTTATGCTGAAAACTTATCAAAACAGGTGATGATAAAATTGAGTTCATGGAGGATAGAAACAAGGGCAAGTAATTCTAGTTTAATACTCCCCATAGTATTATGAAAAAGTATTTAAAGATGCAAGAAATATTACCTAAAAACCATAAGAATTTGGATCTTGATAAATCAGACAAAGTAAAAGGAGTTGAGTGACCAAGAGCAACACATAACATCAAATAGGTGGTAACTTCAAATTTCTAAGTGAACAGTTATCAACATTGCTATAAATACTGGTCATGTTTCTGCTTTAATCTAGAGGAAAGAAATATGGGATCCAGAAAAATAATTTGAAGCTTATTCAAATCTTAACTTCAGGTAGAGTCTTAACTTGACGACCAAAGCAGTGTATCAGAGCCTGATGATAACAAAATCCTAAAATGCTGCACTAATTTTTATATAGATTCAAAAAATCTTAAACAAAAATAGAAGAAATGACAGGCACATGCACAATTATAATGAGCATGTGAAATAATATGAAGCAATCAACATATATGTAATTGAAATCTCAGAAAAAGTATAAAGTAATTAAGAAAAATAAAAATAATGAAATTGTTGAAATTGAAATAATGAAATTATTAAATTGAAATTTTTCCAATATTACAAAAACCTGAACCCACAAATCCATGAAGTTTAATAAACCATAAAAACAATACAAAAATGACCATACTTAGGCAAAAATACTTAATTTCATGAAAACCCTACAGAGAGAGACCAAAGAAGGCATTCTATAATGTGAAAAAAAGTTATTTTCTAATGTTGAAAGAATCTGTTCAACACAGCATTGGGGGAAAAATGGATTATAACAGTATAAATATAAATATAACAACAAGCTATAGTAATCAAACCAGTGTGGTATTGGCCTCAGGACAGACAAAAAGATTAAAAGAACCAAATAAAAACTCTAGAAATATACTTGTGCTTATAAAATGACTCAACTTTCGACATGTGTTCCAAAGAAATTTAGTGGGAAAAGAAAGCTTTTCAACAAATGGAGCTAAGAAAAAAAAAAAAAAACAACTATAAAATGACTCCATTTCATGCTATGAATATTAATTCAAAAAGAATCATTGGGGTAAATATAAAAGCTAAAACTCTAAGGCCACTTAAAACAAAATATATTTATAGCTTTGAATATTCAGCGTTTAATACACAACACTAACCAAAAAAGAAAAATTGATGGAATGGACTTCAATAAAATTAGAAACTTCTTCCCACCAATAAAAACCATTACTAAAATGAATAGCAAGTTATAGATAGGGTAAAATATTTGCAGAACATATATTTGTAAAAGGACCCTTACCTATTACACATAGAGAATTTCAACAATTTAATAATATTAAAGAAAAAAAATGCCAATTAAAAGAAAAAGCTAAAAGTGGGGAGATACAGCATGATGGATTAGAGGAAGGCACATTTCCAATTTCTCCATGGCTTGGGATTCAAGCAGTATGAGTACTGCTTCTCAGTGAGGTAAATAAAAGAGGGAATTCACTGAAATTCAGTATTAGATATTCAGTCTTTTAGAGACTCAGAAATGTGAATGCCTTGAACAAAAAACAACAAAAGTCCATTGGAGTTAAGTGGGTTTCAGCAGATGCAGCAGCACTGGTTAACTACAAAGGGGAGAGGAAATGCAATGGACAAATTTGGCTTGGAAAGACCTGTAGATCAGAAAAGCAGCCAGAACTTAACCAAACCAGAGTTTGAACAATAAACTGATATTTGAAAACTGTTCTGTATGTCTTACCTGATAAGCAGAGAGACACGACAGGAGCCATTTTGAGGAGGCCATGCTGTAGCTTACCACTGTGGGAACACAGAAGATCATAGCAAATGTTGCTGCACTGTCCTGGCAAGTGCCTACAGTGTACCTAGCAGAATGTGAGAGAAACAGGCACTGAGAAGATTGTACCTAAGGTAATTCAAGTCAGAAAATCAGAGAGAAGTGCAACTCACTTTCCCTTTGAGACTGGCAGCTCCTATGACCAGCTGAATAGAGGTGGAAAACTGAATAGATGAGCATGAATACACTCAAAGTTTAAGTCTGGAAAGGCCATATTTGTGAGCAACAGAATGTGTGAAAGGCCATTGCTGTTTTTGTGGTAATTAGTGTGTAGATGTCTTAATAGGCACCAGGTATTTAATTTAGTGCTATATATTGTTTGCTTTAGTAGTTGCTTCTGGGTTTTTGTTACCCCCTTATCTTTGAAGTGCTGGGAATCTGCAGGGACACTACAAATTCACAGGGTAAAGATTCTGCTGCTCAACTAAACCCAGCTGAGAGAGAGTATAATTTGCCCACCCACACAAATTAACCACATTTAACCTTCAGCTATGTTTTAATACAAAAAATATAGAAGAGACACAAACCCCAAATTAACACCCAGGCCCCAAGAATGTACAGCTAGGGGAGTTCCTCAGATCCCACTCAAGGACATCCACTACAACAGCAAAAATAGAAAATTAGCATAAAGCTGTAGATACCATATCTATGTGTGATCTCAATCTAGATCACTTGAGAACACTTTGGCAAAAGATGGCTTGCCCTTAAAAGGGCCACACATAAAAATGGAAGAGAAATCCTACTTCACAGATACATAAACCCAACACAGGAATACAATAATTTTTTTTTAAAATGGAAACAAGACATCTCCTAAAGTTCATAATTGACCAGCAAATGACTCCAAAATATTAAAATAGATGAAACATCAGATAAAGATTTAAAGGAATGATGCTAAAAATTATCAATGAATTCCAAGAGAACACAGAAAAGCAAGTGAAAGAATTAAGAAAGTCAGTAAAAGACATGAATAAGAAATTCAATAAGGAGATAGAGATATTGAAAAAGAACCAAACAGAAATCTTGGAAATTAAAGACACAACAAATTGAACAAAATGTTTAGTCAAATGTCTCTCCAATACAGTAGATCATGCTAAAGACAGAATCTCAGCACTGGAAGACAAAGTGGCAAGCCTGGAACATTCAGACAGTATTAAAGAAAAGTAAAAAAAGTAATCATGGCCAGAATATACAAGAAATCTGAAACAATATTAAAAGACTAAATGTAAGAAACACTGGAATTGAGGAGGGTAGTGAGATGCAGGCTAATGTCATAGATAATCTCTGCAGGGAAATAATAACAGAAAAATGTCCAGATTTTGAGAATGAGGCAGATATTCAGATAAAAGGGGCATTTGGAACCTGAACTAGACAAGATCAAAAAATAACCTCTCCAGAACACATTACAATTAAAATGCCTGATATACAGAATAAGAATAGAGTTTTAGAGCCTCAAGAGAAAAATGTCATGTTGTATTTAGAGACTAGTCAATCAGAATTACTTAATATTTCTCAGAACAAACTCTAAAATCTAAGAGGGCTTGGAGTGATGTATTTCAAATCTTGAATGAAAATAAACTTCAACCAAGATTGCTGTATCCATCAAAGCTATTCTTCAGAATCTAAAAAGAAATAAAAACTTTCCAAGATAAGCAAAAACTAAAAGAATTTGTGACTACTAAGCTGGCACTACAGAAAACACTTAAGTACTTCACACAGAATAAATTTTTAAAAAATGAATACACAAATGAACAATTCTCATCTAAAATGTGACTATGTAAATAAGAAACAGGACCAAATTAAATATTAGAAATAAATCAAAATGGCAGAAATTAATATACATCTCTCTGTCAATAACATTGAATGTATATGTTCTCAACTCTCCAATTAAAATACTGGCAGAATAGATTAAAAAACAAGATCCAACTATATGTGATTTGCAAGAGACTTACCTTACAGATAAAGACAGACAGAGGCTAAGAGTAAAAGGATAGAAATTGATAAAACAATGTAAATGGAGACCAAAAGCATTCAGGAGTAGCTACTCTCATATCCAACAAGGCAGACTTCAAGTTGAAATTAATCTGAAGAGACAAATAAGGATTATTCATACTGGTAAAGGGAACAATCCAATAGGAAGATATAACAATAGTAAATAATTATGTACCATACATTGGTGCACCTAAATACACAAATCAGACATACTTAAAGGCTCAGCTAGATCCTAGTACAACTAGTACAACTATCTGGCTGATTTAAACACACTTCCACCAATAGATAGGTTATCCAGACATGTATTCAGTAAATAATATTTGGACCTGAAAATATTATGTCAAATGAACTTAACAGAAATCTATAGAATGTTTCATTGAACAACAGCTAAATACACTTTCTTCTCATAGCCCATAAAACCTTTTCCTTTTGAGGCCATAAAGCAACTCTTGGGAAATACCAAAAAAAAAAAAAAAAACAGTTTATATAATCCCTAAAATCTTAATGGATTACAGTGGAATGAAATCAATAATCAACACCAAGCACCCCTACATATTATATAAACACATGCAGATTGAACAATACACTTTTGAATGATGAATGGATGACAGAAATAATCAGGGGAAAATTTTTAAAATTCTTAAAATTAAATGGGAATAGTGATACAATGTTCCAGAATCTCTGGAACACTACAAAGGCAGTTCTAAGAGGAAAGTTTATAGAGTGACTACACATGAAAATCAGAAGATCCCCCAAAACAACCTAATGATGCATCTTAATGCTGTTGAAAAAAACAAACCAATGCTAAAGCTAGTAGAAGGAAGGAAATAATTAAAATCAGAGTTGAAATCAATTAAATAGAGAATAAAATACCAATACAGAGGATCAATAAAATGAAGACTTGGTTCTTCGAAAAGATAAACATAATAAGCCCTTAGGATAACTTATCAAAAGAAAATGAGAGAACACCCAAATTAATAAAATTAGAGATTAAAAAGGAGAAATCACCAGAGATATTACAAAAATTCAGTGGATCATTATGGACTATTTTGAAAACTTATAGTCTAGTAAATTGGAAAATATCTTAAAAAATAGTTATATTTCTACATGCATATGACTTACAAAAATTGAATCAAAGGGACATAGAAAACCTAAACAGACCAATAAATAGCAATGAGATAGAATCAGTGATAAAATACTTTCCAGCAAAGAAAATCCCAGGACCAGATGATTCACATCTGAATTTCACCAGACCTTCTTCTTTAAGAAGAACTAATGCCAATGTTCCTCAGATTATTCCATGAAACAGAAAGAGATGTAACACATACAAATTCATTTTATGATGCTAATGTAACACTCACATCTAAACCAGATAAAAACACATCAAGGAAAGAAAACTGTAAATCAATATCACTGATGAACTTAGATACAAAAATTCCTAATAGAATACTAGAAAATTATATTTGACAATATATTAAGATTATACATCATAACAAAGTTGATTTTATCCCTAGAATATAAGGATGGTTTAATATATTCAAATTAATAAATATAATTCATCTCATAAGCAAAAGGAAAAAATCAATCATCTCAATAGATGCAGATAAGGTGTTTAACAAAATGCAGCCTGCATTCATGATAAAAACACTGAAGAAAATATAAATAAAAGGAAACTGCCTCAACACTAGAAATGCTATATATGATAAACCTAAAGCCAACATCATATTGAATTTGGAAAAACTAAAAGTATGCCTTTTTAAAATCCGAAATAACACAAGGATGTACATTATTACCATTCCTATCTAATATAGTACTAGAAATTCTAGACAGAACAATCAGGCAAGAGAAGGAAATAAAAGAGATAAAAATAGGAAAGAAAGAAGGCAAATTATCAGTTTTCTGATGATATGATCTTATGCTTATATGATACAAAATATTTCACCAGAAGACTGCTGCTATGGCTAACAAACAAATTCAGCAAAGAGGCAGGTTACAAAATCAATATACAAAATTAATAGCTTTCTTATACATTAACAATAAATCTACTGAGAAAGAAATCAGGAAAACGATTTTTTTTTACAATACCAGGGTGCGAGGTGCCCAGTAAAAAATCTAACCGTGTAGAAGATATGTACAATGAAAGCTATAGAACATTGAAGAAGGAAGTTGAAGAATACACCATAAGATGAAAAGACCTCCCATATTCATGGATAAGCAGAATTAATATTGTTAAAATGGCCATATTACTAAAAGCAACGTACAGATTCAATGTATTCTCCACCAAAATACCAAAGACATTCTTCACAGAACTAGAAAAAAATTAGTTCTAAAATTCGTTTGGAAGAAAAAATAGACCCATAATAGTCAAAGCAATTCTAAATTTAAAAAGGCTAGATGCATCACAATATTTGACTTCAAATTACAAAGAGCCATAGCAATAAAAACCGCATGGCACTGGTATAAATACAGACATATAGACCAATGTACAGAATAGAAGACACAGAGATAACCCCACACAGACACAGTAGCCTGATCTTTGAGAAAGATGCCAAAAGCACACAGTGGAGAAAATACAGCCTTTTTAACAAATGGTACTGGGAAAACTGGTTGTCAATATGTACAATGAGACTAGATTCTTATGCCTCACCCTATACAAAAGTCAACTCAAACTGGATGAGAGACTTAAGAATTAGACCAGAAACTATGCAACTCCTAGAAGAAAATATAAGGTTGGCACTCCAACATATAGGCACAGGCAACAACTTTCTCAATAGGACACCTAAAGCTCAGGAACTAATGCCAAGAGTTAAAAAATGGGACAGTATCAAACTGAAAGGCTTCTGCAGAGCAAAGGAAATAAGAATGTGAAGGTAGGACCTACAGAATGAGAGAAAATCTTTGCTAGCTCTCTTCTGACAGAATTTTAATATTCAGAATATATAGAAAACTCAAGCCGGGCGTGGTGACGCATGCCGGTAATCCCAGCACTTTGGGAGGCTGAGACAGGAGAATCACGAATTCAATATACAAAATTACAAAATCAATATACAAAATTAATAGCTTTCTTATACATTAACAATAAATCTACTGAGAAAGAAATCAGGAAAACGATTCCTTTTACAATACCGGGGTGTGGGGAGCCCAATAAAAAAATCTAACCACGTAGAAGATATGTACAATGATATGTACATATGTACAAAGATATGTACAAGATATGTACAAAGCCAGCCTCAGCAACGTGAGGTGGTAAGCAACTCAGTGAGACGCTGTCTCTAAATAAAACACAAAATAGGGCTGGTGATGTGGGCTCAGTGGTGGAGTACTGCTGAGTTCAATCTCGGGTACCAAAAAAAAAATTCAGATTATTTGACACAAAACAAATAACCCAATTCATAAATAGGCATATGAACTAAACACTTCTCAAAAGAAGAAATACAAATGGCCAAGAAATATATGAAAATATGTTCAACATATTAGCAATTAGGGAATGCAAATCAAAACTATACTGAGATTTCATCTCACATCACTTTGAATGGCAGCCATTAAGAATATAAACAACAGCCATGCGCAGTGGTGCATGCCTGTAATCCCAGCAACTTGGGAGGCTGAGGCAGGAGGATGGCAAGTTCAAAGCCAGCCTCATCAAAAGCGAGGCGCTAAGCAATTCAGTGAGATCCTGTCTCTCAAATAAAATACAAAATAGGGCTGGTGGTGTGGCTCAGTGGTCATGTGTCCCTGAGTTCAATCCCCAGTACCAAAAAGGGAAGAATATAAACAACAAAAAATTCTAGAGAGGATACAGAGAAAAAGAAACACTTTCACACTGTTGGTGGGATTGTCATTTATTGCAACCACTATGGAAATCAGTATGGAAGTTCTGTAAGACTAGAAATGTAATCACCATATGACCCAGCTATACCACTCCTTGATATTTATTCTAAAGAATTAATTTCATCATACTATAGTGATGCATGCGTACCCATGTTTACAGCAGGACAATTCACAAACCATGAAACCAGCCTTGTCCATCAGTGGATTAATGGATAAAAAAAAGTTATGTGTATACACAATGGAATTTTATTTAGCTATAAAGAAGGATGAAATTATGGGATTTGCAGGACAAAGGATGGAACTTGAGAAGATTTTGTTAAGCGAAATAAACGGAACACGGAAAGCCAAAGGTCAAATGTTTTCTCTCATATATGGAAAACTAGAGAAGAAAAGAAAGGTTGGTAGAGGTACTTATAAAAATTGAAGAGACATTAGTAGAGTAGAGGAAACTGACTAGGGAAGGAAAGAGGGGAAAGAGAGGGGAAATATTGGGGCATGATATTGGCCAAATTATATTGTTATATTGTGTGCATGTACAAATATGTAACAACAAATCCTGCCATTATGTACAACTATAGTGTACCAACAAAATAGGGAAAAAATAATGCAAAGTAAAAATGGATGAAAGGTTTTACAACAGGAGATACACAAACATGTAACAATAAATGTCAATAAGTCCTAAAATTATTAGACATCAGGGACATGCAAATTAAATGTGGTAAAATACCCAGGTACCAACTAGAATATATATTAAAATATTAAAAACTTGAAATTTTGGTGAGAATGAAATAAAACAGAACTCTATATTGTTGTTAGAAATGAAAAATGGTACAACAGCATTGGAAAACTATATAGAAGTTTCTTCTAAATTAAATATAAAGTACTCTTTTTCCAGAAATTTTACTGCTATTTAACAAAAAGAAATAAAGTTAATATCCATGACCTATATCGATATAAAAATTATAATGGTAGCTCTATTCATAAGAGTCAAACTATTTTTGAGATATCCACCTGCAAACAAACTGTGGTATATTCAAACAACACACTGCTACTGGGCAATATAAGTACAAGCTGAATTTACAACTATGTGGATAAAGCCAGACCCACAAAGACTCCATTTATGTGAAGTTTTAGAAAGCAAACTAAACTATGGTGACAAACACCTGAACAGCAATTGCTTCTGTGGATGACAGGGAGACTGGGAATAAGACATGAGAATTTTCTTGTCTAACTAAAATTTTCATACTTGAGAAAGATGGGACTATCATAGATGTCTGCACTTTCTAAAACTCATTGTATTGTACACTTAAGATCTACGTGTGCATAGATCTTTTGCTCTCAAATATGTTCCAATTTTTAAAAAAGAAAAAAAACTGATAAAAGCTATAAATCTGATATTAATTGCTCACATTTTCTAAACATATATTAAACAAACCAAAAAGAATAGTATGTTTTTATTGGTTTTTGTTCTTCCCTGATGTGACTATTATTGATCTTTCATTGCCACTCAATAATCTGCCTGTAAGGCTGAAAATTACTGAGAAAAACTAAATATTTTTAGGTCCAACCATATGTAATGAAACAAATTTAGTCCAAATTTTCAAGTGAAATATACTTGAAATTGTTTTCAGTAAAATGTGGCCTAACTTTTACATTATGTTTTAGCACTAAATAAAGTTATTTCATCCTAATACCATGTTTGGTAAGTTTTAATAATTTTAAATACAGCTTTCTTTGGTTATATGTTTATAAGATTTTCTTAAATATTGACTACATTTATTTATCAACATCTTTGTTTTCCAAATATTCTTTCATATTATTTGCAATAATTAAGAACATTGTGATATCAAGTTCAGCTGTCTTAGAACTTACAGAAATGATTTATCTTACCTTTGGAGATCCCTTCTGATTATTTCAAAAAGATAATTTTGACCTTTTATTTTAAGAGTTTTCATTCCTAAAGTCAGAGACCCTTCTATTCACTCAATGCTACTTCCTTTGTATTCCATATTCCAGGTATCTGAAGCTGCTGATGAGACCTTTTTAATATAGAGCTAAGATTTCTCACTCTGTATAACAGGAACAAATTAGGGCATTCATCTAAAAAAAGCAAAGTACTTGAATAGTGCAATCTCTGATGAAGAATGGGCAAAAATGGTACTTGAGTCCTCTAAATTAGAGCATTAGTTCTTGTCCTTTAGAAGGAAAAAAATCAGAACATTAGACTGAACTAAATTGAACAGAAAAGCCAATAGTGAAGAATAAACTGGAAGGTGCTCAAATCAGGAGAGTGAAGGTGAATGCTGAGAACATAACAAGTTTTAAAGGTAGGATGCTTAACACCCAGGGATCTGAATCACATGATGCACTATATTCAGTCCTGCCCAATCTAAGCTTCACAGTTTCTCAAGAAAGAAAAGTGTTCCCGATTCAGGCTGCAAATGCCCTGGAGAAGCTGATGATGTAAAATGTTAAAATGGGCTCAGGACCTTAAGAAAATTAAGTGAAAAAATAAGAAAATTACCTGGATAATTCAGGTTAGTTTTTTTGTTTTGTTTTGTTTTTCCTTTCTTTCTTTTTTTTTTTTAGTTTGTTTGTTTGTTTGTTTCTCCTGAAGCACCCCAACAAGTTCAGGCAAAGGTAGATTTTTGGCTTATGATTTTAAAAATATAGTCAAAATTAGAGAATTTGTATGCCCCTTCAGATTATTAAATTTTATAGTTATTGTTTGAAATATCTAAAGAGTTCAAACAAAGTGGTTTACATGTTTATATACAATCTTAACTGGGATTTGTATTATATTTGGTATCTCTTTTATTTTGGTGGAAATGCTCCCAGTAAATACTGAATAGAAACTTAAATTGATGATATATTTAAAGAATTGGGTTGTCGATAAAATATAGAAGTTTAAGAATTGTGTATTTTCTGGGTAATCACATGAAAAATCTATGGTGCCAAGATTTTTTAATTTAAAATTCAAATGTTCCATGATTTCTAAAATACCTCCCAAACTGACATTTTGAGCATCAGCTAGCTTGATTAAACAGATAAGCAATAGAAACTTTGCATATATATGTGAAATCAGGCCTCTCCTTAATAATTTGATTATGTATTCCAAGTCCAAAACTATAATAGAAGCATAAATATTGCAATTATATATTTTATATAAATAATTTTTGCCTTCATAACAATGAAAATACAGATTAAATACAGAAAATGCACAGTCAAGATATGCGTATTTTAAATAGGTGAATACTAATCAATATTTTCAAATATCTTTTGTTAAAACAGAAAATCAAGTCATAATAAATTCTTCCCTTAATAAGATGACTGCCTAATAATTAATGGTTGAGAGAGATGCTAACAAGAATCTTTCAATTACCAAAGGAAACTTGGTAAAGGCAGAGGCTCGGCTCTGTTCTTCTCTGGGTCTCTCACAGCACCTTCTTCACAAGAACAGCTCAATAAATGACTTCCTACCTGAATAGTATATCCTACTAGCAAGTAACATACCTGGCAGGTTTTTGAAGTGTGCTTCCCAGAGAATAACTTGAAGCTTATGTTAAAGATTCAGATAGCAGGGTCCTGTCCCCAGTTCCCTCAATCGGAATTTTTAGAGAGAGGATAAGGATCCATTTAACAAGCACCTGTTGTGAGTCCTATTCTCAAGCAAGTTGGGAAACAGTACAGGGTGAGATCACACTAGAGGCATCTCAAAAAGAAGGAACAAGTCTGCAAAATTCTGATTTAACGTATTAAATCTTCGTAATTTGTTCCTAGTTTAACTTTCTGACATTATTTCCCCTAAATCTCAAAATCTTTTTGTGGCAATCATGCCAGTCTACCTACACAAATAATAATGTGTGGTAAGAATATGACATTATCATAAACGTACCTAGGATTGAGTTCTGGCTTACATTAGTAAATAGCTTTGGAATTCTGGCATTGCTGGTAACTTGCTTGTTTCCACATACACGAACCTGATTGTGATTAATGGTTAAGACATCCAACTTGCATTTAACACTTCAACTGGGGAAAATTTTATTGCAATGAAGATAACTAATCTGGACTTGCCCTGTTGCCTGACATCCAGCCAACGCCTGCCTCTCCCTGTACCTTACTTTGTCCTAATAAAGAGGCATAATTGTATCATTTTACATCAGTCAATGCTTTACTTTTCCAGTTAAGTGACAACTTCCTAATTTTGCTGAACCAGTAATTATGACTCAAATAAAGGGCTTCACTGGTTATTTTCCGGTTCTGTAGAGACCCTACACTTGACTGCCTTTAAATGCCTAGATGGTGGACTCGAGGAGACAATGCACGTGTTACAAAAAGCACTGGCTGCTCCAGAAATCCAAAACGTCTCCAAGGCCATAATTGTTGTCATATTCATCTAGTGAACAGAACTGTTTTCTATAAAATTTAACACTTTAAATTGTGTACCCTCTTATTTAAATGTCAAAAATTGGAATCATTAGCCAGTTTTGCTGTGAACTAAAACATTCAACCCTAGATGGTTCTACAGAAGAGATCTGCTCTAAATCTGGTGCCTAGGCAGGCATGGTTGTTTGTATCAGCTTTCCTGTAATCTTAGCAGCTTGGGAGGCTGAGGCAAGAGGATCATAACTTCCAGGCCAGCCTCAGCAACTTACTGAAACCCTATCCAAAAAAAAAAAAAAAGGCAAAGGGCAGGGGATATATTCAGGGGTAAAGCATCTTTGGGTTCTACCCCTAATATAGAGGAAAAAATAAATCAGCCTAATCATAAACCAGCTGGGTGGAAATTAAGGCAATTAAGGTAAATCATTGATTTGTGTAGATAACCCTTTGAGAATCATAAACATATATGCTTAGAAAAAAGTAATGAAACTACCTGGGATGCTGTGAAATGGGAATAATAACATTAATAGAGTTTTTATATTCTTTTTTATTGGTTCTTTTTAGTTACACATAACAGTAAAATCCATTTTGACAAATTATATTAGCATGGAATATGTTATTCTAATTCAGACCCGAATACCACTTTTTTCTCTTTCCTTTCCCTTTCCACTCCTCCTTTCCCTCTCTTGATCTGTCATTTACCCATAGTTACTATTTTTTTCAATTAATTTCTTGTGGATGTACATGATAGTGAAATTCACTGTGATATATTCATATATGTACATAGGAAAGTTATGTCAGATTCATTCACAGTCTTAGAGTTGTTTTGAGTAAATTACCTGTCATAGATATTAGCAAATACCAAGAAATCTGTAATTGTTAGTTCCTTTTGTTTTTTCCTTATCATACCCTGAGTATGCCCTGCCCATTTTCAAGTTCTGCTTATACAAAGCTCACCTCCTGTCCCTCCTCCATCAAGTTCATTTAAATCATTAATTCCCAGAAGTTCAACTAAACCCTGTAGCACAACCCCTCTGGTTTCATCAATTCATTCCAGGCCATGATCTTTTGATATTCTAGGATTCATGTTACTGTTAGAAAACAAGTTAGACTCTAATCATATTGATGTAAATTATTATCTAACATATGACCTGTGTTATTCTGCTGAGTGAGTTTGTAAAGGAAGGAACAATATCATTTGCCTTTGTGTATTTCCCAAATGCAAGTACTATGAGATGCACAGAACTATAAACATAATCAGAAAACAGGAACTTTATATATGCAGCTTAGATTGTCCCTCTGACTTTACTTGACTAAGTAACAGCTCTAAATTCACCAACACCACTGGCTACACTGAAAACCTTACAACACCTTTTAAAAATGAGTGGTAAACTGCGGAAGGGAATAGACTGAAGCATCCTTGCAGTACGGAAATAAAGCAGCACGTAGCCAACCTCTTGCAGAGTGTG
This sequence comes from Xerus rutilus, assembly GCA_028644305.1. NCBI lineage: Eukaryota > Metazoa > Chordata > Mammalia > Rodentia > Sciuridae > Xerus > Xerus rutilus. The sequence goes on from CM053405.1 coordinate 77,389,291, forward strand.
TCGTCTTTGATCCAGCAATTTCATTTTGAGAAATTTGCCCTGAAGAAAGAATTACAGCTGTGTCAGAAAAACAATGTCCATGAAAATTTTGCTTAAAATGGGAAAAATATGGAAAAAGACTAAAATATCCTCAATATGGAACTGGTTAAATGAAAGGTCATGCCTCCATTTAAACTAATGTCAAAACAGGAATAATGACATGGAAAAATATTCATAGTATCTTACTAGTTTAATGAGTTGGTTATGTAAAAATACTATGTAGTGTTCTAATTTTTTGCAAGATATAAATTTAGACTGATTCATAGGAAATTGATAAAATTGCTATGCAAAAATGATAATAACTAGTTTGAAGAACTATGGATAAAAATTTTTCTTTATAGTATATATTATATAGAATATATTATATATAGCATATAATATATTCTATATAATATATACTATAGTTACAGTATATAACTATACTATAGTTATATAGTATATATATATTTATAGTATATAGAACTGCATATTCCAGTTCCATACATTTTTATTTCTTCTGTTGATGCTCAGGTATTTTAAAAATAAGCATCAGTGAAGAAAATATAAGTGAACTGTAGAAATGAAACCATCCTATATCTCTAGTCTCATAGCTCTACAGTTAATAATTTTATTTGGCATGGGTCAAAATAATGAAATAAAATTGGTATAATTCAGACATTGAATTGATGTAATTGTAATTTTAAATTCTTAAATAACAAAACAAATCTCCTTTAATGGGCTACTTTAAAGTATGTCTAGAAAAAGTGACAGAAAAGAAGAAATAAAATTAAATTAAAATCAGGAAATATATGTAAAGAGATGCCAAAAGAACAGCATAGTATTTCTCTATCTAAACTGTTACTTGGAAAATTAAAGATCAAAGAATCCCTTTTGGTAAATGGTTTAAGATAGTAGAAATTCACAGCATTGTGGTTAACACAGTTAACTCTTCTTTCCTGTTTTTTTGATACTTTTAGTTTTACAAGCCAAACAGATTTAAAAAAAGGTCAAAGAGAGTAGGATAAGAAAGGTAATGAAGATTATAAAAAATGTAGTTAATACTTTATGTGAATCCAATTTGTCATGGTAACATATTGTTGAAATTAGAAGCTATAGGAAACAGAAAACAATATTCTCTTCCTCTAATACCTAGTTATGTGGTCCGTTCTTCATGGATGCCCAGTAAAGTCTAATGGCTGATTTTGAATACACGAAGTCTCCTCATTGGCAGGGAAAAGCAATGCAGGTCTATCACTTCAACACTAGAGAAGGAGAGGCAACTAAACTTTTTCCAGGAACAAAAACAACATTAAATAGTAGAGCTTTATATCAATCTTACAAAAATAGAGAGCTAGAAGAAAATTCATGCCAAACTGAAATCAGACTATGTAAATCTGGCCACTGGGTTTCATTAATTGGGAAAAAAGCTTGATCTTCATGTGCTCCATGAAGCAAACCCACACTCTCCAGCTGTTGCTGGTTTATCTAACTGGCGTACAATTCTATGAATACATGGGAAGGTCATTCTAACAAGATCCTGGAAAGCAGGATCCTGGACCCAAGAAGAATCCAGATTGTCTCCATTGAGGCATCTGTTGGCATGGAAACATTATTCTGAAATTAAGAATAAGTAAACAGAAATGAAACCCACACACGACCGAGTGGAAGTTTTTATAACAAACAAAGAAAATGGAAAGAAGAAAAACAGAACTAAAAGAGCAAATCTGCTTTGGAAACATACTAAAGAAACAAACTTCTGATAACATCTGTTTATATTCTCTTTTATATTCAAGAATATATTTGCTCTCTGAAATAAAGATGAGCTATAAAATATATAAAAGCAACTGGCTAGAGGGCAGGGAGAATTTTTAAAAGTAAGAGCTAAACAAAATGAGGCAAGAATGTTAGAAAACTAACGATGCCAGGAGAACAAAAATTTATAAATGATATTGAAAGAACAACTTACACTCAAATAGAAGAAAAACATAAAAATGTAAGAGAAACCTAATTTATTATCAATTAAATTCTATGTTCTACACAGTATATGGTTCTCTTAATTAACCTCTTGATTTTCACAGCTTCATAAAGGACACGCTATTATCATATCTAATAATAAAAGGAAACTGAGGCTTAGAAAAAGAAATAACAGAGTATGTGGTAGACTGACATTGATGGGGATTTTTTTCTATTGAGTGCATAATCATGCTTAATAGAAAACAAACTTGAAAATAATAAAAGTAAAATCTCAGGTGTCAGCAATAAAGAAAAGGTAAGGAAGAAGCTAGGCAGAGTCTTCTTACAGGTATCTCTAATACCCCATGCAGGGGTAGGAGACATGGTCCCTGGAAGTGTTCACCAGGCTGATTGCATCGAGAACCTCACAAACAGCCTAGCACCTTGTTAACCAATAAAGCAAAAAATAGCCAGGAAGCTGGAAAGATGATGTGTAGAAAAAGAAAAAAAAAAGTCTACAAAAAAACATGATTATACAGCAAAGACCAAATGTGGCAATGAGAAGACAGCTTAAGCAATATGAATAGAAAACTAAATGCAAAAATTTAAAAATTAGAAATAAAAACTGCATTCGGACCTTTTAATCCCATGAATCTCTGTCAGCACCCAATATAAAACTTTTCTGTGAAGTTATACTTACATCTAAGTTTCACAAGACAACCACATAGGACTGCCAGATAAAATAGAGAGTGCCAATTTATATTTGAGTTTTAGATAAAGGATGAATAAACGTATTACTGTTGAAAGAGAATACTACACTAATATAAAAGAAAAACTTGCATGTTACATATTTATACTAAAAATTGTCTAAAAATAAGAAAAAGTTAAACAATATGAAAGAAAAATAAGACTACATGTGCAAACATTCTTCTTAATCCACTGGGATTTGTCAGTTTGGTACTGTGGTATCATTTAGATTATAAAAATGAATACACAATATATATAAAATATTATTTGGAAATATGGAAAATTTTCCACATTTATGAGAAAAGCTAAGAAAAATAATGGCTACAATTGTTTTGTTTAAAAGTTAAAATTTGAAGACAAAGAGGTAGAAAAAAGGATTTTGCTTTTTATTATACATCATGTATGAATTGATTATTAACCATTTTCTTTCATTGTGAAACAATCTTCAGTAGTCATTCAGTAGTAGATTCTGTAATGTTTTTTAAATAGCACTTATTTAATATTTTAAGAGAACTTTCAAACAATTTTTAAAGAATAAATAATTCACCCATTAGAACGAAAAAGAAATACTAACAAGGAATTTTTATGTAAAAATTTTTAGACAAATTCATAATAAAGTAAGTTCAAATTTGAGATTCATGTTGAGATATTTTCTATATATTTGACTAAAACAATAGAAAAATCAATTTTGTTAAGCAAGCTGAAAATATGGTCCCCATATTGCTAAAGTAAATTAATAAAATTAGCTTGGTAATATTATAAAAATAAATTGATAATATTACAAAAAAATCTTAAAATTTTTTTTGTTCTTTGATTCAGTGATTCTACTTCTCAGAAATCATTTTAAATAAATAAAGAAAAAATGAGCAAAAATTTATCTGCAGTAATTCATCCTTTGTTTTCCTTCCTTCCTTCCTTCTTCCCTTGCTTCCTTCCTTCCTTCCTTCCTTCCTTCCTTCTTACTCCCTATGGATTGAACCCAGAACCTCTACTATTAATTCATCTTCAATGTTAAAAAAATAGGCAATTTATTTAAGAAGATACTACACCCACACAGTTGTATTCACTTTAGCCATTAAGAATCATAGTACTAATACATTTGAAATAGAAAGCTATATATAAAAGTGAAAAAGTAACACAATGTATGATTTTATGAATAATTTTATTTGATGTAGATATAGATAAAATTTTATAAAATCAGATGTACCAGGTTTTAATGAATGTAAATTATTTTTCTTGAGTTATATGATAAGAATTGTATTTGTTTTCCTTATATGCTTTATTTTCCTCATTCACCTGCAATAATGTCTATTGCTTTTATTATAAGGAAATATTTTATTTAAAAAAAAACAAAATCTGAATATGCTAGTACTTTGGGGTACGTATCCTAAAAATTTAATGAGGTATGTACTTTGACTTAAGTGTTCAAAGATTCATAAACATTTTATCGATCAGACAATAAATAAAGTAATAATCAAATTGTGTAAAAAACTCATAATGAACCCCAAGCAGATATTAAATACCATATTGTGGAAAAATGTATGTGGGGAATGATTATTATATGTTAAGTAAAAAAAAATTATAAAATAGTATGTAGAGCATGAAGTTAATATTTTTAATGCCCAACAACATAAATACGCTAGGATAAATGTATTAAATAGGCACAGTACTTTTCTGTGGATAGAAAGATAGCAATTTGATATTCTTCACTTTATTTTTTATTTGTATTTTCAACTTTTACACAAAAACATAAAAGTTATACATATTAATGAGGCAACATGAAATGTTCAATACATGTGTACATTAAATATTTAAATCAGGCTTAATGTATTTTTCTCCCTAAAGCTGTATCAATTCTTTGAGATGAAAACTTTCAAAATCCTTCCTTGTAGCATTTTGAAATATATACTACATAATTATCTAGAGTTCTTCATTTTTTTTTACATTTTTCAGATTTTCTACAATAAGCACACATCAGTTCATATTATAACAATAAAATTATTAAGAAACTAGCCTCACAAGAAGTAGAAACAGAACCTAGGGAGTGGATACAGGGAGGAACAGTAGATAATGTGGGAGAAAATGATGACTTCAGGGGAAAAAAAGGGGATTCTCAAATAGTTGTCAGTAACCAACAGAGTCAAATCCAAATAAGATGCAAACAGAATCCAATGACCTGATATTTAGGAAGTAATTTGTGACTTTTGGCAAAATAATTGTGTCTGATTTATAGTCATTTTCTAAAAAAAAAGTCTTAGCAAATAGTTTCTTATATTTCCTTGCATTTTATATTATGATTCACTCACCTTAATTCATGAAGAAATAATGAGAATTTTATCAAAATAAAGTTAATGACAATTAAAATAAAACAAAATTTTCCACTGAGTAACTAAAATAATTAGGGTAACTTGGGGAATTTTTTTCCTTTCCATTTAACAAAATTGGACAGATATCCTTCAAAATACAGCTTTACAATGATCTTTTGAAAGTCTTCAAAATTATTAGACAGAAACACTTATAAAACAACTTCTCTTAAAAATGTTGATATTGGCTCTATTATATCAATTCATGTTAAGAAGAAAAAACAAGGGAAGAAATGCCTGCTCAGGAGACTTCTTCCTCTGGGTGTCTTAATTTTAGATTTTTTTTTTTAAGGAAGCACATTTGGAAGCACCTTATGTCCAAAGAGGATTGAGTAAAAAAAGTGCATCACAAAACAAGAGCGAATACTAGGATATTTAAGATAGGATTGAAAAGTCCAAGAACTGAAAGTATATCAGCAAGAGTAAAGGAAAAAGAACAAAAAATATTATTGGGAACACTGAAGTTCATCCAAAATTTGGAGCTGCTGCTCTATTATAAGTGAAGTCCTAGGCCAGAGGCTTGATTCTGAGGGTCCTCCTGGACAAGGTCTGACCTCTATCCCAAAAGGCCAATGGAACAGACATATGGTGGTGAAGACAAAAAAAGAATTTATTTTCAGTATAGTCACACTAGGGAGGAAAACTGAGTCTGTCTCTCCACAGGGCTAACAACAGTCTTGGGGTTATATAGCAAAGGCAGGGGATTTACATAGCTAGAAATCTTAGCTATGCTCTGGTTGATATCTCAGGATGATTAAGCAAAGCCATAGAAAGTTACTGCTGCCTGGTGTTTTGTCTCTTGTCACAAGATGTTTATCTATCAGGACTGTTGTTCCTGGAATCCAAGGTAGATTACAGGAGAGAATGACTCTAAAAGGAACAAGTCAGAAGGGTAAGGTATAGGCATATCTATATGCAGAGCTGAGCAGGAATGTGATCCGAAGTTGAAGGTAGCTAAAGAAGTCATGTGAAATAAAGGCAGAAATGCTATTATGGTTTTAGACATGATGCACCCCCCAATAGTTCATATCCAAGACAATTCCAGAATTTTCAGAGGTGAAATGATTAGATTATGAGAGTTGTAACCTAATTGGTGTTTTAATCCACTGATATGGATTAACTAGGCAGTACTATAGATAGGTAGGGTGTAGCTAGAGGAAGTAAGTCACTGGCCATGTGCCGTTGGGGTTTATATTTTGTGGAGTTAGTGGAGCATTCTCTGCTTCCTGGTTGCCATGTTTTAAGCTGCTTTCCTCTGCCACATCCTCTGCCATAATGTTCTGCCATACCTTGAGCCTAGAGCTATGGAGGTGACTGACTATGGACTGAACCTCTGAAAACTTAAGCTAAAAGAAACTTTGCCTTTTCTACATTGTTCCTGACAGGATCTTTGGTCATAGCAACAAAAAGCTAACTAAAACAGATGCCAAACTTTATCCCATTTTAGGTACCCATTGAACATCTGCAGGCTCAATTGAAGAGTCAGTGCTTATAGCAAAACTATGCTTTAAGTCCTAATACAACCTGAGCCCTGGCAGTAAACTCCTATAGCAGGGCCCAGGAATGTCTGGCACTGCTAGAGAACATTGTACTGCTTTGCAAGCATCTTCAAAGTGAGAGAAAAGAAGGAGCACTTCCACATGAAGCGAGTTTCCCAAAGCTTGCTGCTGAAGTCCTCACACTTTTTTGTGCTTCTTGGTCATTGGGGTTAGAGAGGCCGAGGAGCTGAAAGCAGCAAAGCAAAACCAAATAGGCATACAGAAGTTCATTGTAAAAATATCATTTTCAAGCTGAGGGTGCATATAATACATTCATAGAAAGGGAATACCAGCCTAATCATAATGGAAATGGTTATTTCACATTTAAGACCCTGAGAGAGTGTGAAAAGGTAATCCACATATGATTCACTTTTATTCCACACATTCTTAATTGAAGAGACAGACAGATGCTATTCTTTAAAAAGTAAATTGTCCAGCTTAGAGAATTCATCTGAAAAATAGCAGTCATTTGTATTAAAATCAATGGAAAAAAAAAAAAACACCTCGTGTTCCATGTGAATGAATATGACTGCTCCTTGTCAAACTCCAGATAAAGCAGTAGAAAGGCAATACTCTTAGGTCTTTGAACTTGAAGACAGCTGCAAAACCAAATGAAACAGAAATGGGGAGAGGGGGATGAAGGGAAGCCATGAAGTGTGCAAAATATTCTTAGGATTCACCAACAGCAATTTTTTATATCATAATTTTTTACGTTAACTTTGCTCTGTATTTTCTATTTCAAGTATATTTCTGGATTTTAAATTTTAAAGATGTTCATGATGAACAACACCTACCTTTCATTACAAGCGTATCCTCACATTAACAAAAATTAACACAAGAAATACACAGGAAAAATAGCATTTTTGGCACAATGAAACTCTTTTAAAATGCCTCAGAATAATTTTCCACCTATTAATGTGCCTTCTTTTTTCTGTTACTACTTCTAACATTCATTTTTGGAAACATATGTATATATTATTAATTACAAGAGAATTTAAAGGTTTATTTATTTATTCATTTATTTATTTGTTATGTGTATTTTCTTTTCTTTTTGAGGTGGTGAGTGTCTTTTCTAAACAAGTTTTCTATTATACCCTTTCTTTCAGTATTTTTTCCACCTAAACGTAACCCTTTCGTTGTGTTAAAAGTGAAAATCCAAAGAGCTTTATTTAAGGGTTTTAGACATTTCAAAAATCTGCCCTATTGTAACAGGAAACCTTGGAGACTCATTGAAATAGCAATGGCACAAGTTTCTTTTTATTATGAAAAATGTTTATGTGAAGAACAAAATAGACAAGAGAAAGTAACTGCTTCAGAATACTTGATGGGCACTTTAATCTTCTATTAATATGCAAATTTTGTTCTTTAGAACCCCAGTAAGAGATTTTTTTCCCCCATCAGGCATTTGAAAGTAGTCCTATTCTCCCAAAGGTCCTTCTTGCTTGAGTCTAAGTGAAACAGTGTTTTTTATGCTAATTCCCAAGATGTTCTTGTAGGCATCATTTTCTTTTGAAATTATATGGAGTTTATTGAACCACATTTGTAAAACATTCCACAGTTGATTTCATTCTAAAGATCTTCTTTAATAGAACTGATTCCCCTGTTGATCTGTGTCATAAGAGAATGTGAAAGAAAAACGGTTTTAACAACATGGTCGAAATAAGAAAGGGTTTGTGGACAGAAATGAAGATACAAGCTTGTAAACAGGAAAAGAACAATTTTTGTTGAGTAATTGACCTCATCAAGAATTTAAATCTACTGGAAACTACTTTATTGATATCACAATTGCAAAGTTCCACTTTATAAACATAAACCTCAAGAAAAATCAAGAAGGAACTTGACCATAGTCTTTTGGCTTTTTTGGAGGCATTTTTTCACAATATATTTCTCTTCAATCTCTTACCTTTTCAAAGACACTGCAATTACAAAATATATCTGGGAAATTTTTAAGACATATGCTGCTTTTGGACTAACAGAGTTTTCTATTTATAGAAGTTGTGACCATCCCACCGGCACCCAAAATCCATTCTTATTTCAGAAATATTGACTACTTTTACAAACATGAAAAGTTTCTTCATGGTAAGTTATGATCTAAGCATAAAATTCTATCTCATCATACCTCTTTTTACTTTTTAGCACAAAATAGTATCCTTTGCCTTTATCACCCATCCTACGTACTGATGGGGGTTGTAAATGACATATGGCATTAAAGATTAATCACACCAAAAGAGAAGTTGTATTAACATGGAGGGGGAAAAGCATGCTTTTTCCTGACACTGCCTTTTCATATCAATTTCCCTTTGGCTAGAGAGTCTTTCTTATCTTCTCCACCTACAACAACTCTTTAAGATCCAAGTCTATCACTTGTTTCTTTCCACTATGCCAGGTAAAATGAATGCATTATTCCATCTGTTAAAAACAACAAAAAGTCACTGTGTTCTTTACATATATTTATCCCTACAATTAACACACAAATTTGTAGGTTTTTGCTGCTGTTGTTATTGTTGTTTACATGCCAATTTTCTCTAATAAAGGTCCAGACATCTGTCTTATATTTTAATCCCCCAGCACAAAGAGAAGATTCAAAATTCCACCTGCCTAATCTAATGGGTGAACTTGAGTACTAATATTGAAAAATAAAATGAAATGTTTGTAGGGGTAAATTTTTCAGAGTAAGAGCTTTTGCTAATCTCTATGTTTCCTGATAGGTTAATCATAACATCTACAAGAGATACTGGTTCTATTTTAAAACAAAAAGCCCACTTTCACATTATAAATATTAGGTAGAATTCTAGAGGTGATATCAATTATGTACTGTTGTGTTGATTAGAGAGAAAAAAAATCCTGAGAGCACTGAAATCCATAGCAACTCCTTCAAAATTTGCCCATTGATATCTGGAGGACTAGCCTGACAATAAAAAAAAATCTCATTCCTTAGCAATAACAACTGTAGAGTATTGATAACCAATACTTTAAATCTCTCTGCAGATTTAACAAACAGTACCTACTGTTTTGGGACCTGGATGCAGTGAAAAGCATGTGATTTTAGCAAGCAACTGCAACTAGCACTAGTCACACACAAAAATTGATGGAGTGGGTTTGAGGATTGGTTTAGAAAGCACAGAGCTGACTGAGTTATTACCACTTGATTCAGACAGTGCATTAGGGATAATAGCTGTGCTGACCCTGGATAGTTATAGATACCAACTCAACAGAATCTAATCTTGCCCAGAGAGGAATATTTATATTTAGTATAACAGTTTTTTCAAAGGCATAAAAAGAGAGTCCACAATATACATTTGTAGAGAATCTGTCCCACAAATAAGTGTAAAAGATACTCTTAAATAAATTATCTATGAGCATTAGAACCTGTCTGGTACCTTGTGGGGCTACCAGCTAATACTCTGTTCAAAATTTTGTCTTTAAAGCTGGGTTCCCTGAGATAAATCAGAGTAAAAAATCTAATACATTATTCACAACAATATCACTGAGAAAAGCCATACCACACAGATATGACTCATTGGGGAATAAAGAATAAGTCTAATGTATTTAGCAACAATTAATACTACTGTTGTCTCATCTCTGAAGTTGAAGTAGTTGCCCTCTGTCAACCCTTAGTCTTCAAAGTGAAGAATTTGTCATATTTAAGTTTCTCAACCATGACTAAGTGTATTCCTTAAGGATATGCTTCCACTACTAAACATTCTGAGAAAATTGGTGGCTAACAAAGTAAATTATATTTTTCAATGATATTTTATGAATAAAATAACTCACTTTGATTTTATGCACTGAGAATCACTGCAGGAAATAGAAACTAGAAAGAATGAGGTAAATTCCTTCCCTTGAAGGAATATTCATTAAAAAATAAAATATCAATGAACATAGTTTGAAATTATTTTCACAGTCTTCAGCATTAGACATACTATTTGTGCTATGTGTTCATTTCCACTGAAGCTCAAGGTTAGAAGAATGATACTTAAACCTGTTCTCTGAGGGCAAAATAATTTTAGAGATAGAATTAAAAGACAAACTCTGCTTGTACCAGAATGCAAATAGATGAACTCTTAAGGAGAAGCCCAAACAGAAGTTAGAATTAGCCCCAAAATGCAGAAAATAACATGATGTATCTTGTAGCAGTATCATATTACCTAAGACTGGTACAAATACAACTGAGAGATTAAGGTCTTGAGTTAATTTTGTCATGTATACCATCAGGATATTTCTTACTAAATGAGAAGCTCTTCAGATAGCATGACACATACTTACCAGCCAACTAGAGAATGAAGTTGCTGTTTGTGCTTAGCAAAGATCAACAGGGCAGTTACTGGGGCCAAATTTTCAGGACCTTTGAAATTAGTATGAATCTAAAGGTTATTCTCTGGAACTCTAAGGAATTTGCTGACTTGAGTCTATTTCTCCTTTCTGGAACTCTGAGGTGTTTTACAAGATGTATTTCCATTTCCATTTAGATCCAACTGTAGACCTATATTTGCAAAGCAACTCCAAATGCAAATCAGCTTTTTCTAATCCAAAACTGAGATGAAGTTGATCCATAAATGTTAGCAGGACATTTTTAAAATGATATACACATATTGGGAACTTGTTCTACTTAGAAGTCAGTAATTTACCTATTCATAGCAATGGCAACTGTGTACAGAGGTCTAACATTTTTAGTAGCGTTACCATCAGAACATTTCATTAGTTTATCAGAACTATTTTTGAGATGATTGCTTAGAATTCTAGGATCAGTGATATAAGCATTCGCTTTAACCCAACTAAAGAAAGATAATCTTTTAAATAAATGTTGTTCTTAATACATTTGACTCACTTATAACACTCATATTTAGCATGACTAAAACTTGACCTTTGATTCCACAGTTTCCATATCCATCCCCCAAAATTCCTTATTTTCCCCATTTTAAAAGCAATATCCACATATATGCTCCAGACAGAATTCCCAAATCATTCTTAATTCTTCTTTCATCCTATATTCATGTTCAATCTATTAATAAGCCATATCTTCAATACATCTTTAAATATTTATTCTCACTATCTATAATTAATATCTCATTACAATAGTCTTCTCCATTCCCTACTTCTATCCTTGTCCACCTCCAGTATGTTTTTGCCTTCTGTTGTTTATTATAAAATGCAAATCCTCAAATCCTACTCAGATTTGAAAATCCTTCTGTAATTTCCTACTGAATCTATAATAAAATCAAAGTGTTTTTCCTTGGTGTGACTTAAAACGTGGCCCACGAACTGGAGCTAATTTGTGATGTGATAAGTGTAAAAGTTAAGAATAAGCATTTAGAAATGCCCATACTAATTTGACAGTGCTGTGTCTTCTCTGTGATCACTGAACTTGATTTATGCAAAGGGATAGACCATTCCAGTGTTGTCAGACTCACAAGGGGAGTTGTGAATGGCTCAGGTGTGTGTCTGAGCTTTGGACAGTTGAACTCTGTGTTCAAACTGTTACATCGGAATCTTTTTAAAAAAAAATCAAGAAGAGGGGGAAGGAAAATGGGGATGAGGAAGAAAAGGAGAGGAGGGGAAAGAGGAAGAAAAGGAGAAAAAAGAGAAGTCGTCCTTCAACATAATTAGTTTGAGAAGCTCTGCCATGTATGTTCTGGCACCAGCTCCTTCAGCAACCTTTCTGGAACCCATTGTCTCCTCATTTTCTGCACTCAGAAGTCTTCTCACAGCCCAAATGATCAATATCCTTTCTCCTTCTGCTCTTTGCACCTGCAGGTCTTTATGCATGTAATAATCTTCACCTCACTCCATATCCTGCTTTGCTAATTCTTATTTTTAAGAGTTGAGTTTATATCTTCTCTTAAAAATATTCTAAATTTTTTTTCCCTCCCCAAATGCTCTTTTCCCAATTTCTTTTCTTGTTTTGAAGAACTGTTTCTGTTTATTGGCTTTTAAAGGGTTATTTTCTCCCTCCCATTTTTTCTTCCAATGTTCCTTATTTCTTAACAGTTGTGCTCCAGGACATGTTTCAGTATACCTAATAGTCTCTCTCTGCCCTTTGTCTTTGGGTTGCCCTGTACCCATTTCATTCTTCAGCTTTTTGAAACAGAACTTTGATTTTCACTTTCCAAAGTTCAGCTAATTTCAGGTAAGAAATCAAATAGTCTCCAAAGTTTGTCCTTGTTGCTCTGCTATCTTGAAGAGCGCAGTAGTGAGGGTGTCAAATATAAAAGAGTCCAAAGTTTGTAGGAAAAAGGAAAATAAAGGTTAAAAAGCTAAAAAGGAAACGAATTTTTTAAAAAAGTTCCAGACAAAGCTCTATATACCTAGTATCATTTAATAATATAAAAAGTTCAATATATTCCTTGGGTTCTTCATTGCTTTAAACTTTTTATACTATGTGGAATTCAACCAAAATATGTTGCTGACCTCTGATTTTGAAATCATTTTGGGTATCTGCAGGTCCAAACATAATCAATGGAGAAGATAAAATTGAGCCTTGGGTGAAATTACATGCATTCAACTCTGTAGCTTTAACAAGATTTGCAATTAAATTTATCATGGCTGGATGCATATATTAACTCATCTAATGTGGTATAGTAAAAAATAGACCAAGTCTATTTTTTTCATCATTGAACACTTGTGTTAGACTTGACACATAATAGACACTCAATAAATACATATTCATGAGTAAATTTGTTCTAAATATGCAAAAACCTAGTGAAATGGGGAATTTGATAGGCAATCTACCATTTAAGGACCATTATAAACATTAATAAATTCAAATATTCTTATATGTAGATAGAGAATATTTTTTTAAAAATTGAGTACTATCATTTTTGGATACTTTAATAAGTAATAGAAAATGGTAAACATATCTGTAATTCAATAATAGAAATTCTGCATTCTTTAATTTTTAGCAATGTAACCGTAGTGAAAAAGACAGCATGTATCTATAAATGTCCAACTTGCTAATTACTAGACTTACAGTATTTTAAAAAAAAAAGAACAAGGTTAAATAATAATTTGGAAAATTCTCTAATTTAATAACACTAACATCACTGTCATCCCATTAATGACAATGGTTAATTACCTGTCCTAATCAAGTTATTAATCAACATATAATATCCAGTTAGATGGGTTGAGCATCAGAAAAAGCTGAATTTTTGGCCCAGGTCTTCCTTCCTAAGGCAAGTTTGTTATGATGGGAAGGTGATGTCATGAAGGTGCTGTACAGAAGACCAGAGGAAAGAAAGTGGTGAATTACTTATCTTGCCCTAAACCACATAAACCTCCTACAATTCATCCTATTCCTTCCTCCTCCATTGTTACCCTGAGTCCTACTTTCCATTCCACCAGTATTACTCCTCCATCAGCTTCTTCCCTTTGTCCTACTTCTAAATCTATCTATCTAATCACATTTTTCTTTTCTGTGCAAAATGTAGATTGGATCTGCTCAAATCCATGAGAACTCTCCCATTGTCCCCGCATTACTTTTGTGACTATAGGAAGAACATTGCATGCATTGTCTGGCCCCTACCTCTCTCTCAATCTTATTACATCCCCAGTTGTGAATTACATCCTCCTCCAGTTGTGAATGAATTTATTCTAAAGGTGAAATAGAGAATGTGGCTAAATTTTTTTTTTCTTTGTGGTGCTGGGGATCTAACCCAGGGCCTCACACATGATAGGCAAGTGCTCTACCACTGAACGACATCCCTGGTATTGGCTGATTCTTTTGTAATCAATTTTCAGCATTTATGTCTATTAAACAAGCTATATTATGTCATTTATAGAAATTCTAAAAGAAACAAAAACAGAAGTGTGAAGTGGTGAAAATCAATACTTTTGTTACCATCCAAAGGAAAATTATGACTACATTTAGTATAATTCTTTTGAAATTTTCACTTGTCAAATATTTTTATGCCTTTTCTCACTTTAAAAAAAATTATACTAAAGGAAATTACATCAGATAGAAGAGTTTGGGATTATCTAGAGATCAGGCTGATTCCACAGAATGGTCCAGGTAATGATCACATTTCCACCCAGGAAAAGTGAGTATATTAAGACATTAGAGAATGACCTTTCCACTCTCTTTTTAAACAACATGGTCTTGGCAGTGGGGGCAGGTTTGTAGCAGGAGGAAATATAGGACACACTAAAGAGGAAGAGGTGATGTATTCCTCCAAATTATTTGGAGCTAAAATGAGTGATCTGGAAATATTATTCAGTTAATGAAAAAGACTTTTTGTTTGTTTGCTTTTTATAAATGTGTGCCATATTGAAAATACCTTTGTCATGCTATTGAAAGAAATGTAAAGAATGTATAATTTCCTTTAGTATAATTTTTTTTTAAAGTGAGAAAAGGCGGGAAAAGAGTGAGAGAAAGAAAAAGAGAAAAAAAAAGATAATAGAAAAAAAATCTCAAGGTAAATAAAAAGGATTGCTTCCCTTCTCATCCAGTAGGTGGGGTTGTCTGTTGTTTGCTGCTTGTATCTCCTCCCTTATGATGGTTCAGGTTATTAGCATGTATGTATTGGTCTTAGAGGTGGAACTTCTGGAAGTAAGGTTTAGCGCTGGCCAGTCCCCATCTGAAGACTCCACTCCACGGATCTCTGTGATTTGGGTGCCTGGACTTATCTCCTTACATGGCCTGTAGACCTCACAGTTCCCAGTCTCTCGTTTAGTCTCTAAACTGTATCTCTCTCACTCCCTCCCTCTCTACTTCCCAATCAGGAACCTCTCTCTCTGGGAGGTTGTGGAGAGCTCTTGCTTGTTGGGCAGGTCAGGACCAGGCTTCACAAGCTACAGACTGACCGAGCAGCCGCAAGCGCTCTGCCAGTTTAGTGGCTGAAGGGGAGAGAGGCAAGCTGGGGAACTATGACTACCTTGATACTACTTCTGAGCCCCAGTCAGTGTCCCAAGCTGGGATTTCCTCAAACAAAAATGGCAATTACAGCAGTAAGGATAATTCAAGATGGCTACGACGGTGTCCCACATTGGAGGCACCTGCTTTCAGATATTGGGTGTTAGGCCAGGCCTGGCTGTGGCATTGGACAACATGTTCGGAGACGCAGCTCTGTGGTGTGCTGTTTTAGTAGGAGGTTGTTTGTAGATCCTGTCCAGTGTCCCCAGGTGCAGGTGAACAGGGGAGCTCCATGCTGGTAGATGAAAGTCCCTACGGGAGCAGCAGCCAGGGATCCTGCATGGGAGTGTCGGCTAGGGGTCCTGCGTGGATGGGTAACCAGAGGTCCTGCGTGGTGTGTGGGTGCTGGAGCCAGGTGTCCTGCACAATCACTGGGGCCTGGAGACCTACGTGGGCATGCAGCTGAAATTTCTGCGTGGGAGCAGCTGTAGGGGGGGTCCTCTAATAACTCACAGAGAAAGAGTATTCCTACCACTTTAATCCCAGGTCATGGAGAGACTAGGAATGCAGTGTCTGTCTAGGCCACCATCTTGAATCCCTCTCCCCCAGGAGCACAGTATATTTACGCATGTAGAATACCAAGGCAGATTTCCTGAGTTGAAATTTTGGACCTCCAACTTAGTATCCTGCTAACCCTGGGCAAATTATTTCCCCTCTCTGCATTTTCATTTTCTTTCATTTATTGATTTTTAATTGAGGTGAAAATCACATTATAGTAACCATTTTAAAGTGTACAATTAAATGGCATTTAGTGGATACACACTGTTTGGCAACCACAACTTCTGGTTCCAAAACATTTTTTATTATTCCAGGAGAAAACAGTGTAACAATTAACTTACCATTCCTCATTCCCCTACCCTTCCATCTCCTAGCAATCACTAATCTGTTTCCTCTCTCTTTTTGCTGATTCTGAACATTTTCATATAAAAGGTATCATATAATATACAACCTTTTACCTGGCTTCGTTAATTTAGTATGATATTTTGGGGATTCATCCACATTGTAATATGTATTCACATTTAGATACTTTTATGGCTAAATAATATTCCATTAATGAATAAACCATTTGTTTACCCATTAATCCATTCATGGACATTTGAGTAGTCTATTTAATTAAGATGCTAATAACCCTTATGGAGTTATTATGAAAGTTAAATTAATTAATATTTATTAATATTTATAGATTGCACAGAATATCACTGTTTCTTAAGTAAAAAGTACATAAATAAATATTCATAACTACATATGTTATTCATATTTATATAGAAACTATTGTCCATAAACATACCAAATATTTTATAGTTATTTACCTAAATCTTGATATTGTGAATGGTTTTTATTTTTTCTGAGGGTTTTGTATATAAATTTTAATAGTTTTTCCCATTGTTCCAGATGTGGAACATCTATGAAATTTAAATATATCATAAAATATATAATTATATAATAAGAAGGATATTGTAGCTATAATTATAATATAATATTAATTAATATAAAAATATATAAGTACTAGATAATGCTTTCCAACCTATTTAATGCACTTTTGTCAATTTCATTAAAATGTTTGCAGAATTGAATATGTGAGACTTAATGGGTTAATAATGCATCCCTTTTATATAAAATATATGAAAGTTAAAATTGTTTTGTCAAATACACTCAATTACTATCTTTATGTAACTTCATCCTTATTTGTATTGATTTGCAATTTGTCTAACACAAAGTAACAATTTCATAGATACATGTGCACATGGATGCAAGCAAATTCTTTTAAAACTTCTGCTTTGTGTGGGGAGTGCGGTACTG
>CM053405.1:77407114-77423149 GCA_028644305.1 Xerus rutilus
ATGTTAAAGGTAATCATAGAGGGAGTGCCACTGGGTAGTTAGAACTTAATGCCACCATAATCAACCAAAAGTAAAATGCACGAACAGAAGTCTTAAAAAGAAAAAAACCACAGTTGCAGAAATTGCAAAGAATGTTTAAAAGAAAAACAAATCATAGTTAGAATACCATAAAAAGAAGGAAACAATAAATTGAGGAATAAACATTTACTTTTTAATGATGCTCTTATTCACTGGATCATTAATAAACCCAGAGCATCAAAGAGACAATGGAAGATTATGAGAGAAATCTCTGAAACACCCTTGCTGTTTTGACAATTACATGAAACAAAAATGAGACTTATCCTTTCTGCTTTCTTTTTTTTTTTTTTTTTTTTTTTTTTGGTACTGGAGATGGAACTCAGGGGCACTCGACCACTGAGCCACATCCCCAGCCCTATTTTGTGTTTTATGTAGAGACAGGGTCTCACTGAGTTGCTTAGCACCTCGCCATTGCTGAGGCTGGCTTTCAACTCATGATTCTCCTGTCTCAGCCTCCCTAAGTGCTGGGATTACAGGCTTGAGCCACCGCGCCCGGCTCCTTTCTGCTTTCTTAATACTACATTATTTTCAATATTTTGAGAAGATTGAAAGATTTGTAAATAAGCTTAAATAATTTTTGAAGCAACTTTATTAAATAGCTAAATTCAGAAAAAATGGACATACGAACAGTCAAAACCATTAATTTCAGATACAATGTAGGTTTGCATAACTAAATCACTTCCTTGTTTTATCCAGTTACCTTCTGCCTTCCAGATTTTTTACTTAACTTGCATTGTTTTAGCCCACATATATGACTGAGGTAAACTACTTAAAATCCCTTAACCTTGATTTCCACATCCACAATGTAGCAATTAAAATCTCTGCCAGCTAATTGTCTCATAGGAAGTATAATAGTAAAGGCATTTTTACAAAGTGTTTTACCTCTTCGAAGTGATTACACTAAAAAGTTTATTGTCATATAGAATAAGCAGGGATTTATACACCCATCTAATAGGCCCCCTGCAAAGGGTGTGACAGGCCTTGACCTTAAACCACATGACCTAGCTCTAAATATTTATCACAGTTTGGATCTGTATCTTCCATATTAACTGGTCATTAGACCATCACTATTATATTCACCAGACAGAGGATTTCTTCAGAAACGATGGACTGAAAATTAGGTCAGTTTCTCAGGTGAAGACACTACAGATCACCAGATGCATAACCCTGCTGCATGTACAAGCTTGTTGGAGGAAGCTTCCCATCATTATTCTCTGCTCTCCCCCCACACACTGGATTGCATTTTGCTGCCACTTCAAAGAAATATACAATTAACAAGAGTATATAATTAGTGTTTATGCTATACCCAGACTGCCCTGATGCCTCGCACAGGTAGAGACAGGCCATGTATTCTCAGCGGCGTTGTGTCTAGGGAGTATGCCACAGATCTTAATATTTTCCTCATTCACACCTCCTAACAGATAATTTAACAGAAGTATCTGTAGCATGTTGAAAGACTTATACCTTTGAATTTATCTGAGTCTCTGTTCTTTTAGGGAAGCATTCATACAACTGCCCATGAATGTGGTAATAAAAATTACTTCTACATTAGGTAAGGAGCTCAGAGCATTTACTGTGTGCATGAACCTACTTAGTTCTAGACAGCAGGTCTCTACAAGGATGAGAGAGAGAGAGAGAAAGAGAGAGAGAAAGAGATCTGATATTATATTAAAGTACTTGATTTTTTCCTAAATTAATTCTCCTTCTAGAAGACAATGCTGGATAGTTATCCATGTAATACTTTCATTATAACAGAATAGCAAAGAATTGCATTAGCCTCAAAAGAGATATGAACTGGAAAGGTCATTTTTGTGATAATGGAATTTATCAAGGAGACTGAAGAGACACTAGGAAAGATTCACAAAAGATGTCAATTTTTTTTCTTTCCGATTTTTTTTCTGATTACCTAAGAACTTAATCCTTTATAAAAGTGTATTTTTTAAATTCACCTGGAACCAGGCTTTTAGTTTATTAGGGGTCTCACTAAAAAGACATGAGGCATTTTGGTCTAACTGAATTACACTGGGTCATGAAGAGGACCTGAATATTTAACATTGAGTAAAGAGGGTTCTCCATCATGTTTGATTTCTAACCATTTATATCCCAAAAATAGCCTTCCTTTTCTAGAAATGAAATCACCACTTTGTGGGGGATGTCCCAATCTGTAGGGTTCTAAATTTACTTCAAATATTTTAGGTTTTGCATTTAAGATAAGTCTTAAACCTTTGAAGACTGCATCTCACTTCCAACTTATAGAATTTCAAGTAATACCAAACTTAACATATGTATGTCTTATAGAACTGTTGTGGGGCTCTTATAAATTATTCGTCAGAAACACAGGTCATCTTTAAGGTTTTCTTAGTCGTTGGTGAAGTTCGATTATATTTTAGTAAATACTAAGCAATTTATAAAAATTTGCAAGATTCACCATTGGTCTCAATGCGTCTAACCTGCAAATATTCCTTTAAGTTTAGCCTCTGTTGAATCTTACTGGCTACATGACCTTGACGAAACAATTTAACTTTCTTGACTCTCAGTTTTTCAACCTTAAAATAGGAAGGTTCATTCCTAATCGATTGCATAAGAAATTGGGGTAAATTGCAGGGGATTAAGTGAAGGTTAAGTTGTCACCTCTAACATGCCATTTCTCTTACGTTTTTTATTTTTCATTTTCTTACTTTTGAGATCAGAATCCCACTCAGTCTGTAAACCCACTACATTTTAATGAAACAAACTATGAGACATATGTCTGTCCCACTCTCATGCTCTCAGGTCAGAGAACTTTCTCTGCACTTTTGAAGGACAAATCCTATAGACATTTTCTGCTGTGGGCAGGACAGTGCAGGTTGTGCACTACAGCTGCCAGCTCAATGTGAAATCCCTGTAATGTCAAACCAGAGCACCAGATATTAGCACATCAAGTCAGAGTAGACTCATGGGCAAAAAGAATGTTTTTTAGACTCATGGGAGAAAAAATGCTGTGATCTGTCCCTTTCTTGGTCATCATCAACTCTCAAAGACAGATGCAATTTTAATGTAACATTTTTTAAAAGTCCTGCATGTCTCACAGGAAAAAAATCACTCTGCTATCGTTATATGCATTATATGCTACCTGTGCCTAGTATCATTTGATCAACATCAACCAAAAAAATAGAGTGCGCTTCTTATATTCCAAAGTTTCATTAGAAAGGTTTTTGTTTACAATCTCAAAGTCTTTTGTCCATAGCAACAATAGAGTAAGTAATGCTTAGATTTCTACACAACCTTTACAAGTCCATGTTTATCTGAAATACTTGACTATTCGTCAAATTAGAGCAAAGCAGGACAAGAAATTAAATAACACAAACTGGGTGGAAAAAATTAATTAATTATATCCTGGATCTTGAAAAACAATGAAGCTTATTTAGAAAGAGAAATAGATTGTCAGCTTTAGAATTCTGGAGGTAAAACAAACAAAAAACTCAAGATATTTTCTAGGACCCTCAAGGCTTTTATGCATCAGTCTTGATTTTTTAAAACCTTAATATTCCATACCGCTACCAAGGATTGAACTCAGGGACACTTAACCACTGAGGTACAGCCCCAGCCTTTTTTTTGTATTTTATTTAGAGAAAGGATCTCACTGAATTGTTCAGGGTCTCACTAAGTTGCTGAGCCTGGCTCTGAACTCATGATTCTCCTGTCTCAGCCTCTTGAGCCCCTGGGTTTAAAGGCGTGTGCCACCACACCCAGAAAAAGCCTTAATATTTGTTGGTAGTGACGTTCTCACTACCACTTTGCTATGATCAGTCATTTGAGGGATCAGAATGGAGACGTACACAAGTAAGAGAGGAAGAGAAGGTAGAGGAGAGAGGCTTCAGAGAAGGACCTACACAAGAATAATAAAAGAAAGGAAAAGAGGACTTAAAGCAAAAGACATGAATGAATGAAATGGGGGTAAAATGACCAAAGAAGTATTAACTGTGGACAAAAAATAAACACCACCACAAACAAACAAAATATACCAAGATGTTTGTGAACTAGCAAAGATAGATTCAAATTGTGTTATCTACCAGTCTCAAAAAAAATCAGCTTCCTCTAAAGAAAATTTCTTTTGAAAGTCAGAGCAGGCTGCAGATGAGAGGTCAGTATTTGAAGGGCAGGGGAGAAAAGCCCAACAGCAAACTGAGTATGAACACAGAATGCCTGTAAGTCAGGTGCTTAGAACTTGGAGAATGCCAGCACTTTAAGGAATAACATCTATGTGGAAAATCTGAAAAGCAGACTAAGTGCCCATAAATATATGTACATCAAAATAGATGTTGAAAAGTTAGGATGCTCCCACACCATTTTAAAAATGTTTTACACAAAAGAATAGTAAGCATGCAGAAAGAGCTAAGTGGAAGAGTGCAAACGTATTAACCATTAGGCCAATAATAGCATCTGGCATTGCCAGTTGTCATGAAATGTCTTGATATATTTCAGTGGTTAATAAACGGATATTACCATGTGATAACTGATGGTTTTATACCACTGTCTGACTGGCCTACAAGTTGCTGAAACAGCAAATCATTTTATGAGCACTCTAAGAAGCAAATACTAGAAGCATATCTTTCAGCACTGAGATTTTAAGAGTAGATACAGATTACCTTGCATACCTCCTGTGCTTGACACAGTTTCCCATCAAGAGGGCTGCAGCTGAAACAGTGTGGGACCATTATGCTTTGGAGAATGTGACAGGGAAGCTGGGGCACTTTAACAAAGAGAAGGGAAACAAAGGAGATGGTAAAACGTCCGTCTACCCACAGCAGTCACAGAAAAACTCCATGCTAAAATCAGGAGAGTTTCCTGTTGTCTGCAAATGATTTCATTTGAGTTTTTTGACAAGATTGATATTTAACATTTGGCATATTTGATCAAGCTATTATATTAAAGAAGCAGACAGTCATTGAGACTTCTTTCCCTAAAATTACTAAATATTAACAAAATATTTAATTCAATGTGGCTAATGATTTACCAATTT
The DNA here is from genome assembly GCA_028644305.1 of Xerus rutilus. Lineage (NCBI taxonomy): Eukaryota > Metazoa > Chordata > Mammalia > Rodentia > Sciuridae > Xerus > Xerus rutilus. Next base: position 77,412,195 of record CM053405.1, read on the forward strand.
GTGCCATCACTGTTTTGCAAGTGAATTTTTGTTGGCTTTGTGAAAAGAATAAGAATCATGTTTAACCATTAAGTACAGCATAGTGTGTATTTAATTTACATCCTAGCTAATAGGATTTCAGTAGACACCAAAACACACAGAGCAGGGTGGAGGGATACTTTTTAAATACCTAATCCTACAAACAAACATAATAATTATTATTATAAACAATGAAATCATGAGTTATTGCTTTTTTAGGAAATTTTATAAGAAAAATATTGATAAAGTAATAGGTGTTATTAATATTGGTATCAGTAATGCTGATTAATATTAAATTTATAGTACAAGAAAATAATTAATTTGGTTGCTACCATGTGCTATATCTTATACTTTTACCTATAATGTTGTTTATTATTGCTCACAACCACTCTGTGTGAAAAGTATTATTATGGGAGGGAACTAAAACTCAGAGAGTAATTGGCCTAATATCACTTAACCAGGACAAAGTTTCAAATTCAGATCTACTTGAGCTTTTTCTCTCATGTTGTAGATAAGTATAGATAAGATTGCCTCTGGGTTTCTACTAAAATACTAACTTCATAAAAACTAGAAAAGTGGACAACTTAATTATTTGTTTGTGGGAACTAAAAAGATAACCAATTGTAAGCTGACAGAGGGCAGTCTCCAAATAAAAATTAACAGACAGCGTAAGCTAACTGCTCCTTCTGCTGAGTTGACTTGAACTCCTGGTGTTACCATGCCATCTCAGAACAAATTTAACAATCTCATCCTTCCCCAAACTATATAGTCCAGTGGAACTGGACAAATCCTGGCCCTGCCACTTTCTGTATCTTGCAATTTCAGTGTTTTCATCAAAAAGCAAGGAGGGCCTTGGGGCCCTCACTATTAGGAACATGTGCTAAAAGTACCTCAACAGTGATTAGGACAAATTAGAATAATGAATTGGGACTTCTCCTATACTTTTTAAAATTGAAGGCCTTGTGGAAGCTGAGGGTCAAGGACTAAGGAAGGACCTTGGCTGGGTTAGGTATCCTCTGTTGGAGCCTACACAGGAAGAAAAGGAAAAAGGGTTTTAAGCACAAGGTAGAACTCCTATACTAGCCAATGAAGACAAGCTGGCCTACTTCTTCTAGTCTGATCATATTATTGGAACTAAAAAATATTGGTGGTTTGACCCGTCAGCTTGTGCTATGTATTAACCCTCTATTAACTGGCCTCGTTAGCTGGATGTGGCTGTTTTCTTTCTGGACAGAGTTGTGGCTAATATCCCATTCACACCTGCAAATGTCTGCTCTATCAGCAAATACATCACTGTGCAAGTTGTGACTTCTTGGAACTTTAAGTTTTCCAAATAATATGAATTTAATCAATGTGCATGAAATACTTCTGTCTTCTGTATAAAACTATATCTACCTAGAACACAGAGATTTATCTTAGCGTGAATCTTCGAAAATGTAAATGGTGTTTCTAACTCCAAACCAAATTTTTTCAAATGAAACTTTCAAATAGTATTTTTCATTGTAACACAAGAAATATGAAAATAAGAAAAATCAGAATTCATTTACTCATATTCACTTCAAAACTTCCCTGAAACTCAGTATTTCAGAAAAGCTAAGTTACCAGTTATATAAATACTGAAAATGATCTAACAAAGCCTATGGATATTTCTAGTTTTATTCTTAGAATGGGTTTAGCCTCAGGGCTTACCTCCAAACCCAGCCAAGTTGGAAAACTACAAAAAAGTTATGTAAGTAAGAATCAAGGTGATGAAAAGTTCTCTCTCAATATAGAAAACCTAATGTTGTATTTAAAAGAACTAGGTGTCACCTGTCAAAACCCATGCCTGAGTTAGCCTAAATGAATAATAAGTATGATGCAAAACATTGTTATCAGATTGAGGTGAATGGGATGCTGGTCTCCAAATCTCTAAATCTCCAAATCTCTAGGTCCCTTAAATTATGTTTTGCTCAATTTTAAGGGAGAAGAGTTGGAAAAGTGTTACCTGCCTGAACTTTTTTGGAAGCTACCTCAGACCATCCCCATTTAAAAATTGAAACTAAGATGCAGAAATTGTGAATCACTTAAGCTAAAATAAAGTCAGTAAACTCTGCCCCATTTCCTGAACACATTGTTCTGAAGAGAAAGGGGGAATATGTAAATAACTTTTGAAAAAGTTTAAAAATGTATCGCAGTTGGAGGTGTGGTGCAGTAGTAAAGTAAGGGCTTAGCGTGCACAAGGTCCTGGGTTCAATCCCCAGCACCACCCTCCAAAAAGACATATCAGTGTATAAAAATTTGCTTCTATCAAGAAGGAAAATGATCTTCAATCATAGAAGGAAGGCTTCAACATAGATTTTTTAAAATGATGCTGAAATATGCTTTGAGGAAAGGATGTGGGAATTTCTAAAAAGAAATTATCGAAAGCTATTTTTTGGTGTGAGTTAAGTGCTAGCCAAAGACAGGCTGCACTATATGACTTCCTGAAATTTCTCTGCATCCAGAGTCTTTGAAATTTAACCCGGAAGCTTTGAGACCACACAGTTCTTTTCTTCATTAATTGATTCTCATGAAAAATATTTGCTGAGTGCCTACTATACACTAGACCTTGTTCAAAGTTCTCAAGCATGCAATGATGAACATGAGGCTGTGATCCGAGACCCCTGATCTGCAGACTCTCCCACAGAGAATGAGGTTTGCACTGGACAGGGTGGGGGGGGTCACACAGTGAAAAAAGGACTGTTGTCTTCCCCATGTTTTTATAAGTTTCTTCTGCAGCTTGCTCACTCAAGCCTTTCTGCCCTTCTTCTCTAGTGCCCTACTCAGTCCTGGCACATCTTACAGTTTGCTTTATGACAATCTCCCACAGTTTTCACCACCCTATCCCAGTAGACAAGTCTATGATTGGAACACATTGAGTCTTAGTAAATGCATTCTTAACAAGAATAGGTTTAGGTTGTAACCATTCTATTTGGGGAATGGAGATTATACTTTAAAGTAGTATGTTTATTAATAACAAGTTAATGATTCTCTATGATAAAGTATAGAAAAAAGTAAAATGAAAAGAAGATATTTAGTCCAGGTGTGGGAGACAATTGATGAAAGATATAATTCTTGGGACTCTTTAAATTACACCACTATAAACTTTGTGGTTCTATTTCCCTTTTTTCTCAGAATGCCAAACCTGAGTTCCAAGTAGCTAAAGCTCCATAAATCATCTGCCTAAACATCTCATCAGTCCTCTACATCGTCCCAAATGAATATAAATTTTTAAACACTATATAGACTTCTGCTTCCGTGTGAGCATCTTACTTCTTTGGAGGATCCTTAAAAAATATGCTTCCTGCTTCCATGATTTGAATTGAAATCTCAGGGGAAACAAAATGTATGGAGAAAGTTAGAAAACAAAAAAAAAGATGTTGCTGAAATTCTGTTCAACTTCCACCCAATTCAAACTACATAGATATAGCCTAGGTCTATGCCATTTGAATGACAGGTTAAAAATGCAATCAGACATCTGGATGTTTCCAAGTATCCAAGTGTTTGGCGTTATGTAGACAAATACGTGGATGACTGCCAAGTTGTTAAAATGCTGGAGATGGTTTAAGAAGACGCCTTCTCATTACCCAAAGTATTCCACAAAGGGCAAAACATCTTCACCCCAGTTTTCCTGTGGAGACTATGGAAAAAGTGATTTGGAGAAAAGATAAAGGGGATCTGTCTTCCTGTGTAGTATCAGATACTGGCCCAGAATAAATGCTTTTGGCCAGTCTGATATGTGAAATTATCTGCTTCTAAATTTCAACGTCTGGCATTTCTCCATTGTAGCTGACCTCATGATGCTCCGTTCCCTGAAAGACATTTCTTTTCTCCCTCAGCTTTCTCCATTAGCCAGGCAAGTATGGATACAATTGGTCCTGCAAATGTAGGCTTCTTAAAAGCAAAGAAAAGTATTTAGCTGTATTTCAGTCACATTAATTTTTAAAAATTTCTACATTTGGATGAAATTAACCCTATTTGCAGCACAAAACTGACAAGCCCTTATAGACTTTTAACACCCCATTAATCTTACTTTGTTAGACTAGGGCATACACCAGCCAAAAACTGGAAATTTGATTAGCTGGTCCCATGCATTAACTATCTCATAGGTATGGCATTTTAAAATATTTTCCAGATATACAAAAGTTACATTACTCTTTTTAAAGGTCTGTATAGAGTTAGCAAAAAAAAAATTTAAAGAACAATTTCTTCATGAAATAGTTGCACTTTAGTTACCAAAATATTGATTTTTTTCTTTTAGGAATTATTTTTCACTAATAATTAATAATCTAGAAGAGAACTATGCAGGCTGAACTTTGATTTGTGGTAACCTTTTAACTTGGGGCATTTTTTCACCTAATTCTCTAGATTTATCATTCTAGTAAAAAAAATTCAGTGGCAATTTGAAAATAATTCTCAATTTTATACAATACTCTGGAGTTTTCAAAAAATCCTTCTGATGGACATGAATCCAATTGGAGTCATTTTGAAATGGATAGTCAATTTATTGGATTAGTTGATAAGGTGATGAAAATCTCTTCTAATCAGATGGATATCTTCAGTGACTCAAAAAAGGCTTTTTCATACATCTAGAATTCATTAAATCCTTTGTAAATCTCACAGAATGACTTAATGGTACATTTTATGTCCCTTTATTCTTTTGTGATTTTTAAACAGCTTAGCAAATTGTTCATAGAGTAAACTGTGTATCAGCACAAATGCTTCAATTCAGAAGCTAATGCATCCCTCTTGCTCATAAGGAGCTGCCCAACCAAGCTGAAATCAGGAGGACACCAGAACTAACCTATTTTAGATTCTCTGAGACCAGAAAAATAAGTTGTAATGCACAAGGGCATTTTCTCCTGGAGGTTTCACCCGAGATTTCCATCTCTTCTCTCATCTCTACATTAAGCAAAAAGAATAGAAGCATGGCCTGAGGCAAAGCAAGGCCTTTCCCTCCAAACTCCTGAATAGTGTCATATTTGGTGAAAGCAGCTGATTTAACAGAGTGACTTACAACAGATATATTCACCTGAGGAATATTCTAGCTTCTCAGCAATATCACTGGGCAGTTAAAGGCATATGGCCTTTTTGGCTATCCTGCTATTTAACTCATTGGCTAAACCCTTCCATAGAAACAAGTGTGAGCACTAATAAAAACCAATAGCCATTTTCATTCTGCCGGTATTCAAATTAATACTCACTACCTGTTACCTCCTGTGACAGCCTGGGATATACCCCTTCTATCATGGAGAAACCTCTGCAATGGTCTCTCAAGGCTCAGCAACGTCAATATTCTGAAGTTACCGCCCTCACTTCAAGTGGGAACAGGAAGACAAAGGCTTTTCTGGGTTTCAGGTCACTTCATGTGGCATTTGGGTCCCCAGAAACACTATAAACCTCTATCTGACCTACTCACACATCAGCCAGCTCATACTCAATAACAAAATCACCAAATACCACACTAGTGCTGATGACTATTTTTAATCATGAAAGGTGTACAGCTATTCTTTTATAATACAAAAACATCCATCAATCATATGACATTTTGAACATATGTCATTCTAAAATTTGCAAAGCTTTAAGCTAGCTCCTTTTAAGCATAAGATTCTTTTCTGATCATTTGCATTTCAGAAAATAAAACTAATCATGCCAGAAAGCACAGGTTTTAAATTTGCAAATGCCTATAAATTTGGCTGAGTGAGGTTTTATAAGAAAATCACAAATTTATGACTCACATATATTATTTCTCCCCATCTGTATTCAGCCAAAACAATTATATTTTGTTAATAATCAATTCATCATACTATTTGCATTTTTAAATATAGGTTTTAGGCTTGAATTTTAACGTGTTTCTTAGTTCAAACGTCTCACATCTTGCTTGAAAGAAGTTACGTGAACTTTAGCTGAGGAGTTTCACATATTCTCCTCATCTCAAATGTAGTCTCTGCAGGGAATAATTTCCTGTGGGAAGTAACTGTACAAGTATCTCTGCTGTTTTATGGAAAAGTAAGAACAGCTGCAAATTTTTAAAGAATAACCTGTATAGAAAAATGTCAAACAAGGGCATTTCTACCTTTTCTTTGACTAAACACAGCCATCATTCTATAAGCACTTACTAAAGGAGAATTTGTTAACCCAGATGATGTCTCAAAACCAGGCGAGATATCACTAAACAGAAATTCAATAGTATTTTTCTCAGCACTATGTAAAATACTCTTATATACCACTTATCATGTCTGGGTTAAAATGATTAATGGGAGTATATTTCTGTTTCTTTCTCTCCCTCTCTTTCTCTCTCTCTTACTTTCTCTCTCTGTCCTTCTCTCCCTCTTTTCCTCTCCTTAGATCAGTAGTCACATATTGAAGTTGCAGTACCTGCTGGGTTTATTTTATTTAGCAAAATTATGTGAAAGGGGATGCTTGTCCTACTCTGTTGAATGGAAAAAACTGAATATGTATATGCATATACAGAATTTGAATATATGTGTATATATGCACATATAATGTGGCTATTTTACATGTAAATATTAACATACATAGTATTTAAAGTATATAGTATTGCTTTTGTATACACACATAATTTCTGAATTTCTCTTGTTTAGTGGTTAGTAATCCTAAACTGAAAAAGGTAAATTCTAAAATACATGTATATAATATTTGAAACATGTTTAGAACAAGGGAACAATGTTCACTTAGGCAAGAGTTGCTCTGTTTGGTAAATTGTTAAATACCACCTAAATTATATCCCTGAGAATTTTAAAATTACACTTAAATTTGAGTATTCTGTTAGGAGAACATCTGTTAATAGTCTGACACATGAGCTCACTTGCAAACATATAGATTTGTTGTAATCCATATTAGTATTTCAGATAATCACTCCAGAGTGTTTTTTAATCATTTTGAAATCAAACAGCATAGCAGGCTGTAGGTATCAAAATTAAACACAAGCGGAGATGAAATCATCCCTTACATATTCTTTTATTCATTTGAGTCCTTTTCCTTGGGGTCATGTTTATGTTGTCGTTCTGTTTTGAAAGATGAAAAAACAGAATATTCTAAAAGTTGTGCTATATATTTAACAGCATTGTCAGGGCCAGGGCAAGGATTTCATTTCTGTATAATATACTACATTGCTGAATATTTTCTCTGAAATGGAAGTATAGTAAGAATGAAAAATGTCAATATAATAAGTTTAAAGGATATTACAGGTGTATTTTTTAAATGTAAAAACTGAAAATAAAAAGAAAAATCCTGGGAAATAAACTGAATGACTATGATTATTGCACTTTTTAGCTTCTTATTTCTTTATGTGTCTCATCTCTTCCCAACATCATTAACCTCGATAGACAAAATGGAATCATTTGTTTCTTTTTAAAACTAAACCACCTCCCAATATTAAATCCATAATGAAGATGCTATAAAAATTGTTGATTGGCAAGTTGTAATGCAAAATAGAAACAATTGAAGGGATATGAAAAAAAAGTTGAAGGAATACCATACACAAAGTTTAAATACTCCACCTGATCAAGAACAACTATTTTGAATCTAAGCATTAGCAATAGAACCATGTTATATTAAAGGAGATGCCAAATTTCACCCCATTCTATTAGGGTAATGTCTAGGAAACTGGAGAATTAATTGGATCTTATGACTTTGTTCAGTTTCACAGAGAGATGGTCTCTAAGCTCATAAAACTGCACTGTGAACCCAGCTACTGAGAGAGAGAGTATATTATAACTGTGGGTAAAATTTAGAAACCATGCATCAACCCTTTTGTGTTCTTCACAGTGCTTCATGCTAAGCGAGCAGAAGATGCTCAAACATTTTTTGACTTCCCCCATTCAACACCCAAGAATGTTTTATAAAAGGAGAAAAAAAGAAGGAAAAAAAAAACCCCTGCTCGATAAACATTGCATGATGTGATCACAACTTGAGGCCAGTGTAAAAAGTTTGGCAAAACGCACCTTACAAAAGAATGTTTGACTGGCAAAAAAGTAACTGAGAAGTCAGTATCAAGTTGGAAAGTGTTATAAAAATAGTTTACTGCACCTAGAGATAAACCTCTTTCACTTGAGGAAAAACAAATTTAAATCTTAAGATGTACTGAAATTCCAAAAACAGTATGTCAATATTAAACAGATAATTTAACTAAGTTGATTTAAAATGGTACTTGTATTGATAATTATTTCTCTAGATAATCTTTCATTAAAGGAGAAAAAAGACGATGAGGTAAAAGATAAAAATGAGTAAAAACAAAGTTCTGTATAATTTTCTGAGTAAAATAACTCAGAAGAGAACTCTTTGTTCTTTTGTATCAGTGTAATTTTTTACTTTAAAATTCTCATAACTGATAATTTTTTGTATATCCACTAAGTGAAGAAGTGTAGATCAATACTAATTCAAGGAATAATTTCTTTTTTATGTTAAAAGATGAAATAAATAGTAGATGAGGCAAAGAAAAAAATACTTGAGTAACATCAGCACGTTATCTCTATCCAATCTACATAAAAGAGGTACACCTAAAACTATTTGTAATTTATAAAAAAGATTTGAAAAACATTTTGAAATAGAACTCACTAAGAAGAGCCATATTGATCCACTAAGAAACATTCTTGGCAAAAGCCAGCTCTCAGCAAATGCTCAGATGTGGGGACATTCACAGAGCTCCAGACCAGCGCTATTGAAGTTGTACTGCCTTCCTTATTGAAAAAAGCTACATAAAGGAAACTAGAAACTGACAAATGTGGAATTTTTTTATTTCATATTCTTAGTAAAACTTGAGAGAGTGTTAGGTTTATAACCACAAGAACTATACTATCATATGATTACCCACGGAGTTGGGAAACAAAGCCATATAACTTTTTGAGGTATCTTAAAGAAAGTGTCAAAAAGGTTAATCCAATTTTACACTAAAGCATTCTCTCAGGTCTCCAGAATAAAGTTTTAAATGTAAAATCTACTCTCCTGTGTCTGTTAATCCTTTGCACCTATGATTAGTTCCCATCTGTGTTAGCAAATAAAAAGATTTAATATAGGTCAAAGGTTCCTGGAGCTTATTCCCCTTTTAACAAATATCAATATCCCAAAGAAACACAACTTAGCTTTTATAGGAATTGACTTATCTCTCAATAAATAATAATAATAATAACAACAATAATAACACAGTGTAGCTGGGTTCCCTACTTGCATCAATTGGATTAGTTAAAAAAGAAAAGAAAAGTAGGTTATGAGGGTTGAGCAAACCAAGCTTTCTTGGAGATTTGGATCAGCATCTGACCAGAGTAACTATGCTTAATTAAATATTAATAACTATCACTCAATGCAGGGAAAACAGTGATGATTATGTAATAGCTTTCTATTGAGAATATTCTTGTCTAGCATATGGACTATTTCACATAACACTTCACAAGTTTTGATACTTCTGACATCTTAATCTAAAGTAGATACTATTTAAAATCCTGTGATCACTAAAGTACTCTAAAATATGAGCTATTTAAATATGTATTTCCTGGCAATTAATGCCTACCGGTGACAGTGACCAAATGTTTCATTACAGGATTGGAAATGCAAAGCAGCCACAGCTGAAAAGGAACATAAGAGAATAAGCCAGGACTTTTTCCCCTGTAACTTGTCATGTTGCCACAGAATAAACAGATTTAACACAGTAGTTCTTTAATCTTCTTTAAAAGCATGATGATGGGCAATTTCCTACATAAAATATTAGATTTTAAATATAGTTATTAATCAAATTCAATATCCAATTCAGTATTCCATGAAAAGTTGTCAAATGTACAGAGAAAAGGTCATATTAGTTTACATAGCAGGGGTAAATTATTTCTCCATCTGACTATATGATCTTCAGACACAGCATTGTTTTTGAAGAAAACAGAAGATTGTATCAGAAATGGCAAATCTTCAGCCATTATGTCTAGAAAAAGGAAATATAAAATCACTGAGTTAATACCATGTCTATTTGAATTAACTAAAATTTTAAGTGTGTTACAAAACACAACCTGCACAAACAGCAACATCATAACTACACAGACACTTTAACCTGGGAAAAGAAAATGCATCAAATCATTAACTATGTGTTTGGGTAATGAGACTAGTAATGACTTGGTTTCTCTTCTTTTGTGTTACTACTAAATATCTTAATAAATGACTCATTTTAAAGAACAAGTGTGTTATTATACGAAAACTTTTTTACACAAAAAATAATTTCAATTTTTACTGGTGCTTTTAAAAAAATTGTAGAACCACCTTAAGCTGTTGCTTCGCTTTAGTGGTTGTTTCTACAGAAAAATACGTGTTAAACTAGTATAGTTTAGCAAGGAAGACAATTCTTTGTGTACACTGTCTTATCGTAGGAGTTCTGAGGTTCAAATTACAAATTAAATGTCTTCCAGAAACATATTTAATATACACAAGATGAATTCTGTGTTTCATTTTACTTTTCCAAGTATGTTATCTTTTCAATGTTAAATGTTGGCTTCTTTTCAGTAAACAGTGCATTTGGCAAGAGCTGGAACGTTTTCTCAACTATACAAGTGATGATTAATGATTCAGTGCTCAACAGCATCATGATCATTTTCCCTAGTTTAAATGTATGTATATGTATGTGTGTGTGTGTGTGTATATATATATATACAATTGATATATATATATATATCAGTTGTATGGATATATGTATCAATTATATATGCATATACATATAATTTATACTTTCCTTCTTCAAATGCATATTTGTAGAAGGGTAAGATCCAACTAAGATCATGTGGCACAGATAGTCATGCATTTACATAGAGGTGTCTTATTATCCTGAATCAACTCTGATTTCCCCCAGTTACCCCTATTCATGGAAAGTAGAATAAAATGTTTATATATTATGATGCATGGACCTTTCTTTGATATAAATA
>CM053405.1:77423649-77485062 GCA_028644305.1 Xerus rutilus
GTGGAATATATCTTATTCTAATTAGGATCCCAGTCTTAAAGATGTACATGAAGATGAGATTCACTGTGGTGTATTTATATGTGTACTTAGGAAAGTTATGTCAGATTCATTCATTGTCTTTCCTACTCCTATGCCCTTAAGTATCTATTCTTAAATTGTATAACATGTTCAAATTAAACAACACAGAAGGCACAAATTATTTACAAATTTGAATCCTGATTATATAATTTTGCAAGAAAAATATAAAATGCAACCAATACTATATACTTATTTTTGAAAAATCTAAGTTTAGAAGGCAAGAGAAATCGAGAAAATGGCATCTATTGCATGCAGATCATTCACTAGAAAAGTATTTAATTCAATGCAATCAATTCATGTGTTACACTTACCAGATTTAGAATTTAAAAATACAAGTTTAGGTTCAGGAATAAAAATTCTTTATTACAGTACTTGAAAATTACATTCTTTCAGGAATGCCACTTCAAACATGTGGAGCATTAGAAAAGAAACCATTTGTGGAAAACCTTTTGGATCACCTAGGTGATGTCTTAGACTTTCAGATTCACATGTCTTAATTAAAACATAAAATGAAAACTGAAATTGTTTCCAAGCATAAATACCAGAGTTATAAGTAGGAAATTTCCCAGGAGAAAATGGGATATGGATTCTGGTTGGCCTACAAATCCTGACAAAATTTTATCACAGCTGTCATGCAATGCATTGAATGTTTATGTCAACCCCAAGTGCATATGTTAAAATGCTAATTCCCAATATAATAGTATTAGGAGGTAGGGCCTTTTGGAAGTAATTAAGTCATAAAAGTAAAACCTTCATAAATGGGATTAGTGCCCTCATAAAAGAACCCTAGAGATATTTCTGGCCCTCTTTCCAACCTTTGAGAATATAGCAAACAAATTAGCTATAGAAATCATTACTTGATGGATTTTGAAGGCCTAAATGTTCCTGCACTTGAAAGCATCCACATATACCTTTTATAATGTCTAATATATATAAAGTATATATATATATGAGATATATATCAAAACCTGGACTGAGTGCTTATAAAAAAAGAACCAAAATAATCTTTAAAGAACATATTAGTTACATGCCATGTTCATTTGGGACAGAACCAAATGGCTGATTACCAGCATTTTTTAATGAGGAAAATCTTTGGTCTGACTCTTTCAATCAGCATAGGCAATCTACTTCTCTTTTAACATCCATGCTCACAGATGCTCCAAACCAGATGATACTATAAAAATAACAAAAGAGGAGAGTTGTTCCTGTATAGATGCAAAAGTATTGCAGAATTTAAAGAACTCATAATCCCTGTAGTTCAGGCCAGAGGGTAGGTGATGGTGGCAACTATAATAGGCCCTTCTACATTTGAATAGATACTGGATATGAACTCTCTTATATTATCCTTGAGGCTGGTCTTCTGCCATGCAGAAATCATGATGAATATGTCATCAAACTAAACACCTATTTAAAAAAAATAAAAACAATGTTTTCACACATATTAATATAGATCAAAAATTAGATTCACCATTTTCTTTACAAAAAGAAAAAGAAATCAACTTTGTGCAACCTGGAAGAGGATGCTCTCATTACCATAATTAGACCACATCGAGCCCCAATATCAGATTTTCAGTATTCAGAACTGTTAGAAACAAATTTTTGTTGTTTCTAAGCCACCTAATCTGTGATATTTTGTTATAACAGCCTGAACTAAGACTTGTGACATTGATTAGCATCATTGTAATCAAGATCTACATAAGAAACCTTTTGTATTAATACTTGTCAAAACTTCTACTTAGCTTTTTCCTGTTAGACTCATATACCTATATATTCAATACAGCTCTGCAATTATCCTTTGGATAAAATGTTTTGGTAAAATAGTGAAGTGCAAATCTGCTTAGGGCTATGTCAACTTCACTAACAAGAAAGATGATTCACAGCTATTGGTGGTAGTCTCTTACCCCATTACTCATTCTCTATTCCTAACATGGTCCTACCCAAACAGTTTTAAAGATAAAATTTACTGTTTGTGCTCTGTGTAACCAAGGACATTACCTGAATCTCTCACATTATTGAAGAATATATCCTTGCTTTTTGCACAAATTTAGGAATGTATTTGAAAATAAGGAACAATGAGAACTTATAAAAGAAATGAAGTTTATTTAAACAAGACACCAACGTTAGGAAATTATAATTATACAGACCACATTTGAATCTTTCTAAAATTTATAGATTCTGTATTACCGGACACTTGATAAATAACTTCTTCAAAGTTAATAATACATCATTCAACTGGAAGTGTTTTCACATTTTCCTTTATTTAGGGCACACCAAAACCTACTTAATCACAGAATTTACCTTGAATTCTTCTGAAGTTAAACTGCAATAAAGAATAATGTAAAGTGGAAGAATTGTTAATATACTCCATAATGGACAAATTATTATTAAATAGGAGACTATAGTTCAATGCTTGAAATGATCAGTTTCTATTAATCTCTCCATCACCTTCAGTTATTCTGAAATTCTCTCTTGGGTGATTCTGCCCAGGGAATAAGTTGAGGACAAAGAATCCAAGTAAATTTATAAATATATAAAAAGTATTAAATACTCTTCTAATCCTTATTTTTGATTAATTTAACTATAAAATTGATATTAGATTTCCCTGTCGCATTTAAACCACAGACATTAATATGCTATTAAAATATCTTAATATATAAGAAAGCTTTCTCTAAATCTAGACCTAAAAGACTATTTACTGTAACTTTTGATTCAGGAGCTTTGTGTCTTCTGAAACTATGAAACTCCACCAAACTAACTTATAGCTTCCATGGAGGGTAAAATCTTAGAATCATCACAAATCTTGCCATTTGGACATTTAGAATTAATGCTCACTAATGTAAGTGCATTGTAAGAAATTTTCCTAAAGTTCTAACTTAATTTTGCTCTAGTGTTATAGTCACTAGAACTAAGATTAATAATTATCAAGAAGTTGCAAGCCCTGATATGGAATTAAATGAGTTGGGCTAAAATACCAGCATTGCCATTTATAAGCTATGTGATCATGAAGACGTTAATCTAGATTACCTAATATGCAAAATAGAGATGGCAATCTTTAACATAACTGTGAAAACTAATTAATATCATGCAGATAAACTTATTTGCATAGTACCTATATCACAGTCACCTTAAATAGCTTTATTCATCAAATATGTTAAATGCTTTTACTTCCAGGCAGTTTTCTGAGGATACAAAAATAAATAAAACAAACAAAATAAATCCCTGTTTTCTTCAATCCTGAAATCTATTGGGAGTATAGGGAGAGACAGAAAATAAACACAGTAAGTTAAAAAATATATTGTTAAATATATTTAAGTGTTAAAGAGAAAAAAATAAAATGAAGAGGTGAAGTGGGTAAGATTGCAATTTCAAATATCATGACAGACTAGATCTCATTAAAATTGTGAATTTTATGTCACGATCTAAGAAAAGGGAGCATGATAGACCTGTGTATATGAGGAAGAAAGTGTTCTAGGTAGAAGGACCAGTCTAATATGTCCAAGGAAAAACCAGGAGATCAATGATGGCTGGAGCCAAGGGAAAGAAGCCAATGATGGCTGGATCAATGATGGCTGGAAAAAGGGAAAGAAGTGAGAAATAAGCACAAAGAAGAAAAGGGACTGCAGAAGCCAAATCATGTTGGCTTTATAAGTCATACAAAAAGTTTTGTTTTTTGCTTTCAGTGATCTGGAAAGCTATAGAAGGGTTTTGGTAAAGGAGAAACATGAAGTGAGACACGCTTTACCCTACACCTCAGGCTCTTAAAGAGGGGCAATGGTAGAAGCCAGGAGACCAGTTTAAGCGATGATTTCAATATTGTAAACAGGAGCTGATGTAATTTAGATGATGGTGATAGCTGTGCAGAGGTCAGATTTCAGACATACAGAGAGGATTTGCACTCCAGTTGGACTTGATGTATTAGAGAAGAGCTGTGGATGATGTCAGTATCTCAGAAGACATGGAGAACACTGTAGGGTGGAGAAAACTCTAGGAGGTACAAATCTGAGCAAGAGAGATGCAATAGGGATTTCTTTCAGCTATGTAAATTTTAAAGATGTAAAGTTAGATACACGTGTGGAATAGGCTAAGTATGTGAGTATGGAGTTGAGAAATATTGAGGTAGCTCAATTTTATCGCAGTTAAATTGTTGATTTTATAATAATAATCAATGTCATACTCTTGCTGACATTTAGATTTATCCTTCAAGATTACCAAGAGCTAACATATGAAGATAATACCTTAAAAGTAGTTTGAAAAACTTCAGGGTTATTTTAAGCTAGCTTCACAGACTTGCTGGACTTTGACAAAGCCACCAGATTAATCCTCAGCTTCAAAGGTTTAATAGACTGCATAATAATAATCAGCCCATGTTTTGTAACTGAATAGAATATTTCCTATGAAGACTACACAAATAACTGATCTCAATTTTTTTTCTTAATCTTTTGTTAGGATCAGCTTAAGTAGAAAAATTCCTTGACTTTTCTCTAAACTCTGGGACATTTCTAGGTCCTGTAATATGTCATTTAATAATTTCTTTTGCAGAAGATTAATAACTATCAGTTCCAAAAAAATAATTTGCAGAAATCCCCATTGCAATATGTTATTCACATTTTGTCACACTGCTTAGCTGTTTGCATTTTAATTCAAATTTTAACATCTGTCAAAGTTTTCTAAATCTCAAGAATGAATGAATTCTACATGAAAATTTTCTAGAAAAGTCAAGATTTAGTATGAACTAGGGAAGATAAAAGTAATTACTCATACAGAGCTGGAAGGAAAATGAATGTTGCATTACAAGTGCATGAATAGTGTGAATAGTTTGCTAAAACTTTAAGACAACCTATGCATAAAACAAGAACACATTGATAATTATATGCTCAATGTAACAATAAATCTGGAGTTATTCCAAAATGGAAAGTTTCCTAAATCTTTTAAACAATATGGCAGACATAGTAAATAATTTTTAAACTCAAATTCTACTTACATGAAAATCATGTCAGTGCATGTGAGCCAGGCACAGTGTCACACACCTGTATCAAGAGACTGAAGCAGGAGGATGGCAAGTTTGAGGCCAGCCTGGGCAATTTAGTGAGATCCTGCCTCAAAACCTTAAGAAACAGAGTTGCGAGCCGGGCGCGGTGGCGCAAGCCTGTAATCCCAGCACTTAGGGAGGATGTGACAGGAGAATCAAGAATTCAAAGCCAGCCTCAGCAACCATGAGGCGCTAAGAAACTCAATGAGACCCTGTCTCTACATAAAACACAAAATAGGGCTGGGGATGTGGCTCAGTGGTTGAGTGCCCGAGTTCAATCTCCAGTAACCCCCCGCCCCAAAAAAAAGAAAGAAACAGAGTTGGGGAGCTGCATATGTAGCTCAGAGGTAGAATGCTCCTGGATTCAATCCCCAATACCACCCACCCCCACACACAAAGTAAGTATATATGAATCATGAGTCATTTTTTTCTGGAGAGAACATGAAAGAGAAGGAACTTAGGGTGGAAGAGAAAAGCAATGTAAAAATAAGTGGAAGATCATGAAAAAGCTTTTCTTAACTCTGGTAATGATGAGTCATTCCAGTTGGGGGCGGGGGAGCATAGTGGAATTGAAGGAGGTAGTCAACGGTCTGAGTCAATGTCACAAAGGCATCAGCCAGTTGCATGGAATATCAACTAGAAGCAGAGACACTCCTTAATATGCATATTAACTGCAACAAAGGAATACACAACCACAAATGATCTGGTTAAACAACAGAGGAAGGATCCTGTGGCTTTAGCAAACAAAAAGATATTAATAGGACAGGACACTCTATTACTAAGTAAAATATGATGAAATATGACAGCTCTATTGTTTTGATGTGGTAAAAGTGAAACTATTAATATGAACTTTCACAATTTTACTAACACTTGACCCTCAAACTTCTACTATCAGGTAAGGCCCAGAGAATACCCATTGGATATCCAACTGAGATTTTTAGAAACCTCTCTCTTAGAGTTGGGGAGGAATTGATTCTCCAAAAAATTTCATAGTATTCAAAAATTTCTTTTGAAGTTAGATTCTGAGTAAAATATTTAATGTAAAGACACAACTTTTTTTTGTACCCGGGAATGAAGCCAAGGCACTTAAACACATCCCCAGCTCCCTTCTTTAAAAAAAAAAAAAATTGAGATAGGATCTCACTAAGTTACATACAGCCTCATTAAGTTACTAAGTACAAACCTGAGATCCTCCTGCCTCAGCTTCCTGAGCTGCTAGGATTACAGGGGTGTGTCCCCATGCCTGACAGGACAAAATTTTTGATATGACACTAGGAAAAAAGAATTTTCCATCTCTAATATATACCAAAAACAATTAAGAAGAAAATGTGAGGAAATATTTTGAAGGTGTGGAGTGAGTTAAAAAACAAACCGCCAGGTGCGGTGGCGCACTCCTGTAATCCCAGCACTTTGGAAAGCTGAGACAGGAGAATCACGAGTTCCAAGCCAGCCTCAGCAACAGCGAAGTGCTAAGCAACTCAATGAGATCCTGTCTCTAAATAAAACACCAAAAATGGGACTGAGGATGAGGCTCTGTGGTCAAGTACTCCTGAGTTCAATCATCGGTACCAAAAACAAACAAACAAACCAACAATAAAATGTCAGGAATTGGCAGCTCCAAAACAGCACACTTGAGTGGGTAGGATGACCAAAAAAGGATGGGACCCAGCTGCTCCAACGTTCATTTAAAATCAAACGAGGACCATGGGCTTTATATTATGTTCAAAATAGCCACTGTAATCTGAACCAGGCCAAATTATTTGTAATGTAAAATTCTGTTTGACACATGTCTTTCTCTATTTGTTAATTACATACCTACTCCTTTGAACTATACTTAATGTTGAAAATCTCCAGTTAGGTAATATTAAACCCAGATGTTAGACACAAAAGAAAGCAAGCCAAATTTAAAATTCTCATGTTATATTAATTTAGTCAATAATAATTTTCCCAATTATTATTCATACTATTTAATGTGATAAGCTTTAAAATTAAGCAACTATTAACAGCATATGACAACTTTAGATGCTTTGCATGTCTTATTATATATTTAAATATATAATGTTATGTTATACCATGAAGTTTTTACCAACTTTTTTTAATAGAAAAATTAATTACAAATATTCACTAATCTTTCTGATTTGCATTTGGGCTTTAGCTTCTCATTGCTGCATTTTGTACTTCAATGCTATTACCAACAAAATGAGATGATAGATATCAAAATCAGGGAAAACTTTTGAAGAAAATGCATGTCATAGTGCTAAAACAGAGGATACCTGACCTCTCTCCCTGTACAATTCTCTGAGGAAAGTGGAGTCTCATGATTTGTCATCTCAAGTACTACAATGCTTACTAATGTCACAGTGCTCATATATAAGCATGTATATGCATATCTTTCCATGTACAAGATTGGATTCACTACCTTTAAGCTCCATATTCCACCAAGTAAAAAGTATTTTCCTCTTTAAAAGATAATAGTACAGGACTTCTACTTCCAAATATGAAAAATTAATTTCCACCAGATTTGCCCACACATTATACCAACTACAAAACTGAATGAAATATATGAGATGACTATTGCCTGGCATTGAACAATAGTCAGCACAGGAAGTGATCTCCGAAAGAAAACGCAGAAATGAGTCTGTGGTTGCATAGAGTTTCTATCCAGGAGTATTTCCCTAACACTGCATAAAGAAATGAAGACCAACAGAAACCAGGTAGGTCCACATAGCCAAAGAAGCAAGGTCCAGAATTTTGGGCTACTGAAACAGCTAGAATTTATAGGACAAGGTATTAAGGAGAAAGAAGTTGGGGGCAATGGCAGTTCCAGAAATCTATTTTGAGGTCCTTGAATTAAGGGCTGGATTGTCCATACGGTGATAAGACATTGAACAATCTAGCAGAGAGGGGTGCTTACAGGATTGGGAGTGAAACAAAGATAATAGAGGTTACACAGCCATGAAGACACTTGAGGTCTAGGCCAGCCAGACATAGAGAACCAACTGAGATCCTAAGCTTTTAGCTAAAAGGTTAGAAAATCTGTATCTGCAAAGTAGGGATCATGACCTAACAAAGCCCAAGTCAAGTCTTGATAGGGTCCAGGAACCACCCAGTTAGTTGCTAAAACAGCAACACAAAACTCAATACTATTTTAGAAGACTACATAATCTTTATTATTTTTATATATCACCCCCAAAAGATTAAAAAAATTCAAAAATTAAAAAAGCAGAAAATTATAATCTACCATGAAGAATAAAGCAGTGAACAGAAAAATACTCCAGAATGATCCAAATATAATTACAAAGATTTTAGAGTAACTACTTCTAAGATATTCAAAGATTTAAAAGCAAACATGATCTTAATGAATGTAAAGATGGGAAATCACAGAAGAGAAAGAAAAGTAAGAGGGCAGGGAGGAAGAAGAGGAGCAAATAGAAATCTGGAATTTAAAAGAAAGATGAAATTTTTACTTGGATGAGCTTGATGGCAGTTTGGCGAGAGCAGAAGAATGGATCAGTAAACTTAATTACATTTTGATTGAAATCATATGCTCTGGTTCTAGGTGTTCGCAGAGGAAGAGTGTGAATTTCAGCGAGGTCCACAAACCCAGTGGATTCTGGCTTCCTTGCTGCTCCTGGCACCTTGTGAGGCCCCTGTCCAGAACTCAGTCTCAAAGGTAGCCAGCCCCTCCTGCACCTTCCTGGTTCTTGAGCATCTGAATCTTCCAGAAGCCTTTTGAGGTAATGGTGAGGACTTCAAGAGCTGGGGTCCAGCCCCTTATAGCCCCCCCAGAGCCGTGAGCCTCTTTCCTGACTTAACTATCTTGTCCCAAAAACCTCTACATTTGGTTCTAGGGATTCTATTTCTCAGCCCAGAAGACAGTGTATGAAGCCAAGGACATCAGCTATACTCCAAACAGCTTGGCCTGAGAAGCCAGTGACCCTTGAGAATGTGGCAGTGTACTTCACCCAGAATCAGAGGGCCATCCTGGAGCCTACACAGAGGGCTGTATACCAGGAGGTGATGCTGGGAATTTATGCAAATGTGGCTTCCTGATAGCATTTTCTATTTCAAAAACCTGTTCTCCTCTTCCAGCGGGAGAGAAAGGAAGTGTCATGGGGTACAGACCTCTGCGATACAGAGGTTTTGCCAGCATCGATCTTAGTGGAAAGTTCTGTGTAAAGAATAAAGAGCCACCTATTAAGCAGGAAGCCCCTGAACAGAGCTACACAGAATGCCAGCAAGAGGAAGGATCAGAAATGTTGCTCAGCAGCCGGGCACGGTAGTTCACACCTGTAATCCCAGCACTTTGGGAGGCTGAGACAGGAGAATCGCGAGTTCAAAGCCAGCCTCAGCAATGGTGAAGTGCAAAGCAACTCAGTGAGACCCTGTCTCTACATAAAACAAAAAATAGGTGTGGTAAAGTCTTTACTCAGAAAATAGCTTCCATTCAGCATCAGAGAGTTCATACCAGAGAGAAGCCTTGAATGTAAGCGTGTGGGAAAGCTTTCCAATGGTATGGAAGTTTTATGTAGCTTCAGAACTTGCATCCTGTGGAGAAGCCTATCAAGGATCTTGGGCTGAGCCTGAGCAGAAATAAGTGCCCTTCTCCAGCCTTAGCTCTCACTCAAATAGTCCCTGTCTTCCAGGGTCTTACCGCCTCTGTGAAGCCTGCCTCAATTATTCTGACCCCTTCTTACCCCTCATAAGCTTTATCTTGGCATTCCTATGGCTTTCTTACCAGCAGATCTCCAACATAACTTGAATTTCATTTGGATTTTCTTCTTCACCTTACATGTGTTAAACTGTTTCTGCAGAAACTCCATTGAAATCTATATATATATTTAAAGACTACGTTTATATAATATATTCTCTTTTCTTGGTAAAAAATTGGAAATACTAAACTTTTGCATTGGTCCCTTCCAAACTTGAACAGCAGTGACTGTGACTACATCATGGGGTTGCTGGTGTTAAAACTGGGAGGTTACTTAGATATGTTGATGAAGTTTGGAAAAGAGGACATTCCTTGTATTAGGCCAATGTGATTAGAGAGTAGTAACCTCAGAGAAATAGGAGGAGGCATGCAAGATCTGTGGGAATAGAAAAATAGAATCAGATTCCAATCATGGATTTTGGAAATCAGATTGTTTAGTGGGCCAGTGGCTAGATAAGTATGTTGCCTTTGTCATGGATCATTGAGGATTCCACATTCGTGCAAAGGATAATATGAAATAAGCAGTTAAAAAAATGCATGCATTGATCATGGTGACAGTAATCATGCACAATAATATCTTTCAGTGTAAAGGAGATATTTTCCTCTTTAGTTTTGCTCTAGATATCTAGATGTTTCTCTTTAACTGATGCTTTCTAAGTAAATATACACAAAGGCTTCCATCTCTGTTATATATGTTATGTAATTTCTTTTTGGTGAGCATTCTAGTTTTCTTTGCAAGCACTAATTTCTATATTTTATTTTATCCAGGTAGCATGAATCATAAACATGAATTTGATGAATTACTAAAGAAACAAGAGTAATGATATGAATCCAACTTAAGGTAAATCTGAGTAAGCTTCCAATTTTTTCTTTTTTCTTTTTTTTTTTTTAATGAAGAGGACTGTTTACTAGGTCAATGGCTAGGCTAATGTGGTGGATTAATGAAGTGGAATTTTGAGTTGATCTTGACATTGGCCTTGATGTGCATCCTTTACAGCATTCAAAAGGCTACAGGAAATGAATATAAAAAAATAACTTGAGCTATCCCTTTATCAGCATTAATGTAAACGTAAGTTCTGAACATTGGTGGAAGGACCAAACATTCTTTTCCTTTTGTGTTGTGTTCACTATCTAAATCATCTCCACAGCAATTAATAGAAAAACGTTTACATCATTGTGTTTTAATGTTAAGAAAAAAATCAGGAGATTTGAACAACAGGAAAAAATAGAACAAAAATGAATAACTTTTCAATAACCTATGGGAAAAATAATAAGCTGGCAAACATATTTGCAGTTAGAGTCTCAGAAAGAGAAGAGACGGATAAAAAGACGTGAAAAAATATTTGAACATATAATAGTGGAAATTGTTCCAACTTAATGGGAGGAAAGTCAAATTATAGATACAAGATTATTAAACTCAGAATAAATGCAAAGAAAACCACACCCAAATGCATCATAGTACAATTGCTTACTCCAAAATAGAGAAAGCAGGAAAAAAATAAATAAAAAGCAGTCAAAGAAAATCAACACATGGATGTAGACAACTACAAAAAATAACTAACTTTCATCAGAAAATACTAGAGCAAGAAGACAGGTAAATAGGTGAGTAAATATGAATGATCAGTTCTTTTTTTCCTTCTCTTAAAAAACAAGCATATAACTAAAGTAAACAACATAATTATAAGGTGCTTTATAACCGATATAAAATGAAAATATTTGGCTAATTAGCACAAAATATAGAGATGGTAAGTATGCTATTGTTAGATTTTTTACATTTGTGATGCATAATATATGCAAAGACTAGACTGATAAATTACTAATTCTGAATAATTTGTAAACCACTACAAACAATAACAAAGAAGTAAAGCTAAAAAGCCATGAGAAAAAGTAAATGATTCAGAAATATATTCAATGAAACCAAAATTAGACATTAAAAAGTAATAGAGGGGGCTAGGATTGTAGTTCAGCAGTAGAGCGCTTGCCTTGCATGCGTGAGGCCCTGGGTTCGATCCTCAGCACCACATACAAAGCAATAAAATAAAGACATTATGTCCATCTACAACTAGAAAAATATTTAAAAAAAAAAAAAAGTAATAGAGGAACAAAAAAAAAACACACACACACATGACCCAAATAAGTGTAAATCAACATAGCAGACTTTGTGTCATCATATCAACAATTAATATAAAAATAAATGGACAAATTAAGTCAGATATTGTATGATAAACTTAAAAAGCAAAATTCAATTAAGATACTGTCAACAAGATATGCACATTGCAAACACACAAATAGACTAAGAGTAAAAATATATGTGTATACCAGGGAAGTAATAAGCATTAAAACAAACAATTTTGGCTGTCCTACTATGAAAGAAGTTATTACCCAAGGCAAGTGACACTTCACGAAATAAAAGGAGGTTTTGTATAGTAACAAAAAGGTTAATTCAAAAAAATACATAGCAAACTTAAATGTGCACCTAATAAAAAAGCATCAAAATATATGACAGAAAAACTGATGAAAGAAAGAAAAATGAAAGGTTTAGCACCCTCTCAAATTTATTGAGAGATTAAGTTTACTGCCCCATGCAGTGGTGCACATTTGTAATCCTAGAGGCTTGGGAGACTGCAACAGGAGGATCACAGGGTCAAAGCCAGTCTCAGCAACTTAGCGAGGCCCTGAGCAACTTATTGAGACCCTCTCTCAAAACAAAATATACAAAAGGGGCTGGAGAAGTGGCTCAGTGGTTAAGTGCCCCTGGGTACAATGCCTGATACCAAGAAAGAAAAAAAAAGAAAGAAAGAAAGAAAGAAAGAAAGAAAGAAAGAAAGAAAGAAAGAAAGAAAGAAAGAAAGAAAGAAAGAAAGAAAGAAAGAGAGAGAGAAAGAGAGAAAGAAAGAGAGAGAAAAAGAAAAAGGTTACCAAAACAAGTAGTAGAAATAAAGAAGACATGAAAAATATTATCAAATATTCTGATTTAATTAACTTCTAGACAGGAAAAACTATTCTTATCAAGTGTAAATGAAACATTCACCCATATAAGCATGTTATAGGCCATGAAACAAATCTTAATAGATTTAAATAATTGATATCTTCCTCTGACCACAAAGAATTTAATTAGAAATTTATAAAAATAAAATGTTTAGAAGGTACTCAGATATTTAAAAATTAAAATCTTATGGTTACAAAAAATCAGAAGAGAATTTTGAACTAAATATATTGAAATCAGAACATCTCAAAATTTGTGGAAGGTAGCTAAAATAGTTCTTAAAAGGAAGTTTATAGCTTTAAATATAAAATGAATTATTTAACTTTTCACTTTAAGAAGATTGCAAAAACATCAATTGTACCCAATGAAAGCAGAAAAAAGGAAGCAATAAACAGCATAATTTTCTCTATGCCAAAGTCGGGGAAGGATGCCAAAACTGCCAAATCCAAATGCCAGTTCTTTGAAAGGTTAATAAAATTGATAATCTCCTACAAATATTGATAAGGGGGAAAAAAAGGACTAAAACTAACAATAGTCAAAATGAAATAGTGTCTATTACTACAGAACATTCAGACTATAAGGAATATTATAAGCAATTTTATGCCAGTAATTTAGATAACTTAAATAGTTTTCAAAAACTTACAAAAGGAGAAATAGAAAAATCTGACAAGCCCTCTATTAAGAAATTGACTTTGTAATAATAATAATAATAATAATAATAATAAAAATAATAATATAATCTCTTTCCAATATGAAATCCTGGGCCAGATAGTTTAACTGGTCATTTCTGCCAAGTATTTTTAAAAGGCAAAATATCACTTTTTTACATAAAATATTTCAGGAAATAGAGGAGGAAGGCTCACTTCCCAACTTGTTTTATGTACTAAATACATTTGGTGCTAAAATACATTTTATGTACTAAATACATTTGGTACACTTTCCCTGTACCCATCAGAGAACTGAGGTAACAGGAAAAACTGCCACCACGAACTCTGGAATCAGCAACTCTGGAGTCATACCTGAGGTTGAATTATCCGAAACAGAAGCCACTAGTGTGGAAGGAATACTTAAAGGATAGTTTTAACAAACTGCTGTGACAAACTTCCTGGGGCCACAATCTTGGGGAAGGGCTTCACACTTTCACTCCAGAAACTCTACTAGAATGAGGTCCTCAGCCCTGGCAGGACATAAGAATAAATCAAAAAAAAGATGAAAGATGCCCAGAGCGTTCTCTCCCTAAAAAATGTCTACTCTCTATTTGAAAAGACTTCACCAGAGCCTTATTCCACTTTACCAGAGTCATTTCTTTGACTCTAGCATAGAGATGGAAACTCTAAGAAAAATAAAAAGGAAATGCTAATAATCAAAAGCACTGCCACAGAAATGAAAAATGCATTTGAAGGACTCATTAGCAGACTGACGTAGCCAAGGAGAAAACCCAGAGAGCTCAAATATGAGTAAAATAAAACTTTCCAAATATAAATGCAAAGTTAATAAAAGAATTTAAAAAGGCAAATGCAAAACAACATCCAAGAACTTCGGAAGAATTTCAAATGGTGTAACCTATGTGTACTTGAAATACCAAAAAGAGAAGAATAGAACAGAACAAATATTTTAATAGCAACTTTTCAAAATTAATGCAGAATATCAAATTCCAGATCGAGGGAGCTCAGAGATAGAGAAGAAGGATAAACATAATAATACAGATGTACAAAGAGGCATATCATATTCAAACGTTGGGGAACTAAGGATAGTCTTGAGAGAAGCTGATGGCAAGGGAGGTCCTCTTTCCTTTACAGACAACAAGATAGGAATTATGCAGACTTCTTGTCAGAAATCATGCAACAAGAAGGGAATAGAGAGAGATTTAAAGTACGGAAGGAAAACAAGAAATTATCTTTCAAAATGTACACTTGAAAAGGGAAAGAAAATGGAGACTTGTTAGATGAACAGAAATTGAGGGAATTTATCACCAGGAAACTGCCTTGCAGTTAAGAAATGTTAAAAAGTTCTCCAAAAAGAACCAAACATACAAGTCAAAACATGAATCTACAAAAAGAAAGACTATCAGAAAAGAAAAACATGAATGTAAAAAACTCCCTTTTTTCTCCTTATTCACAATTAATCCAAAGGACAACGATTTATTTAAAGTAATACAAGGGTTGCATTACCCTATGGGTAAGTGAAATGAACGACAGCAATGTCATCAGAAACAAGATGAAGGAGTTAGATATACTCTATTAAAGATAACTGAACTACTGTGAAATGTGATAGTGGTATTTGGTGGTGGACTTAGATTAGTTACTATATACATATATTGCAAATTTTAAGACAATTACATTTCTTAAAAGAAATATAATTGATATGCAAAGCAGAGATGAAACAAAATCAAATAAAATGCTCAATTAATGTCAAAAATACAGAAAAGGAGAGAAAGTAAAATTATAGGACATCTTTGATAAAAATTAACAAATTTGGTAAGCAGAATTTTAAAATTCATAAAAAGATAATGAATCACTACTAAATGAAGTTTATCCAAGAACAAAAAATATGCTGTTTCAACACGACAGTTAATCAGCATAATTTACTACATTAACAGAATAAGAGAAAAGTCATATGATCATCTCCATGGGTGCAAGAAAAATATTTGAGCTGGGAGTGGTGGTGCATTCCCATCATGCCAACTACTTAGGAGGCTAAGATGGAAGGATCTCATATTCAAGTCCACCCTGGGCAACTTAGCAAAACTTTGTTTCAAAATATGAAATAAGGAGGGTTGAGGATGTAATTCAGTGGTAGAGTATCCATGGGTGCAATCCTCAGTACCAGAAAAATAAAAAGTGTTAGAAAATTTCAGCATATATTCATAATTAAAATGTCTAATACAGGGGCTGGGGTTATGGCTCAGTGGTAGCGTGCTCGCCTAGCACGCGTGAGTCACTGGGCTCGATCCTCAGACCCACATAAAAATAAAATATTCTGTCCACCTACAACTAAAAAATAAAAAAAAATGTCTAATATACATTTGATAAATACATATAATATATATGTATATATTACATAGGTATATACACACACATATAGTAGTATCATACTAAATGGTGATATATAAAATGTTTTCTTATATAATTGTACATACAAGAATTGTGCTTTTTTCAGTCTTATTCAAAACTGTGTGGAGGTTCTAGCCAAGATAATAAGGCAATGAACATAAGTGATAGACACAACTTTTGGGAAACAAAAAATTAAAACTGCTTGTTCTCATAACTGTTTGTTCAACATAATCACAATTATGTTGATAGAAAATCTTTGTTAGATTTAGCAAATGAATTTATAAGTTTGCAAGAAAATTGTATGTATTTCTATGTACTAAAAACAAATTACTGAAAATTAAGTACTAAATCTACACCATCCACAAAAATTCAACTTGGAACAAAATCATGAATACAAAAAAAAAAATTATAAAATTTCTGAAAGAAAGCAAGAAGAAAACTTTTATGACTTTGAGTTAGGCAGAGTGTTTATAGACAGGATAAGAAAACACAAACCATAAAATAAAATACTGATAAACTGTACTCAGTTAGCATAAAAAACTTCTATTGTTCAAAAGACCCCTTTAAAATATTGAAAAGCCCAGCCACAGACTAAAAGAAAAACATTGTAATACAGGGATAAAGGACTAGTATTCCAAATATAAAAAGAGCCCTTAGAATTCAGCAAAAAACATGTTTAAGAGGAAAAAAGCTTAGACTCGTCATTAATGAGACATAATTAAAAGTATCAATTACATAGATGCTAAATCCATTAATCACCAGAGAAATGAAAGTTAAAATTACAATATAATACTACTTCATAACAACAAAAATGGCTAGCATTCAAACACCTATCAAAGCAAGCGTGGGTAAGGATGTAGAGTAAGAGAGACTTTGATGCTCTAATGCATTGCTGCTGGATATGGTATAGAACAACAAATTTGGAGAGCAATTTGCCATTTTCTTTTCAAGTTAACCATGTATACAACTCAGCAATTCCACACCTAGACAGTTACTTAAGGAAAATGGAAACATGTTCACACTCACACTCACACACATGCGCCTGTGAGTGGGAACAGCTTCAATATTCATAAGGAGCTAAGTGAATAAATTGTAGTGTATTGTCACAATGGATACTATTTAGCAATACAAAGAATTGAACTACTGATACATAGGTGAATTGTATCAAGCAAAATAAGGTAGACATAAAAGAGTGTATACTTTCTGATTCCATTTAGATGAGGTTAAAAGAACAGCAAAGCTGGGCTGGAGCGGTGGCTCAGTGGCAGAGCGCTTGCCTGGCATGTGCGAGGCACTGGGTTCGATTCTCAGCACCACATACTAATAAATAAAATAAAGGTTCATTAACAACTAAAAAAAAAATTTAAAAAAAAAAAAAAAAAGAACAGCAAAGCTGATCAATGGAGTTGGAAATCAGATCTTTGTTCATCTGGAGTGGAAGACCATGTGGAGAGGAAGTGCAAACCAGCAGGGGAGGATTTTGTAGAGTGATAGAATTGTTCTGTGTGTTGATTGAAGTGATTAGTTACATGAATGTATGTAATTGTAAATATTTATTGTAATTTATTTTGAAGTCCATACATTTTTGTATGAAATTATATCTTAAGAATATTGACTTTTAACTAGTGTCAATTTGGGACATTTATAAAAGCTTTTTTTTTTTTTTTTGGTACTGGTGATTGAACTCAGGGGCACTCAACCACTGAGCCACAACCCCCAGCCCTATTTTGTGTTTTATTTAGAAACGGGATCTCACTGAGTTGCTTAGCACCTCGCCATTGCTGAGGCTGGCTCTGAACTCGTGATTCTCCTGCCTCAGCCTCAAAGCATTTTTTAATTCAAGAAAGGAGCCGGGCGTGGTGGTGCATGCCTGTAATCCCAGCACTTTGGGAAGTTGAGATAAGAGAATTGCGAGTTCCAAGCCAGCCTTAGCAACAATGAGAGACCTTGTATCTACATAAAACACAAAATAGGGCTGAGGGTGTGGCTTAGTGGTTGAGTGCTCCTGAGTTCAATTCCCGGTACCAAAAAAAAAAAAAAAAAAGAATTCAAGAAAGGAGAGGTAGGAATCAGATTTCCCCTGAAACAATTCTAAAATACAGATACATGCAAATAAATTTAACAAAAACTACAAAAAGTAGAAGTAGTAATCTATAAAAAGAGAATTCACCCATCAATGAGACAACTAAAAAATACTTTTTAATTATAGATGAACAACTTGTTAAATAAGTAAATAACAAAATGAAGAAAACACAGACTTCAAGTCCTTTCTTATTCTTAAATCCAGGTGAATTAAACATAAAAACTAGCCAAGCAACATCCTTATAAATTGAACTGGATTTGTAATGCAATATATTTTCTGTTGTAGTTGGCTCTCCTTTATAAGTCTACTATCAAACTGAAATTATATAAAAATTAGTATCATATCTTAAAAACTCATTGTACTAAAACCATCAGAAAAGATATAACTACTATAACTAGTAGTTAGAAAAAGTGACTATTCTCTGAATATTTATTAACTGTGGATTAAATTATGAATTACTGTTAAATGTAATGAAATATCCTGGGAATGCAAAGAAATTATGAATTCTACTGTTATACTTGCATGGATTTATTTCACTAATTTGAATAAATTATATAACTTCTAGGTTTCTTAATCTAATTCATGCAAAGAATCCTGCTAATCTCATACACTTAATGGAAAAGATCAAACACTTTGTTAATCACATATTATGCCTATATATAAAAACTTCCATTTCAACATTTTTAAAAATGGTAGTAATTTTATTACCTATGAACTAAATGACTAAGTTTCATAGAATATGAACTTAGAAGGATTCAGGTATACTCCAAAAGTTCATAAAACACTGAACTCCCATTTTGAACTGGTTAAATCCAAAGATACATTTGACATATTTTATGCCATATGGCACTTCCTGATATTTCAAAATACCTCACCTTTATGTTTCAGAAGATTTCAACATGAAAGCCTTCCAGAAAGCTAGGCTTTAAAAAAAAAAACTAATAATTCTCAGCATATTGATTTGGAATCAACAAAAATGGCTTACAATAACGGTTACTTGAAGGCCAACCCAACTCATAGGATTTTCCTCTGCTGTTGAAGCAAAACTAAATTCTGAAGTATGACATTGTCATAATAGCGTACGCTAAGGTTTATCCATGGTTTCTATTTATAACTGGAATTCATAAATAATTGTAACAACACTAAAATGCTCTACATTGTAAGGCAGAATAAGAATATTATCAACTATATGTATTTACTAGTCTAAGATAACTTTGTTTTCCACAGCTAGTTAACAAATGATTAATTTGGTGCAGTTTATATAAATGCATGCCTAGGTAGAGTTTGCACATATTAAGCAGTAAGAAATTGTGTTTTCATTGAGTTTAGGAAAAAAACTTAAATTTTAATCTACGTAAAATAAAAGCACATAATCTTATTTGACATATCTTGAGAAACCTGGAGGCTACAGGAATCCCACTGGGCCCATGGATGATTAGTTAATAAAGGGAAAACAGCCTGACACCAAGGTGAGCAATAATTAAACCTGTAGTGAAATTCTCTAATAGAATTCAATAAAGTGGCACATTGTTAGCAGAATGGTATTTCTTCAAATGGCATTGATGGTTAAACCTCAAAATGAGCAAAGATTCTGTTCAGGGAATAGTGCAAGCGTCACTCTATAAAGTCGCTGCTCCCTAGATCATGTTTTATGCAGGCAGCATGTAGGATACTCAATGTATTGAACTTCACCATCTACACAGAAGTGTTTGGAACTACATCTTCATTCATTTACTCATTCACTTCCACAGTCTTTTGTTTTATTTTGTTTCATTCATGGATACAGTGCTGAAAGGCAAAAATCCAAGAATGAATAAAACAAAACCACTATCATAAAGGGGACTGTAGTGTTACAGGCAAATCACATGTACAAAGAGGTAAAGATGTACCACAGTATAAAGGCCTGCAGCAAGGGAAACCCTAACACAGCCTAAGAAAGTCAGGAGGGTAGAACAGAGATGACAGGAGTCTTGAAGAATGAGCAGATGTTCATAAGGTAAGGAAAGACATTTCAGGCAGAGAGAACCAAGAAAGAAAAATAAGTGCAGCTGTGAAAATGAATAATAATTTACAAAGTCATAGGATTGAGAGTTTGGTCTTGGAGTAGTGGAACACACAGGAAATGACAACTCAACCAGAGAGGTAAGGAATCTTGGACTGTTGCTGTAGACCTTTTTTTCTATGGACAACAGTAAGACCCTGAAGTGACATGATGGCATGTTTTTGTGGTTCCTAGGAGATGGTAAAGTACTTTGTTTTCAGACTCACACATACTTTCAAGGTGAATGGATATCAGTAGAGAAAGAAAAAAAAGAGTACTAATATTTCACAATTACAAAATGTAAATGTTGTTATTTAAACAATGAAGATGAAGAATTGGAGTGAGAAAAGAAGCTGAGAGATTAGTTAAACCTGTCCAAAATAGATGAAATAAAATAAGGGCCAGAACCAAGAAAAGGCAGTGAAGACAGGGCAAAGAGGAGAGTTTTGCAATAGAACTAGCATGTCTTTGTTATGAGATAAAGAAAATGTCAAGGCAAAGGTGCCAAAACCATACATTGGAGAAAAGATACCATCTTCAGCAAATGGTGCTGGGAAAACTGGAAATCCATATGCAGCAAAATAAAACTAAACCCCTATCTCTCACAATGCACAAAACTCAACTCAAAGTGGATCAAGGACCTAGGAATTAGACCAGAGACCCCGCACTTAACAGAGGAAAAAGTAGGCCCAAATCTTCATCATGTCAGATTAGGCCCTGACTTCCTTAACAAAACCCCTAAAGCACAAGAAATAAAATCAAGAATCAATAAATGGGATGGATTTAAACTAAAAAGCTTCTTCTCAGCAAAAGAAACCATCAATGAGGTGAAGAGAGAGCCTACATTTGGGGAGCAAATTTTTGCCACACGCACACATGATAGAGCACTAATCTCCAGAATATATATAGAATTCAAAAAACTTAACACCAAGAAAACAAACAACTCAGTCAATAAATGAGCTAAGGAGATGAACAGAAACTTCTCAGAAGAAGATATACAATCGATCAACAAATATATGAAAAATTTTCAACCTCTCATAATTTGAGAAATGCAAATCAAAACTACTCTAAGATTTCATCTCACGCCAGTCAGAATGGCAGTTATCAAGAATACAAACAAGTGTTTCTGAGGATGTGGGGGGAAAGGCACACTCATACAGTGCTGGTGGGCCTGCAAATTGGTGAAACCAATCTGGAAAGCAGTACGGAGATTCCTTAGAATGGAACCATCATTTGACCCAGCTATCTCACCCCTCAGTCTATTACCTAAAGACTTAAAAACAGTATACTACAGTGACACAGCCACTTCAATGTTTATAGCAGCACAATTCACAATTGCTAAACTGTGGAAGCAACCTAGATGCCCCTCAACAGATGAATGGATAAAGAAACTGGTATATATACACAATGGAATATTACTCAACATTAAAGAGAATAAAATCATGGCATTTGCAGGTAAATGGGTGAAGTTGGAGAATATCATGCTAAGTGAAGTAAACCAATCTCAAAAAGCCAAAGGCCAA
Organism: Xerus rutilus; assembly: GCA_028644305.1. NCBI lineage: Eukaryota > Metazoa > Chordata > Mammalia > Rodentia > Sciuridae > Xerus > Xerus rutilus. Next base: position 77,445,154 of record CM053405.1, read on the forward strand.
ATGTTTTCTCTGATTAATGGATGCTGATCCATAATGGGGGTGGGAGTGGGCAGCATGGGAGAAATGGAGGAACTGTGGATAGGGCAAAGGGGAGGGAGAAGTAGGGAGGGGCAGGGGGGTAGGAAAGATGGTGGAATGAGATAGACATCATTACTCTAGCTACATGTATGAAGGCACGAATGGTGTGACTCTACCTTGTGTACAACCAGAGAAATGAAAAATTGTGCTTCATATATGTATTGTGAACTGAAATGCATTCTGTTGTTTAAAAAATAAAATAAAATAAAGCTAAGAGTTTGGAAAAGAAATGGGATAAACTAGAGTCCTTCATTTTCCTCTAGAGAAAGTTCTGCTACACACCCTTTGTGCCCACTCTCCAGGACTCTGAGGTCACAGCAAAGATTCAGAAACTATTTAGAAAGATTTCTTGTTTCAACTGAACTCAAGGGTTCAGCCTTAGTTGAAATAGAGGAGTTAGAGTATGTACTTAACCCTATGATTTTTTTCACTTGCTGATACAATGATGATGATATAAGATCATCTGGAATAATGACAAAAGTTACATCAAGCTCGAAAATTATATTCCTAAGCCATATTTATAACAGATTCAAGCAAGTTCTTAATTCTCATTAGCAGTTCTTGATTAACGAGGATTCTTTGGCTCGTCAGCAAATGCCTTGCTTCCACCAAGTAGTTCACTCCCTTCCTCTGCTCAGGCCCCAGGCTTTCACACAGAGGGTTCCTAATGGCCTGCAGCCCAATCTTAAACTCACCACATCGCTGCAGTATGTCATATTCCATCAGGAGCTACTGTGCAAATAACATATTTCCATTTTTAAAGTCTGAAAAATGTCACAAAAAGCTTTTGGCATTTACATGACTCAGACTTACACCCTCTAATTCTCTCTGCAGCTAATTTCTTATGTTCGATACATATCCACCACAGGAAACCAGGAATAACGATTACAGGAAAAGCTGAAGTTCAGCAGCCCAGCCATTAGCATTCACAAGTCTAAAGAGTAGGGATTTAAATGGCACTATCGGCAGTTATTTCTTATATAACGAAAATCAGGACTGTCAACATGTGAGACATTAAAAAATATTCAGTAATTTTAGTTATAGCCTGTAGGGTTTTTTAAATGCGTTTCTGAGAACTAGCAAAAATCTACAAAGATGTGCACCAAGAGAGCCTAATAGATCAGAAGAGTGAAATTATATTCAATGTGGGTAAAACAGCTTGCTGTATGTTCTCCAACTACTGATCTTATCTCTCATAATCATGCCCCATGCTTTGTTTAATGTTGGACCACACTCACTATGAAAGGAAATTCATGCTTGCATTTTATGAGGCTCAGCATGCAAAATCCACATGCTATGTTCCATCTCTTCTGTCTCACTTTACATAGATTGGGCTTTTATCTTTCTGCTGAATAACATTTGTTGTTTTATTTTCCACTGCTTCATATATAAAGGCTTACCAAAAGGAAATAGAGAGACCAGAGGCAAACCTATCTTAGCCCCAGGAAGAGATTCAAATATATTCTGTAACAACATTCATTCAAATTTAGTTAAATTAACTTATTTTCTTCTTAGAAGAATAGCACTGATCATAGCTGTCTGCAAACTTAGATCTTTAATTCATTGGCTGATTCTCAACAAATGATTGGCTCATTCATTATTATCAAAATGTATAAGTGACTAAACAACTAGTCAGCATCACTTATTTTTTGTCCCCAAACCATTCAGCTAACTAGATTCATCTGCATAACAATTAGCTTGTCTTCTACTGATACTATCCATGAAAATATAAAAAGCTCACCATAAGCACATAGGTGTGTATTATAAAGGAGTGTCATCACTTCTTTAGTCAACATTTAGAGTTCTGGGGATAACTTTTCATCCGATATTTAACTTAATCATTAAAACTTATTTTCAAACAAATCCAAATTTCCTAATTAAACCAATCTAGGATAAAACAGTTTCCTTAAACACTCAAGTGGAAGACTCAGGGCAAAAACACTCGATCAGATTTTTCCTATGTGATGAATGGGATAAAAAAATTTGATATAAACAAGTGTATTTTGTATGCATATGTAATAAATACCAACTGGATAGAGTACTGCCAGATGGCTCTTTTATTCAAATTCATCCTGATTTGCTTCTGAAAAAAATTACTTTATAACCACTACATCTTCTATAAGGCATTCCCTCATAGTATTTGCTTAATTGTGATACTGAAGCTCTTATATATTTGCCTCAGTTAGAAGAAGCACTTAGAGAAATGTTACAAGGTCATCAATAAAAGCAATATATATGGCCAGGCATGGTGGTGCATGCCTGTAATCCCAGGGTTTCGGGATGCTGAGGCAAGAGGATCACGAGTTCAAAGCCAGTCTCAGCAATGACAAGATACTAAGCAACTCAGTGAGACACTGCCTCTAAATAAAATACAAAATAGGTCTGGGGATGTGTGTCAGTGGTTGAGTGCCCCTGAGTTCAATCCTTGGTATCTATCCCCCAAGAAAGCAATAAATACATCTTTGTCATATATGTGTTCATGACAATATGTGTTTGATAACTTTATTAATTTCATTTTAATACATTTTATTATATATTGGGTAATTTTTATAAATTTTAACTGAATTTCAGGATCAGAGTAAGAAAGTATTTCAACCCACTTGGTAGTGATTTAAGGAGCAAACCACTGAAAATGTCTTATCATTCCCAAACTCTTCAAAAATAACTCACCCTATTGGTTGACATCCATTTCCCATTTAATAAATAGACACTGAATATCTCCTATATTCTTCTATATACCTTCTAGGGGTAAAGAGGTTTATAAGGATACTTAATTCTTCTAACAGCTTAATTCTTCTAACAGCTTTTTTAATATTCCTTTTTTAATATTCCTTCATTGATCTATACTTTCATTCAGCAAATGCTTGTTGTTTATGAAGGGGCGGATACTACATGATGCTGATAAAATAAAAATACCCATATGTACTTCACATTGTAACATGGGACACTAACCCATTCACAGATATTTAGTGCACATTATAGTAAGTGCTGTTATAGTATGTGCCAGATACTCTAGCAACACAAGAGCGAAATGGACTCATTCTATAGGGAAAGGACATAGTGAAGCAATGACTTAGGAGGAGAGAAAGGGCTTAGAAAACTTTACAAAAAGGTTAACATTTAACTAAGGCTGTCAAAAGTAAGTAGATAGTAGTGTAAGCACTCAGAATGAATGAGACTCATGAAGAAGCACAGAGGGTTGGAAATGTATTTGCTTCAGGGAAAACAGTCATATTTAAGACAACTGTAGTTCAAAGGAAAAGTTACCCTTGGCCTCCATGGGCTTCCAGATGTATTCTTGGCTTCCAGATGTACTCTGAGGTGTCAAGTCAACCACAAAATTGTGCATGGACCTAACCTTTCCATTATATCTCCTGAGGTGTGTGGGTCTTTTAATTTCTTGAACTAGGGAAACAAGATCCATGAATTATTTTCATTATAAGTTCTTTCCTTTGGTTCAAAGCAGAAATAACAAACTTGTACCCCTTGAACTGTTTCTGGGCATGTTGAGCTTAACCTAGGGAGCTTTTGAATTCATGGACAATGTTTCAACATGGGAAGATCTCACAAAATTCCAGATTTCAAGTTTCTTTTGAAAAACTTAATGTTTAGCAAACCTGAGCCAGAATGTCCACTTAGAAATAATCTCCTGGAGATGAACTATGACTGCCACACTTCTAGAGGTCTGCGCTTTCAGTTTTACTGCATACTTCCTTGGCCAGCTTCATGCATTAATGTTACCTTATAGGTCTAGGCCTGTGTTTTACTTGAGATGTCTGATTTAAGGTCTTAATACTTTTAAGAAGGTAATCAATCATGAGAATAAAAAATAGAACTGCAACTCTGAACTGTTAATCAGGCATTTGTAATTAATACTTCAGATGTGAAAGAAGGGATAGTGAATAACATGGAAGAGAAAGCATGAGGTCATTAAGCATGTTTTGTTTTGCAGAGAATTTGGAAGACTTGGAAAGAGTAAAGAAAAGAAGCAGAACTGCACCATTTCATACTTTTATTGTGGTCAATAAAAAATAAATATTCCCTTCAAATAGGAACTCACTTTAACTCAAACATTGAGCTAAAATATTGACATTTTCTTAATTCATGATCATGCTTGTTTATTTCTGGTATCCATTTCTGCAAGCCCATAAGTTTTTGGTGGTTAAATACTAACATGCTCTCAGAAATCTCTTGAAAAGTCCATGGCCCTATGCCTACTCACTGAATTCCAACCATGGACATTATCCCCAGGTAATTAAAATGTTCACTTAAAAAAAGAGAAAAGCCAAGTATCACATAGCATTGTTAACCTTCTTCTGAGATAATGTACTAGATGTCAGAATTATCTGTAATGCCTTAGGGCTTTTTTGAAGAGTATCTTTGCATACACTGTCAGCATACACCATGTAGGAATAATTATCATCATTAACCTGAGTCTTATTAAGCTGACTGCTTATTAATATGTATTGCCATTCACTATAAGTACTAAGTTGTGGCAGAAAAACAAGAGAGAGAGAGCTGAATAAAGATGGCACCTCAGGCTTCGGTAACATTATTAAAATATTTAGAAAGTGAAGCTAATGAGTTCACCTTTAGTCTCAAAACACACACATCCCAAATGTTCCTAGTTTAAAAAGAACATGGCAATTCAATAAGATGATATAATATATAAAGAGAATATAGAGGAATGTTTAAGAAAGAGCTAAATTTCATATAGTGTTCATTCACAGAAGACAGTGGATAAAAATCGATGATTTGATCAAAATGCTTGAAAATTGCTGAAGTCCACATTCCAAATGTAACATTTGGAAACCATGTGCTCTGAACCCACAAACCAAAAGCAGATGAAACATTTGCACTAGTTTTCTAGCAGAACTTTAAAGAATTTCCCAAACTCTAGGGGGCAAATCCTAGAGGAAAGTGCTGGGCTAACAACTGTAGAGGATTACTGCTACAAAATGAGGACCAACCGTGGAGCAGAGTGGGACAGAGGGATAGCATGGTCACCACGTTAAGCAGCAAGTTTAGGGCACCTCGGTGTCAGGGTGTTCTGAGGCATGAGTGGATCAAGACCATATCAAAGGCAGCATTTACAAAACACAAACCTGTTCCTGTAAAGAATAGGGAAAATTAATGAAAAGTCTCCAAAATTTAAAATTTTTCATGGCAAAGAGAGGCATAGTTCAGATAGCTATATTTCAAAGCAAAAGTTCCATTTGGCCTTTGTAGACTTGCAATGTTATTATTGGCTTCCAGATGCATTTTGAAGTGTCAAGTCTTACCTAAAAATTATACGTGGATGGGCTGGGGTTGTGGCTTAGTGGTAGAGCACTTGCCTAGCACATGTGAGGCACTGGGTTCAATCCTCAGCACCACATGTAAATAAATAAATTAAATAGTATGTATGAAGACACAAATGGTGTGACTCTATCTGGTTTGCAACCAGAGAAATGGAAACATTGAGCTCTGTGTATGTACTATGACTTGAAATGCATTTAAATAAATTAATTTTAAAAAATAAAAGTCCTTCAACAACTAATAAAAATATTTTTTAAAAAATTGTATGTGGACCCAATTTTTCCACTATATCTCCTGAAAAAGAGTTAATAAGGACTAGAAAATGAACCGATGAAGTTCTAGTTCCCCCTCCTCATGACCTCACCACCGCTTCCTCCACCCTCACTCCTTCATCCCTCCTCACACCTATACACACCTATGCTTCTTCTAGGTTCAGTTACAAGAATGGGTCCAAATTTTGTGGAGCCTAAACCAACATAACTTGGTTACTCTTCTTCCAGAAAATGGTTACAACATAAGAAGTACAAAATTAGGCATGGATATGAAAATTTTTTTAGGATGATAAAGAGTCACAACAAAACTAAATCTTAAAAACTTGAAAAATATCGCAAATATTACAAAGTCCATAAAAATATGTAAGAATGATTTAATAAACTCTCTGATGCATCCCTTTAATGTTTTTCTTTCATTTTTTGGTTGCATTTTCTTTAGTCCTTTTTTCATATGATAATTATTTTGTTATGTCTTTTTCTATAAGACGAATGAAAAGATAGTTCAATCTTTTTAAGAGAAGTTATCATTTTATTAACAGTAGTTGAAGTGTATAGCATAGAAAACCAACATAGATATAATTACTATTTGTAGAACTGCTAGAAGCTTATGTACTATAACACAGAAATTATAGTTGTTTTGCAAAATTCCCATCAAAACATACCAATAATGTAGGGTACATTAGAGTTTTATAAAAGGCTCTATTGAGTATATTTGTGGAGAATGGAAGGAGGAAACTTCATTTTGACTGGGTGTCAATATATATTGAATCTGCCACTTAAATTTTTCAACATCTGAGGATTGGAAATATTTTCTGCAAACTGGCTTCTCCATTATATTTGTCAAACTTTTTTTTTCATCTTTACTGGAGTTGGTAAAGATGAAAAAACGTGCTCATTTCATGAATAGACTTCTGACCCTGTACACATGGGTGAGTCAGCCCAATGGGCATTTGGAGTACCCCACCCCCACCACCAGTAACAGTAAAAGAGGAGATTAAAACTGGTAAATGTTCAGGAGTTACCAAGTTTGGCGTATCTACCACTCAGCTATCCTATGGCTTGGTCTGAGACATTACCTTTACCACTCCAGGACTATATGGCCAAAAACAAACAAACAAAAAATGCTGCAAATAAAGAGAAATGATCATGCATATCAATCAATTGCTGCTAAAATGTGCCATTGTTTGAGTATGGTTTATCTCTACCAATACTCATGTTGAAATATGATTTCCAGTGTAACGTTACTGAGAGTTGGTGAGGCATATGAGAGGTGATTATGCTAAGGGAGTAAGCTAAATCCTGCAGGGCTGTATTAATGTTGACAGTCGGTTGTTGCGAAGTGAACATTTGTTGTTGCAATCTTCCTTCACCATCTCTAATACATATGCCATGCTCTTGGACTTACACTACTGTGAGCTAAATAAACTTTATATATTACCCAGCCTTAGGTATTTTGTTATAGCAACAAAAAATACACTGAGACAATACGTTACTACAAAACATTAGCTTAGAAAACTAGCAAACTCTGTGAACTTGTATACATGTTACTAGGACCTCTCCTACATCTTACAAGTAACTTAAGCTTCATTTGCTTCAATGTAAAGTGCTGCTGTCAAAATATCTGATTAATTTTCTGAATGAGTCAAATGTGAGTTATCTATAGTAACTAAAAATCACTACAGTCAATCACTTTATCCAAATAGTACAAGACAATTATTAAGCCCAAAATAATACTAATAAAAAGCTGAAAACTGGCCTTGCACAATGGCACATGCCTGTAATCCCAGAAACTCAGGAGACTGAAGCAGGAGGTTCCTAAGTTGGAGGCCAGCTCAGCAACTTAGACCCTTTCTCAAAATAAAATTTGAAAAAGGTCTAGGGATGTACCTCAGGGATAAAGTGCCCCCCTGGGTTATCTTCCCAGTACCACAAGAAGAAAAAAAAGCTGGAAACTGGAGGAGGCTATTTAATATTACTCCAAATAACCAATTATTTGAGTCAGATACTGGATGTTAACTTAAAACCTCTGTGAGCTCCTACTATATGACCATCAATGTTCTAGAAGGCTATTGAATTACTTCAGTGAACAAAATTGTCAAAATTCTCAGCCCTCATCATCTAATATTTTACAAAAATGTTCTAATTGTAACACATAGTAATTTTACTCACAAAATAAGAAGGCTTAACATTGTCACCTATATTAATAAGATAGATATTGGATGTAATACACCTTGAAACACTGCTAATGCTTGACTACATAAACAATGCATGGGTAATTAAAAGAATTTCCTTACCAATTGAAAAGAAGTAAAATGTGTTTTCTTTTTCAAGGATAAAGATTTTCAATTATTTTTTACAATTCTTCTTTTAGCCATTGTTGTAAGCACTTAACCCTTTGGGGAAGATTAACACTCCTGTAACTTTGGTACTAGAAATAAGGAATTCAGTTTAGCAGCTCTTCCAAAATAGAGTTACTTAGGTACTGGACTAATTGCTTTCATTGTCATTAAGGAGTAATAAACTGCATTACAGAGTACTAAGTGTAGGATTGAGACCAAGGTTTACATTCCAGTAAGGACACTCAGTGCATTCACAAGATGGTGATACTGACATATGTTAGTTTAGATTATCTATTTTAGTAAGTATTTAAGCTCAATTGAACACACTTGAATATCTTCAACAACTTGATTTATATTCATGAAAAATCTCTTAAAATCCTATTGCTAAGTTTGCACATCACCAAAAGTAGCTTTAATAACTACTCACAATTGCTGTAGTTACATTATGAATTTTACATTGAAATGGATCTTCATTTTCATATGCTCCAAAATAAAATGTTTGATTGCTCTGTAATAAATACCTTATGTTATTATTCATATCCAATATTCAAAGAATGTTAACAGCTACAATTCAGTCATCCTTCAAGTAGTTGAAAATTAGATTCATTTCATCCTCTTAATATTTTATAACAAATCAGCCACTGGAGTTTTTGAAAGCTAAGCTTAGAGGGCAATTTTCAAAATTCTAGAATTTTAAAATTCTTGACAAACAAAATCGAATTTTGGCAGGAAGAGTTCTAGGAAACCTTTGCAGGAACATAAGTTCAGGTATGTAAGCTCATGAAGTACAAACTAGATTTAATATTTTGCTCAGGATTGTTAAGGGCTTCTCATTCCATTTATGAAGTCATAATCTCTGCCTGTTCTATTTCTCCATCTATAAGAGGACTAAAATTTTACCTACCTCCAAGAAATTGGCATTGATAAGTGAGAAAACCACCCAAGCCTCCCATGGCAAACATTATACCCTGGAAATAAATTAAGCACATCTGGAAGCAACATTAAAACTCTCTGAGGCCACTGGGACGCAGCTGCAATCATTTGTTAGTAAACGATACTTGAGCAGCAGAGACGAATGCACTTTTAAAACCCATTTTACTCCCAAAGAGAAGCTGAAACCTTGGGAGATTCCCATCGAATATTCAAAATATAATGAGATTTAAATCACATTTGCAATAGATTTGCTTTCTGCTTTCTTTTTACTTTCAGGTTGTTTTTTTTTTTTTCTTTTTTCTTTTGCCTTGGCTCTACTAGGATTATCTTCAGAAGTCAGGAAATTAATCACTATTTACATGCCCTTTAATACACAACACCAGAGGCTGAACATATGAACTTACTAGTTTCTGTTGCTATTGGTTTTGTGGTAAGTATAAATTCAAGTTATCTTTTTTTAAAAAAATATTTTAGATTGTTGCCACTGCTAATATTTCAGGCTCTCCATTTGAAGCCAGAGGATACCCACTTAATTTGTAACAATTTTAAAAATGATAACTGGAAAGATGAGTGAGTAAGATCATTTAAATTGTTTTCAGTGCACTGACAAATGGTCTACTAAAGACATTGGGAAGATGTCTGGGCAGTTTCCTGTTTCTGTGCTTCTCTGTAGCAACAAGAGTCCCGGGCTACTATGAACTCTATCTGGAAGGAAATGAGTGGAGATTCAAAATGGATTCAGTTTCAGGACACTGATACCTTGAAACTGCATCCAGCTTCCCCTTAGATTTTCCTCCATATTTTACATTTGGTCACAATAACAAAGATAAAATAGATACTTTGGCAAAAATTAATCCCAGAAGAAGTGTTCCAACTGTGAATGAAACCAGTAATGACGTAGTCATAAACTTTTCTTTAAAAAAAAAAAAAAGAGGTAATTATTAGTTAGAGTGAAGGTGCAAAGTCTCTTAATCCAAAGCGTGTCTTATCTAAGTATGTATTATTCTGTATGTTTTTTATATTGCTCTAGGTAGAAAAATAATGATAATTAGCTGTAGAAAATTATCACCTGTCTCAGAGTGCCCATTGCTATTGTTGTCTTCTGCCTGTCACTGGATCTTTAACTGAAAAAATATTTTCATGCCTCATGAATGACAGTTTTGAAGTTAACAACACCTTCACATTATTCAGAAGAGTGCACGAAGAGAAACACACCAGCATGCTTCTCCCTGGGATGCTGGACGATGTTGTCATTCAAAGGAGAGGACTATGGAACTTGCACGCCCTGCGGGCCTTGAGATGTATGCCAGCTCTCACTTTCTAGGCCTTCACTGGTATAACCCGCAGCATAATGCAAGACACTCACAGGCTTCTACACATGAAATTTGGCACCGTTTCCTAAAATATTGGGTTTGTCTATTTTGTTCTGTCAACCTGCTGAAGACCAAAATTCCTCTCAGAGTCCAAAATATAAAGGGTAGCAGTATATTTTTTCTCTTTAACTTTCATGACTGCAGCCTCTGACAGAAGACTTAATTTATTATAACTACTACAAGGAGTTACATTTTAGCATCAAGCACTGTAAGTCAGCTCCAGACACCCAAGCCTGCCAACTCTAATTCATTTGGAATGAGCTGAGATTCAATCATTTATTTTCCCACTAAAAAGATTTGTGTTGCCTTTAAAAGTGAAAGAACTTGATATACCTTCAGAAACTGTTTGGGATTCATTGAAATTTTGTTGACAATAATGCTTTGAAAAATAAGTGAATATGGCATGGACTAGACTAATCAGTTGTTACAGCCAAAAGCATCTTTCATCCTTCTGACACTTATCTCAGTGACCCAGTCAATCACCTGGAAAGCTGACCATTTGGAAGTGTCAACCAGCAATCTCCTATGACAGGGAAGAAGGTGATGGAGAGGTAAAGCTAATCAACAATGGAAATAAAATATAAAATTAAAAACAAAATTATAGAGACTGATGGATTAAAACTATATTTAGAAAGTTTACAAAATACTTAGATCACCAAATCAAGTATTATTTTAAAAAGCAGTGTTCTCATTAATAGAAATCAGATCAGAAATAAAAATACCTATTGACTTTCTAAAAATACAAAGAAAACTTCTGAAATAGAAGATGTGAATAGAAGAGTTTATGTTTGAGGAAAACACGAGAAGCTCAAAATAAATAATATTCTGAGCAACAACAGAAAAAATCAGAATATTTTGTTTAAATAACAAACGAATTTTGAGGTCAATGAGTGTAGGAGAAATTAGAGAAAGTTACAAAATTTAAGGAAATGCTTTAAAATTTAAGAAGGTTTTTTAAATGCACAATTTTAGTGAGTTCCTTTAAAGAATAAAAGTGTTCTTCATGTTCTAAAACCACAATTCTTATCATATTGCTCTTTTAGAAGTTTTATAAAGTAATCCACAGCATTGGGGATATAACTCAGTGGTGGAGCAATTTCCAAGTATGCCTTCAAAATGCCCTGGGTTCAATCCCCAACAGCACACAAAAAAAGTGTAATTTATACAAAAACATACTTTTTGATTTGATCAAGATCACTGAGAACTGTTTGCTCAAAAATATACTATCAGAGTCATTTTCAAGGTGAATCCTCCATAATTTAAAAAATAAGTCATGACTTACCTGGAATGACTTATTCCAGGAAATCAAGGATGGTTTAACATAAGAAAATATCTTATTACAATTTAGTTGCATTCACAAATATGAAAATTATATGTTTATATTATGTGATACAAAAGATTAATAAATTATTAAATTCATCATATCACTGGGCTTAAGATAAATAAACAAAAAGTTCATTCTTTTATACTTGCAATAAACAGCAACAAACAGAACATAATTTATTTGTTTGTTTGTTTGTTTGTTTGTTTTTTGGTACCAGGGATTGAAGTCAGGGAACTTGACCACTAAGCCACATCCCCAGCCATATTTTGTACTTTATTTAGAGACAGGATCTCACAGAGTTGCTTAGCATCTTGCCATTGCTGAGGCTGGCTTTAAACTCATGAGCCTCCTGCCTCAGCCTCCCAAATCACTGAGATTACGGGCAAGTGCCACTGTGCCCAGCCAGAATATATAATGTTTAAAATAAACTATTTGTTATTGCTACAAAAAAATTAAAAGTATGTAGAACTAAAGCTGACAAATTATGTCTCTTCAGTTTATTGAATAAGTTATGAAAATATTTAAATAGGTAGAAAAGAAAGTAATAAATCAAGAGATTGTTAGCATTATCATAGTCATCAACAATTAAGATTTTAAATCTCTCAAAAATTAACTCACAAATTTAATGTGATTCCAATAAAAATTCCAAAAAGTTTTCTCTAAATTGTGAACCATTAATCATAGAATATGCATAAGTGTAGCCAGAACAAGATTAGTAATTACCTTTCCAGATATAAAGACCTATTAGAAATTATAGGAATTAAGACACTTTAGTTTTTATTGCAGAGGTACAACAAGAGAGAGAAAAAAAAGAAAAGAGTACACAGAAGCATATTTTTGATTATGTAGAAACTTGAAATAAAATCCAGATGACATTTCATATCAGTGGGAAGGAAAATTACTATTAAATATACAGTAATGAAACAATTAGCTTTTCATATGCGATTTTTAATGATGGATTTATTTTTAAAAACGAAAATGGTTGAGATGAATAAAAAATTGAAAGCATAAGGGGCAGGGATAGTAACTCAGTGGTACAGTACATGCTTAGCATGCATGAGGCCCTAGGTTCAATTCCCAGCACTAAAAGAAAAAGAATACTTGAAACAAATTTGCAATAAGTAGGAAAATAAAATATAGGGTAAAGCATGTTTTAATCATAATACATATACAAATGGACAAATATTTTTAATCTTGTATTCATCAAAACATAAATTTAACACATTTTTTGGTCAATTGAATTTTTAAGAGTATATGATTGGGGGGCTGAGACAGGAGAATCGCAAGTTCAAAGCTAGCCTCAGCAATGGTGAGGTGCTAAACAACTCAGTGAGACCCTGTCTCTAAATAAACAGAAAATAGGGCTGAGGATGTAGCTCAATGGTCAAGTGCCCCTGAGTTCAATCCCTGGTACCAAAAAGAAAAGAGTACATGATAGGCTAGGCATAGTGGTACATGCTTATAACCCCAACCACTCAAGACAAACCCAAGTTTGAGGCCAGCCTCAGCAATTTAGCAAGACCCTGTCTAAAATTTTTGAAGTTTTAAAAGTCTGAGGATGTAACTCAGTAATAAAGCACCTCTGGTTTCAACCAAGTACCAACAAACAACAACAACAAAAAAGAGTACATGACAATTCAATTGGAGAAAAATAGTCTTTTCTACAAACCATGTTGGGATAAATGGATATATACACACAAAAAATGTAATTAGATTTCAAACTTACATCTTATACAAAAATTAATTCCAAATGGAGCAAAGACCAATTATAGGAACTACAACTATTAATATCTTAGAAAAAAGTACAGGCATAAGTCTTTATGAATTAGATAATGGTTTCTTAGATATAAGTGACAAAATTAAAAATAGATTCACTGGAGGTTATCCAAATTAAAAACTTTTGTGCTTCAAAAGACACCAGGAAGAAAGTGATTTTAAAAAACACTTCATAGAATAAAAGAAAAAAACTTTTGCAAACCATATGCCCAATAAAGGACTTGGATTCAAAATACATAAAGAACACTTAAAATTCAGCAACAACATGGTAATTGACCCATTTAAAAATTGGGCAAATTATTTGAATAGACATTTCTCTGTTCAATACAAATAGATAAACAAATGGCCAAAAAACACATGAGAAGTTGCTAAACAACAGATGTAAGTAGGGAGATGCAAATCAAAGCCACAATGAGATGTCACTTCATACCCACTGAAGTGGCTATAGGATAAAAGACAGGTATTAACATGTATTGGTGAGAATATGGAGAAACTAGACCCTCACACAACACTAGCAGGGATGTGAAATGGTGCAGTTATTTAGAAAAGTTTGGCTGTTCCTCAAAAATTTAAACATATAGCTGCCATACGTCTCAACAATTGCACTCCCAAGTATATGTATGTCCAAGAGAACACAATATATGTATGCACAAAAAACTTGTGCATAACAGAAAAAAAAGGCAAAAAGAACATTCATTTTAATACTCAAGTAAATACTCAAACAAATGGAATATTGTTTGGCCACAAAAAGAAATAAAATACATGTTATAACACAGATTATAACGTGTTATTTCACATTATGCTTAGTGAAAGAAGCCAGGAGCAAAAGGGCACACATTATATGATTTATTTAAATTAAATATACTGAATAGGCAAATCCATAGAGACAGAAAGATTAGTGGCTGTCAGAGACTAAGAGAAGGGAGGACTTGAGAGTTACTGCTAATTGGTGTGGAGATTCTTTTAAAGGTGAAAAAAGGGTTCTGGAATTGGATAGTGGTGATGGCTGTGCAACTTTGGAAATATACTAAGAACCACTGAATCATACACTTTAGGAAGATGATTGTATGTATATAGCATGAGAATTCCCTCAAATTTTTTTTAAAAAAATTTAGCCCACACACATGCTATTTGAGACAGCAATCTCACTTGTTAGGATTTATTCTACAGAAATAATAGCATCCAAAATTAATGATCTATATGTGAGGATGCCTGAGGCAGCACAACTTCTATTATTAAAAAAAAAAATTGAAAGAAAACCAGAGAACAACCTTCATGTTCATAGAAGAACAGTCAGTTAAATATGATTCATCTATACAAAAGAACAATGTTTTTTAATTTAAAATATTTTTATAGCTTCTTCCATAATCAAATAGTATGTGTTAATAGTACAAAATAATGAATATAGTTAAGATTTTTCTATGTTAAATTCAGTACCCAAAGATATCTTCTTCATGTTTTCATCATTCCAAGTCCTTTTCTGCATGTATGTATGCATATATTCATTTTGTGCATGTAGATACTTGTGAATATTTACACATTGATGAACTTGTCTTTCCAATTTAAAAAAGATTATTGTTTTTAAAAATAGCATTAAAAACATCTAATAATGAGACACACCCAGAGAAAGTTAAAAACAACACACACAACTAACGAATAATTAGTATCCATAAGTAAAATATATATTCAAATTGTTAAGGAAAAGATAAATACCACAAGGAAAAATGAGTAAAATGAATGAGCTAATGAAGTCACAGAAGAGAAAATATTAGTAATTATTACATCAGTAGATTTTTAAAATTTTTTGTAGTTGTAAATGGACAAAATGCCTTTATTTTATTTGTTTATTTTTATGTGGTGCTAAGGATTGAACCCCGTGCCTCACACATGCTAGGCAAGCACTCTGCCACTGAGCTACAGCCCCAGCCCCATCAGTAGATATTTAAAAGGCTTATCTTTTCATGGAAGGTATCATTTGAAATACAATAAAATAATATTTTACGCTAATTAGATTGAGAAAAAAAAATCTGACAATATCAAGAGTTGGCAAGGACATAGAAATAGAAACTTGTTCATAACTGGAGAAGGTATATACTGGTGCAATTAACTTAAAAAACAATTCCACAATTGCTAGCAAAGTTGAAGATGGAATATTCTATAATCCACCTATTCTAATTATATATCTTATAGAAACTTCATGAATGACACAATAGTGCTAATAAAATACTGCTTGTGGCAGGATTCATCGTTCATAATACTCTAAGTTTGAAATACTTTCTGTCTACAACAGAAGAGATAAATGAATGGTGGTGTATTTATCTGATATGACAAACAAAAATGAACACAGTGGAGCTACTTATACCAAAGTAGATGAATATTTATATTAAGCAATAAAAGCAATGATCAGAAGTCTGAATCCAGTACCATATTTATAAAACTTTATAATGTAAAATTAGAAAAGTGTATGAAATTTTTTTTTCTGTTTTTATTAGTTTTCTTTTTTTTTTTTAATTATTTTATTTTTTTTCCCAAAAGTTGCATTTTAATATATGTTGGCAAACATAACAGAAAAAAACAAATTATCAGAAGCTGTACACACTATTCACTGAAAACATTTGTTGAGGCAAATAGAAAAAAATTGTTACAATCATAATTTTTCTAACTTTGCACAAAATTATAAGCAGATTAAATACCAAATTCAGGAGACTAGTTTCCTTAGAGGAGAATAGAAATGAAGAAAGTAGAATTAGAGGAGATAATTTTGTAGCTTTAATTGTATATATCATCATTTTTTAAATTACATGGTAGGTACATTTGGTATACTGATTTTTATTCCTTTATAAATATCTTAAATATTTCTAATTAAAATTTTTTAAGAAAACAAAATTTATGAAAGTGGGTTCTTGTGATTTTGATACAAATCTTTATCCTACATTGTTTTCTATGATCTATGTGAAAATAATTTTAAAATAGAGTAATTAAGAATTAAAATCTATTAGCACTTGACTGCAATGCAATCTGTTGTCAAACTGGAATTTTTATTGTATTGTTATAAATACTTTTATTATGTTGTAAGCAAAGCATAATTTTATGATCATTATTCAATATAATCATTGATTTGTGCAGTTCTTTCTGGCTTAAAAAATTCTTGTTCACACTTTTCAGAAAATCAAAGACATTTAGGGAAAAGCTACTAAGATTTTGATGTTCCTAGTTAAAGTTGAATATCCATGAACAGAAATCAGAGAATAGAAGAACTTACATAAAATAAGCAGAGGATTTTGAACCAAACTATTTAGTTAATATTATAAATAAGCTACAAATCAGACAGATCTTTGTCACTCTCATACTTTAGATGAACAGGCTAAGCTAACATCTATAAAAGGTCCTGTCCATCGTCCTTGTTTACCAAGCATTCAAATTGCCTTAGAAATATAAGAATATTGTAACAATTTCTCCAATAAAAAATATAGACTTGATTATGATTTTTATTAACCCTGTAAGTACATTCATTATATCTGCCATGGTCAAAAACTAAAATATCAGTATTTCAGTCTCACAAAACAAAATCTTGTGGACATGCACAAAAATAATAGTAATAATAGTGAAACAGTTAATATTTCCAGTGAAAACTTAACTGAGACTTGTCACAAATTCCTAGTTATCTCTCACTAGAGAAGATGCAGGGAGTTAACATGTATGTAAGCCATATTTATACACAGCCACTGGATGTTTTTAATATTCAGATGACATTTCACAAATAGATTATATTGGTTTGATGACACAAGCCACTTGGGGTCATAAAAATTGCTAAAGGAACATATTCAGCAACTATTCCACTTAAACAATGGAGCATTGCTTTTAGAAATCATATCCATAATCCCTTTATGAATGCTTAATTAGCTTCTTTTTCTGAAAATAAAAATACTACACAGAACCTGGGCTAAAATTCTTGTATAGTTACCCTCAGTGTCAACTGAATGGCAGATCAATAGCAGGGAATCTTTCAGCTCAATCTGTTTATGAAAATTGTGCATTGTGCCTGGAAGAGTTACATGGTGTGCCAAATCAGGCTTAAAGCAATGTTAGAACTTCTCTGCCAGCAGCATGCATAAACATTATTTCCAATTGCCCAGCCTCTTCTTCAAGGATAAACATTTACATAACCCCTGTTCTTCTGTCCACTCCCAAGAACAGATATTCTCTATGTGTCAATCCACTGAAAAGCATAATCTGTTTCACTTGTCTTTTGCTCTCAGTACTCTGGTTCCACTAGGCAATATTTGGGTGAATCATATGTTAGCAAAACTTGACTTTTTAAGAATTAATAATAAATAATAGTAATAACTAAAGCCACGAGACTTTTCCAGGTCCATTTCACCAAATTTGTTGACATCTGGCTGAACATTTAATTTAAAATGGGATAAAACATTACACCATTGTTAAGGATTTCTATGTCATTCATAAAGTTATATCAGGATATTTTTATTTTAATTTCCTCAGCAGCTCAACAAAGCATCACTCTTAACTTTAATTAGTGAGTGTGATATTTATATTTTATTACTCTTACTCCAATTTATTATACAAGCTTTTGCAAATGACTCATATGCTCAATATTTCAAGCAAATGCAACCATTTTTTAATCTCACAAAGAACTACCATATTGGTTGTTCACATTAAACACTTATGTCAACTCATTTTAAAACAGAAAAGTACTCAAGAGAACTTTGCTAAGTTAGTGACTCAGGGCACTGATCCACTAGAAATTTCAAGCTGACTAGTTTTAACATTTTTCTGCAATATTGACATCACAGATTAGTGTTGCTATTTCCATTTTTTATCCTTACATAATGTGTGCCACCCAAACATTTTTCCTCAACTTCACTTTTTTCTACATAAACAAATTGTAGTGGAAAATTGAGATAATTATGTATGCATTCAAGCCAAAAATTACTTTTGCAAAAATACAAACAAATATTAAAATAATTGACTCTAGATTATACTTATGAATTATCTGACTATTAGAGGCCAAAGTGCCTCCTATCAGTCATGTTTCTCTTAACTTTTTCATTTAAATAATAATTTAATAACTGAAGGGACTCTGCTGTAAATCAATTGATCTGTGTCCCAGATTTCAAGCTAAATCATACACAAAAAAGATATTAAATGTTTAAGTCAAAGAGCAATTGAGGGCTGGGGATATGGCCCAGTGATAGAGCACTTGCCTAGCATGTGTGAAGCACTGGGTTCGATTCTCAGCACCACATATAAATAGATAAATATAAATAAAGGCCCATTGACAACTAAAAATATATTTTAAAAAAGATCAATTTAATTATTAAGTTGATAAACTTATTTTAGCATTAATTATTTGGATAGTCTGAACATAGATACCTGGGTATGCATAGGAAAATTGATACTACAAGATTATTTAAATTTTTCCTCCAATCCAAAGAATTTTTAAAACACTAAACGAATTGAGAAACAAAATTACACTCAAAAAAATAATTAAGATTCATGCATTAGAAAGCAGTTCTGAAGTATATGATGAATCTTTAGACCTGCTCAGTTCCAAGTAGGAGAGGTATCATTAAACCAGGACGCTGGCCAGTGAAAGGATGCTGACAGAACTTTCCATTGCCCGAGGCTACACTAAAGTAAAACCATGAACTTTCAGAAGTTGGAAAGCCAAAGGACTTCTCCCTGTTGGGACCTATGCCGTGTTGCTTGCCAGCTCAGTGTTGGCATCTAGGTCAGCTTCCCAGGGCAGGAAGTCCTGCCCTAAACCCACAACACTAATTAATAATGAGTAGAGAGAAAGGAAAGGAAAGAAAGAAGAAAGGACCATCACTCAAGATAAATTTAGGAAGGATCATTCCAAACCTCCTAGGGTTTAGCATGAAAAAAGGTGATAATGAAACCGGTATTTGACTCATTCACTACCAATACAAGATAAAATTATTAAAAATTCAGAGTTACTGTAATAAAAATCTTTGATCTCTTTATAAAAATACCTTTAGTTTTAAATAATGAAAGAAAGAATAAAATCAAAACAAATATAAATAAATCAAGAACAGATGGATGAAAAATAATTCAATTTAGAAATTTAAGAAAAAAGAGAATTTGTTAAACTTTAAAAAACTATTATAACATAAACAATTAATTAGAAGATTCAATACACTCAGAATGCAATAATAAGTTGATAATAGATTGATTCCACCAAATGGAAATGGAATATAGACTATATTTGAAAAGATAACAGCCAAGAAAGGAATTTCTAGATTTTAAGTGCAAAAAGTATCAAGAAGAGCAGATACAACCTAGATATAGTGTAACAAAACTGCAGAACAATAAGGGTAAGAAGAAATATTAATATCTAAGTGAGAAAAGATAGAGCTTTTCAATGAATGAAAATTGACATAGAACTTGCCTTTTAAAAGTAGTTTACTCGTGTAGTAAAATATTCCTTTTACTTTTTCAGTTAGTTTTTGTACACATTATATAGACAATTGTGTGTTGTTAATTTACTAGTTTTGTTTTGCTTTTCTAACCTATAAATAAGGATAAGAAAACCACTGGTATTTTTTCAAAAATAAACATCCAACATTTTACAACAGTTGTAAGTATTTATAATGGTGGAACATGCCTGTACTCCCAGTGACTCAGGAAACAGAGGCAGGTAGATCGAAAGTTACCCTGGCTGGGTAACTTAGGGAGACACTGTCTCAAAATAAAATCAAAAGGGCTAGGGATGAAGCTCAGTGGTAGAGCACCACTGAGTTCAATCCCCAGTGCCACACACATACACATACAGTTAAATAAAGAAAGTTAAGTACTTAATAACATTTTTTTTTTTGGTACTGAAGATTGAACTCAGGGGTGCTCCACCACTGAGCCACATTCCCAGCCCTATTTTGTGTTTTATGTAGAGACAGGATCTCACTGAATTGCTTAGTGCCTCACCATTGCTAAAGCTGGCTTTGAACTCATGATTCTCCTGTATCAGCCTCCCTAAGTGCTGGGATTACAGGCCTGCACCACCGCGCCCAGCTACTTAATAACATTTTTAATCCATACCTGAACAATGGCCATTAGAAATTCAAAATATAACAACTTAGAAGACACAACAGACTGAAAATGAACTTCTGTGCTGTAAAATTGATCTTTTGTTACCTGTGAGCCAATGATTTATTAACATGAACTATGCCATAGGTACGCCTATTAACAGTTTGCTTATAGATTAGAAAATATTTCCAACCAAAGCCTGAACATTCAAATGTATATAAATTGGGGGCAGGGTGCAGAGAATCATCCTTTTAGATTCAAATACTCCCTGATTTAAATATTGTCTTTTTAAAAAAATTGTGATAGATCTTTTTCCTCAAGTTCTAAATCTTATAAACAATCATGTTCTTCAGCTGTTAATAAATGTTCACAATTTTCCCAAAGATAAGATATATAATTAAATTTCTCCTCTTGCAAAGCCTACCACGCATCCTCGAATTAATAGTTTTTAATATGATTCATTATAAAAGTAATTTTATTGAGGGAAGAATTAGGAGTTATTTTTTAATGGGTATAGAGTTTCCATTCAGAGGGACAGAAAAGTTCTGGAGGTAGATGGTGGTGATGGTTACACAACATTGTGAATGTACTTTATGTTATTGAACTATATACTTAAAAATAGTTAAAATGGCAAATTTGATACTATACATACTATACCATAATAAAAAATTTAAACTTTAGGGGGGAAAGTAACTTTACCAACTTCCTTAAAAGAATAAGGAAGTAAGAGCTTGTCATAGGCTAAGAAATGACTTCATTATGTATCAAATTTGAGATAAGACATTGCCCTGTAAGTTCCTGGTTCATGACTGTCTCAACCAATACTTTCAGTCCTGCTACTTCTTCACGGTCTGTGTGGCCGTTCTCCAACAGGAAATTTACCTCAAATCAGTACATGTCACCAGCCTTCCTACAGCTCTAGTCTCTCTGCCCCATGTTAAATGGAAACTGCCCTGTCATTTCTTTTAACCTTTGCATTTGAGGCAATTCTGAGAACTTTTCTCACGGCAATTGCTTGTTTCTCCTGGGCACCATGCTATAACTAGGCTTATTCATAGAATTCTAGGGTTGAGGAACCTTAAAAAGCACTGTGACCTCTCCAACATTGACACAGCCACTCACAACCCATCCTAACTTCAGGAATTATTCTAAAAATACCAACTCAGAATCTAAACCTATCAATTTTTGTTTTAAGGCACATTTCCCCCTTGCTTTTGTTAAAGTGGAATAGGAGAGAAAATTGATCACCTTCTGTATGAATTTTTTGACAGTTTTTGAAGGCCATTGCTAAATCAAATCAGATCCCAGCTGTCTCCTTCAAAGTAAAATAACTCTCATTCTTGGAATTTGTCCACATAAGGTTGGATTTCCATTTTTTTAATTTTCTTCGAAACTCCTTGTATCTCTCTTGAGCTAATAGAGGGCAGAACACTCAAATAAGGTATTTTATTTTAGTTATTTTTCATTTAATTTTCTTTAAAATCATAGAACCATGCTATCTTTTTTTAATGGGAGAAATTCTGCTACAGACTTATTTAGAAAGATTCATTGTATCTCTAAGATTGCTACTACTACTTTTATAGTCAATATTTACATTTGCCAGTCATTCCTCTTATTTGTATTGATTGTAGTCAGCCTGTTCTCCCAGGTTTTACCACCAGAAATAATCTATTTCCAGCTGGTACCAAATAACTTATAAAACACTGGTGTCAGAGAAAATTGTGTTATCAGTAACATTTATCAATTTTACATACATGACAGAATACTTTTTTTAAAAATGCTGGTAAATTTTAATACCTTGATAATTACAGCCTTAAAAAAAAACCTCACTATCATTGATTACCCAAAGTGATGGATTGCTCCACATGTTTTTCTATGTATCAGCTTGCTACTCAGATTTTAAAATCAGGTTACTAAGCAGAGGTATTTAGAGGATGTATCGAGGTATTTCAGTACAATAGTACAACATCTATTTTATTAAGCCTTTTAACTTCCCTTAAGTGGGAAAAAACTATGCAGGAGTCGGAACTTTTCATTATATAATGGGTGTGAAATCCCCCTGCAGTTCTATCAAATCATGAAGAGCCAGCCACAGGCATCCAGGAATAGGAATGACCTGCTGAGGGGTTTGGGACCAGCAAAAGAGGGCAAGACATGGTGATCATCCTAAGAGTGACGATTTTAATAGTAGAAATGCTTCAAAACTTTGTGTTTTACAGCAGGCACAACCTGCAGCTCCACAGCCTGCCGTTTATACATAATATCTGACCTGCTCTGCGCTCCAAACATCCCCAGTTACGAACAGCAAACACTTGGTGCCAAGCAAGACCAACAAGATTCCTAAGCTATGATGAATATGAGAAAAGGAGGGAACAGGACATCCATGCCACAGCAAAACCTGCTTTGCCCAGTCCCCCAAGGTGATGAAATGTGTGACTGTCACAAGACTCAGTAATACTGTTATAATTGGGATGTACAGGGAATAGATGCCAGCTGCAGAAACAGTATGTGCTTTGACAAGGAGTATGTTGGAAGCGACTGCCAGCCTGTGCCTGCTGCCAACTCCACTCAGCTACAAATAGAAATGACGATACACAGTGGGCCACACTCTCATAGTAGCTTTCACCAACTACTGCTTTAGGACCAAGCAAGATCTAGAACTCCAGAGTGGTCATGGCAGTCTTCAAATTATAAATCTGATATATATCACAGAGCAGCACTATTCTGAAGATACCCACAGTTCACTTGCATTGATATCAACAGAAAAGCTTATTCCAAAATGCAGCTACATCCCTACTTCAATTCTGTTGAATCAGAATCTCTGAGGGTGAGGACCAGAAATCTGTACGTTTAAATTTTCCATCATTTCTTATCAACAGGTCTGAGAGCTAAGACCAAACAAACCAAATAAGAAATACCAAAAGCACAAATTACAAAACAATTTACAGAAAAATAATATCACACTGAATTTTTATGGTACTTGCTCTTACCAATTTAATGAAATATTCTGATTCTGTTACTTTTTTGGCCAAGGTCAATCTCTCTCCTCTCAAAGTTTAGCAAATGTGATCCCTTATTGCTAATGGCTACTATGGGCTCAGATGCTACATTTGTAAAGGGCTGAGATGATTGTATCAGGAATTTTTTAAATTATAAAATGGGAAAAACAACATAAATTGACTTGTAGAAAGAAAAAAAATTTTGACAGTTGCACTTTTTAAAAAGTAGATATTTTCTATGAACATCTGAATTCAGAGAGTCAGGCAATGTTGCCATAAATTATCTTTCATCATTCTCAGTTTATATTTTCCTTTGTCAGCCTATATCCTTGTGGATTCCTCCACAGGGTGGCAGAATGGCCTCCAACAGATAAAACTCCTCTTACTACTTGTAAATACAAAGAATGAATTTATCTTCTTTCCAAGTGTTTTCACAAGGATGCCATTCTTGAGTGTCTTTAGCTTGGTTTTAGTGACATAAAACTGTAGTACTTGGCTTGGACGAGCCTAGATAATAGGACCTGTGAACAGAGTTTGGCCCCCCTCATACCCCCTAGACTGGAAGCACTTAGAAATGCTTTCCCAATGACAAACTTGGTGCTAGTATCAGAGGCTAGACAGGCAAAAGCAATAAGCCTACACTAAAATGACTTAGCATAAGGGACTTTGAGATAATACCCAAATCAAAAATTATAATTTTACAGGGGAAAATCACTAAAAGGAGAAAGATAGAGAGAGGAGGAATGGAGCATGGAGAAAAATGGAGTAAATATCTTTTTCCTTCAAATATTTTCAAAAGGACTGGTATTATTTTTATTGTGCAAAAGAAAAGACCTTCCATGTGGAAGTATTAGGCCTTAGGTGGTGCTGATAAAGTGTATCCTACTATATGGGTCAAACTGACCTTAACAAAAAGTTTCTGTAGGGGCCCTTTGATTAAGAACATGGTTATAATTCTCATTGGGAAAAGAAGAGAAAAGTTTAATTCAATAGAATATTCAAGTATGTTGAAAATAGCAGCTGATAATCAGTCTTTTCAGGCAGGTACTCCAAGTATTATTTTCCTTCTATTTTTATTTCTTTGTCCACAACATTTTGTTTGAGCATAGCTGAAACATCCACTATCTTTCATTAGTGATGTGACCTTGGAAGAGTTATTTAATCTGTTTGTAAAATGAAGACAGTAAAATAGAGCTATCCCCTTCATGTAGTTGTAAGAATTAAGTGAGCAAATTTAAGGAGAACTTGAAAGGCTGGTGGCTTCTGTTAATAGGCTTAGTAACTATTATAATATTTTAAAAGCATCCTTGGTGATACTTAGCAAACCACTTGGCATTGGACCTGTTTGGGGGAACCACAGTGTCATGCCAATACTTATATTTTGTGCCTTAAATTATTATTCAAATACTTTGATCAATCTTCTTATACATTATAAGAAATAGAGATCAGCAAGAGCCTTAATCTCTGTATCTCCCACCACAGAACCTAGCATTTGCTGAACAAATGACTCAATAAATGAATGAAAACAGTTAAATAAATGAAATGCATCATGATCCTCTGTTCCTCAAGTTTACCTCTTTAATCTCATTGAATAATTTAAGATTATTAAGAAAACAAAAACCCATGTTTTCCTTCATTCCCACTCTCTCTAGTTGTCTTTCATTCAGGTTCCTGTGTTTTCTGAAGAAAAACACTAACTAACATGAGAACATTTTCCCTCACTGCAGTAAATAGATTTTCAAAAAATTATTAAATAGGCTGAGCAGAGGCTTACTTCCATGGAATGCATACTTGTGCTGAACTGGTGGAACTTAAGGAACAAAGACAGACAGGAAAAGGAGGTATTTTGGATCAGTTAACATTCCTGGTTGCCCTGAAATCAGCTAGCAAAATATGCCTTTTATATCAGCAAACTGAAAGGTCATATTTATTCCTTCTCACTCTTCTCAGCATTCTTTAAACAAAACTAGACACTTGTGAGTTCTTGTTTTCATTCAGATCTCATCACACAGGCTGATGTCTATTGCATGTGTGCTTAGGGGCAGCTCTTGTCTCTATTAGACAGGTCTCTACATTTTCTTCCAAAAGTGCATGAACAGGAATGAAAACTGCCAGTTCTCAAGAATAACATTTGAGGCACCCTGTGAGTACTGACACACTGCAGAATGGTCACAGATGGCTACCCGGGGACAACCATACGACTGCATAGACTTCTGCAGAGAGCAATATGTGCTGGAAAGTGTAGCCAAAGTCTACGTTCACATGCCCACAGTGGAATCACATAACTTGTTCTACTGCCAGAGGGCTTCCTGAGGAGGGAGGAGATTGAGCAGGTGTCTGTTTTTGAAAAATCCCTCCCCTTCTATGACAAAGAGATTAAGACCTAGCTCCATATTTGAGCAGCTATATCTGTAACTCTCACAGCATTGGAGCAAAATCTTTAGTCTCCCTGATTTTATGCCTATTTGCATTTTTATACCCTCTGTGCTTAACAGGTTAATGGAGTTTCCATCCTTTGTAGTGCCACCAAAAATACAGTGTTATCTAATAATAAGTCCTGCCAAAAGGCACATTCTAGCTAGCATTCCTTGTAGTCATGCCCTTAACAGTGCTTGCTGAAGCATTGATGACAAGTTTCAGGTCTTGGAAACCTGACCCTTTGCGTGGGTCAATGTCGGCTAGTGGAATCACAGCTAGATCTTTTTCTTATAAATTGAATGCAAAGATCATAACATCATTTTAAATATATATGTTTGGGTGGTCAAAAAGCATATATTTTTAAATATGTAAATAAGATGAATAATCAAATAGCTCCTTACAAGCTTAAGTACTATGTTTCTGTGTCACCAAATATCTTTTCAATTATTCTAGACACTGTGAAAAACCCTTCTTGTCTCTTTTATTATTTTTGGTACTGATCACTCAAGCAGGTAATGGTCCCAAACTATCTCTATTGTAACATTTCATTCCCTCTAGCTTTTTCTTAAATTCATTTTTTTGTTAAAAAAAAAATCTATTGACAGCTTAAATTTACAGTCTACCTGAGATGTTTACTTGGATAGAATCATAATTTCTGAATTTGTCTGCATTTGGTTAGATAAGTGAAATGCATCCTAATCCTTTGTCCCTCAAGTTTACCTCTATTATCTCATTGAATAATTTTAAATTATTGAGAAAACAAAAATAATTGTATGCAATAAGAAAAATTTTAAAGTACTATTGTTTGTAATTAAATTTATAAGTTAAAATAAAAAGCAAAAGCTAGTCATGATCTTTTTTTCTTTAATATTCATTTTATAGACCTTAGGAAACCTGACAATAAATCTCTTATTGTTTTTAACTATCCGAATGGAATAAGATGAATAATGCTTAAGCTCACATTTTTTCATGAGAGTTACCAATCACCTAACACCAAGCCATAATTTCAGGTTGAAAATGCAGCTCTGGAATTCTTTTTTAACAAGTCTTTCACTCATTACAGTCACAACTTCTGTAGGAAGGTGCAAAATTTATATACAAGAAAAGAAAGATAACATTTTATTTATGCTTTAGATTTTCAAGGCATTCCTTAGATATTTCATTAGTGCTAGATTTATCCCAAGAAATGAAATACAGAATAATGACGTACATAATTTGCTTTTGAAGTACTGATGTGAATCACAAAAGATTCCCCAGTTAATTGGAGTGTGCTTGTTTAGCACTTTATATGCCAGTGCAGCCCTCTCCCAGTTCATTACATTGTTGCATAGGATTTGAAAACATTGTTAAAATTACACAAGTCAACCCTTGTGCAACAGTGATGAGAACTATAGGAAAAAAACCATGCTAAGGTGAGATTGCTCCACTGGGCATACTATACCTATTATGTCATGCCAATTAAGGCATTTCTGAAACAAGAAGTATTTGTTTGAACTAAAATGGGTGCTATTCTTAATTGGCACTGTGAGTTCTGAACTTGAAGAGCTTAGAGTGAATAACTTCTTATGATAGCTAAAAGGATGAAAACGTTTTCATCCACCACAAAGCAATCTATGCCTGGTACTATTATGAGAAGACTCATGAAGTTTAGGAGATTTAAGGGAGTATTACTTCAAATTCAAATATTTATCTTAAGCCACTACTTATATTCAAGTCCATTTTCCTTGCATGTATCCTCCTCTTTCATTGAGAAAATTAAAAGAAAACAACAATATTATCTCAAGAATATAAATTGTGTGTATCCTTTTAAAATGGAAAGGATCAGACAAAAGTGTGACATAACCAGTGTTATTATAGTTGACATACTTTTCCCTTTTGCTTTATAAATGTTTAGCAATATAAATATAGGAATTGCATATTTAAAAATACAGGAAAAGCTAATGGGTAACTAGTATAGAATTTAAAAAATAAAATTAGGATTCTGATAGCCAATTAATAGTGTGCAGTGGGAAAAAAATATATTAGCTTTGACCCATTCGTATTTGGTGGTTCTTGCAACAAAATATAGTAAAAAATAACACCTCATTATTTGTGATGGCATCTTAATCAAATCAATCTATAAGCAAATCAATTTCAAGGCTATGTGAAACTCAATTTAAAGAAAAAATATCACCAAATGTCAGCATTCATTGAAAACTACTGTATTTTGTTCCTTTCAAAAAAATTATAAAGAATAATATTGTATTTATACAATTATTTATAAGTACAGTTTTCAATCCTAATTGCATGTAGTGTTAAACTAGTGCTTGGAATTTGAAATTTGATTTATTAAATACTTATCATGTATCTCAGCTAAACATAAGTATAAAGGTTCAAGATCAAAATAACAAAAAGAGAAAAAGAAGACAAACGGGGAAAAAAAAAGAAATAGCTCTAAGTAAAATTTTGTCATAAAATTTCTCCCTCAGATAACTGTCACCTAGTTGGACAAATTCATAAAGTAGAATTGGAAATAACCAGTCTCTGGTGCCTCCTGCCCTTCACTTACTTCTTCAGGCAAACACTCCAATTATTATAACACAGCCTCTGGTACTCTAACCCGACCTCCTAAACCTTTCCTGACTTTGCCTTCTGCTCTGTTTATAAATCTGCTTGGGGTCACTTATACCATCTTTGCCACTTACTAAGCTGTGAGCCACTTACAAGCTATTAACTTCACTTTTTGTTTCCTCATTTACAAATTAGGATCATAATACTACCATTTTAGGGCTATTGAGAGAGCTAAATGAGTTGATAGGGTAACTGTTACATGTAAATGCTCAATAGGGATCACCCACTATTAATTCTATCTACATGAATGATGAACTTTTTAAATTTCTAAATAAGCAAAACTTCCCTTAAACATATCCAGATTTTATATTTTGTGTTTGCTTCAATGTTATGCCTTGCCCTGTATGTTACATGCCCAGAGTTAGCAAGGGACTAGTCCATGTAATAGACATTCAGGTTGGGAAACACTGAGTGAGCAACAATATGTCACAAGCTGCCCTTCTGGGCACCAAACGATCTCTTTTTTCCCTTTGTTTCCTTCTTTCCACATATGGGTTCCATTCCAGCCCTCCTCAAGGGTGAAGTCAAAAGCCCATCCTGTTGGCATCCTCATCAAAGTCCTTTATCTGTGAGGGATGCAGA
Organism: Xerus rutilus; assembly: GCA_028644305.1. NCBI lineage: Eukaryota > Metazoa > Chordata > Mammalia > Rodentia > Sciuridae > Xerus > Xerus rutilus. The sequence continues at coordinate 77,474,221 of CM053405.1, forward strand.
CTGATCTCTAAATCACTTTCAAATGTGAATCCATCTGTCCTACACTCACTCAGTACACTGTAATGTAACAGTAGACATAGAAAAAGGCCTATTAGAAATAGGATGGTTGAAAGACATATAGAACCCACAGGCCTGTAGCAATTCTGCAATCCCACTGGGTAGACATTATGAGGTCTTTCAAATACAGGTATGGGAATTTCCTGGAGTAGGTCCGAATGCTATACCTTGTTAAGACTCCCCTTGGCTACATCTTCTAAGAGAATTTTTGCCTTCTTTGTATCCTCTTTGGCTGCAACTGAAAGTGGAGGGAATAAGCCCTATAGGGGCTATGCAGATTTTTCTGTCATCTTTACATGAGAAGAATGGAGTCCCGAGATGTGTTTTACTACCCAGATGTGATGGCGCACGCCTGTAATCCCAGCACTTAGGGAGGCTGAGACAGGAAAATCACGAGTTCAAAGCCAGCCTTAGCAACGGCGAGGCACTAAGCAACTCAGTGAGACCCTGTCTTTACATAAAACACAAAAGAGGGCGGGGGATGTGGCTCAGTGTTCGAGTGCCCTTGAGTTCAATCCCCAGTACCAAAAAAATGTGTTTTACTTCTTGAGCAACCACATCCTTAGTCCAGGTTCATGAACCCTTCAGAAGTATGAATTAAGTATCAATTTATTTATTTAAAAAAATACCTGGTAGATCTCTTTGATAAAAAGCCTACAGTTCAAGATATGGTCTCATATTTCTCTTCTTCTTTTTCTTTTCTCAATGCCACCATCAGTACCTTCTCCCTCCATACCCACGTCCATACACACATCACACTCTTGGTTCAATTTAAGAGCCACTCCCTGAAACCACAGACATACACCTAGTTTGATATTCTTCCAGAGGCAATCAATAAACCAAAAATTTTTACTGGGGATTGGCCCATTGCAGGCTCGATTCAAAGACTTCATGTCCTAAGAGACTGTGGATCCTCAGCATGATAGGAACCTGGATCCTTGAATCACTATATGAAAGAAAGCTGCCTAGTGATCAAAAACACCCGCATAAGGCTATTTTGTGAGTAGGAATTAATGTCTACTGTATTTAATCATTGAAACTTAGAGGTTTGTTTCTCACTATAGTTAACAATTCTCCAATTTATACAATCAATTACATAGGAATATTCTAAAAATATTATTGAATTTTATTGTTACAATGGATAGAATTGTTTTTATTTGTTTAAAACTCAATGGATAGTAACTGAGATGTAGATAATAAGTGATTCTGTAGAGTACATGTATAAGGCATTCAATAATAAACAAATAAAAAATAATCATATCTGGACTCTCCAATAAATGTAATTTATTTGCTATTCAACTAATTTCCATTGATTAAATAAAAATAATATAATAAAAATTTCTAAAATAAAAGCAAAGTTTGGTAATGTATAACATACAAAATTTAATAACTAAAATGAGCCTAAACTACATATGAAACAAAAAAAGTCAAATAGCAATGTCGATGTACATTTTCCAAGTTTGAATGATCAGCATGTAAAGATTAAACATAATGATTTTTTTAAATAGCAATAATTGCCACCAGGTTCCATTTTTAGCCTTTGAATTATTGATGACATAGAGGTCTAGATATACAGCAATTTTTGTGTTACACATATATAGTACACAATTATTTTTTTGCTAGATGTGAATCTAAAAGGAAGAAATTCAAATGAACTTTTAATAGTCAAGGCTAAGTTTCCATTTTTATTTATTTGTTATTTGTTTTGCAGCTGCTGGGGTTAAACCCTTGGATACTATACCACTGAGCTATATCCCCAACCTGTTTGTTTGGGGAGGATTGGTTTGTTTATTTTTAATTTTATTTTGAGGCAAGGTCTCCCTAAGTTGTCCAGGCTGATCTGAAACTTCTGATCCTCTTGCCTCAGCCTCCAAGTCCCTGAGATTACAGGAATGAACCACTGAGCAAGACCAAATTAGCTTTCAAATGTAGAATGTAACATTCAGTATTGATATGTTCTTGCTCTTAGCACTAAGACAGTGATACAAAATGTTATTTTCTCTTTAATTACTCCTTATTTAACTCATTAGTAAATTGATAAACAATACTTCTTTATTGTTCCATTTTTGTTTTAGTATTTACATACTGTTTCATATGTATATTTGTATGCTAGCACAAGCATTAATAATTGCCCAGGAGTATAACTTTGAAAATCAGAAAAATAGCTAACCTTGGGAAATTGGATACAAACAGAGGGTAAGATGAGCAGAAGCTTTTATTTTTCTCCCTATTACAATAGTACATTGTATAATTTTTATAACAGTGAATGATTCACTCTTGTAAATGTTTTTAATAGAAAAAGTTGTTATAACTGAATGATGGAATCTGGAATGAATTCATTTGCATTAAGTGCCTAGAACAATGCCCTGCCAGAGGTAAGCTCTCAGTAAACAGTTGTTAAATGAATAAATCAAGCTATTACATTCAGAATGTATTAGTACATGAGATGAGGGAGGAGTTACTAAGGTTGGATTTCACCCACAAAGAAATCTTGGTTGTAACAGAATTGACAGCTGACATTTGCTTTCCAGGAACAAATCATAAAAAGGCTTTGTTCATATTGTTCTTGAAAAGCTAATAATAAAATTAAATTAGCTATTACCAAAATAGGTTTAATTATATATTTAATCATTGGTGAAGAGATTTTTTAAAAAACATTCCTTGAAAGATTCCAAAGATATTATGATTTTAAAAAGTAGAATATGCAATTCCATTTAATTTGACACATAACAAAATTTGAGTCTACTCTCTTTCTTAATATCTTTGAACTAACTTTTCAAAGAAAGGGCAGTATGCTGTTAAAGGCTTTTTATAAGTAATGTCTTGGTGAAGAATGCAGTCCTATGTTAGGTTGGAAATAAGAATTGGTTAAACCTACACAGATCACATGATCTAGATTCCTTAGAAGGAATTTTGATAAAGATCAATAGAAAAGAAAGGAAGTCATAGAAAACATGTAGGAATCACAAAATGAGCTCTTGGAGTACTGAAATGAGCTCCAATTTCATGTACTATCAATTTTCACTTTAAGATAAAGTCTTTCCTAGAAAGACCAACACTTGGGAAAGAACTGTCTGAAAAGTTTTTGGGTTTTTTTTCCCATTTTAGGCTTACTAAGGATGTTTTCACAAGAAAATACAAATATTGGGGATTAAGCTATATCAATTAAGAAAGTCATCCTCACGGCGTGAGGTAATTTTTTAAAAATATTAAAAGTAATTTTTTTGAAATATACTCCCACTTGCAGCACCTTTGCATGAACCTAGTAATATTCTTCCTTATTCATCAGTTGCATAAGTAGACATATACATCTTTATATGTCCGTCACTCCTAATGGAAAAATCTTAGAAATATTACTACTATTTGATTTAATTACATGCATATTAATTAGCAAGATCTTAAATTTTAAGATGTATTTAGCACATTTTATGTTGCCTATCTTTACTTATTTATTCCTAAACTCTATAGAATTTGATTTATTCATATCAAATGACCTCTATGCCAATGTTTCTCAAAGTGCTTTCTGCTAACAATCTGCATTCAGGAGCTTCCTCAAACTGCAGATTCCTATGACCTAACCAGATCTGTGGAATAATTACCTCTGAGAGGTGATGCCTGAAAATCCGTATTTTGAAAAATATGCTTCATAAGCACTTAACTGTGAGACTCAACCACTCCATTTGTACTAAGAGCCTTTGCAAAAGCATTTTTAGCTACACTGAATAGGGAAAGCTAGAAGAGAGGCCAAAGTGTTGAAAAGCTGGGGAAATTACAGCATTTGATTCTGCCCTCAGGCAAAGTTTGGAAGGCGACAAACTCTTCGGTCCCAACCACACCTTTTCATTCCCACAGAACTGGTTCTTTCACATTCTAATTTATCTTGAGAGCCCAAGCTGATAGAGAACTCTTTTCTCTGCCTCAACCAAGAGCATGGGTGGAGTGAAAAAGTTGCCAGCTGGGAAAAGACAAGACACAAGCAGCCCACCATCCCCACTAAGATGACAGACCATTCTCGTCCTATTTTACAATTCACTGGCAGGAGAATCAAATTTGGTTCTTTCAACTATGTTTCATAGATAAGGAAAAAATATAAGTAATTTTTTTGAAATATTTTGAGTTCTCTGACGAATATGCAAGAATTTTATCCCATAAATCTAGAATAACATCACAATTTGTATAACGTTAAAAATCACCCCTTATGGGCAAAAGAATAGATAATAGACCACTATGTTCAAATATAAGGGCCAGAGATAAATCCAAGTAGGTAAAATCAACTGATCTTTGATAAAGGAGCAAAGGCAAAACAATGCAGAAGAGACAGTCATTCCAATAAATGGTGCTGAAAGTACTGGACGTCCACATGCAAAACAAAACCAAAAGAAGAAGAAAAAAAACCCTAGACCTTTAAAAAAAAAAACATAAAATGCCTCACAAACCTAAATGCAAAACACGAAACTATAAAAACCCCTAGAATATAACATAGAGCCATCTACATGACCTTGAGTATGGCAAAGATTATTTTAGAAAAACACAAAGGCATGATCCATGAAAGAAAAAACTGATAAGCTGGACTTCATTGCAAATGAAAACTTTTGCTCTGAGAATAATATGAAAAAAACAAGAGGGCAAGCCACAGAATGAATGAAAAGATTGAAAACACACATACACACACACACACATCTGGTGAAAGATTACTATCCAAACACACTCTTAAAACTCAACAATAAGTAAGCCAACAACCTAATTAAAAGATGGACAAAAGAAGGGTTAGGGATGTAGCTAAGTAGTAGAGCCCCTGCCTAGTATGTGTAAGGCCCTGGGTTCAATCCCCAGTACCAACCAAACAAGTGTGAGTGGCAAAAAAAACTGAGCAGGTACCTCATCAAAGAAGATACATAGGTGGCATATAAGCATATGAAAAGATGTCAACATATATTTTATTAAGGAACTGCAAGTTAAAACAACGAGAGGCCACTACACACCTATTAAAATGGCCAAAATATGCAAAATACTGACACCACCAAATGCTGGCATAGATATGAAACAACAGAAAATTCCATCATTACTGATGGGAATGCAAAATGGTACAATCACTTTGAAGAACAATTTGGTGATTTCTTATAAAACTAAATAGACTCCTACCAGAAAGTATGCATACATAAACTGTGTACGTCCATAATAGAATATTATTCAGTATTATGAAAGGATTAGGGAGCACTATCAAGCCATGAAAGGACATGGAGGAAACTTAAATGCCTCTTACTAAGTGGAAAAAGCCAATCTGGAAAGGATGTATACTATGAGTTCAAACCATATAACTTTTTGAAAAAAGCAAAACTGTGGAGAAAGTAAAAAGATCAGTAATTATCAGGGGTCATGGAAATGAATAGGAGGAGCACAGATTTTCAGTGGAACTGCTCTGGGTATTTCAATGGTGGATATGTATCATTAAACATTTGTGCAAACCCATAGAATGAACAACCACAAGAGTGAACTCTAATGTAAACTACAGCCTTTGATGATAAAGATCAAGTTTCAGGGATTGTAACAAATGTATCATGGTGGTATAGAATGTAGGTAATGAGAGAGGTTGTGCATGTGTTGGGGCAGGGACATGTGGGAACTCTGTACTTGAGGCTGAGTTTTGCTATGAACTTAAAACTGAAAACAAAAAACAAAAAGTTGTGTGCGTTTTTTTAGTTGTTGATGGACCTATATTTTTTATGTGGTGCTGAGGATCAAACCTAGTGCCTCACGCATGCTAGGCAAGCGCTCTACCACTGAGCCACCACCCCAGCCCGTATGTGTGTTTTTTTAAAAAACACAAACTATAGATTGTATATAAGAAGAAAAAACTCAGAATCTTCTGCAGATAATTTTCTTAAACTATTACACTGTTAAGGCACTGAAATATTTAAACACAGGACTTTCTAAGTATTTGGTTAATGTGGATTAACCAGTTAATTCTTTCTGAGCTTAGAGTAAATTCCTATTATCAAACCAACAGAAACTAGATTAGGAGGGCCCTAAATCAACTTATTAAAACATTATTTTCACTCAGAAGAATATTCTACTTTTCCTTCTCAGGAGTCAAACTTTGGGTCCATTAAGACGGCTTCAAGCTTCTTAAATCAGCTTGACAAAAAATAGACCACTCTCAAATTCAAATTTCCTCGTTGTAGTTCCCTTCGCTCCTAATTTCTCTCCTTCTAAACCCTGATGGTGCCTATATTAGCTAAAACATGATTATGTGCTAACAATTTAAACACATTTTGAGTAAGAATTCCTGGGAACAGTGCTTTCTACCCTGGGAGAAGGGAGGGTCGCTGTGAGCTAAGGACTGAGTTGATGTCTGTTACCAGCCCAAGGGAGGTCCTCAGGGAGTTGCCACACACGTGTGTTAAACAGGCTGCGTTCACATAGCAACCTTCTGCTACGTTCATTCTTTGATAAGTGGAATGTATTTGGTATTCTCTAATGAGTCTCAGACATTCTAGCATGATGAGCTGAGATTTTTATCAGGTGTAAAATAGCTTTCGGATGTGTGTGAAAATAAGACCTTTGTAAACTTACCCATGTTCAAGAAGAAATTGTTGTAGATTATAATTATACTGTAAAACATTTTCTATTCATTTCATTAATATCAATTCCAGAATTCAGCTTTTATAATCTCTGTCATTTTATACTAAGAAGTAGAGAAGTAGAAGAAACTCGAGAGATGGTACTATATTTAACTTGCGAGAAATTTTTCTTGAAAGACTCATTACTTATGCACTTAATTTTTTTTCTTTCATTTTGTAAGTTCACATTGGCTACAAGGGACATTAAAATCATTCAGATTATCTTGATCACACAATTCTTTAACTTTCTTGAAAAAAATTCCTATCAATATAAAGATGTAGATTTAATTGTAATATTTTTCATGTTTCTCTTTTTTGCAGAGAATCATTGAAAATAGTTTTAGTTTTAATGAATTTGGGCAAATATAAAATGTAAACATTTTCCCATTCTCTTTCCCAATTTGAGGATTGAAAACCACTCTGTTGAAATTCCCTCCACTCTCACCCCACATACAGCTTTCCTCTGTTGAAACTCTACCCATCCTACAAATGTTTCCCTACAGAACTTTCTGGATTGCCCCCAACCAGATGTGCTCTCAGCCATCCTTGAACCGCACAGTACTATTTACTTTTCTCATGGCACTTCTCACATTCTACTCATTTTAATGCTATTGCCATATTGCCTACCCTTTATTTAAAACACTTCCTTGAAAGCTGGGGCAGGGTTCCAGTCATCGTTGGCATCCTTTGCCTAGCGCTCTGGACATATTATGCATGTGTCTAGTATAGGTTTAACTGACTTGGTCTTTTAGGTTTGGGAGGAGGAGCCAAACAGCTGGAGCCATTTAGCAGATAGCCATAGTCTTGAACTATTTCACCCTCATTATGAAAATAATTGATATTTTTTGTTTGTTTTATTTCTTTGACAACAATGGCATGAGGCTTTCACAGTACTTCTCTCAAGGAGAGCCTGTTCTTTTCTGATGGCTTCAGCTACCACCTATAAACCATGTACTTTCAAATCTTTATTTTTGACCCACAAAAACTTTTTTGCAGCTACCTATGGAATTAATGCATCAAAGAAAAAGTTAATTTACCTTCACATTTCTTTGTCTTTAAGAGGAATGTTAATGCTATTTAAATACATGTATATAAACAGATCAATATGCAAATACACAACATAAAATATCTATTTTTTTTGTAGAAGAAAATTGTAATCTCTCTAAAAGAAGTGAGATGATCAGCAGATAAGCCAGAAATAGAAACGAGAATCCTGGAATTGAGTGCAGTCTGTCATGGGTTTTTTTTTTTTTTTCCATGAGCCCCTGTATAAGTTATTTAATTGTCTAGGAGCTTGGGCTTCAAACTAGAAACAATTGCCCTCTTCTGCCCGCCTTACACTGTTGTGAGGCTCAAGTAACATAAAGTATGTGGTAGCACATCAGCAATTGCACAGCACTGGGCAAAAACCACGTCAGCAGTTAAGGACCCAGGCTCTGCAGTCCCTGAGTGTGAATCATGAGACCTCCCTACTCCCTGTGAGTGCCCCTCTTTGATCCCTTCTATGTAATATGGGAAGACAAAATAACGTTTCTGAAGCTCTTGGAAGAAGTAAATGAGACAACATTCAAACAGCACTTAGCAGCATGCCTATTATTATTACAACACTGTGGTTTCAGTAAGAAATTTGTTAAGATCTTTTAATGGAACTGCATCATGGGGCCCAAACAAATGATCAATATATAAATCTCCTGGAAGGATCTAAATGTTTAAACAGTCATGAAGAAAAGAGTTTGTATGTATTTAATTGCTACATCACACATCCCAAATCTCTTAAATAAGGGTACCTGTATGCAAGGTACAACTATCTTCAACACTTGAACTAAGTAACTGGCATTCAAAAGCATGTTTGACTTGCAACACATTTCTATATTCCAGCTGATGAATAGCTACCCTCTAGGTCCCCAACCCACTGATTTCAAAGAAGGTTGAGCTTTCTCATCACATTAATTGCTCCGCTCCTGTGCGTAGCCATGAAAAGCAAAAGCTTGTATGTATGATGCAAAGCACTGCTCATTTTTTGGTTAGCAAACTCCAGTGCAAAAAAAAAAAAATCTTCTGGTAGCCTATTTTGACAATTTTTATAATTTGCGGTGATGTTTTTATTACAGTGTGTCACACAGGAAGCCACAAAAGGATTAGACATAGACCAACTCATCCACAGTTCTTCCAGCCAGTAATCACATTGCCACCCGCCAGCATCCTTAACTTCCTTAGTGCCAACTCTTCCATTTGCCATATAGTACATCCCCTAAACTCATTAAGAAATAGATGCACCACATAGGCAAAAATGCCATTATCTGTATTTTATTAGTCTCTGTGATTTGATCCTCCAGAAATATCTGAGGCCACAATGAGATGAATGTTGGTAGGACAAAAAATATGCCAGTGGGATTTTTAAAACCACAGAGAAATTTACAAGAAACATTAGGAAAGAAGGGGGCAAGAAAAGTGACCTGGGGAGTAAAATGGATCCTATAAAATTGGATCCATGTTATGCCTCCCTTATAATGTTATAGAGTTGATTCTAAAAATCCAGAAATCATGTTACCCAAAGCAAAATTTTTTAAAAAACTAATAACTTTACTGGACTAATAAAAACCAGGTAATATATGCTTGTTGACACAATGGAGAGGCCACATTGGAAATCTAATATTTAACTTTTTCCCCCTAGTTTCTGAATTACTCTTTTGGAAGTACAAAGGTGCTAATGTGAAGTTATAAGACCATTTTAAAACTTTGAGTCCACTCATCAATTAAAGAAGTTATTTGCAGTATTCCCTTTTAGTAATAATATTTCATTTTGTTTATTCCATTTGATGCTAGGAAACATTTGACAAAGTTGTGGATTTTTGTTAAAATATTCCTTTCTTACATTCAAATTAGCCTCCTGGTTCTACTCTAGACTCCATGGATACTGTTCCAACATTTCTTTTCAGGTTTCTCTTCCTCCACTTGCCCTCCTTAAAGATTTTTTTTAAATCTACTTGCTCTGTACCCTCTGAGTACTGTCACTCACTTTGATAGCTTTTGTTATAATCATTAAATCATTAATATCAAAATGCTGTTTTCTTTCTTTTCTTTTCTTTTTTGGTACTGGGGATTGAACTCAGGGGTACTCAATCACTGAGCCACATCCTCAGCCCTATTTTGTGTTTTGTTCAGAGACAGGGTCTCACTGAAGTGCTTAGAGCCTCGCCATTACTGCGTCTGGCTTTGAACTCACGATTCTCCTGTCTCAGCCTCCGAAAGTGCTGGGATTACAGGCATGTGCCATGGTGCCTAGCTCAAATGCTGCTTTCTAGTCCTAAACTCTGTCCCAGATCTCTCTTACAAATTTTCAACTGCTGAACACAGTCTTCTACAAAGATGGTGTATCATTTTTTAATACAGCTATCAATTTGATTAATAAAATAATATGAACTCATACTTCTATACTTGGATTGCTATATGTTATATTATTAGCCTATATATAAACCACAAAATGGAAGAATGAAGAAGCTGATGCAGATGCAAGCCCTATTCTTGACTGGGTCCTTTGATTGCTGCTGTGATGGCCTTAAGACATCAGACTCCTGCTCCTTCCTTCTTCCAATGCAGACTCTGATCAGCAACTCTCCAAAGAGTTTCCAGCTTTTCATTCCCAGACTAGGGCTGTATCATTGATCTTTCTTCTAAAGCTTCAGCTTCCTGGACTGAGCAGCTACTGACTGGCTCCTTCAGCTCTCCAGCCTGCAGATGGCCATTGTGAGATTGTCCAGCTCCTTGTTGTATAAGCCAATCTAATAAAGCCCCTTTGCATAAGCATTCATATATAGAGATATATAAATATTCATATTTATATGTACATATAAATATCTATATATATACATATATCTATATATAGTGCATCACACAGTATACATTAGTGTAAACTGTTGGTTCTATTCCTCTAGAAAACCTTAATATACAAGGTAAAAAGCAAGTAGGTCAAACAACAAAAAGTGTTAGGCATGAAAATTAGCAGAAAAGGGGAAGAAGAAGGGGTGTGATTATATTTTAGGTAACATACCAAGAAGGCCTCCCCAACTATTTGAGTCAATATGGTATTTGAGAGATAACCTGAAAAAAGTAAGGGGACAAATCATCAGATATCCCAAAGAGAACATTTGTGAAAATGACAAAA
>CM053405.1:77485562-77548646 GCA_028644305.1 Xerus rutilus
GTCAATGACTCTGAAACCTAAAGCTACCAAGAGCTATCTGACCTCTCACCCAGTGCCCTATCCACTACCTCCAACTCCCCACATTACTCATATGCCAACACCACTCACCTCACCCACTTCCTAAGTGTTATGCACTTCAGCGCTTCTTTCAAACTAACCATTTTAGTCTGAGGTGACTACTATTCTATGTTCTCAGGGTAAAATACAGAGTTTGGCTTTGTCCCTTTTAATTCATCCTTTATAGTATAATTTACATAATATATATTTTTCACAAGTGTTTACGTTCTTCGTTGCCTCAACTCTAAAACTCTGCTGTCACTAATCTATCTCTGCAAGAGTAGCCCAACTAGACCTTTCACTCCAGAATCTTCCACTTCTTTTTCCTCTTGCCTATGACTTAAAGGTGAAGTAACATATAATACCAGTCATTATTTGCAGATAAATCCTAAAATCTCAGTGGCTTAACAGATCCACATGTGCTCAGATTATACTCCAATACAGATATTTCCATCAAGCAATCTCTACCCAGGAATTCAAGATCTTTCTACCCTGTGCTTCCCTCTACCAGTGCCTCTATTCAGCCAATAAAAAGAAAGAACATACCCACTTCTTAACCACTTCAGAATTAGATGACACATGGCACTTCCACTCAGATTTCACTGACCAATACTCAATCACATAGTCTCACATAACCAAAAAAAGTACTGGGAAATATGTCTAATTCTATTACTAGAAAAAGCAGAAAATAATATTTAGTCAGTGCATAGCACTCTGTGCCATACTCATCTTTCTAAATCAAGACTCAACCCTTGCCCAAGAACAAGTTTTAAACAAATAAGTTTCCAGACCGAGGCTAAGTGTCAAGGTCTGTATAATATGCCACCCATGTTTGGGAGAAGGATAAATTGCCTGGAGTCCTCCCCAGTTATACTATGAACAGAAATGCCTTCTGTACTTATTTCCAAATCAAGTCATGAAGAAATGTAATTCTTGCCAATTTTTCAAAGATTGTTGAACTAGGCAAAGCAACTATACTACTATCTAGGCCCAACGTAGATGTTTTCACTTAACATCATAGGATACTTGAGACAAAACAGCTCTGCTAAATGCTGCTAAGAAAAACACCAGTCCATTGACTATCACCTGTGGCCAATTAACTAGACCACTTCATTTCCAAGCTCATCACTGTGGCTGCCTTGACACTCAGTAACATCAAATGAGACCAACTGCAGCCAAATCAGCCATGCAATGTTATCTTTACTCAGAGCAAGATGACAGATATAATCAGGTTAGCACAGCCATAGTTTATTATTTCCATTCAACTAAGTTAGTAGAGGAATGTTGTTGAGGAACTAGGTCCAAATCTTAAAACTAGATGAATTCCACTCAGAGATTTCATGAGTCTGCTTTTCTTTTACAGAACAAAGGCACAAATCCCAACTATCTGTCACTTTAAAAAAGAGAGAGCGAGAGAGCAATTATATGACTGTTAGCCAAAGATATACATATTGCAACAGAGATTTGTCTCAGCTTGCAGATGCTCAGAATTGTCAGTGCCTTATACTACCCTCTCTTTGCAGCATCAACTCTAGAAAGTAGTCAAAACAGAAAAAGAAGAGGTGCTCTGAGGGTAAAGTGGCATGCAGCCCCACAATCATTCATTTGAATGAACAGAGTTACAGTTTTTGCAAACTGGAAGGCTGTCACTTATAGTGACATCTGACCTTTTGCTCATTGGACAGTCCATACAAGTGATATAATAACTCCTCCAATTTTTAGCAAGAAAAGAACAGGTGGTGAAGGCAGCTATTGCCTGGATTCCAAATAACAGGAATATTTTAGTATTGAGTTCTGTGGTACCACTGGTATCACAAATGAGATTGAAAGGAAAATAATTACAAGCACTAAAAAGAAGAGAAACAAATATATCCTTATTTTTTTGCTTTGCTGAGGCAGTCTAGCAGTCTACATTATTTTTTGGAGGACAGTGAGTGATTAGAACCAAGGTGATTTCCCTAACTACACTTCTCAAGAGAAAATGTTACCCTCAAAATTAAGGATGGCAGAGGCCAAGATCCCTGTATGTGCTTGCATATACATGCCGTATATCTGAAATCAGCCTTTCAAATGAACTGCAATTCTCTCATAGAATGCAGTCATGCCTGTTGACTTAAGTTCCCCAAGGTCACAGTGAGTGGTACAATAAGGTACCAAAAACACTCTGCCTAATTCATAAAGAATAAATAAATCATTCATTTATTCAGCAAGTGCTTATTGAATGTCTATAATGTCACTTGGGGCAGTTTTTACCATTTACCAAAACCATGCATTGTTCCAGCTCCAGGAAGATAGTAATGGCCATAACTACAAAATTGCTGCCTGATGGAGCTTAAATATGCAAATTGGGGAAGCAAAGAGTAGACAAAAATAAATAAGACACTGAATGTATTAGTAAGTGGTAATTGCTCCGTAGAAAAATAATACTGTCAGATTTCTTGGTCCAGCTTAACTCGATGTAGGAAGATGGGAAGTATGAGGGGCAATTGTAACAGGATGGTCAACAACTTTGAAATGAGGTGGTGCCTTTTAATATTTGGAAGCAAAGTGTTTAAGGCATAAAAAACAAAGGCCAATTCAAATATTCGGAGAAAAGAGTATGCCTTATAAACTCAAGGAAAAGCAAGGAAACCACCTAGAGAAAGGGTAAGCAATGAAGAGACGTCCAAGAAGAGGTGAAAGTGACCAGGATTATGAAGGCTTTTGAGGGCAATTTTTTAAACTTTGAATTTTGTCTGAATGGGATAGGAGCCACTGGATACAAAAAGAAGTGTCAGAGGATTTTAGTCAAGTTTCAAGTACAATGCTCTGTGGATAACGAAACTATCAAGCACCATGGTGACAATAGACTGAAGAAGGCCAAGGTGCTGGCAGTTAGAACAGTTAGGAGGTAATTTATATTTTATTAATTGCAAGAACCAAGACAAAAGATGATGTTAACATGGACCTGGATGGTCATGAAGGGGCTAGAGAGAAGTTCAGATTCTGGAAAGTTCTGAAGATGAAGTCAATAGGACTTCTCAAAGGAATGATGGATGTAGTACATGATAAAAAAAGAAGAAAAAAGAATGATTTAAAGTTTTGTTTTTTAGCAATTGAAAAAAGGCAAATCTAAAAGTAAAACAAGTTTTAAGATAAAAACAAAGTGTTTGGTTTTGAGCTTGATTAGCTTAATGTGTCTATTAAATATCTAAGTGGAGATGTTAATAGGCAATTGAATATATGCGTCTATAATTAGGTTTTAGTTTGGAGATACAAATTTGCAAGTAGATAATGTAAATGTGATAATAAAAAGAGATCCCAAGAGAGTAAGTGCAGATAGAAAAGAGGAAGATTCCAAGGATTTAGCCCTAGATCCTTCCACAGTAAAAAGCTGGGAAATTGGACAGGAACCAGGAAAGAAGAATAAAAGTGGCCAGTGTGGTAGGAGGGGCCCTAAGAAGCTAGGGGAAAATTTATTTCTGAAAAGGAGGACTGTCAATCTGTCCAAAAGTGTTGATACTCATTAATGTTTAAAACACTGGATTACACCATCAAATTACTTCCTGAGTAATGCAACTTGGTGTATTTATACTAATATTAGCAATCAGAAAACAGAAGCGTCGATGGTAATATGTCACATATTCTTACTATGTCATGCATTTACAATTGCAATCACATTAATACTCTCAAAAACTCTTAAGTAAAGATATTCCTTTTGTGGAATATATCCTAAAACTCAGAGAATTCCGATGATTTTTCTGAGCTCATACAACTCTTGAAGAAGAACTGGACATGAAACAAGTTAACACCACCACCTGTAGCCACAACCACTATGCCAGAGTGATGACATCTCACCACACTACAATCTTTGTTGTTCTGAATTTCCAACTTCTAAAAGGTTTCAATAACTTTAAAACTGAGCTTATGTAAAAGGCAAGGAATCATAACAAATACTAACCTAAAAATAACATTTCTTCCAAATTACACCAACTGCTCCAATCTGAATATAACTGGTCACCCTCATGGATCTTTTTCTACACAGTGCTACAGTCAAAGACATAAAAGTTCATTTCCGTAAATCTTGAAAACTATAGATATTTACTCATAGTTTCTTAAAAAGACAGGCATGTCAGGGCCAGGGAATACATAGCATTCAATACAAAAAAACTTTTGAAAGATTTTATTTCCTTGTTTTACTTGATGTGTTTCCCTCACCACTAAATTTGCAAATGCTTTTCTCATAATAATCAGCTTTGGTACTCCATCCCCTAAAACCTCAATAAATAACATTGTCACTTCATTAATGAAGCACAATAGAATAGTTAAAAGTTAAAATCGGTGTCAAGTTGAGTTGCCCAACCCTACTGTAGTATCTTAAAACTGGTCTTTGCCTCATTTTCCCCACCTAAAAAATACAGTAATGATAGTGTCTCACTTTAGGGCTATTGTGTGGATTAAGTCAAAAGTTTAAATATGTAAGCATTTTTGACAGTACTCAATTCATGGCAGTTACAAAATAAATGTTAGCCATTATACATTGTGATGGTATCTCTCTGGATATATCTTGGTAGTATTCCGTGAAGACTAACAAAATCTCTACCTGTGCTTCCCAAGTACAACTCTTACTTGCATTGTGGTACCTCACATTTACTTTTGTTCCCCTTCCTTTTCCTTCGTTTTCTGAGCTGAGCCTGATTTCTCTCAGGCACCATGACCCTTCGAAGCTGCCCTTAGGAAGTCCAGGAGCAAAACTTGTCAGATTTTTGATGTGATATCAGCCTCCTCCAGCATCTTTGTCTCTAGTGATATCAGTTAAAAAGTGTGATCACTTGAGAAAATGTAGGAATGAAAATAACCTGTTGTGCAAGCATGGTTTAACTATAGATTTCTAACCTGGAGTGTATTTCTTTCGAACTTTACAGCATGTCTCTGGAGCGTTTGATTTTCCTCCTGTTTTGTTATTGATCTAAGACTCCATAAATCTAACTTTGTAATTTTGATTTCAAATACCAGAAAAGGCATATTCACTTAATTCTTTTCCTCATGGGAGCTGACAGCCACTAAAAACCCCTTGCTAAAACAATTAAAGCAGGTATGGGGTTTTCTGTTGCTCCCCAAATTTCTAACAACCTGGTGTCAGAGATTTTTTTAAACATTGAAGGATGGGCTGCTTAGAGAATCCAAGCAATTCTGCTTATGATTGCCATACCACTTCTGAAACAACCAAGGGGGCAATGTGTCCAACCTGACAGGAACCTTTGGAGTTTGCAATCTGGAGACCTTGCAGAGGAGTCAGATTCCACGAAACTGAAGCACACCCACATCACTCCAACTGCCCAAATCATACCATCAGCACAGGCCTAAAATTTTGTTGTCTGTGTTGCTGAGAATTTGATAGAATTGCCTATTTTTTCACCAGAAAGAATCCTGAGGGCATGTTGGTTTGGAAATAAAATTCAAAGGGTTTATAGATAGAATATCAGCTTCGATAGAATAGATATAATAGATAGAATATCAGCTTTATATATAGAATATCAGTTTATAGATAGAATATCAGCTTAGGTAGATGGAATATCAGTCTTGATTGACCACGCTTCAAACTACTGCCCCCTGGTGGACAGACCGCAGCTGCAGTTGGTTTAATGTGAACGCTGAGGTCTAAATATTTTCCTTATATTAATTTACGGTTATCAATTCAAATACATGAATCTCGGTTATTCTCCATTGACATTTCTGTTGACCTTGAATCTATGGATTACCTGAATGCCTATAATACTCTCACTGCTCTGAGGCTATTTGTCTTTGTTTCATTTCAGTGACATTTCAAACCACTTTTAGAGATCCAGTCCCTGGCATAGTATCTCCTACTAATTTCTCAAGTTTCTAGGAGAGCTGGTCTTTACCTGTGGGCTCAAATCCGGCTTAATTCCAGTTCCACAGTTGCAGCCAAGTCCCCAGAGGTTTGTTTCCTTCTAGTGAGGTGAGGCAAAAGCCCTGAACTAGCCCAAACATGGCTATCACTCACCTCTTCTCCTTTTCCAAGAAAAATTCCAATTTCCTCAGTAAATGGGAGTCTATTAAATTTGTTACAAAAACAATTTCAGCCCATTTTTTCACAGGGTAATTTTTAAGACTTTTTCTGTTGATCTTCATCCATTAATCTCAAATCAACCAACATGATACTAAGGAGCATAGATTGATAATACTAGATCTACCCCAATCAGAGAACTGTTCCCTACAAATCAGATACAGCCACCATCTTCTCAGTTAGGAAATTCCATCTATCATGGGGATTACCTTCATTTTATCTCATGTGAGAGCTTTATCTGTAAAAGCAATCCTTAATGAATTAAAATCTGTCCAAAAATCAAAGACACAGGTCGATCTGGTTTATAGATAATACAAGGAAATTGTTCTCTCCTCCTCTTTCCCCTTTCTCTCACCTTCAGTTTCTCCCTCAGAGACTCACTGCCCTATCCCCATGACCTTAAGCTGTATTTGTTGGGCACCTCTTCTTACTTTATTGTTTTCTTATTGATAGCTCATGACCTTCTTAATGTAATTGGTGAGATCATCCAGAGTCTTGATCTCTTGGCAGATAAGAGATTGAGTCTATTCAGTCAGTTCATCTCTGGAGACTTTCAGCTAATCCATCATCTAACAATGTGCTGTATACTAAGTTCTGCCTGGACATTGTGTGTGAATATGGCTACTCATCATTTCTTCCTGTGTTTGATCCAATTCTAGAACTATATTGCTTCCCCCTAAATCTCTCCCAAATCTCTACCTCAATCCTTTGCTACTATAGATGTATTTAACAGAATTATGTATGCATATTACAAGGAAAATAAAATATGTCCCTATTTTGTGAAACTGCATGACAAATGTTTCTTAAATTGAAATAAACATGCAGTCCAAACCTCCCATTATTTAATTCCACATAATTTCAAAACATATATGATAATACTGAAAGTTCACTTTTAGCTTAGTTCAAGGATAATTATCAGAATTCAAAATCCAAGATAGACTTCCCCATTTATAGCCCAAATACAGCTGAATCTCACTTGGACCAGTCTCTATAGCTTTGTATTCAACAAAATATCAATCTGACCTCAGGAGTCCTGAAGTATTATACAGACCTTGTTTGTGAATTGCATTAAATGGGTAGTGTTGAAAATTCATAAAAAGCTTCACAAAACATCATCCTGGGCTGGGGTTGTGGCTCACTGGTAGAGCGCTTGCCTTGCATATGTGGGGCACTGGGTTCAATCCTCAGCACCACATAAAATAAATAAATAAATAAAGGTATTGTGTCCATTTACAACTAAAAAAAATATTTTAAAAAAATCCCCTACAAATTATTTTTAGACATATCTTTTCACCTCAATTCTCCATTTCAAAGAGAACTTACTCCTCTTACTATCTTCATACTCATTTCTGCCATGTTTCTCTCCTCTTTCCTCCTACATGGCTTGCACACCTAGAGCTCCTGTCATGTGGATCTCCACACCATCTGCAGCCTCAAAAATACAGAGTTTGTCTTCTCAGAATGCTTTTCTCACAACAGTCTACTCTCAAAGGAATTCTGTTGAATACAACACAAAGTCTCCACCTTGTTTAGCTTTCAATTTATAATGTGCACAAATCATTTGCCTACCACCCAACCACTGAATTTGTTCACAACTACGGATTATTTTCAAACACTTCCTCTGGATATCTCTTTTTGATTTTAAGCTATAAAATCGTTTTAAGGTGGTCCTAGAAGTGGGGGCAGGGTAGAATCACAACAAAGAGTTGGCAACAGGCATACTCCATTCAGGATTACCATTGGAAACATGAATGAATGTAAATGCTATTTTAGATGCCTGAATGATATTGAAGTGTGATGATTATATCTTAGAATATATGTGCATTTTAGCAGTACCAGAATTCTCATTCTCTAATGATATACACATTGCTATTTACAGCAATTCCGTATAGTATCTGGGAATTCCTATGCTGAGTGCTGTCTTCTACCCTCTAGAGGATTTCATAGCCCTCAGGGCCAATTTTCAGAGACCAATGCATCTTGATGGACTAGGTCTGAGACTAGGGTCTGAGAAGAATTCTAAGGACTTTGATGGATTATCACTAAAACTGAACTGTGCTGAAAAGTTATAAATCATTGACTTCCCCTAGGCTTAGATGGGAATCATTACAAAAAAGATCATCAAAGTCACCAAGCTGTCCTGAGTCCTAAAAAAGTGCATTTTAAAAAAGGCATCATCTACCAAAAATGTAAATACGTGTGATACACATTCCAAGCATATGAAGTTCAGGCACTAATCATCTCAGATAAATGATAAACAAATGATGAGTTACATGTAAATCAACGGTGTTGTCAAAACAATGCCCTTTTAATCCTAGATAAATGATGAAGTTTATAAAAGGAGACTTTTGAGGGTCGTGAAAAATTGTTTAAACATACATGGAGAGTGGTTTAAGTGCTATTCCATTGCCATTTATGTAAACTGATTTCCATCATCAGTCTTCACTGCATAAAATTGCCTCATCATTTTATAAATCCAGAGACCTAGTTGAAAGTAGTCCCTGCTGGAAACAAATTTTTCACATTAAATTTGAAAGTTTTAAACCCTTCTCTACATACACATAGTGACACAGTTTTGAAAATCTCAGCTTACAACACAAAAAAAGTTTAAAGCACTTCATAACTTTCATAGGATGTCACCCTTGATGCAACTCTAAAAGATCTAACGATACAGAAATGTTTCCACATTGAGATGTTTCACAAGATACTTTATAAATGAATCTGGATTTTACTGAAAGCTGTTACACATCTGCTTTGCTTTTCCAATGAAGAACACAAACATGTTGATGGTTTTAGTCCAAACCCTTTTTGCAAGCAAGAAGGAAATGCAGAATGTTCAGCTAATTGCTAAGAGGAAATCCATATGTGTTATTTGCTTTCCATGAAAGGACAGGTCCTCTTGCTATTTAATTGATGAAATGTTGTATACAAAACTGACAGTGATTAATACCATTCTAAGATGCCATTTTAAGAGCTGTAAGTGTAATGCTTTGGAATATGTTCTTTGACATTTACATTGCTATTTGCTAGGTATAAAATCTAGTTCTTGCCTTAAGCATTTATATTGGGGGAAAATGTTAAGTAATTTCAAATGGCAATATCTTCCTGGGGAGCCAATCTTTAAAAAGCCAGGCACCGATTACTTTTTGCCCCTCATTTCCTTGTTAAAAACAAACAGTGTGCTACAAATTCGTCTAGAAATATTTGTTTTGCACCCAGAGGATATGCTATATGGATTCCCCTTGATGTACCTCTTCCCACAGAGAGATGGATGGCCATAGAATTCCTCAAACCCAAGGAACAGGTAGCAAAATGAGTGAATTCTTAGCAGGATCTTCCATCTATGGTCCTTTCTCCAATACATCCATATTACTCAGCTAGGAAATCTGTATTCCATTGACTTTCAAGACAATGCAAAACGGCTCTCACATTTCCTTATTGGGTATACTCTCTTGAGGAGGTAGGGTTCAAGTCTAGGTTCCCTTTTGTAATTTCCAACATTCTTCAAAGAATTCACAGCTCATTATACTTAAATTTTCCATAGTCCTATAACCAATCAGACTCTTTCCTCAACTTTAGCCCATTACTGTCATCCTCAATTACTTATATCTAAAGGAGATAACAAAGTCTCTCTTTCATATCTGCCTTAGACATTATTCCTGACAACAACAGGTATCCAGACGCTGAAATAAAAAATAAAGAAAGAAAACCACACACACATACACACAAAAAAATAAATCTAATAAGCCCTATAGCCTGAGTTCCTTGATTAGAGAGAAGACAATGTTGCTTTCTGATTGGCCCTTCTTTTGCCTCAAATGAAGGCAGGAAATTCAAATGCATTTTAGACACCAAATAGGTAACTACAAAGAAGAAGAAAGCAAGATGACATGAG
Organism: Xerus rutilus; assembly: GCA_028644305.1. Lineage (NCBI taxonomy): Eukaryota > Metazoa > Chordata > Mammalia > Rodentia > Sciuridae > Xerus > Xerus rutilus. Next base: position 77,495,585 of record CM053405.1, read on the forward strand.
AACAATGTTAAAGGTTCCTACTGCTGCCTTTCAGAAAGCAAAATCATGAATATGATGAGTGGCAATCGATACTAGCCTCAGTGTCATGTGTCCTGCAGTGAACTTGTCCTATCTAAAATGACCAGCAGTAACTAAGCTCCCCATGCAAATGTTTTGAGGCAAGAATATAAGTTCAGAATTGCCAAGCCTTACAGTTTCCCAGGGAGATGGAAATCAAGATTTTTCTGAGAAGTCTTCCAGTTTGTAAATTTTTAGGTGATGACAATTAAGTCAACTGAAAGAGAAAAAAAAAATAACCATTTGGTGGGCTATATATGTTCAAAATAAACAAATCCCATCTGTGGATCAGACCAGGGCCGAAGGCTGAGTTTACACCTCTAGTCTTGAAATGCTCAAAAAAAAGTGTATTTCATTTTTCTGATTTTAACTTAAGCACAGGATTCATTACTATTTAAGCTAAGGTTTTGATACTGAGAAGTTTCAGAAAACTAAATCTGGAGCTCTATTATTCAAGTCGGCCCCCTGTCTCTTGTCAGAGCCAGATGCTGCAAAAACCCAAAGAAAACTAATTCCCTTATTACCAACCATTTCTCTTAAACACTCAAGGATGGAACCCAGCTATGCAGTGCAAAAACCAATTACCAGCTACAGGTCAATTCAACTTCCATCCGCTAATCACTTTGACTATCCAGAAGTCCTTCAGGACAGGGGACAAATAATAGGGAAAGATGACAGAGTTGTGTTGTGATGATAATAAAAATCAGAATGGGTGTGAAAGGGCCCAGTTAGCATTCTGAAGATTGGAAGAGCACAGTATTAATTTAGGGGCAATGAAAAGCAGAGATATGGTGGCAATTTATACAACAGAATAACGGCTTAGCTTGGATGAAATTCCAGTGCTTTCATGGGCCACCAATCAACTGAAACTTCCTCCTCCTCTTGATGTCTAGGTATATATGACCGTATCTACAAACCACAGCATGTTTGCATTTCCTCTTATATCCTGCTTTACCACCCAAAAGCTCCTGATGCCAACACATAGGCCCTCACCCTACACACATTCGGAGTTCAAGGACAGAGCAACGAGCTTTCTGAAAGCCAAGCAAAGTCTTCCATGCCAGTATCAACTCTACTCTGAAGATGATGACCAGGGGAAAAAGTAAAATCCTCCATTCAAAATCCTATCCTTGCTAATAGGAGGGCCATAGCCTGCCAGCGTCTTGTGGGAGCCCCTTTATGGTTTGCCTTTGACAGATCAGTATCAAACCAAATAGTTATGGGCCAACCAATTTAAAAAAAAAAAAAAAAAAAAAACCTGGAGAATCAAAAACCACGGGAATCATGACTGCTGGTGAAAACTTAAGCAGGCATGTGGGTAATATAAGTATGACAAGCTGGCAGCCCACAATCTTTTTGAAGTGAAGAGCAAACAAGTTGAGGATTTTTATAATGCAGGCTTTGTCCAGTACTGCAGCCAGAAGCTTTACCAATACAGATGCTTCCAAACACTGAAACACATGGGGCTGAGAGCACTGACACTTAAAGCAAACAAGACTCGCAGCCAGGACCAGCATTCCCAACAGCTGAAGAGTAGACACGCTCTGCCACTAAAAATAAAGAAGTGGCTACATTCTGAATGTCTCCCAGACAGACCAAAAGTAAATGATGTTGGACAATTAAAAACTGTAAAAGAACAACTAAAAAAGACTATGATCCACTACAGCTACACAGAGCTCTCTCAGGGTGGAATGTGAGGGTCAGAAGGGGCAACTGGGAAAGAGAGATGACAATTATAATAATGGTGCTTAAACTAAATGAATAAAATGTACAGGTATTTTCTTGTGGAATATATAGCACCTGTCACCCCTTACTCATACTCCTGGTAGTGGGCATATTCATCAACCAAAAGGTTCAAAGTTTGTGCACACTTTTTTTTTTTGGTACCAGGGATTGAACTCAGGGGCACTCGGCCACTGAGCCACATCCCCAGCCCTATTTTGTGTTTTATGTAGAGACAGGGTCTCACTGAGTTGCTTAGCACCTTGCCGTTGCTGAGGCTGGCTTTAAACTCGTGGTTCTCCTGTCTCAGCCTCCCTAAGTGATGGGATTATAAGCGTGAGCCACCGCGCCTGGCTTATGTACTCTTTTTATTGTTCTTCACATATCTATTTGTCCCTCCACTTCCTTTTCAACAGAATACACCCCCTAATTTCATATCAGCCTTCAGCCCAATTGAATTTGAACATTCAGTAGCACAAGCAACTACAGAGGCTCTTTCATTTCCATTGGAGAAAAAAAGTTCCTGTTATAACACTAGGTCACAAATGTCACAAATAAATGGAACAATACATTGTCAAGCATTATTCTGTGAATGCTCAAAGGCCCAAAATTCTAGAGAACAACTAAGCTAACAAAGTGCTTGAGTTCCTCCTAGAAAATAGGTCAGTACTGTCATTAAAGGGAAGAACACCTCACTTTTGATCTTTCAACAGGTGGCCTGAAAAAGCCTTCAATCTTCTGGGCACCAAAATGATACTTGGTAAAGAGTAGGCATATCAGGAGGATGTGAGGGGCTATTTCAGCCAGAAGTGCATTCTTCAACCTGGGGGCGTAATTTGTGTTCCTACATCTATACAATAGATTCCCCGTTACAGTAATTATTATGAATTATAGATAAGCACTCTGTGTGTAATGTTCTGCTCTCCATTTCCTACAAATCAAATTACTGAGGGTTATATTGGATTGTGGACATATTTAGAAAATCCTTTTATGGTTGTTTGTTAACTTTCCTTCTGCCAAGAGGCTCCAATCTCCCTTTTGACCAGATGGCCCTAAAGTGCCTGCCTTATAAAGGAGCTTTCACTGCAGAGGGGGACTGGTGCCAGAAGGGGGGCTCCAAATCCTGGAATCACCACAGAAATCAAGGAAAGGCAAATAAAACCATCTGGACTGGGGAATAGTTGATGTACTTTAGATTTGGGTATATGTTGAGTGCTCAGGAATGACTTATTGAATGTCCACTCTGGATATTATTCCAAGGAGACATCCAAAAGAAACAACCATGCTGAGCCAGGCTTCTGAACTACACCCTCAGACAATTACCACTCCTGTCCTCAGGTGCTTGATTAGATGTATACTGGCTGCTATTGTGGGTGGAGAAGGAGGATGAGGCCAAAAATTACATTACATCTGCACACTGTTCCTATTATGAAGAATTAAGCCAGGTACCAGAGCATATATCCTTAGTTACAGTTACTTGGGAAGCTGAGGCGGGAGCTTTTCAAGTTCCAAGCCTGTCTAAGCAACTTAGGAAAATCCTCTCTCAAAATTCAAAAATTTAGAAAAGAGGATGATGATGTAGCTCAGTGGTATAGCACCCCTCGCTTCAGGCCACAATACTGAAGAAGAAAAAAAAAATTCCAAAGTAAGTATTTTAATTTTTTGATCTTCTTATCAAATCTGATTTGCAGCCTTCTGATGGGTTTTGTGCATGAGTGAAGGTAGGAGCTTGTCGACAGCCTCTATAGTCCTCAAGCCAAAGAAGCTACCGAACTGCAGGATAAAAACTTCAGGCTCTCACCTACCATTGACTATCATTCTTATAATCTCCATACTGAAGTTGTAATGAACTCTTATGCAGACTTCTGTTCTTTCCCCCAGGATTATTTCATAGGTGTCAGCTAGTTTTCACATGAAATAAACCTTGCTGTGATATTAGTGAATGATAAAGATGCCCTATAATAAAAATAGCTAATATTTATTGAGAACTTACTGTTAATATTTATTGAGAACTTACTGGAGAGTGGCATATATGTGTCATTTCATTTTATCTTCTCAACTACCTACTGAGATAAATCATATTACTTAGCGTTCCTATTTTAAAGGTAGGAAAATTTAGGCAGAGAGGTTAAATGCCACTTTCCTAAGTCCCCTCAGAAATTGGTTCAAACTCAGGGAACGTGACTCAAGAACTGGCACTTTTAACTCCCTTCTATGTAGCAGCTCACACAGAGTAGTGCATAAACAGGCATTATCTGCACTATTCTCTAAATATCCTTGTCTTGGACCACTGGCTATTGGATCCTCCCCGTCCCTCATCTGACAAACTCCCTTGGTGCTATTCAAGAGTTGGTCAAGCTTTTGGCATGTTTGGGATGGAAGTAGATGATGCAATTTGCAAAACTGTTTCCTCATCCCAATTTAAATCCAAATAGTTCTGTTTCTGTCTTTTCACAAGTCATATTTAGGCAAAAGAAAGAATTCTTTTGTAGGATGCCTCTGAATCTTTAAATATTTTGAAATTCATTGATTTAGAACAGAGATCAAAAACTGCTGAGCCATGGTCCAAATGCAGCCTGAAGGTTTTTTGTTTCTTTGATCCCAAAGAGTTTTATTTTGCTTTGCTTTGCTTTAATTTGAATTACACACCAATATTTAAAAGGTAGAATATTTTATATAGAAATTGAGCCTCTCTTGAAATATTAGATGTGTAAGTGCTGACAGGCAACTGTAAATAGCTCTCTGAATGGCCCATGCATTTTGCAGTTTATCACAGTTTCCTCTCAGTCTGTTTCATTCCACACTTGCATGACTCCTGTAGACATCAGGGTTTACAGCTCCTAGCCTAGATTCTTTAAAATCCTTCCCAGTCCTAACTATATCCCAAATAAACTGCAAACTTCTTTTTAAAAAAAAATAAACTTTGCTTTATGCATACCCAATATTCCGCAAACATTCCTACCTTTATTCCCCTCATCACCACCTCTATCTTAATGCATACACACACACACACACACACACACACACACGTGTTAAATAAATTCAAAATTGCCCTTATGTCTGAAAATGACTTTCTATATTACACCACTTGTGAATATTTACATTTTAGCAAATAATCTTGAGCTCCCAACATCTTAACTCAAAAGATTGCATTTCTTTCCTTTATTATAAACTCTTTTTTTACTATAATTATTAGCATATATTAATTGTACAAAACAATGGGCTTATTTGTGACATTTTCACACGTTATAATATATTTTGAATGTATCTATCCTGCCTATCATGTCTAACCCCTTTTCCCTTCTCTAATATGCCTCTTCTAAATTTCACGTCAACTTTCTTCTCCCTTTGGAGTGAGAGATTACATTTCTTTTTTTAATTTTTTATTTGTTCTTTTTAGATATACATGACAGTAGAGTGTATTTGACATATTATACAATACATGGGATATAACGTATCCTAATTAGGATCCCATTCTTGTGATTGTACATGATGTGGAGGTACACTGGTCATGTACTTACATATGAACATAGAAAAGTTATGTCCAGTTCATTCTACTGTCATTTCTAATCTCATCCCCTTCCCTTCCCTTCATTCCCCTTTGTATGATCCAATAAGCTTCTATTCTTCCCTCACCCCTACCCTATTATGTGTTAGCATCCACATATGAGAGGGAACATCAGCCTTTGGTTGGGGGGCACTGCATTTCTAGTGGTGTATTTTTTCTTGCAGGATGTCAGGCAGATCTGAGAAAAAATTGAGGTTAGAAGTATTTTTCTAGTTAAACAATTTGTTCCCAATAAAGATTCACTCTAGTTACCTTAATTACAGCTAATTATAAGGATATTCAAGTATACAAGAGAAACAGGGTATCATGGGAAATTTATACCCCTCAGAAACTGGCATATTTGGGAATAAGAAATATCCAACATGGCTCCAGTAACTACTGATCATATTGGCCCTTTATCAGCAGGATTCTGTTCATCTCTTGCCTTTACAATAACTCAATTCCTTCCTGACTGCAACAGTTTTTTCCACTAGTAACAATTAGCCATCTTACCCTCTGTTCTCTGCCATTTGTTTCAGTCTCTGCTGACTCATAAATTCTGTTTACTTATCCCATCAGTTTATTCATCTTTTTTGTTGCTACAAGCCCTCTTCTTGTGGTTCTTTTCAGCTTATACTCCCTCCCAAAAACCAAGTAATTGACTCCCTCCCCAGATGCCCTAGTTCAAATTCCTAAGCAAGAACATTTGACCCAACTAATTACCATTTTGCCCATTTGGGCAGTTTTTCATGCCAAACCATCTAATAGGACACTGGCCAGTGTAGGGATTGGTTAGGGATAGGACCACCCTGGTCCAGTCAGATCGGTCTGGAAGAAGGAGACTCACAGCCACCCAGGGTGGTGGCCACAGCCCACTGTGGGTAAGGCACCTCCCTTAGATGGAAGCCATTGGCATGTCAGGCACTACAATGGACCAGCCCAATGGGATCTTCAGACTTCAGTTCAAATCACGACATCATCTCCACTTTTGAGGGTGATTTCCCTCTAAAACATAAACCAAAGCTCTACATTGCTATATTTCTGTTCATGTGGGCTTTTAAGCAGGCAAAGTCAGAGGAGCTCTGTGGTTCTTTCAAACTCTTTGATGACAAGTTATTATAACACAATGAAACAATCCCTAAATGCATGGACCTCAATTGTTTTTTGGAAACAACTCTTTTTTATACATTATTATCTAGACTTAAATTCCAGTGAATTATACCAACCCCCAAACCAGTTCATTCCCATGGTTTCAAATGCTATCTACATAAGTAATCCCAGAAATATAAAACTTCCCTAGTTTGTTCTCTCTCTCTCTCTCTCTTCTGAGCTTCTTGTCCATATCTCCCATTTCCACCTAAATATTCCATAAACATTTTATATTTCTTCAATGTCACTAAAATTCATCATGTCCAAACTAACTTCATCTGCCTTCTCCCTGATCAACTCTTTCTTAAGTATCTAAATTTGGTTGTCAGTCCTCACTTTTATCTCTCCCAGGCCTAGATCAAATTGTCATTCCTGCTGAATATTACTTCACAAATACCTCTCAACTATACCTCCAGAGTTCTACCTCTACTATCAAAGTGAGTTATTTTTAATTCCTCACAAGTGATGCTCTTTTTCACCTCTAGTCTTTTGTATAATAATTTCCAACTAGAAAAACACTACCCAGTCCATTACTCATCCCATTCAAACTCTAAATACTTTTTGACCTTTTCCTACACAGTCTTCAAATTTCATGTTAGGATCACTTCCTCCACAAAACCTTACCTGAACCACAATTTCTGAGATAGATATCCTTCCTCTATGGCTCAACTCTTCCATCCCATCCCTTCCCACTTGGCATTTGGAATTATCTGCACCTCTGTTTTTCCAATAATATTATTTGTTCTCTGAGAAAGGAAACACATCTGCATTATTTAAATTGGGGCTACCAGTGCTCAGTACAGTAACTAACACATAGCACACTGTTGCTTAATATATACTTGTCAGAGGAATAAATGCCTAATTTTTCAAGACTTGTGTGTCTTTAATATATTTTTCTTCAAAATGCACCCAGAGAATAACGTTCTGGTTTTTCAAAAATTTCAAAGACAATTGAAAATAGCAAAAGACACATATAATCCCAAACACAAAACAGAATGAATAACATACAAATAAAAAATGCAAGAATAAAATAAAGATGTAAGTCACACAGGGTCATGCAAATCACTAATATAAGTAGAATATAAATTCTGTACTTAAATGTGCTTCCTAACCCATATTTCTAAGGACAGTAGCACACCATGCCCCTGAGAACTACAGAATTTTTTCATTGTTTGTACACTAATTCATGTTTTTGAAACTCTGATATTTGGATAACAAATAACTAAGTGTTGGAAGGAAGGTTACAAATTATAGTCATATGTCACAGTCCAAGCAAATGGCAGCCAAATTTCTCTATATAAATTGCAGAATTCTCTTATGATTTCACAAGACGTATTGAAAAGAAAAACAGTAAAAAGGAAATTCATTTTTTACTCACTTAATATAGTATATGGGTAAAGGTTTCATGTTTAAACTGTTACAGATGAGTGAGTTTTTCCAGAAATGCAATTTTAACAAAGCATAATACCACTGAGATATTAAAACTAAATTTAAATTTTTAAAAATTAGGTTAACACCCTCAGAGCAAATCATGCTAATAGCACATGCTTTAAATAATGTTACTTAGCTAGCAACAAGAAAACACATTTCAAAAGAAGAAGACAATGGAAGAATAGATCTATTGAAAAGCATTTTTAGGGGAAAAATACTTTTAGTTGACTAAATCTATAAAACAATAATAAAGAATGTTTTATGTGGGTGACCCTACAGTGTTTTTGATGATTTTGTTGCTATGGCTATTGATATTATTAGTGAGTCCAAACTTACCACTTTTGAGAGTGAGATACAAAGTGACCCACTCATGTTTTTCAGGTCATACCATTGAATTTTATTGCTGAGAATTAATATAATATTCAAAGAAACTATGTTTATTTTAAAGTGACAATTAATTCTTGTTAATCCTTATCATCTTTCTAACACTTTTACAGGAGAGAACTCAGTGAAATGTTGGTGGGGACAAAGACAAAATGTGCAGAACCAAATCCTGCAGCCTGAGGCTTCTCTGAAGGAGAAGAGGAGAAGCAAAATAGTTCTGCCTTGGGCCAATTAAAGAGCAGTTATTTGTAGGTAAGGAATGTTTAAGACTGTCTTTTTAACCCCACTCCCTACCTTAGCCCCAGCTTCCTAGGTCAACTATAGCCCCTGTCTCTGACATATGCAAGTTCCCAAACACTCCATTTCTCACTTTCTGCAAGGACAAAACCTCCAGTAGTTCCTATTTAAATGCTCCATGTATTCTGATCATCCAAGGATGTGTGTTTTGTAATTTGCATATGGTTTTGCCCTGATCTCAAGTTCAAAAACAAAATGTATTTTGCTGCAGCTCCATGAAGAAATTCTAGATGTTCCCAGAATAAAAATAAACTTGTTCTGGCAAAACCATTTGGGGATTAATAGTTGGCATCTTTGGGCTGTTACAGAAATAAGTGAGCATCCATTCATAGCAATCCTTATAACATAATCTCTGTTTGCATTGTTGTTATGTTTATAACTGCTTTGGAATCCATGCCAGCATTTTTTTAAGGTCTAGGATTTCTTTTGTCTTTATTTTTTTCTGAAATCAAGGAAAGCAAAATTCCAAAAGTCTATAGACTACATGAGGGAATTGAAAAAAATAAGAGTCCTTGTGAAATATATTTGTGATCAGTGGACTTAGACCTCTTCCTAGTGTCCCAGTGACTGTCAAAACAGATGTGTGAAATCTGTGTCTGTCAGGTGCCTCTTTAAAGCTTTACATGGTTGGCTTGTCCTTGCTCAGCTCAGAGTCATTTAAAAAAATACTTTGAGAGCTAGCCATGAGAATTACAAATCATTTTTCAAAGGTATGTACAGCTCTGCAAATTACAATGAGTTTACAGGTACAGTCTTATTCTGTGTAACCTAGAGATGAAAGAGTTATCAAGGACACTGATGCTCATTGCTGCATCGATGAAATCCTCATGAATTTAAAAATTGTGGCAATAATCTCTTTCATGGAAATAGATCTATGAGGTTGTCAAGCAGATGGCATCTGATTTCCTCCTAAATGAGGAGGCCTTGTGAAGTAGTGCAAGGGCTTCGACAGCCACAGGAGCTGAAAATGGAAGCAATGATCTTTATTCCCTTGGTGACCTGCTGGACCTTAGAGGGAGGAAACGTGGTGGCCACTTTCTTATACATTGTCTCACTGAAAGTTCATAGTCACCTAATGGAACTCCATTCTTTTCTCTAATTTAAAACTGTGTAAGCCTAAATACAAAAAGGTTAAGCAATTTATCCCAAATTATCAAATTCATAAATATTTTGGCAAAATTCTCATTCAAAAAGAAACTAGAAGGAAAAGTGGCTTGCCCCTGATGCTTTACACATGCTCTTTCCCTCTCTCCCTCTGCTCTCTCTTTCTCTCTCTCTCTCTCTCTCTTCCTCCTCCCTCTCTCCCTCCCTCCCCCCCCCCATATAAAATCAACACATTGTCAGGGCTCAAAGTCTGATTGGCAGCCCTTTCTCTCCACTTGTCCTTCAGTCTACATGTGTTTTTTCAATAAGTGCTATTCTTTCTTTTTTAAAAAAAATATTTATTTTTTAGTTGTAGGTGGACACAATAGCTTTATTTTATTTTTATGTGGTGCTGAAGATCGAACCCAGTGCCTCCCGCGTGCTAGGCAAGCACACGAGCACGCTACCATTGCGCCACAACCCCAGCCCCGCTATTCTTTCTTTCAACAGTTAAGGCTTTCTTAAATGTCCGTATGAATGTGATTTTTCTCATTGGAAGATTGACCTGGAATAGTTCTTTGTTTCCTTGTTCCTGGCCCCTGGTGGTGGACACTAGATTGTATGTGTTTCTTGTTTCCTGTAGATCCCCTTTATTTCAGCTTCCTCTTTCCTTGCAGGCACTGTTATTCATACTTCTGTCCCATACTGATGCAGCTAAGTACTGTTAATGAAAATGCATGAACTCAATGATCTGGGCTAATAAATTCTATATTGCCACACTTTCCTGCTTACTGAATAGGAACATGACTACTTCTCCCTGACCACAAATAGCTCTCAGATCAATATCTTAGATCTTGACCCCTCATTCTCTTTCTAATGACACATTTTCTCCTTCTAATGACATATTTTGTTCTGTCTACAAAATAACTCTGCTTTATGATCTGCCAAGATGTAAAACTAGTTATGACAAACCTGAGCCCAGTGTCTCTCTTAAATCCTTGCCCCATTTCAACTGTCTACTATTGTCAGAGGCACCATTATCCATCTGGGTACCCAGTGATATAACTGTGACATACTCTTTAATCCCTCTTCCTTCATCTGTTCCTAAGGTCCAGTACCTTCCTAATTTGGAACCCATATGCACACACCTCCTCCTCTTTATTCCCACAGACAAACCATACCCACAAGGAAGCCTAAAACTAAATGTCTTTATTTCCAGATTATCCTGATACCATCTACACTAAACATGAAAACTACTGTTATTCCCTTATATGCAAAACCCTCAACATGATCAGGAAAACTTTCACTCTCTGGTCTCCACCTATTTGCCTAGTCATAAATCATGCCCTCACCCTCATATACAATATATGAAAAGGAAAACCTTTCATATCCACTAACTTAACATGCTTCTTATGTCTTCTAGATTGAATATTCTGTCTCTTCTGGAATGTTTCATACTCCACACTGCTCAAACCTACTCAGTGACTTCTTTCAGTCTTTATTCTAATAAGATTTCCTTATTTCCTGTTGTGGTCTGTGTTTTAGTCAGCTTTGTCACTGCTGTGAACCAAATACATAACAAGAAAAGTTTTAGAGGAGGAAAAGTTTATTTCGGGCTCACAGTTTCAGAGGTCTCATTCCATAGGCCACTGGCTCCATTGCTCTGGATCTGAGGTGAGGTAGAACATCATAGAAGAAGGATGTGGTGGAGGAAGGCAGCTCAGGACGTGGCACCAGGAAGTATAGAGAGACTTCTCTCATTAAGGACAAAATATATACCCCAAAGTCATGCCTCAATGACCCAACTCCTCTTGCCACACCCTACCTACATACAGTTACCACCCAGTTATTCCCTATCAGGGGATTAACACACTGATTAGGTTAAAACTCTTATAACCCAATCATTTCACTTCTAAATTTTCTTGCATTGTCTCACACATGAGGTTTTGGGGCACACTTCATATCTAAACCATAATATTCTGTAAATATCTGGGGTTTTTTTCTGAGTAAATGACTATTTTCAATCATTCCTTCAAGTAAAGGGAAGAGAATTTGCAAAATATCAGATATGAGAAAGAAGATGGCCTATCTGTGACACTGGAAGGAGACCAGGATAACTGAGACAGAGAAGTGAGAGGTAGCATTGCGCTTGGTGGGGCAAGGGGCAAATGAGGCCACGTTATGGAGCAACCTTTGAAGCCATGGTGAGAAGTCTGGATATTAACCTACAAATAATAGAAAGACATTGAAGAGTTTTAAGTGGAGGTGTGAGACGATCAGACTTGTTTTGTAAAAGAGCACGCTAGCAAGTGAAAAATGAATTGTAGAGGACAAGTACAGAAAGTCAGATTTGGAGGTCCTTGCAGGCAGCCTGACTAGAAATATGGCTGTGAGGTGGAGAAAGGAAGATAGTTAACAGAATTATTTCTTTCTGCTGTACAATTGATGGGCCTTACCTACTAAGTGAAAGAAGGCATGAAGGTATAGGGTGTAAAGAATCAATCATGAGTTTCTTCCTTTATCACATGGATAATGGTAATGTCACTTGCTCAGGCAGACTAGGAGATCAGAGGAGATAATATTGATGAGTTGTGTTTAAACATTAAGTTTTGAAACCTTCCAGAAAAGTCAACCTGAGAGGCAATTGGATATACTAGGCTGTATATGCAAAATAGAGAATATTTAACATATAAGAAGTGTATGGGGCTGGGGATATAGCTCAGTTGGTAGAGTGCTTGCCTTACATGCATAAGTCCCTGGGTTCTAATCCTTAGTAACACCAAAAAAAGTGTAAGAAATTTTGATATGACCTAGGGATGTAGGAAGAAGGATATGAAATGAGAAGACTAGATTGCCTAGGACATTCTCCTTGCCTGTGTTGCCCTAAAGATAATCTTTCTGCCAAGACTTATATTTCAAAACTTTCAAAAACTCACATTTTCCATGAAACCTTCCCAGATTCACATTGCCCTTGTCCTATCATTCTAGAAACATTCATTAGTCTTAAAACAGTTATTATTGGCTACATGTATGTTTCTAGGACTCTTCTCACACTAATATTGGGTTGCAAGCTACCAGAGGACAGGCTTCATGGTTCTTCTTTCATTAAACATATAAACTATTCAGTCAATATCTTTGACAAGTCAACTCTATGCCTGTCAGTAACATATACCTAGTTGGCTTTTGTAATTTTTATGTTTCCTAGCATCGTAAAGCAATTTGATTAACTTATGTAAATATTTTGTTTTTGCCAAGATATGTATGTAACTAAAGAAGATATAATCATATGATTTAGTCAAAATAGAAGGTTAGAAATATTTCTAGCCAACACACTGACCAAAGAAAAACACTAAGAGCCGGGCGCGGTGGCACAAGCCTGTAATCCCAGCACTTAGAGAGGCTGAGACAGGAGAATCACGAGTTCAAAGCCAGCCTCAGCAACGGTGAGGCACTAAGCAACTCAGTGAGATCCTGTCTGTACATAAAACACAAAATAGGGCTGGGGATGTGGCTCAGTGGTCGAGTGCCCCTGAGTTCAATCTCCAGTACCAAAAAGAAAAAAAGAAAAAGAAAAAAAAGAAAAACATTAAGGAAAAAGTGCTATCAGAATACAAAGTGAGCCAAGATCTTCCAGGACCATTTCCACTTCCATTTCAATAGCAAGTTTATGTGCCTTGAAGTGTCATTTATAACCCTTTCTTTGATCCTGCATAAGTTGGGCTATACAGAAAGTTCACCACTCAGGCTTCCCTAAGAATTGAGAGTTGTCAGAAAGCATTACATATAAAATAATGTTGAGCACCTTCATTAGTTAGTCACCAGAGCAGTGCCCACTGGTGGCTTGGCAGAGGGGACTCCACGCTGCTGATGGCAGTCTACCAGAACAGCTTTCCACTGAAGCCAGTGAGTTCCAGTTCATTTCCTCAGATTTCCCCTGAGTTGGATGGTTGGAGGTACCAAAAGGAAAAACAGTTAGACATAGAAGTTCTTGATCAGAGTTCCACATCAGCAATCACAAAGTCAATTAATCAACCTTTCTTTCTTACTGACACCTAATAGTTTGGCAAAAAAATGTTTGTTGAATGATTCAAAAAAATAATATTCATATGAATTGAGTACATAAATATGTAGTAGGCAGTTCACCACTAGGGTCTTTTAAAAAAAACAGTACCAGGATTTCTATTCATCAGTGTGGTAAACATGAAATTCAGATTCAAAGATATCAGTTAACCTGCTCAATTCACACAGCTAGTAAATGAAAATTTGAACACAGATAAAAATTTTTTCTCTAAGCAAGATTATTCATATTAGCAAGATGAGCTTATTGCTTATAAGAATCATACTGCACAAGAGACCTTCAGTGGTTAGAAATATAGAAAGCTCTTATGCTCCCATCTTTGAGCTATACAGCATTGATCATATAAGTTTTGGGCAACCAACGTCATACTATGGGCACAATTGTTCTAAGTCACCCTCACACTGATGATGTTCTATACAAATATATGTGAGGCTAATGAATTGAATAAAACTATATAGCCAGCCCAGATCACTGAATCAGAACTTCATTTTCTGTTTCAACTGAGTCACATCCTACAGATTCAGAGTTGACCTTATGTGAATGCACAGAAAGTAATTTTATATTCTGAAAGTAATTGTATATTCGGAATTTAATTCAAAAGAAATATCCTAGGAGTATCTTGCCCAATTAGTTTAACTGTATGTGTTTCATGCCTAGGTGTTCTTTCAAAACAAAGTATCTCCTAAGAGGAGCTATTATAAGTTTCTACCAAATTACAAGGAATAGGTTTACCAGGTTACTTTCCTATGAATTAAAGGAGGGACATAGAAGCATCCACCAATGGGTTATCATGGTTGGCTCACATTATAGTGTCTTGGTTAATAATACAGGGTAAGTAGGACCACACCCAAGTGCTGTTCTCTCCTACCAAATAGTATTGTGGAGTTTGAAATTTACTTAATCTCTGAGTCTTGTTTTCTTACTTGTACAATTAGCAAAAATAATAACCTTATATTTATGTAAGTATTAAATAGTGACAATTATTGTTATTTCTTTGCAACTTATGGCTAAACCTGTTTATACTTTCCCTTCTATGCATTAAAAAGTAGTACCTATTTCATAATGATATTTGAAGTATTTATCTTAGAGAAGAAAAACTACAAAATTAAGCATCACTGATATAAAAAGATAAAGAAAAGCGTATATACCTTTATCTCAGCAAATAAATGGTATTTTTGTGACAGTGATGAATATATAATGTAGGAGTATAAATTCCAAATTAGTAATGTCAGAATTTAATATACATAATTTTTCTAATGATTTTTCTGATATGAGCATTCTGATGGAATAATGAAAATCACCAACAAAATGCTAGCCTTCCAGACTGTAGAAATGTTCCAAGGCTTTAATATCAGAATCTTCATCACTGTGTCCATGTCCTAGGGCTGACATAAAAAATTATCACAAGCTGTATAGTTTAGAATAACAGAAACATATTCTCTCATAGTGTTGGAGGCCAGAAATCAAAGATGAAGGCCTCAGCCCTATGGAGGTTCCAGGAAGGACCCTTTCTTTAGTCTTCTAGTCTCTGGTGACCACTGGCATTGCATGTGGCCTCAGAACTCCAGGCTCTGCCTCCATTTTCACATGGCTGTCTCTATCTTCTTCTGTCTCTTATAAGGATGTTAGTTATTGGTTTTAGGGTCAGCCCAAATAATCCAGGATGATATCATCTCAAGAGTCTTAATTAAGACTACAAGACCTCCTCTTTTCAAATAAAGTCACACTCACAGGTTCTGGGAGTTAGCCCACAGACATACTTCTTTAGGGGCCACTTTCAAAACACCATAATGACTCACAAATTATATTTTAATCTTGGTTTTTTGTTGTTTTTGATGGTGCCGGGGATTGAACCCAGGACCTCAGGCATGCCAGGCAAGCTCTCTATCAGTGATATATCCCTAGCCCTTAATTTCATACTTTCAATAATATAAAAGTAATAACTCTTACCTATTGAGCAAATCTATTTGATTCTTTCATCTGTTTATACTGACCGAATGCCCTCTTCACACAAATAATGGACATGCCATGGCAAACCAACCAACCATGTACATTATAGACCAGCCTGAGAGATTTCAATAAACAAGTAAAAATATATTTACACAAATATTGTAGCCACTCACGTGGAGAAAATAGTGAGGTGCTATAGAAAGGATAATTCTAGATAGAGTACTCGGGAAGAATGCTCTGAGTAGAAGACGTATTCTAAGATCTAAGGACTAGAAAAGATTCAACATGAAGAATTCCAGGAACTCAGAAAACTGTGAGTCCAGGGTGCTAGCACAGACAATAAGTCATGCAAAGACCTTGAAGCAGTAGTGAACAAGGCAGTTTCCAGGAACTAAAAACACAAGAGTGGTACAAGATGGTGAGTGAACACAGGAAGAAGAGTAGTGATGAGTTTAAGAGGGCTGGATGGGGATCAGAGCACACATCATTTCCTAAGTTATGGTGAGAAATCAGTGTTTATTCTTAAAGAAATAAGAAATGTTGAAGATTTTTTTAAATAGGAACTTAGATTTTAAAAGATAGCTTTGGCCAGGTTTTGGCACAAACCTGTAATCCCAATGGCTTTAGAGGCTGAGTTGTTTGAAGCCAGCCTCCACAATTGAGTGAGATTCAGACTCAAAATAAAAAGAATTTTTTTAAAAAGGTCTGAGGTTGTAGTTCACTAGTATGCTACCCCTATTTTCAATCCTCAAAACTGAAAAAAATAATAAAATAAAATAAAGATGACTTTGCTTTTCCAGTTGAGAAGGAATTAGATGGAAAGAGAGTAGAAATAGTGGTTGGGGAAGGGGGGTAGCAGTGGATGAGAAATAGAGGTGTATTGGAGCAACACTTAGAAAGTGAAATACACTGGTCTTAGTGAAGGATTTTATATGAATGAAGAGGGAGAATGAATGAAGAGGTATCAAGCCCAGGTGCCCAGCTTGTGCAGCAGAATGAATGATGCAAGCATGTAGTGAGAAGGGAAACGTTGCTAAAAGCATATGATTGGAGGTAAGAATCACTTGACTAGTAATTTGTCCACCCATAAACTTAGCCTGAGGGTTCATCTTACATGCCAGCTTGGCTAGGGCACAGCACCCAGATATTTGTTCAATACCAATCTAAGTGTCACTGTGCAAGTATTCTTAGATGATATTAACATTTAATTAAGTAGACTCTGAATAAAGCAGATTACTCTCCATAATAAGGGTGAGCATCATCAGTGAAAGAATTTGAGAAAGACTGGGATTCCTGAGGAAGAGGGAATTCTGCCCTCAGATTCAGGACTGCAGTGCTAGTTTTCCCTGACCTAAAATTTTCAGACTTGCCAGGATATGAAAGAGAGAGAAAAAATAATATATATACACACACACATATATATGTATATGTATGGTATGTATATATCTATGTATATACTACTAATACACATACACACACACCTATATATATATCCTACTATCCTATTAGTGTGTTTGTTCTGTTCCTCTGGAGAACCATAAAAAACACAATTAGTAACGTTACAATTTTTATAGAACATAATGTATAGGTGCATGTAAAGAAGACTTCTAGAAAAGACACCAAATATCAAAGTTTTAGAAGCTTTATTATTGAGATTCCTGTGAGACATCCACATGGAGATTTCAAGCAGAGAACTGAGTGTAGAAGTCAGGAATTCAGAAGACAAGTCTGAGCTGGGGTTAAATAGTTGTGTTTCGTCAGCACATTAATACATTTTAAAGCCATGGGAATGGATAAGACATTTAGCCAGTGAAAAATTTCCAGAAACTCTAATTGTTTTGTATACCTCATTTAATTTAAAGCTTACAGCAGTTTTATAAATTAGACATCACAATTCCCAAATTACAGACAAGAAATTGAGACTCAATAATTAATAATTTTGCTTGAGGTCACACAGGTAAAATTCAAATATAAGAATGACTCCAAAGCTGACCCTCTTAACCAATTTGATATTATTGTATCTTTCTTTACTTTCATTTTAAGTTTTAGCAGAGATTTAAAACCCAGTTTTAATTTTATGAATAAGAGACTCAACACTTAGTAAAACAGTAAAACTTTTTCGGGGACCAATTTTTAATGCCCACAAACAGACTAAATTGTTTTAATGCCATTTGACACAGTAATTCCACTACTAGAATCTACCTCAAGTTAAATAAGAAAAAAACGAAGGGAAAGCAAAGATCTTTTACACTAGAGTGGCCGCTATCTGAAGATTCATAGTCCTGAAAACCTAGAAAACTTGAGTATTCTAAAGTATGTGACTAGTTAGATAAAATAAATATTATGTATTTACCTGTTGTTTATTATGTATTCACTAAAAAATTCCAAATTTAAAAATAATTTAAAACATTGGAAAATGCTTTATATATATTATTACATGAAAAATACATACATTTAGTAATATGTTATGAAAATGTATATTTGTATGTGTACACATAAAGAGAACTTGTAGAATACATATCAAATATTAAGAGTGTGTGCCTCTATGTTAAAGAATTGTGGGAAACTTATATGTTTTTCTTCATACTTTTAAGTATTTTCCAATTTTATACAAAGAATACATATTAATTTGTGCTCAGAAAATAATTTTTTGTCTTATTTTAATAGGCACTAAATTTCAAACTCCAAGAGTAAAAATTGTAAAGCTGCTATTCCCAAGCAAATTAAGCTATTTAATATGTTAGCTCCAGCTATAGCATGCATTTATGTTTTTATTAAAAATTTTAATGAGTATAAAAATACTTACTGCTCTCCTAGAGAGCTTTAAAAATTAATGTTTATACTGTGCTTTGGGATCATTGGATAAAAGGTGCTACATAAATACAATGCATTATTATTAAGTGTTATTAAAGTAAATTGAAGGTGAAGCATGTAATAAAAATTTCCCTGTGGCAACAGTCTGAGGTCCATATATGGTTCCATAGCACTTAGATCATATTTAACTGTGAAAGTACCAATTATAACATGAAAACGATTTTGCTGAGGTTTGGAATAAACAATGAATATGTTCTATATGGCATTCAGTTTTTAATTACATATCATATTTCATAGTCTATATTGAAATTATATATCACAAATTTTTACATTATTTAATAGGTACCCAAATTACAAAAATTAAAGTAGTTATTATTCATAGAACCCACACAGCTAAACTTCATTTGGTAATATCACTATTAAGGATATATTGATGGAAGTGAAAATTTAAAAACTCAAACCATCATCAATAACCTTCCAATCTACAATGTTTTGAGTCAGTTCCTACGTGTTCACATTAGCAGTAAAAAATGGAAAGCATTTGTCAAAAAAAATAAGGCACCCATAGAGACTATACCTGTCTAAATAGCATAAAGAGTAAAAGGGAAAATAATTGCCAAAGTGGAGATAGAAAGAGAGTTTTACATTTATGATGCGGGATATTCAATAACAGCTTCAGGATGGCCAGAGAACTGGAGAATTTAAGAAGGAATTTGAGAAATCTAACCTAGGGACCCTTTTATTATATGATGAAGGAGATACATATACATTGGAATTCTTTTTAATTGTATTTGTTGGCTGGACACTTTGAATATGATTTTCTATGAAAATTGTGCTACCTGGAGCTCCAAGATCCATTTGGATTGCAAAGGAATGCAATCATCTAAAAAACAGATAAGACATAAGCTTAATCACTCTTGTCAAATGCATATATTAAATGTCCTTTCCTTTTTATTATACAAGTCAAAGAGAAATACTCCCATGTTTTAAGAGCTAAGTTTTAATATCAGTTTACAAAACCATATTTGCCAAATTGTATTAATTACTAGAATTAATCAACATTGGGAAAATGCAAATGATAATGAAGTTAGTCAACCACCTTTCACATCATGTGAATTATCTTTTAAGATGAAAAAGTCTTCTATCATGCATATTTTCTTGGATTTTTTTTCAATTGCCTAAACTGAAGTTAACTTTAAAAAATTAATAGAACAATGTTAATTACATATAAGCCAACAGAATTTCAAAAAGCAGAAATTAAATGACTTAAAGCATGATGAGGGCCAGGTGTGTTTGCACATACTTGTAATCCCAGTGACTCAGAAGGTTGAGGGAGGAGAATGGCAAGTTCAAGGCCAGCCTCAGCAACTTAACAAATCCCTAAGCAACTTAGTGAGACCCTGTGTCAACATAAAATTAATTAATTAAAAGAGCTGGGAATGTAGCTCAGTGGTAAAGCACTCCTGGGTTTAATCCCTAGTGCCCCCACTATGGAGCCGGGGGGAGAAACATGATAAGGTTGAGGCAGGGACTCTAAATTTTAATATGCATTATTATCATCTGGATCCTTTATTTCAAATTTAGATAAGAGCATTCTGTAAATCCATGAAGATTTTCATTCAAGCACATCTGACATGGAATCCAGTGATCTAAAGCAATTTCAAAAGCAGAAGATTTATAAATCACAGTGTAAGAACCACTGAGTGAAAATTTAATTCCAAATAATTAGAGAAAGTTTGGGGTGTGTAAAGTTATAGATGTTGTTTTTCTGTAATTTTCTACATATGTGATATTGAAAAAAATATTAATTGCAAGCCCATCCCTAAATCCACATACACAATTTCAGAACTGCACAAAATTTCCATGCAAACTTTAGCCAGCCCATTCTTATACTTGGCTCTGTATTTTTTTTTTTAACTCCAGAGGCCAATGTCCATGGGAACTGTTTTTATAGCACATTTTTATTATAGTAAATTATTGGCATAGTGTTGAATAATAAAACTGAGTTTATGGGGGAAAAAGTATTAATTTACATTAGAAAAGTTGAAACTCATTTTCCTCTGCCTCTTTAACATTTCTCACTGATTTTGTTTATATAGATAAAGCAAAATGGATATAAATGTAATTATTCTGTGAATCTGAGTAATGGACCCTTGAGTCTGAGTAAGAAATCTCAGATTTTCCTTAACAACATCCTTTGTATCTAAATTACTTGAGTAATTTCCTTGATTCTCCATTTTATGTAACCTAAGTACAAACAATCACTATGTTTACCACTAAAATGGTGTATTACGAAAAACTATAATAATAAAAATGGCAGAATCACCAAGTTTTATCAAAAAAAATAGCCACAATTGGTCAATTTTGCATTAAAGTTGTTTCCTGGGAATTTAAAAATTTGAATCTTAAGCATAAAATAAATATTTTTATAAAAAAAACTACATAGTTGCTCTTTTGTTTATGGGATCAAATATGGGAAAATCTGTCAATTGGAAAGCCAACCTCTGAGTACCCCTTATACTGAAGTTTGTTCTTACTTCTTGCTATATTCCAATGACAGGTAGTACTAAAAGTTCAACATATATTTGTACAAGAAAGCATTATTCTGGTAAATTTTTGGAGTTCATGTGCTATTTGGGAGAATTAAGTAACTGCATTCTTCTATGTTTCAAGGATACTTCAATCAGTGGTTCATAAACAGATGATGGCAAATAATAGATGTGAATATGTAGTCACCATAGTAGTTTGTAACACAGTAACATGTCATTTTGCTTTTATTTAACAGGTGACCTGGAGCAGGTTGATAATAATTTGAAGATTCATCCAAAGCATAATAGCACCTGGGAATCAGACCAGAGACCCAATGCCTAATAGAAGAAAAAAGTAGGCCCAAATCTTCATCATGTAGGATTAGGACCTTACTTCCTTAACAAGACTCCTATAGCACAAGACGTAAAATCAGGAATCAATAAATGGGATGGTTTCAAACTAAAAATCTTCTTCTCAGCAAAAGAAATAATCAATGAAGTAAACAGAGAGCCTACATTCTGGGAACAAATCTTTGCCACACACATATCTGATAGAGCACTAGTCTCCAGGATATATAAAGAACTAGAAAAACTTATCACCAAAAAAACAAACAACTCAATCAATAAATGGGCCAAGGAGCTGAACAGAAACTTCACAGAAGAAGGTATACAATCGATCAACAGACATATGAGAAATGTTCAACATCTCTAGCAATCAGAGAAATGCAAATCAAAACTACTCTAAAATTTCATCTCACACCAGTTAGAATGGCAATTATCAAGAACACAAACAACAATAAGTGTTGACATGGTTGTGGGAAAAAAGGCACTCTCATACATTGCTGGTGGAACTGCAAATTGGTACAACCAATCTGGAAAGCAGTATGGAGATTCATTAGAAAACTTGGAATGGAACCACCATTTGACCCAACTATCCCACTCCTGAGTCTATATCCAGAAGACTTAAAAACAGCATACTACAGTGATGCAGCCACTTCAATGTTTATAGCAGCTCAATTCACAATAGCTAAACTGTGGAGCCAACCTAGATGCCCTTCAACAAATGAATGGATAAAGAAACTGTGGTATATATATGCAATGAATATTACTTCTCAATAAGAGAGAATAAAATTATGGCATTTGCAGGTAAATGGATGGAGTTGGAGAATATCATGCTAAGTGAAGTAAGCCAATCTCAGAAAACCAAATGCCAAATGTACTTGTTGATAAGTGGATGCTGATCCATAATGTGGGGAAGGACATGGGAACAATGGAGGAACTCTGTTCACAGGGGCGTAAGGGGGGAGGGGGCGTGGGGACAGTAAAGGTGGTGGAATATGATGGTCAAAAAAAAAAAAGCATAATAGCAAATTCAGCCAAATAACAGTCAAATCTACAACGCAATTAACTCCTTGTGGGTTTACTCTCTGAGAACATGAGTTTCATGTCTTGTTGACTTACTCTACATAAACCTCTAGAGGATTTTAGAACATTTTTCTCCCTGTCTGTTCCTCCTGGATTCAAGCACTAGACAAAGCTGTGGAAGCCAAAACACATCATTACCTTCCAGCATGCCCCATTAAGGAAGGTGTGAGTCAACCGTGGATGAGCCCAGAAAGAGACAAGGTGAGCTCCAGATGCTGCAAATCAGTCAGAACCAATCCGGCCTCTCGCTTGAGCATGGAATCAGTAACAAGGAAAACTTTGGCAAGTGATAAAACAGTATGGGAAGCTAAGGAACTTTTCAAATCAGATATTCAGAATGTGTTTTATCATTTGAATGGAAATGATATAAACTCCCAACACATCAAACACCTGGCTTAAATAGATTACAGAAATATACAGCAAAACAAAATACAAATTATTTGTAATTTACCACTCTTGCATTATCTTTGTTAATGTTCCCTTCATTAGCATAAGTAATTCAGACTTTCAAAAATGATTTGTACCCCAGTTGATCAAATTGTAAAATAATTGACTATATTATGCAATGTTTAAAAATTGGTCTGTTTCAATTTTTTGTTGTACTAGTATTTATTTAAATAAACTGGATATGTATTTAGAAGAATATTGTTGGATTGGAGTTCATTAATATCTTGTGTTAATTAGTAAATATTAGTTCTAGGATATCTAAATACTCATTTAATCAAATGTTTATATTTGTACTTCCTATGAAAGTTTAGTATCAAAAATTTTGCTATATTTTTTGAGAAATAATAATGGTCAACTCATTAAAATGGGCATTAAATCATGCAATGCTCTGCCCCAGTTCAAACACCCAAAAATGATAGACAAAATATAACAAAAGAAAGTTTAAAAATTAAAGTTCAGCTCAAAACAAGGTATGAGCTCTGTGAATATGAACTAGAAGCATAAAGATGTCTTTGGGGCAGATGTGGTGGTCTTGCTGAGCTCAATGTAGAGAAACAGGTAGGACAGCAAGGAGTCTGATAACTGCAGAGTAATGAGGGCTGAATCCATGTGTGAATGGCAGCTGAATCTGGCCCACTGCTTGAAAATAGAGTTAGAATAGGATTTTGTACCCATAAAAGGCAATGGAAAAGAGCAGAATTATACAAACACCATTCCAGTGGGCCCAAGTCAAGCTGATCATTAGTCACTTAAACATGTACTAGTTCTAACACTGCCATGGCACTAGAGCCCCAAGATGAACCTCTAAGATGAGGTTCTTAGCTGGGGGAAAAATATTCCTAGGAGCTGGATAGAGGCAATTACAAAATCTCTAGGCAGGGATAGTCATGTCTACCAAAAAAAGGTGTTAAAAAAAAAAAAAACACCCCAGATGAACTTGTGCACCAAAATTGCAAAACTTCTTACAAAAGTCTGTACCAAAGAGGAAGTCAATCAAATAACCAATTGGAAGATGAATTCACTTAATAACAAGTGAAAATAATAGATCAAGCTGAAAATAATTTCGAAATAGAATAGTTTAGAATCTTCAAAGAGATGAAGAAACACTCTAAAATAAAAGAATAAGAAATGACAGAAAAGGACAAATGGACATTTAAAAAACAAATAAAATTCTAGAAATGAAAATTTGTAGTCAATAAAATAAATTCAATAGACTGAGTACAATCTAGACCAGAAGATTTCAAATTCCCAGTGAATTACAAGACAATGCTGAGGAATTTACTCAGATTGTGGCAAACTAAGAAAAAAGCAATGAAGAGATAATGGAGTATGAAATGAGAATTTAAAAATCATCTGATATGGACAGGTGCAGTGGTGTGTCTCTGTAGTCCCTGCTACTCCAAAGCTAAGGCAGGAGCACATTTTTTAAAAATGTTTTTTTAGTCGTTGATGAATTTTTATTTTATCCATTTATTATTTATATGTGATGCTAAGGATTGAACCCAGTGCCTCATGCATGCTAGGCAAGTGCTCTACCACTGAGCTACAGCCCCAGCCCCACAGGAGCACATTTGAGACCAAGAGTCCAAGGCAACAAAGTGAGACCCTATCTCAGGAAAAACAACCATCTGATGGAAATCCCACAGGATATGAGAGAGCATGACAGAAAAAAAAAAGTTCAAAAGCAGAATAAGAATTTTCTGTAATTAAATCAACCCAGAGTGCATTAAAACTATGTTCTTAAAATATGAATTATGAAATTTTCTGTCCAAGGACAAAAAGTAGAATTGCATGCTTTTTCTGTGACCCTTAATAAGAAAATCAAAGTTTATGGAAAGAAAAAGACCATAGGAAATATTCTAACATCAAACATCATGGGTAATGGTAAGTCCTATTGTAGCAAATAGACAGTACTTGGGGATGAGAGAGAGCAAAGTCTTCTTGCTGTCCTGGATGATGGCAGTGGCATCTATTTCCGAGGGGGCACATCTAAATTCTAGTTCAACTGGTATCTGGAATGTGAGTGAATCCATTTCCACCCTAATTCCAAAAAACATGTCAGGAATGGACATTACAGATATCTAATGCTAACAGCTCTTGTGAATACCATGTAAAATATATCTGTGTGAACTAAAGTGACTGGCTACAGAATTGAAGGCCTAGTGCTTTCTGCCCAAGGATAACGAGGAACACCTCCTTATTCCCACAAATGACACCAAAGTCTTGGTTAACTGGCCAAGAATGATGCAGACCTAAAGATACTGGGTGTATTCATTTGTGAGGGCAGCCATAACAAACTACATAGACTTGGTGGCCACCTTTTCCCTTTGTCTTCACGTGTTCTTCTTTTGTGTGAGTTTGTGCACTAATCTATTTTGTAAGTAAGGCAATCACATTGAACCAAAGCCTGTGCATAAGATCTCATTTTACCTGAATTACCTCTTTAAAGGCCTTATCTCCAAATATAGTCACATTCTGGGAATTAGAACTTCAGCATGTTAATTTGGGGAAAGAGCATCACCATCAACTTATAACACTCAGTTTCATTTCAGAAGTCAGAAGCACAAATGACAACAGACCTTTCTTGTAGTTGTGGAGCAAGGAGATGCTGGACAAGGAGGCAAGAGTAGAGCAGGGATGTCCAGAATTCAGCAGCTGCAGAAGACCTGGCCCCATGGGTGTAGCAACGCATCTACTGAGGTGCCCTGACTCACAGATACCTTTAAGCTGTTCCTTAGAAAAATTTGGAAAAAAGGTTACTAAGGAAATTTTGAATTTCCAGCTAATTAGAGTAAAGGGAGGCTAAAATTGAACACCCAAGAAAATGACTTTTTTTAGCTGAAGATGGGAAAATGAAGCATGCCAATCATCATTTCAGAATGTGAGTTCAATTTTATTGCTAAGGAGAAAAAAAAGGTGGGATGTAGAGAATCTGAGAGGGTAACTTAGAAATATGGGGTTTAAGAAATGTGGATCTATACTTCCACAACACTGCTTAGCAACTTGGTGGTAGAGATTCTGTTTTATATATGAAGGAAATCTACCAAACTGGGTATGCAAGAGGAATATTAAAAATGAATGTCTGTCCTAGCACCTTGGGAGACTGAGGCAGGAGAATCACAAGTTCACAGCCTGGGCAACTTAGCAAGACTCTGCTTCAAAATAAAATTAATTAATTAATTAAAAGGGCTGGGGATGTAGCTCAGTGGTAGAGTACCCTGGGTTAAATCATCAGTACCACAAAAAAAATTGTTTTAATTCAAACCTATATCATACTTTTAAAACTCCATGTAACATGCAATATTTTTAAAATAATCTAAGCAAAAGAACATGGAAAAGTTGTATACATGACCTTAATTCTCAAGTAAATTTAACCCCAGAGAAACTGCCATCACTCATAGAGCTGCTCCCCTGATAAATAATCAATACCCTAAGTCAAGTGTACAAAGGCAGCCAAAGAAGAAGAGGCTCACACATTTATTTACTTGTTCATTCAGCAAATACCAATGAAAATACAATAGCAAATGAGAGAGATGAGGTCTTAGTATTTCCATTGTATCATATCAAATGATAATAATCTAGGGATGATTTAATAAAGGACTATTTATAAAAGCATTGTCAGGATGAAAGCAAGTTTACAAGGTATAGTGAGTGCATTACTCTGGGTCTAGTAAGTACCACAGAGCTTTTATCATTATAAGCCTGAGGAGGAAGGAAAGCAGCAATTCCTGGAACCAAGAGGATCCTGTGGAGAGGAACAGACAGAGACTGACTTTGTCAAGAAGAATTCTCAGTCTAGTGGACTGTTAGGAAGGAAACTAGAGAAATAAAAACCTTATTCTTTCTTCACTTTTCCTATGTCTCCTGCCAGGGTACCACATTGGCCAAATCCAACCTGACCCCAGAGGACAAGGACTCACTACTACAGTCCATGCACATGAGTCTCCAGGGCTGGAGAAGAAGGGAGGCTTGGTCTTGTGGGGAGAAAGGAAGATGCCTGGCCTGCATCCCTATCACTGCATTCTATCTACTCCAATGCACAGAGAAGCTCACTCTCTTTTACACACACCATTTTGGACCCCACCCCAATAAACAGCCTTTCCAAATATTTGATGTTTTATAGTAATGGCAAAAAACAACTTCACTCTCAAGGAATTTGGACACTCATAAATGAGATCAACACTTACAAATTTCAAAGCATTTGCTTAAAGCACTCCCAACGGGTCGGTGATGGAGCATGAAAGGTAAGTGTTCTTTCTGGCAAGCACTGGTGATAATAACAGCTTAGTCAGGAGTGGCTCCTATAGCCTGTGCCTGGGTAAAAAGACTTCAAAAAACCTACATTCTGAGTTGAAATTTAGGATCCTCCTAAAAAAGAAAGCTCTTAAAAATGATCAGGGCCAGTAAAATATAACGATATAAACAATTTTTGTGGGATTTTTCCAAGCACATACAGAAAACCTGCTAAGGTCAACATCACCACCACCACTACCACCTTTCATCTTTAAGCCCAAACATGATCTACATTTTTTTTGAGCTGATCACTGAAAAAATGTAAATTATCCATCCTTTTTCTTTGTATATTTTAAATGTCTTAAAAATTATTTTATCCATGGATCTCGAATGCATTTTCTAAACATTAATTTCCCCAAGAAATATTTAATATAAAAACAGAATTATCTTTTTCTTCCTCTTTGTTTAAATATAAGAAACATAGAAATGATAGGAGACCATATCCCTGGTCTCAGAACAAGTCTATTACAGAATGAGATTCCATTATCTCTTTTTAACCCTTAGAACACTAAAAAGAATACTTCAGTCTTTTATTTTTCATCATCCTATCCCAACAATTAAAAAGCCTCCTAAAGAAATTAATGATTGTTAGGTACCTAGCAGGTGTCAGACACTATGCTTTGAATCAGTGATTCTCAAACTTCACTGCACAGTAAAAGGATCTAGGAAATTTTTAAAGTTTGTTTTTTTTTAAGGTGCAGCCCAGTTTGCACCCTATAGCAATTAAATTGGAAACTTTGGAGGTGGTAAATGAATCAGTATTTTTTGACTCCCCATGTAATTCCAACATGCAGTCAAATTTCAGAAACAGTGTTTGAAGTTGTTGCTACTCAAATATGGTATATAGACTAATAGCACTGACATCATCTGGGAGTTTCTGAGATAAGAATAATTTTGTGGGCCATTCGGACCTACTGAGATAATGTTCATTTTAACAAGCTCCCAAGTGACTAATAAGTACATTGAAGTTTGAGAAACTTCTTTAAATAACCCAATAAGCAAACAAGGCCACTGGCAATATCCCATTTTATAGCTAAAGAGATATGCTTAGGACTGTCAAATAATGCCAGACATGGTGGCACACACCTATAATCCCACCTGAGGCAGGATGATTGTAGTTTCCAGCCTGGGCAACTGAGAAAGGCCCTGTCTCAAAATAAAATATGAAGGGCTAGAGATGTAGCTCAGTAATAGAGGACCTGCTAGGAAAGAAGAGAAGAGGAACAGGGAAAGAAGGGAAGATCAAGTAATATTCAGAGATTTCAATTCAAGGATAACTGACTTAAAATGTTCATGTTCTTGTATCTTGTAACTACAACATTTTTAAATTTAAGGATTCACAGACTCTTTTGAGAAGCAAATGAAAGCTATGAAAGATTATCCAATAATTAATACAAATATGTCCCAAATTTCATATTACTTTGAAGGGTTTATCATCCCAGAGGCCCACCACACAAAGCTCCAGATCTTAGGCCCCCAAATTGCAAATACCACCCCTCCTTCCCCCACACTGGTCCATGATCTTACATGATATGAGGATTTAATTTCTTGTCATTATAAAAGAGGATCTATAAAGAAAACGTTTTAACTTGGATGGATATATTTTAGGCTAATGGATACATATGTGTATGCATGCGCAATGTGTATGTTTATAGATACACACAGAGATAGCACTTCTCCAAATGTTCTGGGAATTTTACAACCAAAAGCCCTTTGAGAAGGCACATTGACAAAAGGTAACATTGTGCATGGGCTCTTCTCCACACCTGTTAGCAGTTGAACCTAATTGTTCAGCAGCTGGTACTAATTTGGGATTCTTTCACTCTACCTCATTACTCCTTTTTCATGACTTTTTTTCTTTTTCTGATTTGGAGCTGCTGCCGCTGCTGCTGCTGCTGCTGCTTTTGTACAATGTACATATATTTAAAACTAAAGAGACATACTTTGAAAGAACTCTGGAGAGAAACATTAAAGTTATTTCTTTATATACCATTTTACAGTTGAATTTATTTAAACTGATGGTAGTGATTATTAGGTGTGGAAACTCTAAGGGAAAGAAAAGCTTTAACTACCTGGCTATCCATTGTCTTAGATCTCTTTGGGGTCTTTAGGTAGTTTGGCTAAACTCATAAAGGATTGTGATTTGCAGATATTTGTCAAGTGGAATGTCAAAGAATATTGCCATTTATGAATAGAGAAAGATGCCTTTCCTGGGTTGGAAACCATCTGGAGCAGAACAAACGTACATAGTTTTAAATGTGTTGCATCATGAAACGCAAATGCCACTGATGGAACAAATTTTGATAGAACAAACAGGAGAAACACGCAGGAGACAATAAAGGCAAGAGATTTCAAATGTACAGAATAAAAAGAAAGTAATGGTTGTTATATGTGCAAACACACATATGAGATAATCACATCAAGTGAATTTTTAAGTTTAATGTGGTTTTTCCTACATGTGCTTTTGCAGCATGAAGGGCAATAGCTACCTTCAAAACCAAAATGCCTTTCCAGGTGAGCTTTTAGAGACAAAACACAAACCAAATCAAACTATCACAAATAGAATCTTTCTTAAATAAAATCAAGATTGTAAATATAGTTATATTTAAAATAATCCATAAAGGAAGTAAGCTATCCAATAATTTTATCTATGTAAATAAGTACTCTTAAAAGCTATAATTAATGAGCTTGCTTTTTTAATACCCCTGAAAATACAGTATTTTCTCTTAATGATCCTGGTTGCAAAAGGTACTAACTCTTTGAGGTCATGTAGTTCAATAGAACATGTTTTTGAAATGAAGACCTCAGAACTTCAATGTGGCACCAAAATTAAGTAAAAATCGGGTTTGTATTCATTTCCATCTAAATAAATTTTCATAATTAATGATTACAGAAGCCTAATAATGAAAAAACCTTTATCTAGTATGATCTCCAAGGACAGAGGTATGGAGTAATGCATTAGGAAAAAATACTTCGAAATGATTTTGATTCCTTAAATCATTAAATGGCAAAGTTTGCTAAGATCACATACTTTGATAGCATGAACTCACATTCACTTCCACCTACGTAGAATTCTCTCAAAACATCAGACATGCCCAGAATATAATCATGCTGTCATGATACATTTTTCCAGTTTCTTCATGCCTGAACTGTTTTCCAGTATCATTTTAAAATCTTCCTCATTCTTCACCAAATGACTGGTACTCCTCTGAACCGAAAAGATGATCTTAAAAGCACTATTCAAGCCAATGATGAAAACTGTAGGTCAGTGGTACTGAAAGTTGTCGGAAAATATTTAAGCTATCTGTCCTTAAATCTCTAGTTGGTAGTACACATTTCTTTAATGATGAGAGCAGATGTGTTGCTAGAGCTTATATATTTAGGCAAAATAAGAATATTCACCTTCTAGGTAATTGCTTTTTGTCATGATGTCAACATACAGATTTTTTGAGTACATATTTAGAACATGCAGAGTCTGTATTCATTATAACAGACAATTTGCATGAATATTTATAACACTGTGTTGAATAGTTAGAATCGCATTAATTTGCATCACTATTGACGGAGTTAGTTTTGGATTTACCTATTAGTGTTCTTATAAATCTCATTAATAGATGTAATAGAGGTCCTCTTAGCAATGTGCCCTCAGTAATTCTGCAACCATAGCAATAGAAAGCATTAAAGTGTCTTGAGACAATTTTCTTTAAAATACTGTCTCTGTGGCTTGCCAGATATTTATTGCAACACTGTGTTTTATGTCTTTATCTTTCTTAATGCAGAATTAGCATTGATATTGGCTTCAGGAGGGAATTATTATGTAGAAAATATGCCCAAGTGATGAAGAAAGAACATATTTACTAGTTCTTATTAGGGTGAGTAGCACATTTGTAATGACTTCACAGAATAAATACATGCTAACTTAAAGATTATGACCTTTAGTAGAATTAGATAAACATTAAACTCAAATTTAAAAAAGTTGTGTTTTGGTTGACTTTTGAGATTGCCTGTTTGGAACAGTATAGAATTTGAAAGATGGAACAAAAATGTAAGGTTGATGGTAAAAAGCATAAATTTGAATCAATACTTTCTTAATTCATCAGTTACAGCAATTTCTCCTCCTAAATCAAATATTCAAACAATGATGAACCTAAGCCCTACAGAATTGGCAAAGTGTGATGAAAAGGATCCTCGTCAGACTGGATCCTGTGTTCTAGTTCTGCCTCTGCCATGGCCTAGCTGTGTCGCCCTGGATAGGAATCTTAGCTCTTGGAGAAATCTGTTTCCTTAGAATAAAACAAGACTTGTAGAACAAGATGATCCTTTCTGTCCCTTACAGCTTTGTTCTTCAAAACATCCGCAGCTTCCTATAGCCTCAAGACAAAAGAGCAGGCAGTATCTTTCTGTTCTCTTCTCATCCAGTTATCTCAGGAGTTACTGTATCCTTTATTTATTTATTTTTAAACATTTTTTAGTTGTATATGGACACAATATCTTTATTTATTTGTTTTTATGTGGTGCTGAGTATCGAACCCAGTGCCTCACGCATGCAAGGCAAGCGCTCTACCACTGAGCTACAATCCCAGCCCCTACTGTATCCTTTATATGAGGCAAGTTTAGTCAGAATTCTTGGAAATGTCAACAACATGCAAGAAAATGACAAATGGAGGCAGAGGTAACATTCCACAGCTAATTATCTATAACACATCAACTTCAAGTCTCTGTGTCCTGCTCTTTCTAATCTACATCTTTTCTCTGTATCTTATTTGTCTTTCATCTATTGACCTGCTGTCAGAGAGTCTCAGCATTAACCCAAAGGAAAGCATCTTTTTAACTTGGCAGCATATTATGTTTGTAATCTCTTAATCTGTTGATTGAGAAAATGTACTTCATCAACATTTAACAAACAGTCTTTGAGTGCTCAGAGACCTAATGGAGTACAAAGAAACACTTCATGGAGACTACACTCTAGTGGGGAACGACATATGATAAAATAATCACACAGGCAAAAGTAAAATGTGAAATGGCATAAAAGACTTAGTAACTTTAAATGGATTTGTATTTTGTTAATTACAACAGTTCTTACAAGCATCTTAAAAATAGTAGTTATACACACAGTATATCATTTGTTCAGACTGTGCTCAATGCATTATTTCAGGCCCTTTACAATAAAGCTTCTGGCCCTATCATGATCCTTAACCTAACATGTTAGGGATTTCTACATTTTGTGACCTTTTTAACCCCTAGCTAAAATTTAAGCTGATTAAAGGCAAAGATATTATTAATTAAACAGATGCCAAGTAAACTTATTTCTCACTTCTATTACTTTCACAACGCTGAATGCTGATAACAATCTGAGTAGAACAGGTTTGAAAAATGTGTTTCAAAGAGGTCAAACTAAGAGAATCTCCACCATCTTGTAGCTGCATACTCTAGAACAAATACTCTCTTGTGTTTCCAGGCAAAGAAAACGCATGTATAGAGGAACCGTTCTAGTTTAACTACTTAAGCTGGGAATTTGATCAGTGTAATATAATTATTCCAGGACATCTGTTTTCCCAATCACATTCGCCTCTAGTGCCTAACTTGGTGCCCACTCAGTGAATGCTTATTGAAGGAATCAATGGAATGTGAAAAAGAAAAAAAAAATCTTTACAATAGAGGCTTGCAAAAGGATTTTTACTTATTTCCACCACGACACAATGGGACCTACAGCACTGGCAAGAAAAAAAAAATTGGTATCAGCCATCACCTGGCAACATTACAAACATGACTCAGAACCCCACAAGGGCCATCTGCATAGTACTTCCATGACTCCGTGGGAACAGGAGCTCACTGGTAGTGATCCAGTGGCTGCTGCCTCATCATGTCCATCGAACTGAGTCTTTCTAATAAAATATAGTCCTGTTCTCAGTTCTTTGAAGGGATAAGAGAAGCCTGCTACTTCCTATCAGCATTGAGCCAATCTCCTGCCGGCTTCAAAGGAGGGATAACAGAAGTGCTTGCAACAGAGTAAAATATGCACACAGACTCCCAATATCCACACACACAAAAAAAGGAAACAGTAATTTTTGCAAGGAAATACCTCTGTTACTGGTCAAAATTCTGGATTTTTGGAATAAAACTGCTTACATTTCCAGAAGTTTTTGAGTTCTCAAAGCACTTTTGCATTAGTGATCTCATTTGATCCTCAAAACAACACTGTGCTGTGGGCAAGGCAGGGGCTTTTATCCATACTTTAGAGGTGAGGAAAGAGTGTCCATAGTGGTAGGCAGCCTGCCTGGAGGTCACATGGTGATGAAGAGCTGGCACTAGTAGGAGCTCTCAGGCCCTCTGACTCCTGACACAATGCTCTTTCAACATCACATCATGATTCTTATCTCCAGATGGATGAAGATCCTTTGACCCTGCCTTGTGGTTTTAGCATAGTCACATCCACCTTTGTGATTACTGCCAAACTGATTTATTGTCTCAGAGGCTTGCTATTTAAAATGACGACTGAGGGCTAATTCCAAATGGTAGCAGGTAATAAAGAGAATATTGAGAGGGAAAAACAAACTATATCTTTCCAAATCACCTCCAACGAAGTAAAAAATCAATTTTGGACAGAACTCAGATGACCACTTCTTTTAAGCTTTAATAATAAGCTGCCCATAAAACAAGCAACCTGATCAGTTTTCTGGAAGAATTAACATTTCAGGAATTTCTTTTGTTTTGCTTTTTGCTCTTGTTTTGTTTGTTTCGGTACTGGGAATTGAACACAGGACCTCACTCATACTAGGAAAGGGCTCTACCACTCTGCTACATCTCCAGTCCTTTTCAAATTTTATTTCAAGGCATGGTCTCACTTAGTTGCTGAGGATAGCCTGAAACCAGTAATTCTTCTGCCTCAACCTCTTGAGTAACTGAGATTACAGATGTAAGACATAGGGGCCAGGCTCTCAGAATTTCTAAGTCTAAATTTTCAAAACTTTATATCCACCACATAGCTATTCTGAGAATGAACTTAATTCCCAACACTTATTTCAAAAAAATTAAAACTTAACCTGCCTATTTTCATATTAGAATATTTACATAAAACTCAAGAAATTGGAAACTCCGCATAATTAGTAGATGGTACTCTCCCTATCCTTAAAATGACTACACATGATAAAACCAATTTTTTTTGTTTTAATTTCTTCAGCTCCTAGGAAAAGAACTAAAGATTATAAATAGTTGGTAGATCTTAATTGTATTTAGTTCGCATTTCAATCAAGCTGTGTAAGCATATTAGTTACGTACCAGCACAGCGCCTTGCTTATATAGGTGTTCAATAAATATTTGATAAATGATTGATGGACTGAATGATGCAATGACCTGGGAGAACATATTGTCTTTGTCCTACTGAATGACTTTCAGCAGAGAATTATGAAGCATATAGTAGAGAATTAGGCCCTTAAAGACAAAGATTCTAGTCATTAGTATTAAACGAATGACTTAAGGCAGAATGCTTGACTCACCAGGCCCTTAGATTTCTCAACAATACTGTAAGAGCATGGATACTAATTTAGAATGGTCTCTAAGGTTACTTCCAGTGCAAGTATTTTGTAATTCTAGATTGAAAAACCATCAGCCAGAGAAAAATATTACTCTCACCAGAAAATAAATATGAATGAGCAGTGATCCCAGGCAGAGGTCCTGGTTTCCAAGTGTAAATGTGCCTGGGGGGAGGGTTAAGAATCTTGAAGAGTCTAATTGAAGACAGTGAGGACTTCCCAGAGTCTAATAGAGATTGCTTTTATCACATTATCATCTATTACAGAGCCCCATAAAGGGACTGTAGTGGAGAGAGTTAGAAGTGGGCTTTGAGGGAAAAGGAGAGGCACTGGGGAAAGTTAAAGTTTCTTTTCCTTTTTTTTTCTTTCTTTCTTTCATTTTTCTTTTTTTCTTTTTACAGATGAGGGAAAGGAAAAATGATAACATGATGAACTATTTGGAAATTCCAGAACTTGGAGAATGACTATTCTAACTCTCTAGGAGTACAAAAGGGAAGAAACCTAAAGAAAACAATTCATGGAAAGAGAACCCAGCATAGACTCTTCATGTGTTATGAAATTGGAAGCTCAAACAAGAGCTTCAACCTGACACCAAAAAGGGGTAGATCTGGGACCTAAATGAGAAAGGACTGTGTTCTGCCAAAGGCCACAGAGGAGCTGAAGAAAGTAGCCCTGTTTCTGAGGAGAGGAGGGCACAATGTGAAGAATCCCAAACCAAGAGGACTCACAAGAGTAAACTGCCACGACCCTGCAGAAGCCAGACCTTTATCCAGGTGAGGCTTCATCTGCCTCAGTCGATGATCCTGCCAATCCCGAATTCTCTCTCACTGTCACTCAACACATGAAACAACTAGGCGGCTATGGGAGACACTTCTGTAGGCAGGGGTACCATGGGAACTCCTGAAGCAGGCAAAGGGGTGACTCCAAACTATAACTTTTAAAGGAGAAAATTTCTTTCTTCTTCCTCCTCCCACCACACTCTTTCCCATTTCTTTGTTTCCTCAAGGACAGTAGAGCAAATTTAACCTAATACGACCTAAAATATAGGTTAAAAGATCAATCATTCCTGCCAGGAAATCATTCAGCTCTGTCTCTAGGATGGGTGTGTCACACTAATACAGTTGCCCATGATGAAAATCATACATCCCACCTGAACGGCCACTATGCACCCACCATATATGTAAAGATAGTTTTTTAGGGGATGAAAAGAAGAGAAAGACAATGCATTTGCTGTAAGGAGCTTCCAGCCCAGTGGGGGAAATAAAATGTGAATAATCAAGACAAAATATTGTAAACAATATGGCATACCTGAGATTGAGACAAAGATAGCAAATGAAGGGTCAAGATCATTTCCTCGGGAACTGGAAGGGTAGAATCACAAGAAAAGGTATCAGAGACAAGCTTGGAAAGATAGTCTATTTCCCTCCATTCTTTTCAACCACTCTCTTTAAGCTATACTTTCTTCTCTTGCCTACAATCCTAAAGAAGATTCCCTTGTGTTTACTCCCTCCTATTCTTTACTCCAGGAGCTAGAGTTGCCTTACTAAAATGCAAGTTTCATAACATTTCACTGTTTTCAAATCCTCTAATTGTACTTAGAATATAGTTCAAAGTTCTCCATTGGCTTACAAGACTTCATCCAATCTGGTTTCTCTACCTCAGCAGCCTCATCTTAAGCCCCTTGTTCCCAGTGTGGTCTCTCTCAGCCTTGGTGGTCTTCATTCATTCCTTTCCCTATACCTTGGGAATGCTTCCATCTGCCTTGAGGTATGTACATGCTATTTCTTGGGGCTGTAATATTCTTCTCCCATATCTTACCCCCTTGGTGAACTCCTATACCATCCCTGACAGCTCCTCCCTCCTCTGCCCCCACTAGGTTAATAGTGTCTCTTGTCTGATCCTGTGACACCCTGTGCTTCTCCTTCATAACACGTATAATGGTCAATAAATAAACATTATTTGTGGAGATGTTTATTGACAGCTGATAGCCTCACATACTGTAAGCTCCATGAAGTAGAGAGACCATGTCTACATTCTCCCCAATGTATCCACAACATCTAGCTTAGGACAGACAAAAAGTAAGCCTTCATTAGCTACTTCTTCAATGAACAATGGGCATTAGAGATCAATCACCCAGCCCTTTTTCAGAAGAGGAAACTGAGGCTAAGAAAGTTAAACACACTAACCTAAAGTCCGAAGTTGCTGAACCAGAAAAGGTACTCTTGTCTCCAGATAATTAATCCCATGGTTTTCATCCAGCTATAGCACATGGCCCTGAAGCTTGTAGAATCCCATTTTATTACTGGGACAAAAGGTGATTGAGAGAAGAGACAAAAGGAATTGTTTATTGGTTCATATGAGCAGCTGAACATAAGTGAGAAATGAGAAATGAAAGACTGAAACAAAACAACAATTGATGAGTGGGTGGTGCGGTTGATGTATTGACACACAGATGAGAGATTGATTTGGTTGACTGGTTGGAGAAGTACACACAAATAGGCACAGGGGATGAGGCTCCACAAAGAGGACATATATACCTAGCCAGTAGCTAATTAAGAGGAAAGGACCTTCAGTGGAACAAATGAGTGTTCTGGAAATTACAACAAGGTCATGAATTCTTCCTGGGAGGTAGAGGAGGTAGGGTGAGGGTAAAGTGAAAAATAGGCAATCTATTGATATTTTTATATCTGAAAAATTATACTTAGTAAGCGATGTGTATATTACAGAGTTTTAAAAGGCCACGTCAAAAAAAAACAATAATGGAAGAATTGGAAGCCAAAGAAATGGCTTATGTCTGATGAAGTGCTGGGGGTTAGAGATGAGAGAGGGGCTCCATGCTGGCACCACACCCTTCTGTTCAGCCAGATCACATCTTGGCTGTGATCCTTCCTTTCAACCAGTGCCAGTCACAAGGAAGAGGTGTGAATATGGGGCCAAGGCTGAAGCACTAGGTTGATGAGCCACAAAGGGTAGGGCTGCCTCAGCCTAAGCAGAGAAGGCAAGGGCTCTTTTATATTTCCACTGAAAGAAGCACAATGTTTTAACTCAAAACTGGAGGGCTATTAGTTTCCCGACCAAAAGAAAGAGTCTCAAATGTGGGATTCCACATAGCAGGGCTGCTTTTGAACTCCCCAGCCCTCAACATCTGCAGCCGTTTCCATTCTTCAAGCGTTGCCAACTTCTGCTCTAAGGACTGATATCTCCACGCACACATGGGTTCTGGCAGCCTCTGTTTAGCACAACAGGCTGCAGGAAGCCGAGTCAGCAAGGAGACGTGAGGGATTCTTCCCACATGGCTTTAACTATCCTTTGTGACTAAATCTCCACCTATTTAACAACTTCAGAATGTACAAATATAGGGTGCAGGCTATAAGTGCATTCTGTATCTTGTGTGAAAATGCCTCCTGACTTATATGAAAATCATTCAATAACAGACATCAAAAATAAGTAAATACTCTCAGAATACTCTGGGTAATACTATTTCAGATTTTAGAGGAGAATACATTTTTAATTGATTTCTACAATGAGAAGGTATAATGGCTTTGAATTCACACCGAGTTTTGAATTCTGGCTGAGAAAGCATGAAAAAGTTGCTAACCCTCTCTGAGGCTCAGTTCCTACTGAAGCAACCACTTTTGGAGATTTGGGGATGTGGAAATAGTATCTGCAAGCACATACACAAACCCAGGAATGTAATAGAGACTCATTAAATGGCAGCTACATTCATAAAGAATGAAAAAAACAGGGTAGTATTTTTCTTTGTTGGTATTTTTAACAATCATTAATGAGATTATAAAACTCTGTTAGTAAAAATGAACTCAGCTCAGGCATACTAAACTGATCACTGACAAGCCAATTTCATTCTAGTTCCTAAGTCTAATTATCAGCTATTTCCTCAGCATCCTTTCATTTATTCAGGGGCAGTGAGGAAAATCTTCATGTCTTTAAAAGGATAGGAGAATGTCTATGGTCTGATTTTAGTCCCAGCAAAGATAAAGACCCCTTAATATTCTTGCATCATCTCCTCAGATTCCTTTTGCATGTACAATTGTTCAAAATACTACCTTAGAAGAAGAATGAGTTTCATGGAAGGCTTTAATCCTGTTGACTACCAACATGTGAATATTATTAGCTAGCTCTTCTTAGAAGGAGGGTCCCAACATCACACCTCCCTTGGAAGTGGCAGCCACAGAGCTTTAGCTTCCCAAGAGACAATCATTTCATCTCAGTCTGTAGGCTCTGAGCTTCAAGCAAATAATGAAATATTATGAAGCACAGCACATAGAAACCGTACTGTTCCATGCACAACCCACACTTTGCAGTTACCATACTGAAGCATTGCCCATCTTCTGCTCTGGTCATGGATTTATCATGAACACACTGTGACCATCACTCCTTATAACTACTGCAATCCTCCAATTCAAATGCCTTTTTGTGTCCTCTCCCCACGTCAATCCCTAAACCCAAACTGGGTCCCAAGAGTCAGCTCCACTGTTATAACTATGACTAAAATTTTGCAGCCATTCAAACATTTTGTGACATCTACTTCCTATAAACTTATTCAAAATTATTTCTTGAATACTTACAGTGTGCCAGGTCAGGCCCATAGAATTCCCTACCTACCACTCTCATTGGACATTTAATTATCTACTGCTTTGGGACATATCTTCTATCATTACTTTACTCTAGCCATGTAGATGGTCATCATATCACTTGTCTATTCATTAAATGTTAAATATACTTTTATTTCTAATCCCAGCATAGTTCAAAGTGATAAAGAAGATCCTTATTAATATTTTGAATTTAAAAAGCCAATGAACTTCCTATCAGATACTATTTCAATAAGTCGTTGTTTATTATTTTGCACAAATAAATATTTCATACTGTATGAAATATGGTTTGGACCAGGCAGTATTAAAGACTCAGACCTAGAGTTGTTGGAAGCCTAATACTTTTATTTAAAAATTCTTATTCTGATGAAAGCCAATGCTGGCTACATGTTGTCCCCTCTCCTCACCAAAGTCAGGGTGACATCTGTCATTTATAACAAGTTTTTTTCACCTGAAAAAATGTCTATGCTCCACTCTCAGAAATGTTTTAAGTAAAGCATTTTAAAGTAAAAATAATTTTTTTCAGTTCTACTGATAGAAACCAGGGATTCCCTACCTCTGAGTTACATCCCCAGGGCTCCTTTTTTCCTAAATTTTGAGACAGGGTCTTGCTACGTTGCCCAAGCTTGCCTTGAACTTGTGGTACTTCTGCCTCAGCTTCCCAAGGTGGTGGGATTACAGATGTACACCACCACACCTGCTAATAAAATGTTTTTGACTTCTACTTATTATTCTGACCTAACAGAGGTTTTGTTGGGATTGGTGCTTCTGTTGCTAAACTAGAGACACTATTTGAGAATATACATGAATTATATATATAAATTTGGAATCTCTCCCCATAGACAAAGGGAAACTTGCATAGGAATGTTTGTAGATTGAACAAGAACTCCCAAGCAAAGTGGTTTTGGTCTCACAAAGAATAGGATTTGTAAAGGAGCTTCATATAAACATTTTCACATGCTTATAAGGTGAAACAAGAGCCAGCTTGCCTCCTCTTCTTTTCCAGAAAGAGAGAAAAAGAAAATTTATGAAAAGCGGAGTTGTTTATAGTCACTCAAAACTCTCTATACATAAAACAGGATAGAGAATGTCTCAACACTGTAGATAAAAGTTATTTGGAGAAGAGAACACTCCCTTTAATCCAAGGAATGTATGTTGATTAGATGAGAGGGTGAGAGAGGTACAACACCCATTATTAATAATAATAAAATGGCTTTGAACTTCTCCAGCACCTTTCATCTAGGAATTTCAATTTGCCTATTAAACC
This sequence comes from Xerus rutilus, assembly GCA_028644305.1. Classification (NCBI taxonomy): domain Eukaryota; kingdom Metazoa; phylum Chordata; class Mammalia; order Rodentia; family Sciuridae; genus Xerus; species Xerus rutilus. The sequence continues at coordinate 77,536,199 of CM053405.1, forward strand.
TCACTTTTACTTTATCACCTCCTATAAGGAAATACGACTATAACACTTTGAATTGCTACATTCTCTTGTAGTTTTAAGTACTTTGTAATCATTCATTTGTTGTTCAAGGTTACAATCTGAATAAGGCAGTGTAATTACCCACTTTTATACAGTTAGGGAAACTGAGACAAAAACATAACCGTAGCCAAGACCACACAGTGAGGCAGTTGTGGAGCCAGAATCAAAGACATGTCCCCCACTCTACCTCATGAACAGGTCACTTCACATGAGGGTATCCTTAGAAGTAGGAACATAGACCTCTAAAAAATAAGCCAGAAGAAGTAGAATAATGTAAACTCTGAATACTACTTCAATTCAGAAGACCCACTAATAACCCATAAAAGAACACAAAGAAGCGGGTGAAGCAAATGGGCAGCATAACTCATTGCTTTTCCAAGATTCACTCCTAACCCTCACAATTGAGAGTTGAACAAAACAGAAGTGTGTTATCTGTACTTTATGTATGTACTCATATTATCTGATCCCAGCCCAGATCACCTTCTATCCACTCTACTCTCACCACTCTGCCAAATGTTGGTTAAGGCTGGCAGTATCTTAAGTGTATTATGTTTCAGACCATCTTAGGCCTCAGTGACAACATCAGTGACAACTCTTGGAGAGCACTGAGCATTTTAGCTCCTAGAAACTACTCATTTGATGCTAGTGAACTTCTGAAGAATAATTGCTTTAAATACCATATTTGAAAATTCAAATATTATACCAAAAAAAAAAAAACCGAGCAAATACTTTATCAGGCATTTGTGGTCACTTGACCTTTTCCAAACCTGGAAAGTTAGCCTTATTAAAATCCAGAGCTTTTCTGCCTCTCTCCACTGGGAAAGGAGAGAGGAAAAGACTCAACCCATGGACAAGTATTTTATTTAATTTCAGATGCCACTGAAGTATTTTATTTCCTTTGTGAACTTTCCAAGTGCCTTCTGCCCTAGGCAACAAGCAAGGGGAGAATTTAAGAAGTGGTGAAAACAAAAGTGGCTTGGCAGTTCCTGTCAAAAAGTAAAAATCAACAACATGTCCAGCAGTTGAGATAAATACCCTGCAAGCTTGCTTCTCGTATAAGAAACAGGGTCAGATCAGGCCAGGCCAGGTCATGGTTCCCAACAGTAGTTATTGCAGGAGAAGCATAATGTCACAGGCAGAAACACTGGACCAGAAAGAAACCCTTGCCTCTCATATCTGCCTAACCCCAAAGACAGATCATGCACTTTGTCATGGTCTTGAGGCCATGTATAGAAAAGCAAAAATAAATAAACCTTCTCTCCATTAAACTAATCTCCAACTGCAGGCAATGTACGAATGAGATGGCTGGCAGTACGTGCTGAACTTCACATTCCTCAGAGAAAACCTAGCACTGCTTGCTTGTATTTCTACTAATTTCATACATTAATAGAAGCACGAACGTCTAAAGCTAGGAGTCCCTGATTTTCTGTAAAGTAAAATGAATATATTTCTACTCTTCTATTAACCCATCCTTCAAAACAGTGATAAAAAGATGTTCGCCACCAGATTTTCATCTAGTTTTCCAGAAATATTGCCAACTTTGCCAAGATAAAGCCATGATTCCCTCCCAAAAAAATCTGAAAAAAACAAGTTTCAGACATGAAAAGCAAATTGCAAGAAGAATCAAAGCAAGTAAGTTGTAGAAATAGGAAATTATTTTAAATTTTGAATTAAATATCCTTGAAGCGCTTCCACACAAGCACATGCATGTATGCACACTTCCAAATCAAAGAATACATCGAGAGTCCTCTTAAGGAAATATAATTTGGCAAGTGACTACCTCGTAGAAATTTACACCACTAGTAAAAGGTACTTACCGCATGCAGAACAGCTAAACTGCGAGTTCATGGGAGAAAGTGGCTCTTAAAGCCTCAATAAAAGGTTAGAAGGTAAGTGGTCCATAGCCTTGGCTTTAAATCCGACAAGCTGGCTTGGGGACAGCTCATTTATATATATATATAGAAGTCTTCATTCAAAAACAAAATTTGACCCAACTGTCCCTTGCAATTACATTTCAGTGGCTCAAGCTGGGTGTTTGTGTTTTTTCTAGTTGATTAATAGTGCTCACATTTAAATGGTCACAGTCAGCCTCTGCAGTCATTATCACCCCATTAAGATGGATGAGAAGAACCTCACACCTTTTGTTTCAGTCTACTGGGCTGCAGGACTTAACAAAACAGCAAGGCACTGATTTAGGGAGGGAAGATTATCTACACAACCAGACAGGCCAAAACTTCCTCTAAAAACCATTTTTTTAAATCCCTTTATAAAACCTGATTTTTGGAGACACTCTTCAAATGTCATCTTGAGAATGTTAAACTCAAAGTTTCCCCGTACCTGAATGCTTGTATATATTTGGCATAGTTCTTCAGTAGTGTTTAGATAGTGTTGTGTTTCTTTCCTACTCTTTCCTTTGCTAGAAGCCTATAATTATGATCAGAAGACTTGTGTTTATAAGGAAAAACAATAGTAACATGAATATCTAGTTACCTTTATGGAAAAATAACTCGATGCAAGTCCATGCACTGAACAACCAAAGCACTGGGTCCTTTCTCCCAAACAGTAGTGAAAACCTCACCTATTTGGAAAACTCAAGGAAAGTTCATTGGTTCTATTTAAAAGGAAAATGAAGAACATAAAAGTTTGGAACAGGATGCTGCCTGAGACTTTGTTCATTGGCACTTGGTATTTTTAATTTCTTTCAAAATGCTTTAACCTCAAGAGCATCCTGTGTTGTGACAGTGGCAAATTTGTAGCAAAACTACTTATTCACAAACTTGCAAAAGAGTGCTTCCCATTTTTCTCACAGGGAGAGGACACACCCTCCTTTTACAGCCTACCTATAATTGGTTACCGGGTTTGTTCTTCTGCCAGCAAGAGTTTGTCAGTAAATCAACCTGGTATTGCCATTGCTACCACTTTGATTGATAAGTTAAGAAAGTGACTTCCAGCCAGGCACAGTGGCACATGTCTGTAATCCCAGTAGCTTGAAAGCTGAGACAGGAGGATTCCAAGTTCAAGACCAGCCTTGGCAACTTAGTGAGGCCCTGAGCAACTTAGTGAGACATCATCTCAAAATTATAAAACAAAGAAAGGCCTGAGGATGTGGTTCATTGTTTAAGCACTTCTGGGTTAAATCTCTAGAACCCAGGGGGAGGAGTGGAAGAGAAGAAGAGAAGGAAGAAGAGGAAGAGGAGGAGGGACTTCTATTCAAACGGTTATCTTTCAAATCATGTAACAAAATTTAAACTTTTAAAAGTAATGACACTATGCATACCTTAAGCCAATCAGATCAAAGTCTATGTAGATTTCATGCTATTCACACACACACACATACACACACACACCTATCTATTATTCCTTGTCATAATTTTATATAAGAAAAGTCTCCCCCAGGAGCAGGTATAGCACTGTGCCCTCAACATTCTGACAAATTATCTAAACCTATTTTGACAGAAGGCAAAAGTTCTTCTTCCTAGATCCCTACAGCTTTTAAAAATAATTAGATTGTTATTTATCCCATCCCTAAATTTAAAAAATTAACCACTTTCTTGTTAACTTCTTTCTTGTTATATTTGAAGGGCTGCCTATTCCAACCAAGGACCAATCCCTCTCCTAGGGTTGTAAAATTCATCCCCTACTCTTCTCTAGTATCTCATGTCCTTTTTACTCCATTGTTAATGTCTTTTTCTCTATTGGATCTATCCCATCAATATGCAAGCATGATTCAGTTTTCATATGTTAATGCAATATTTCTTTGCTCTTCATATATTTGCCCTCCACCAAAAAATCCTTAGCCCTTATTGGATGATATTAGGAGCTGGGACCATTGGAGGTAATTAAGACATAAAGGTGAAGCCCTCGTAATGGAATAACACCCTCATAAAAAGAGAGACTATGATCCCTCTCTCCATTGTGTGAGGATACACGAGAGGATGGATATCTGCAAACCAGGAGGAGTGCTCTCACCAGACACCAGATCTGTGAGAAATGAATGTCTAGTCTTTAAACCACCTAATCTGGTATTCTGTTCTAGCAACCTGAACAAAGATCCCAGACCCCCGTCCCACTGTCACTTCATTTCTCTACTCTAAATCACAGGAAATTTCTTCGAAAAAAATCTTCACCTTCTTATCTCTCATTCATTTCTCCTCTGTCCCCTTTGTTTTCTGTCCTTAGGCTGCATCCATATTGTTGTCACAACCTCCACCAACAAGCTCCCTCTGACCTCATTGGAATTGGGTTCTCAGTAGCATTTCATATGCCATCTCTGTTCCTGAATCATGCTGCTTGCTGTCCATTTTGTGGTGGTTTTCCTCCCACCTCTCTGCTAAGTACTTCCCAGACTCCCTTTTTAGTTCCTAGGTATCTAACTGACCTTGGATTTTAGAATGCTCCAGGGCATGATCCTGTGTTCTTTTACATCTTCTAGTGGGAGCAATAAATAATAACATATGAGGTGAATCGGGGAATCATCCCTGAGAAATGGACCATTCTGTTCATTCTCCATTTTTTTCTAGGGAGTTAGCTGAGAAGGCCAAGGTGACTGGATGGGACAAGAAGAAATCTAGAGAGTGTACTATTTAGAAAATAGATGTGGCCAACAGTGCTAAATGCAAGTAAAAATTAAGTGCAATGAGAAGTAGAATCTCCACTGGACTTCATGGAGGTTATTAATGACCTGCAGAGAAGCAGTGCATTGTTGTGATGGGGGCACAAGCCAGCTGAATGTTGATCTAGCTATGAGTGGTGAAGGAGCAGAAGTAGGGAAAAGAGATGTTCAATGACTAGATAGTAACGTACTAAAAAAATTCTTCAGAATAAGTATTCTGGTTTATACACATATGTAAGTTAACTCTAATCAGACCCCAAGTGGAAGTTAGTTGGCACTTAGAGGAGCTTAATTAGGAATCCAGATTTCAGAGGCACTAAGGCAAGTGCTTCAAATATTCTCAGTCTACCCCAGATAGTTAGTTAATTAGCATAATGAATATTAGAAATAAATTTTCTTTTGTGCAATGAGTAGGGTTCATGATATTTGGAGAACAAAAGAGATTGTATAGAGGCTATGATTCCCACCTGAAAGAAAGTAAAGAATCTAGCAAGTCTAATAGCCTAATAACTTCTAACTAGAGCCAGATTTATGGCTCCATTTGCTCCTGTGTCTTATCCTGCATTGGGCTCTGATGTCAAATCCAACTAGAAGTCCTTCAGATTATCAGGTCTTACTTAAGAGCACATCTTTCATGTAAGTGCCAAAGGACAATAATTAAGCTAGTTGTATGAATTTGTTGACTATTTTTTAATAAACACTTGTATAAGTAGATTTCAATTGAGACTTGCACATTATAATAAACATCCCAGAAGTGAGGTTATAAGAAGGAGGCATACAATCCTGTATATCTCTAGGATCAGAGTCCATCATGTTTACCAAAATCACTGGCCATTGTTGAACTTTGAATTTAACTTGAGGTCACTGGATAACAACTGTAGAGATAAGTATCTATGAATGGAAGGAAGAGGTAGTCAGTAGGTGGAAGGAGTGAGCTTGAATTTAGAAAATAGATTTTATATTTATGTATCTTGCCTTGAAATGGAAGAGAGGGATAAAGTGAAAGATTTAAGACAGAAGAATAAGCAGAAAAAGAAAAATGAGGGGGAGGTGAAAAGCAGAGGAAGAAGGGACTTAAACAAGGCACTGAGAGACCTTAAAAATGACAAATTCCCCTGCCCAGTAATAAACACAGGAAAGGAGCAGTGGATGGGGCGGGTAGGTGGAGGGAAGCTTTTTAAGGTTCTGTGATAGGGATTTGAAGGAAATCTTACCTATTTCTCCCTGAGGTGAAATCATCCTTTGAGGATAAGTGGGGTGAAAATCTTAAATTGTTCAAACAAGAGAATCAATGGAACTCAAGTTTAATATTTAGAGTTTCTGGGGTTCATTATTCTGCAGATATCAAAACTGTGGTTATATAAGAATATAAAAAGCAAAAAGAACAAATCTGTGAATTCTCAGTGGAAATTTGGCATTTTCCTAAAGTTTCTTTATTTCCAGTGTTCAAATTGGAGAAGGTCATTTAATCAGTTCATCTGGGAATTGGATCACTACTTATAAAAGGGAGTGTGATGTCCATCACACACAAATACCAGTACAAGGATGTAATCACTCCTGCAGCCGCACCCTAATTTCCAGAAGGGAGGAAGAAGATAACAAGAGTATAAACTCAATTTCTTTCTTTTTTCCTTTTTTATTTTATTTCTTAAGTAACTTGGGAATGGGGCCTGCTTGCATTTACCTGGTTTTAAATCTTTTTTGAGCCAAACAATTATTGTTTGTTTTGCAGCTACCATTCTAGCTTTTATTATATTCTGTTTCAAAACCAACATTTTAAATCATTATCTTTTTTTTTTTTTTTTTTTTTGGTACCGGGGATTGAACTCAGGGGTACTTGACCACTGAGCCACATCCCCAGCCCTATTTTGTGTTTTATGTAGAGACAGGGTCTCACTGAGTTGCTTAGTGCCTCGCCATTGCTGAGGCTGGCTTTGAACTCGCGATTCTCCTGTCTCAGCCTCCCTAAGTGCTGGGATTACAAGCGTGAGCCACCGCGCCCGGCTTAAATCATTATCTTTAAGATGCCAGTCATATGGGAAAATATTTGCTACAAATTGCTGGAGAGCAAAAATTTTAGTTTCTGTACTTACTACTATTTTTGTTACATTAAATGGAAATAGTGCTTAGCATACAAAAACTTTAGTTCTGTTTCCTTCTTAACTTTTAATTCTTCGTGAAGCTCCAGAAAACTAGTGTTTGACAGGGAGGTTATATGCAAAATGCAAAGTTTAGAAAGTGCGTGAATTATTCGTACATATGGTCTGGGGTTTGGGTATTATGGAGACTTAGAAATCTGGAATATTTCATCTTGATTCTAAAGCCCTGTGGAATGCTTTGGGTGTCTCACCACATGGTGGATGAGATGGGAGAAAACTGGCGGAGGCTCTCCCTTCCCACCCAGTTTAACTGATTGAGACAGGGCAATTTTGTTGGAAGAGTCTGTTGGCAATCTGTAGGTCTCAGCTTGCTCCTCTATGCCTTGCTGAGAGAAAGACTTGTTGGAAGAGAATCAAGGCATGAAACTTTTGCTGCTCTAGTTTAAAGCTTATGAAAGCAAATGATCTCCAGGGCACCAATCCTTTCACCTTGGTAAACATGCAACAAATCTACACGAAAGAAAAGCTGAAAGACATCCCATTTCTCCTCCCGCAGCAACTCAGATACCTGTAGGCACCAGACTGACTAATAGGTGTCTCATGAGTCTCCACAGGATGAAAACGTCCTAAGAAAACAAAAAAGACAGAAGTTTAAGGATTAAAAAAAATATGAATTCCCATAAATCCCAAAGCTGGTCTTACTAGAAGTCATATGTTATTCCTCCTTGTCCTTACAGCACAGATAAAAGATGGTTTGACAGAAATCAACATAGGTTGTTAATAGTCATTTTGCTTTATTTTTAAACTCACAACAGGATGTCAGGTTTTGTGTTGTTTTACTTTTTAATCAAACCCATTCCATCCTATTTACTGGCACAAACTCCCTCAGCAACTTGCTGTGTCAGGGAATGACTTTGAGAGGCAATCTATTAAACACCAACTGAAGAAGTTTTTTTCTCCTGTAGATCTGTTTACCAATTTTAATTATTGATTGAAAATGTTTGTGATGGGTAAAAATACACACTGAAGTTAGGAGATCAAAACACAAACACTCAAATCTAAGAATATTATTCCCCTAGTCATACATTTCTTTTAAATTATTGGTGTGGATTGTCAGTGTATTTGAGGACATTTGGCAATCTGTATTGGTGCTTTCATCTCCAGAAACCTAATATCAGGTCAAACTAGTGGTTTTATAGGGCCCTTATCAGAAAACAGGAGCATGAAAAATAGCATTTGATATATAGTCAGTCCCTAGAGAAAGTGGTGAGGCAACCTGGCACCAAATTACAGGAAAACAGCAATTTTGGATGTTATACCAAGATTTTAATCAATAAAGCTATGACTTTTTCCCACCAGGGACCCATCACTTGGAGAAATACCTGAGCTTGCTTTTAAACCCAGTCTCTAGGCAGTGTGGGAAGGGAGAAGGAAGAAATGAAGGGAATCACTCTACATTTAATGCTAACATCTTTAAAGAAAATAAGAGAAGCTCACTGTGGGAAGAAAGCAAGGCAACCATTAAAATGAAAATGTCCTTCCTGAATAACAGAGGAACCCTCCCCCAACCCATGAGCACTTGATGGGCCAAGCATGGCTTCACGTTCTCCCTCCAAAAGCCTTCTGAAAACTTCAGCTTGCACACACTAAAAATCATTTATCAGAGGTCTGGCAATGACTGGATTTTCTGCCTTCTATAAATGAGACAAATGCAGCTAAAGGACTAAAATTTTCCTGTGTTTCCCCAGAGGCAAATTAGGATGCAGAGGGCCCCCGGATTATGAACATAAAAGAGTCTCGACAGGCTGTCATTTCAAAGTCAGAGGAATGGGTTTTCATAGTACAGAAGAGAAGGATCAAGATAGGGAAGAACATGGAATATGAGAGCAGATCAAACCTTGTGGACACAGGACACGGCTGGTGGTATGACACTGGGTGGGTCTATAAAGCACGTGATTTATCAACAGACCTAATGGGATATGAGATTATAAACCTAGGACACCAAGGAACTTATCTCCTTTAGGGACCTTGGGCAACATTAAAGTTTGGCAGCACTGTTTGCCTTTCTGTGCTGTCACTGCCTTTTGTTTACCCAATCACCTTAATATCAGTCACATCCACCCCTGTGCAACAGTCGTATGGGAAATGAAGAGACAGTGTAGTAAAGGAACATGCTTCCTTCCCACAGCCAGCCTCTGTGGGCAGAGAGAGACAGATTCACGTTGCACTGAACCCAGAGTGCAGGGGTTCAAGAGGAGAAGAACAGCAAAGGAAGGGCTGACCCAGAGGAAAGGGGAGGGACAAAGAGGATCTCATGGTGCTAGGAAGGCAGAAAGATGGAGGGCAAAAACATCACCTCTTTCTCATCATATAAAAAACATGAAGACTGTGGGGAAGGTAGATGATTGGGTTACCTGCACTATATTTTTTCTTAGTTTTGTATCTGAACATCAGAGCTGTCTTGCCTATAACCTCTTGATAGCATCTTCTAAGAGACTCAGTTTCTAGTCAATGTTCAGCCCCAGAGGTTTTCCAAAATGTTGATTATCAGTCAGTGATAAGGGGATCCCCAGTGGAAATTCCCCCTCCCCCCCACCACTAAAAAAAGTCTAGACTTGAAAAATACTTCCCCTACCAAAATTTTTATATTCTCTTCCATTCCCTTTTGCTACTAATTCATTTTTTAAAAATATTTATAACAGGGCAGGAATGCAGCAAGATTGTTTTTCCAACAATTGTGTTTTTCTCTCTGAACTTCCTGTGACTTTCCCTTCAGTCAGCCACAGGCAAGCACACAGCCTTGAGGAGAAGTCGATTTTGGATATTTGTTTTTAATTTCTAAAACAGTCTCTAGAGAATCAAAGAGAAGGCCTGAGGGGAGTAAATGATCAAGTTCAGGCCACAAAAATAGATCAGGTGAAAGAATAGAGCACTGAGGAGCACTTGTAGGAGAAAGTCTGAAGCGGGACAGGCTGAGGGTCCCAGAAATGGGGCGAGCCAGATTCAGAAGACTATAGGGAGCTTGAGGCAAAGCTGAAGACCACCCCTCAGGATTCTAAGAGCTCAGCACAGTGAGGAGAGCTGCAGGAAGCATTCGTAATACTGGGGAGTGAGGACTTTTGCTGGATATTGCCTTTGAATCCCTCTGAGCCCTCTGCGGGAGAACCCTTCCCTGCCTGCCTGGAACATTCTAAGCTTATCTGAGTAAATTGAATGACTACTCTGGCCTCTTTTCACACAATCCCCAAACAAGTATAATCCCTCAAAACACAAAGCAGGGTTGTTAATACCCAGGCAACAGTGGTGGCTTCAAAGTATACAGGGAAGCCTCAGGGTGAGGGGACAGTGGTAAAAGCAGTCACACCTTCACTAAGCCTATGCCAGCACTTTGCTACAAGGACTGAAGCATAAGACTCTGTTACAACTCTCAAGCAGGGTGCAAGAGATTTAAGAGAGGGCATAGAGTAACGTAGAATTAATAGATATCCATAATAAAGAATAAGGAATAACGTGTTGGCTATAGGAACATAGAGAAGAATCTCCTAAACAGAATTTTTGCTTCAGCTGGGTCTTAAATGATTAATAGAATTTAGGCACTGGGGAGGTATATTAGTTTCTTATTGTTGTTATATAAAATCTACCACAAATTTAGTTGCTTAAAACAACAAAACATTGCAGTAATAAAGGTCAGAAAGCTGAAATGGGTTTTACTGGACCAAAATCAAAGTGTACAAAGAGCTGCATTTCCTCTGGATTCTGTAAGAGAAATCAGTTTCTTGCTTCTTGAGGTTGCCTCATTACCTAGTCCGTGGTCCCTTCCCAGCAATTCCATCACTCTGACTTCTGCTTCTGTCTTCACATCACTTCTGACTCTAATCCTCTCTCCTGGAAGGATCCTTGCAATTCCATTGGCCCAAGTGGATAACCCAGGATAATTTGCATATCTCAGTATCCTTAGCCTAACCACACCTGTTAGGTTCTTTTACCATTTAAGGTAACATATTCACAGGTTTCAGACACTAGAACAAGATATCTAGTGGGGAGGAAGCATCTTTCAAGAGGTCCAGGCAAAGGCAATGACCAGTGTAAAGACCAAAGACTTGGAGAATAATGAATGTGAGTGCAACCCTGAGTTGACAAGCTAGGATAAAGGGACTATGGCAGGAGTGATGAGGTGGGGTTCAAAGGGACAGGGAGAAAATAGGCAATGAAGCCTTGCATTCTTGTTCAAGGACTTGGAGTCCATGAGAAAAGCAATAAGTAGTCATTCATGAATTCCAAGAGGGGACCTATCATCATCAGATTTGCCTTCTAGGAAAATCATTCTGGCTGAAGTATCTTGCAGTATATAAAAACCTAATGAAGTTGTGAGGTTTGAAGGGAAAGGAAACAATAGGAGAGGCCATTTTTATGATCTAGGTAAAAAGTGATTTGAGCCTGAACTAAGGCAATAGATATAAAGAGGAGTGGTAAATTCAACAAAAAACACAGAGTGCCTAGTTATAGGATGTGATAGAATCTAACATAGAGGCAGAAAAGGAAAAAAGTCAAGAATGATAACCAGGTTTTCATCTCAGGTGACTGCATACATGGTGATGCCTCTCTGAGTGACTTCACTAAGTTCCAGGGATGATGGTTCAGGTTTTAGATGGGTGTGGACATGATATTAAGTTTCATTTCAGTCCCAATACTGTGCTCCTTCATTCCTGCCTTTCAATCTCAACATCTACCTACGTGATGCCAAATGGTTGGAATTACTGGAATGTTCAAGTTTTCCCTATGTAAAGATGAAAAGTGCTACTTTGTATGTTACTTTGACTTCAACCAGTCCAGTTTTTTGTTTGTTTTGTTTTGGCTTATTTCTTCAGATGATAAATTATCCCCAGGAAAATGTATGTGGGTTCAAGGTGGTATAATGGTTCTTTGACATTTCAATGAGATCCCATTCTTCAAGACTTAGGCACTTGCTCTCCCAACTGGCTGGAGTGCTGTGCTGCTCACACACCCACAGCTTAGCCTACCCCAAGAACTGCCCTGAACTGAAGGGAACTGACTCATCAGGGTTACATCCCTAAGGCAGCTCACTCCAGTAACAAGTCTAGGCAGGAGTACAAAAGGCCCAGTCCTCTGGCTTCCATTTGAGACATCTTTAAAGCAGCTTCACCACTCTCTTGGAGTGTGCTGAGGCTCTTTGCAACTGAGTCTCAGCTCAGCTGGCCCCTGTTCTCAACTCTAATTTACACTTCTTGGCATGGCACCAACACTTAAGGAGATTAAATATCCACCACAATTTCATGAGTCCTATGGTTGTGTGGAGAATAGAGTGTCCCCTTCTCACATGCTGATGGAGGAGGAAATCATGGATGGCATAGCTGGGTATGTAGGCACAAACAAAAACTGGACTGCTGCTGCACTGTTAGAGTGGCCCTGAAAGATATCAGTGAGGAAATCCTCCCCATGGAGTTTCAGGTGTTGCTCCTACTCATCCACTATATGGACACTCATCCACTATATGACAGTATTACAGGCAGTGACAAACAGCTTGCTTGGCTGGTTGATCAGGAGCCTGGAAAGAAAGATTAAATGATCAGGAACAATGAGACAAAGAGGTGTATGGATATGAGAGTGGACATAAAGTCTGAAGATCTTTGTATCATCTGTTTATACTCACTAGACCATC
>CM053405.1:77549146-77618176 GCA_028644305.1 Xerus rutilus
AGGGAAGAGCAGAAATGCTTTATAAAATTAATATGTGGAAACTGCTTATTTGCCATAAATGCCTAGCCTGGGGCTTTCTCTACAGTGCCCTGTCAAGATATTAAGCTGAGTTCTTGCCTTCTGCCTACCAAAAAGTTCTCCTTCATTTCTGTGGTACAGGAGGGTCTCTTTTCCTTTTAGGAGAGGCACTTGGTGGTGGTGTGGTATTCATATTAAAAATGAAGGGGCTACAACTTAGTGATAAACAAAACATTTTGTCCATAATGTATAAAATGTGTAAATCATTTTAGGATCCTGCTGGGTTCAAAGTCCTAAATAAATACCCTTCATTAGTATAATTGATATTAAACTGGATGCTGGAGACCCAATAGATGAATACAAATGCTAGAACTTGCCTTGTAGTTCATTCATATCTAAAAATATGTAGAAGATATACCACAGAGCTCATGAAAGGCTTTTAACTGATTTTAATAGCAGTCATTACATTAGAAAATGAGACTTCCTCTTGTAACAGAGATGAACTGGGAAGAAACAAAGGAGGAGAGGTAAGGAGTGCAGTGCCCCAGTGCCCTGCCAGAATTACTGCTCATCATTCTTGCTTTCAGCAGTTAGCCGGCTCCTTTTGTCAAAGACTACCACCATCTAATGAAACAATTAGGGCTTGACAGTTTAAATATGCTATTTTGTTCTTTTCAAGCGTAAGTGCCAGCCACTAAGACAAACTATACCCACCACCTTCCTATCAGCACAGCCATTGTTATCCCAGATAGAATGCCCTAAAAATAAAATCCATTTTGTATGTGAAGCTTCATCAAGTCAGGTCATGTCTGCTCCTCAGGGCAGACTGCAGTGTACTAATTTCATTATGCTATTTTTAAATGTGGCCTCCTTGGATCTTTTAGTATGTCCTACATAGCTCAACAAGGCCCTGAGTTCATGTTCAGGGCTTTTTTGCTAATCACCTCTGCCCATCCTGCCCTCATCCCTACCCTCAATGACTTCTCCAGGCCTGCCTGGTTAACAAGAAATAGGCACCCTAATGATGGATATGTTCACACCCAACTGAACATCTCTAACACATGAGCTATCAGATATCAGTTTCTTAAATTCATTAAGTTTATTCCAGGTTTTTGAAAAATGCCCCCCTGAAATAACAGCAAAGACATCATCATAAGATATTTTCCAGTTTTGTGTACTTATTTCTGTTTGTACGATGCATACTTTTTGAGTTTTAATATGAATATATACCCAAATATATGTAGAAAAGTGTAAACGAGCATACTATCATAAATGATTTTTCTAGTTTGACTAATAGAAATCCATTCCCAACTTGATGTGCAGAGTTAATATACAATAGTTCTCCCTTTATCTGCTATTTCAATTACCATAAAATATTAAATGGCAAATTCCATAAATAAACAATTCATAAGATTTAAGTTCATCTCTATTCTGAGTACTATTATAAAGTCTCTCTCTAAACTTCCCTGTCTCCTTTAGGGACATGGATCATACCCTAGTCCAGTGAACCCATGCTGTATACGCTACCGACTTATTAGTCACTTAGTATCCATCTTAGTTCTCAGGTCAACTGATGCTGTACTGTAGCACCTGTATCCAAGTAACCCTTATTTTACTTAAAGCACACTGGCCCCAAAGCACCAGAGTAGCACAAAGGAGGCACCAACGCATAAAACATAGAAGAACAGATTCATTCTGGTACTATGTGCAACAACACAGGGAATATAGGAAAATATATATAGGTTTCAGCACTATCCATGGTTTCAGGCATCCATTGGAGGTCTTGCAATATATCCTTTACAAATAAGGGAACAGCTACTGTATTGTTCATATAATCAGAGGTAGGTGTGGCTCCAGGTACAACAGGAGCACATTCATGTGCTCAAATAATACCATTAGAATAAGATTTCTCAGCCAGGCATGGTGGCACATGCCTGTAATCCCAGCACTTTGGGAGGCTGAGACCGGAGAATCCCAAGTTCAAAGCCAGCCTCAGCAGCAGTGAGGTGAGGCGCTAAGTAACTCAGTGTCTCTTCATAAAACATAAAATAGGGCTGGGGATATGGCTCAGTGGCAATATTCAGTGGTCGAGGACCCCTGAGTTCAATCCCTGGTACCAAAATAAAAAAAGATTTCTCTCTTCCAACTTCTCCCTTCTATTTTGCCTTGTATCAGCCAACATCTCGGGGAGGCTCTCCACCTTGTGGGCCATGACAGCCCCAAGCTAACATGTTACCAGCTGGGTAACTGATGAAATAACATCTCCTTATTCTACAAAGTGCCCAGATTCAGTCTCCTTGAATTATGTGTCTATCCCTGAACTTATTAGTATGACCAGAGGAAAGAAAATCTCTGATGAGTTCATTTTTGTTATATGCTCACCCATGGAGCCAGCTGTTTATATCAGCCCTAGAAAAACCACATGGGCTGAGAAGAAGGGAGGCATGGTTCTCCCAAATGTCTCCAGGGTGTACCACTGTAAGAAGGAGTAGATACTATACAGAGCAAGCACAAACAACAGATGTTCATGATAGACACCTACCTATGTCCTCACAAACCATATAAAGGTAATGTTTATTTAGATAAGAATCAATGATTCACGTTTGATGCTAGAAGAGATGGAAGGGACAGAACTATTTCTGAAAAAGTTTGATGAATTTGTACTAATTGAACAGTTACATATTTCCCCCTCCAGGATTTAGGGACTGTCAGGAGATACCAATGTGGAGAATAACGAGGAAATCATGTAGAATAAAGAGAGAAATGACAGATATATGGAATTAAATCACTGGAGGAAAGTGCCCACAAATTCAAGTCCTTGTTTTGCACACTCATGTTTTTAATATGTCATCCTCGTGCTTTATGGCTTTCATTGTTGATGAAAAGTTATTTGTCTTACCAGAGTTCTCTTATACACAAGGAGTCTGTTTCTCTATTACTGCTTCAAGATTTTCCTTTTACTTTCGGATTTCAACATTTTGATGTGACTAAGTATTATTTTTTTTGCATTTTATTCTACTTGGATTTGTTTGAGTTACTTGAGTGTGTAGATTAATGTTTATAATCACATCTGAACGTTTTAGCCATTATTTCTTCTTTCTCTTCCTCTTTCTCTCCATTCTCTTTCAGGCACTCTTACCATGCATGTTACCATGTTAATGGTAGCCCACATTTCTCTGAGGCACTGTTTTATTTATATTCTTCATTCTTTTCCTCTCTGTTCTTTAGGTGGTATATACTCTATTCATTTAACTTCAAATTTGCTGACTTTTTTTCATCTCCCAGCTCATTTTGAGCCTTTCTCATGAATTTTTCATTTTGGTTATAGCACTGTTTGACTTCAGAATTTCCACTTGGTTTTATTTTTATTTTTTTTAGAATTTCTATCTCTTCATTGATATTCTTTATCTGACACAACATTGTCATCATGTTTTCCTTTAATTTGTTAGACATGGTTTTCTTTAGTCCTCTGAACATATTTTTAATAGATACTATGAAGTATTTGTCTGCCAATACCAACATCTTTGTTCTTCAAAGGCGCTTAATATTGCCTGCTATTTTTCCTACATGTGTCACGTTTTTGTATTGCTGTGCATGCCCCATAATTTTTTATTGAAAACAGAACATTTTAGGTAATATATTGAAACAATTCTGGTTATATCCCTTGGGAAGTTGATGATGTTGTTTATGTCATCATTTGTTTAGTGACTTTAGTTAAACTGATTTTTTGAGGTTAATATTCTCTATATTGTACAGCTTCTAATGTTTCTGCTCAGATTATTTTCCCCTTTTTATTTATGAGCCCAGCTTCCTAGATGTTGCCTCTGCATCACCGTAAGCCAATTATTAGCCAGAGTTTGCATTCAGCCCCTGTGGTCTATTAGGTTTTTACCCTTTAGTCTCGTGGTGGAGCGGGGAGGTGGCTTGCTATCACAACTACCAAGGGAGTTGATGTTTTTGCCCCATAATCTTACAAAGACTAATAGTTTTAAAGTACCCTCTTTGATTTCTCCTCCATAAGTACCACCGTGGGTAAGCACACAGTCTTTCAAACTGCCAGAGACACATGTGACTTTATTTTTAAGCAAGGTTCATCATGTATTGTCCCTGGACTGGAATAGCTTACTGCTCAGCCGGTGTTCAACCAGTGTTCAGGCAGAGGTTGTACTTGCTGCCATGTGTTGAAGCATAGCCATGTGTTGGTAGATCTGTCTTCAGTTTGGAGAATGATTTCAAGTCTGCCCCAAGTCTGGTTCTAATTGCTCTTCAGTAGGTACCTAGCAAATGGGTGTAGAACTTCTGACCCACAGAGTTAACTGTGATTCCAGGAGGGTTATTCTTGGCCATCTCTTTCTGTGGTTCTTTTTGTTAAACATCTGGCTCTTCTGCTATTCTACTTGTTGCTACTAGTATCATGGAGCTACAAATGCCATCTTAATTGCTCTCCACCAAGATGCCCATTGTTTTCAACACCCTTAAACCTGGAATTCCCCAGCTCTGTTCCAAATACAGTCAGTCCTCCAGTACATCTGTTTTTCCCCTGAGCACAACCTCTACACCAACACACAAGGAGCTGGGAGCAAGAATAGTGGACTGCCTCTCTAACAGTAATGTCTCTCTCAATGAGTAGGCACTGGAGCAGAATGGTCCAGTGCCTACTCTGGTCTTCTCAGCTTGTGCCTCCTAGTATGTAACCTGCACACTATTGAGACATGAGCCCTTGGGGCCCCCATAGTCTCAGTCTGCCATACCTGGTGTAGAGCTTCTGCCCTACGAGTATGGGCTAGTGAGGGATGGAAGCCTCAATCATTTTAGCCACACCTGCCCTGAATAGAGATTTTGTAATGTTGGGAGGCAGTGGATGAGAAACAACTGTAGCCTCTCCTGCCACAGGAGAAAAACATTCCCCTATACTGGGAGATTAGGGAAGAGGAGGCCCTCTCCTCATGATAAATAGTTTTGTGTTGCTGTGACGAGATTCTAAGAAACACAACTTGAGGAAACATTTATTTTGGTTCATGGTTTCAGTCCATGATCACCTGGCCTCATAGCTATGGGCTTGCTGTGAGATAGAACACCATGGCAGGGAGTGTGTGGCAGAGTAAAGATGCTCACCTCATGGCAGGTGGGAAACAGAGAGAGATGAAGGAACCAGAGACAAGACAGACCTTCAGAGCACAGCCGCAGTAACCTACTTCTTCCAACAAGGCCCCACCTCCTACAATTTCCAGCACCTCCCAATAGTCTATTCAAATATGAACCCATCAATGGATTAATGCATTGATGGTATCAGAGTCCCCATAATTCAACCATTTCCCCAAAGCCCCATCTCTGGACATTGTTGCATTGGGGACCAAACCTTCAATATTTGAACATTTGGGAGACATACCAAATCCAAACCATAATGCCTCTCTACTCCTCTTACCCTTCTTTTTTCTTGGCTACACCTGCCCAGAATAGAAGATCCAGGGAAGAGTTCTAAATACCAAGCTGGGGAAAATGGTAAGGATCATAATTCAAATGCCACAAACTCTTGCTCATCTCATTGCTCAGTAGATTTTCTTAAATGAATATTTATCCATTTGCTGTATAACCTTTATTTCTGGAGATTTTAAATGGCTTTTTACAAATTTTATGAGTTAAATTGTTGCCTTTACTGAGTGTTTTACTCACTGCCCGTTCTGGAAGCCCCTTCACACTCACACTTAACCTCCATTGCTTTTAGTTACAAATCCATGAGTCACAGCCAACCAAGCACTTAAAGAGTTATCTGGTCTATTCCTTCTGCCTTTGGGCAGGATAATACCTTAGCCAGCCCAGACAGATGAAAATCTATACTGGTTTTGAAAACTTCCAGAGGAAAAACATTTCACAGGCTTCCTTAATGACCTAAATCAGTGCTTAACAACTCTCAGTGCCAAGGATATTTTTCCTTGCACATAACCTAAAATCTGTGCGCTACAGTTTAAAGACCCTTTCTCATCATCTGTCCTGGAGAAGATAGAGAACAGCTGGTCACCATACAACATACTTCCTCTCTGGGAGTGAACTATCACTGTCTTCCTTTGGTTCTGTCACTGGAATAAAAAATCTTAACATTTCCTCATCCTATATTTCAGTTCTTGAACAACCTTTGTGCTCTCTTCTAAAATCGTGTGTGTGTATGTGTGTGGTGTGTCTCTAGTTTTTAAATTATACCTTTTTTTTTAGGAAGAGAGAAGAAATATGTGACAAAAAATTCAGGACATGCAAGACTTTTTATTTCTTCTTTTAAAACTGAAATCCTAAAATGTTAGGTAATACATGGTCCTCCACTGGATCAAGCTCTTAAATGAGTAGGACTGACAACTCTATGCCAGCACAGTGGGTAGTTCAGTGTTTGCCCTCATTTGTACTTGGTATATATATCAGCTGAGCAAGTGAATAAACAGGTTAAGTAGTTGCACTGTGATATTTGTTAGCTCTTACCAACATTCTTGTCAATCAGGGCATTCTATTAAGTACCCGAGGCAAAGAGATGGAAACAGTGTTGAGTTGGAAGTGGACAGAAGGGCAGCCGAGTGTTAACAGAAACACCCGCTCCTGTTTGCAAGTTTGGAACCTATACGTCTACTATCCTCAGAGATGATTCCAAGTGGTAGACAGACTTGATGTTAAGTAACTTTGAATTCTATATGAAGACTCATGGGTTTGAGACTCACATGCGCTGGTGTAATTAGTTCTTTGTTCAGATGACGACATTGTTGTGATTGTTGATGTCCATGACCCTGACTAGTTGCTTTGATTATAAACATGTCCCATGTTTATGAAAGATTTAATACCATAAAGTATTAAAAACACAACCAAACCAAAAAAAAAAAAAGAAATGTATTTGCCTTTTAAACTTAGATGTTGCTAACATGTCTTTTCTAGATCAGGGCTTAGAGCAATCAACAAGCAAAATTGACCAGCTAGAATTTATTGAAATTGGTTTATTTTCACTATATTTATTTTGTACTTAGTTCTAGGTACAGATTTTCTTTTTAAAAATGGATTTAGGTTATTTTTGAAAAAGTGAGCAGCTTAGGGAATAAAATCATAAGCAAATATTGCTTATGGCATACAGGTTGTAAAAATGGTGGGAGGTGGGGACTCCAGAACTGAAGTTTGAGAATCATTATCTAGGCCTCAGCAGAGCACAACAGATTTCTCATTCTGTGGCCTAAAATGAAATTACTAATAAGTGCAGTCTTTCTTGCTTCATATGGTTACTTAAAATTTTAATGTGTGAAAGAAAATTATAGATTTTTAGTATTCACTAAAAAGGGAATATTTTCTCATCCAACCAGTTAGAGTTTCAACTAGACCTTTCTCTTTATAGGTTGTGGCTATTAAGAATAAAAGCTCCTGAGCAATATTCTTCAGAAAATATTCAGAATAAGAATTCAGCTAGCATTCTAGGCTTAATTGAAGGAGGACCTCAGTCATATTTTTCACTCAGAATACTGGATTTATAACATATATATAATGTTATATATACAAATTCAGATTATCACTGTTCTTTTGGCACAATGTGTCTTAGTTGCTCTCTGACAGTTTATATATGTAGATCTAGAGAGTCTAATTCTAAGTAATCTTTTTTCAGACCACTCATGAGAGAGCTATGTGCATATAAAACAAAACACTATACATACACACACACACACACACACATATATATCCTAAGTTATACATGCACTTTCGTTTTATTGCCTCATCTACTTTTTTCCTCTTATGGTTTGAAATCTATATTAATAGTTTTTATGTGTCATGGCTTTCTGTCTGCTAATGTGCCAGATGCCTTTAAATAAGCCAAAATACGTGGAAAATAAAGCTATTTATTTAGTAAATAATTTCACAGATCCTTAGGAAGTGCAAAATCTCTCTGTACCAAATAATTTTTTATTGTTAACTCTTCTAGACAATTCTATGTATGAAGCAGTTTGGTCAATGTAACTAACGTTACCTCAAAGTTAGCAAAATTGAAGGATAGGCTGATTGTGTGGAAAATCAAATACATAGTTGAAGTATTATCTAAGTTTAGATAAAATAAAACAATAGAAACACTGCTGTCACTTAGAAGATGGAGGTAGGTAAAAACAGGATTTTTACCTGATTATTGTGATCAATTGCTCAAATTGATCAAATTCATTGGGTAAGTGTTGGCACGACTTGTCAAGTATGGATATACTCACAGGTTCTCAATGAAATGGTAAGAAGATACAAATGTACAATGAACCAGGATTGATTTGGATGCTACTATTAATGGTTTCCACAATTCTCTCTATTATAATTATTGTGGGATTCACATTTTGAGTTAAATTATTCCAATTTATATTCCACAAGGTGTTTAATTGAAATTATGGAATTATGCTAAGGAGAGAACCTAAAAGTGGATATTTCGTTAGGCCACACCACATGTATACCATGCTGGAGCATCAGACTAAGAACTGTCATCAGCTCATGTAGAGCCATTGTGTAAACTAAAAAGCGCGCTTCCTCCTTTGTGCTTATGCAGCTCCAGTGTGGCAAATAGAATGCAGGATGGACTTCCATCTCCATTTAGTCTCTTTAGTCAGTAACCTACATAACTACGTGGAGCAGAATCAAGGATTTCTAAACCACCAAAAATAGATCTTTCTGTACCTTTTGAATGTTCAACAACCAATATTGTCAGGAGATTCTCTTTAACAGTGAACCCACTACTTTGGCAAACTAGGTCACTTACCTCTATGTTCTAATAACCCCTCTAAATTTTTTCAAAAAAACATTGCTGGTCTCATTTGTGGTGGTGGGGGGGAAGATGAACTGTTATAACAATGATCATTGAAATTTTCTTCAAGGAAAAGATTGATTCAGGACTTGCAATGATTTCATCATTGACCCTGTGGCTCTGGGAGCACAAGCCTCAGATAAGAGCAGAGCTTATGTGGCAATTCAATTTCTAGCAAGTGGAATTACACTATAAATCCAAAAGATGATAATGGTTACATCCATTGAATTAACATCTGTGACAATAAATAAAATAAAAACACCTTTTAATGCAATTTGTTCCACCAGCCCAGGATTCAAATATGATTGCTTTTAAACTTAAGATGTGATTTAAAGATGCATTTTTAGGATTAAATTCTATAGTTCCCTGAAAACAAAATGGGGAAAAATACATTCAAAATATTTTAAGCTGGTTTAGATGTCATCTGGTGTATAATGGATATTCTCTTGTTTTCAGATCATTAGGAGTTTTAAAAAATTTTTCTTACTTAAGCATGAGGAAAAAACAGAAAAAGAAAAGGAGGTGACCTTTAGTTTAGGAAGGCCGAAATTATTATATCATGTGGTATTTTAAACTTGCAAAAATGCAATGTCCTCATCTGGCTTGCTTTGAGGAACCTAGTAATCGATAAATTTGACATTATTTGTATAAAATATATTAAAACAAAAAATCTAAGCTGAATTGTTATTAAATTTGTGCAAATGCAGTCAGTAAATTATAATAGTAAAGCATTATTATGCAAATTGGAGCTAATTTTGCAATATCCCTATCTAATTGTTTACAGTGCAGAAGAATTATGATGCTGTTAAACAGGACAGGATGTTGTGTGAAACAGTGTGTTTTTAATTTGAGCCATTTTTACTTCCTGTGATTTTTTTTTTTTTTTTTAGATATAGTGAGCATGAAAAAGGGATTTTGCATGGAGAAAACAAGGGCAGATGTCTCCTTCATTGTGTACTCAAGGACTTAGCTAATTAATATTTTCCATGTGCTTCAGACACAGAGATGGAGATGTACTCTCTTCAGAGGTGCACAAAGCTTCCTTTTTTCAGTCTTTATGAGATGTCAGGCAGAATAGTCTGCAAAGATTCACTCCAAGGAATATTTTTAAGAGATTTGTTTTGAGATGAAGGGCTACTTCAGTGTGAGGCATCCTAAGTGGTCCTAAGCCTCCAGCTGTGTTCTTAGCAGAGGGGGTTAGAGAAGGCTGCTCACAATGTGACCGCACAGAATTATGTTTGAAACAGCACTTAAGGAAAGGTTTGGAGAAGAAGACAAGACCACTTTCCGTCCAGTGGAGAAATCACAATGAATAAACAGTTTTAGCAAGAGGTCACTGAATGCTGCTTCAAAGGAAAGGCCCTTCATCTTCTCAGATAAGTAAAATTCAGTATCTGGGATTCATTTATGGAGGGCATTCTGTTCCCTGTGGCCCTTACAGTCCTTATTTTATCTTTCTTATTACTCAGCATTTCATATAAGCTAAACTGTCAGCATATAAGCAACCTCTTTGCCAATGAGATGACTCCCCCCCCCCCAAAGCCTTGCCAAGTTTATGAGCCAAGAAATAGCTGAATTATAATGACTGGAACTTCAAAGAGAAAGAAGAGGAAAAGGTATTAAAATATTTTTGTAAAAATCTCTGCCTTAAAATCAGCTGGGGCTGATTGATATGAGAATAGCATAGTAAAATTTCAGGGAGGGCTTTAGTATCTGATGATAAGAAAGTGCCCCCAGGCGGAGCCTTCTTGCCTAGTTATTCTCCATCCCCAGGGCTTATAGTGTGACTATAAAATTCAAGGGAGAAAGCTGTCTGATAAACAGGACTTCATTGTTTCTCTCTTGGTTTAACACAGGTTGCTCCTGCTGAGGTGACCCACAATTTTTTCTTTCTTTTGGTATCTTCTGAAAATCTTCAATGCAAAGTCTCTTGATTGCTCTACCAATTATATTAAAATAAGCTGATTTTAAATTTTGTCTTAATTGTTTAGTAGGTGTGCACTTCATGACCCCTATAAAACTCTTTTCTCCACCCTGAAGCTTTCTCTCTCTACTTTTGCTCTCTTTTTGCAAAACCTGCTGCACAGAAATGACCTCAAACTCAATAACATGTTGCCTCTCCCAAGAGATTTTGCATTTCAACAGAGATCAGAGCTCAAGACTAACAAGACTCATTGCTTTCTAAATTTAGACAGTAGTATTTTACTCCAGATATCCATTATGAATACTGTTTGCTGTTAAAAGAGACTAGATTTAATAGTGACTTAAGTAAGAAGGTTTCTCTCACATTAAAGAAATATCATGATAGGCAGTCCAGGACTTTGGGAGTTCCACAGTCATCAAGGATACATACTCCTTTCACTTTTGTGCCTCTTTATCCTTCAAGTCTAGCTTTCATCCTCAATTTTGCCTCCTGGTGTAGGAGTGGCTGCCACCATCATATTCACATGCAGAGAAGACACTAATGGATCCAATCTAACTGTCCTCTTTCTATAGAGTTTTTTCAGAAGTTCTTCAAATTATTTTTGCTTACACCTTATTGACCATAAATTCTTGCTCAGGAATATCTATGCCCTAAGTAAATTCAGGGTTTTTGATATTAAGAAAAAAGTGAAGGGATAGGGATGTAGTTCAGCAGTGGAGTCCTTGTCTGGCATACACAAAATGTTGGGTTCCATCTCAAGCACAAAAAGGGGGGCATGAATAATTATTGCATAAGCAACTAGAAGTTTCTATTGTACCTCTTAAAATGCAAATTTCCCTGAAGTTATTTATCTATGTACTTCACTTGGGTCTAAGCCCAGTCCTCTTTTGTTAGCCCATTTTTTATCAGTATTTAAAAGATAAATATATGATCATTTGAAGGACCTGAGTTGTAGATAATATATGGAATGAAACATGGGATCCCAAAATCAAGAACGCCGTTCAGTTTTTATTCTCAGCTACCTTGAGAATGGCCAACTAACCATATGTGTGATTGCTCATTAGTCTTTCATAATTAGGCAGCCCTTACTTTTCCATGGTAATGGGACACTAGATTATCATGGATAATGACATACAGAGAAATCAGGTTACACATCCAAATTAAACACCAATTTTCATAGTTTAAAAAATCCCCATTTAAATTATAAGTTGAATTTCACACATGTGAAAATAAGTGAAGAAATCAAGTACTTTTCTAAATAAAATTCAGTGCTTGTAGACAAACCCACACAAAGCAGAAAATTATAGTTTATATAAGCAAAAAAGACAGAAGGAATTCTTTTTGTTGTTTAAAGGAAATTGTCAAGAAAAGTGTCTTAATATTTTAGTGTTGGTGTGAATTATATAGCATTTAGAGATAAACAACTGTGATAATATCTTTTTTGTTTCTCTCTTTTGCCTTTCCCTACTTACTCTAGCAGAGTGGGGTTAATGAAGACCCAAATGGTAAAGTCCAAAAAAGTCAGAGTTAAGGCTGCCAGAAAGCACATGTGTAACGTAACCTGAAGGACCAAAGGAAGACATATGCACATCCACATGTGCACTAGTAGCAATCATGAAACTCTGGTGAACTGGTTATGCAACACCACAGTCTCTTCCTCTCATTCAACTAAGACTTTTCCAGAGATCAGCTCATGGCTTTTGCTCAGCTCAGCTTGAGTGACTAGGGCCTCCTTAGTGGACTATGAACTTGTATTTACACCCTCTGGTTCTAAGTCCCTGCCCTACTGCTTAGAAGTAAAAGGCTTTGGGCATAGGACTAAGACTTTCTGGTCTTCAGTTTCTTTACTCTTAAAATATTTTTACAGGATGCAGGAGATGACATAAGGGACAGACCTGGCACATTGTATTATAGGTATGAGAAATGTCACCTTCCCTGGGTCTATCGCAAGTGACAGTGATGCCCAATGACTGTGTGTGTGTTTTAACCAAACACAGAGGAACTTACACATCCAAAATAGCTATCCTTTAAAGAAGTAACTTTAGAAACCTATATGGACTCCAGAAACACTGAATCTATTTAAAATGTCACTGGACTTTCCCTTGGAAATATTTAAAATACATGCAAGAAAATTATAATGATGTTTTACAAAATACATCTCTTTTTTTGCTGTAAAACAGTATAAACCAGATTGCTCACCTGCTATCCTGATCAGTTTTACTTCCACATCCTTTTTGCTATCTCTCAAAATTAAATGCCCCTTCAAAACATGAAAATTCATCTTCACTAGGATTTTGAAAAGATTCTGAAAGTAATTACAGAAGGAGAGTGTTTCTAAAGCAAAGGTAGCAAAATCAGGAGAATGTCTATGGCCTTCTGGATGACTGTTCTGAAGCCAGAGACTTTTGTTTGGGGATAAATTCTGATGGGTTTCTTTTTGTGAAACAATTATCTCAGTGATACCATCTGTTGAGCCTTCTTGGTTTTGTCAAACAGGAACATTTTCATCAACTCCTCCATTCTTAGGGAGTATGAAAACCATAGAGACCAGCATAGAAGCTTGGAGAGTTTGGAAAAGCTACCCATTTGCATCTCAGGTTAAGGAGAAAGAAAGACAAGGAAGAGAAAACTACAGGAGAATATAACTACAAGAAAATTCTACAGAAGATAAGCACTTCTCCTGTAGGCAAATTGGACTAACCATGTTACTATGTTTACATATTTCTTAGGCATTGTTTCAAATGTTCTTGTTGGTGGCAGTTATCATTGAGCATACACCATGGGTCGACCATCATGTGTATTATTTGACATATGATATTACCTAATGAGTACATCTAACGGAGGTGTCCTTACCAGTCCCTTACAGAATATGTGGATAAATTTTTCCTAAGTAAATGATTTAGGCAGGATCAAATGCATGTCTCTATAATCCAAAGCCAGCAATTTCTCAAATCATACCAAGAATCTACCAGAAACCAGAACCTCACTTGAGATTCAGGCAAGTTCAGATTCAGCTAAGACATTTTCTCGGGAGATTTGGACAACTTGTCACTCTGACTTCTATAAATTCCATCAGGCACCTTTATTATGGCCGATGTCCATCTTCTGAGATCTGAGTAGATGCCTGAGATTGGGCATGGGAACTGTTGGCTCAATGAGGTTGACACCACTTAGTCTCAATGGTCCTACTTAGTACTGTTTTATTTGATTAAGTTCCCTTTTAATATTACGTAAATTTTTCTACATAGGTTTTTAGTTCATGACTGTTTTCTCCATCCCTCCATACCGACTTTTCCTATGCCATGATAAGTTGTCTTTAGGAATTTATTGCATACCTGGTGAATAGAAATAACTGAGATAAACTAGCACTGATATTTACAGATCATGATTGCCTTAGGTTTTCCATGTCTTTTCCCTCTTTCGTCCCACACATTCCTTCTCACTTTTCCTTTGTGAATCAGAGTGAAAAGAACGAGAAAGCCACAGTCTTCCTTCTACCTGACTTCTGACCACATTTACCTACATGAATAGCCTATCTTAATTAGTTTCCTCCAATCTCCATCATAGATATTTTATCAGTGGTTTAGATAACAAGTCCTTAATAGTAGAATTAATGCCTAGCAAAGCATTACACACAGCTTTTAATACAACTGACCAAGTAACTATGATGTACTATTTTAATTCCAACTGACCAAGTAACTATTATGTACTATTAAGAAACAAAAGTCAGATCCTGGTTCCTCCTCTATCTGAATATTGTGGTGTCTTCATTTTGTCAGTTAATATTGGATATAATATATAAGTGTATCATTGAGGCTCCCAAGAAGAGTAGCATTAGAATATGTCTATAGGGACCTTAGCTATTTGATTTATATAATTAACAATAGAAGACTGCTTATTTTCTCTAAGAGACCTTTTTACAGTGTTTGTCTCCTAGTTCAGTGGAATGGGCAAGAACTATCTTTCCAAAGCCACTTCTTAGTCTCCTTTCTATTAGACTTTCCTCCTTCATTCCTCTCTCCTGTCTCCTTTTCTCACCCCCCCTCCTCTAGCTCTGTTTCTAATTCCTTAGGGAAATAATCCAGGGTCTATCCTGTGTGAATTTAGTTTTCAGTTACTCTTTTTGCTCCATGAAAAAAAAAAACTATCACTAGTTCCCCAGATTTTAATACCTAGACAGATGTATATGCTCCATTAAGGAAGAAGTGCTGTGGAATGTGGTATGTTGTGTGCCAAGACTAATTTTCTATTCCATAGATGCTGGTACTCAGTTAGTCGTGGTTTACTGGGCAATTCCCATGTAGCTTTTGCTTAATGTCTGAATAATTGGAGGGAGAAGGACTTTGGTTTGTCTTTCTCCTTTTGTGACTTCCTCTTTTTGCACTTTATTTGAGATTACGAGTGAGTGTGATTTCAGATGAGAAACACTTAACAGTGAGTCAGGGAGATGAAATTTCACTGAGATGCAGAACACAGGAAGAGAAAATGTGTGAAAAATCACGTTGACGGGGTTGTCTTGGTAGCTAGTAAAGCAGAGAGAGGAAATTCCCGCACAGCAGGCATTAATAAAATTGGCAGGCAGGGATGTTGGGCTGTGTGAGAATACTGGTGAGGAATATAGAGATGGAAATCAAAAAAAAAAGAAGCAAAAGACCCTTCTTGTATGGGATTTTCTTTCCCTACATTTATTCTTTAAATGTATTTCCAGAGGAGAATTGTTTTCCTATGAATTTGCAACAATAGATTTAAGAGCACTGTGGTACATTTTCAAACCAAGAAATGAACCAAATATTAGGTAATATTATGGTTTGGTATTTGAGATTTTCTATCCAAAGGCAGTTTTTTAATAAAGAGTAGACATTTATATCTGTGTATACCAAATCATATATGGAAATTCTGATTCCCAAAAGAGGTAAAGCAAGACATGGTCATTACTTAATGAATGGATCCATCATGTATTTTTTTTTTTAGGGTTATTATGACCATCATATTCCACCACCTTTGCTGTCTCCATCATGTATTTCTATAAAAGATGTGACACACAGTCTTTAAGAGCTTTAAAAATACCATTTGACTATCATACAACTTTTCTGGAATTTTTAAATCTACCACATAAAGCAAGCCATTACCATAATAAGTATGGAAGTCCTAGTTCCTTGTTGTATGGGTAACTTACTTGTTTTGTTTGCTATTTATATTCTGTCTTCTACCAGTTTGTAAGATTCTTGGGGCTGGGAGCATAGCTCAGTGATAAAGCACTTGCCTAACATTCACAAGGCCCTGGGTTTGTACCCAAGCTCTCCAAATTGTCTTTACAAATTAAAGACAGTTATAAGATTTCTGTGAGCAGATCATTGTCTGTTTCCTTTATTGATGTGAGTTCTTAGAGGACTCTTTGGCACCCAGTAGGTGCTCTATAAAATAATAATTTACTGAATGAATGAATGATCTTGGAATGTTGGGGAAAGTTTTACCTTATATGAGTAAATGATCTAAGCCAAAGGTGGCAGCCAGCCCAGACTCCTTCACCTAATCCCCTTCATGTCAGTGGCTCTTCTTTGAGTCACTATGTGCAAGAAGGCAGAACACTGCTAGGACAAGCTACTGAACACCAACAACTGTGGTATAGAGCATCTCTAAATGCCAGTGAGTGGCAGGATTACATTAAGAATTATTTGCCTTTAATACATGAAATATTGATGGTGACAACAACTTTAACCTTTACCTTTTAGAAACTTGCACTGAAGTTCCTCCCCAAAATAAGGTTGGTGGCCTGGGAAAGAGTTAGCAGGATCCAGAGATAGGACCCAACAATGTTAGCCTCTCTCGAGGACTTTTTGTTTAGTAGCTGGCTCAGAAAAGGAAAAGCAGCAAATTCTGCTGGAGACCCAAGGCTGAAAATAAATTCCTCAGTTAGAAGTGGAAGGTCACTTTACTACAGTGTTGTCTATCACTCTGAGCTTCCTTCACCTCCAGGGGAAACCATGAACTTAGGCACAGAGTATGCACAAAATGCCTATTTTTGCTCAAGATAACTATTAAAAGAGGGGAAGAAAATAGCCTAAACCCTGTGCCCCATCTTGCACTTGGTTGTGATGGAGAGGAGGGGAGGCGGTCAGCTCCTGCTGTTCTCTGTGGGGTCCCTCCAAGAGCAGTCCTTGTATTAACCACTCCACTGTTTTGTCCCCATCTCATTATCTGTTCTTGTTAAAATCTTTATTATTCATGGATGCAAAAGAATCCCATCATTAACCCATCATAAATATTCATAACACTTTGCAATTGTGTGCATTTCATTTAGCCATTTGGCAAAACTTCTCTGAAGTACCAGAGTTTTAAGGAAATCTGGCTAATGAGACCAGAGTCCAGGAAATGCAGGGTGGCTTTTCTGCTTTATTTTACTTTAACCTGAAAACAAATGCAGAATATAAATAATAATTAAAAGAGATAAGCAGGGAAGGTGTTCACTTGCGATGAAGAGCCACACATTCCTCGGCTTTGTCTTGATTGTGCTTTTGTGTCCAGCAGAAGATAAGGGTAAACACTGAACTCCAAGAGGGGGATAGTGAGGCTGCACTGCTAATGGATTTATCCAGGAGCCTACAAAGGCCAGATAAACCCCCTGCTTTGGTTAACAGGGACCTCTCTTCTCATGTTCTGTATAATTACTGACGTCAGGTTGAAGTGGAGATAAGCGTGGCCCTTTTCTTGGGCTTATTATAGCAGGCAGCCATCCCATTTTTAGTGTTAAGAAAGTATTATATCCATCTCTCTCTGCTCTCCTAATCCAGTTTATCTAAACTGTGCACTCTCCCATCAGTACTGAGAGCCTTTCACAGGAGTAAAAGAAAACCCAGCAAAACTTCCATAGCAGCCAAGTGGAATTGAAATGATGTGCTTCCCCACTGCCACCCCCTCTCATTCAGGGCACACAGATTTAAACCAGTGGGGACATCTTTTGTACCACAAATTCTTTCCTTGAAATGTTCCTTTCCTGCCTTTCAGCTTAAGTATTCTCACCACTGAAAAGGAATTTTTAAATGGTATGAGCTTGTGGAAGGAAATATGTATACCAATAGAAGTCTCTGCCCCTAGTCTATGCTTGTTAGGGATTCTTCCCCACCATTACTGACAGCATCCATGCTCCACGAGGAGTTACTTTTTCAGCATAAGGCTAACAGTGCTGGGAAACATTGGTAACGTTCAAAACTGCTCAGCAAGTTCTGCTTTCCCTGGGGTTTATGCCAAGTAGAAACAAGTTGCCACAAATCCAAGTTTTAGACTGGCTGATAGTGTACATCACTTTGTTAGGGCAGAGTCACATGTTGATGGGGAGCAACCCAGGTTCCCAAGCAGAGGACCAATTAAGGAAAGTTCTCAGTCAGGTCCTGTGAAATTAGAGTCTACCCCCCGCCCCCCCAACACACACCACTATTGATCTTTGAGCTCATTTGCAGTAGTGTTTGGCATTGGTTTCATTATTTGTTGGTCTATCTCAAAGACTCTAATTAGTCTTACTTTTCAAACTCCTCCTCCTCCAAGTGATATGGGATATCAGCAGGGAGAAGTGGCTCTTTCCACTATTGATTTTATATTCAACCCCGTGAAAAAGACTGTATCTTCAACAAAATTAAGTGTGCCATTTTATATAATTCATAGTGTCAATTTAGATGTGACCTTTGAAATATGGCAAATTTCTACAGTATGTAATATATTAAAATTCAAAATCAGGATCTTAAATTCTAGTAGTATTAATTACTCCCTCTGTGCTTCCATTGCTCTTTCTTCACAACCTTCTAATCCTATCATATTTGTTTAATAGACTATTTTGCTTGTAAGGCACTGTGATTCACCCAGGGTAGCTCAAATAATGAGGGCTTATTTAAAGGATGCCTATGCTAATAATGTAGTCATAATCTCATGAAATCCTCAAAATAGAAGCCAGATAATGACCAGGCATTACAGTGGTTGGAACTAGGAAGTGATTCTGGGTTTAAGGAAGCAGTTGATGAAAGCAAGCAATCCAAGTTGAGCTTCGCTGGAAGAAATGTGCCTGAGATACATTCTGCATGTCTGCTGCTTTTTTGTCTCTCCTCCCTCATTGCCTTCTGACTCATTCTATTTATATTACCTCCCAAGAGGAACACACTAATTGTCCTGGGTAATTACTAAATAAGTAAGAGGAGAGCTGTTTCCTTTTACAGGATGCTGACTGGTCTGTGTATTGGCTGCCTTTGGGTTAGGTGCCTGCTCCCTGTCCAATCAACTATGACCATGAATGAGATGACTTGATAAATTACATGGCTTTCAACTGTTTTCCTTCTTTTTCTTAGAAGGGACTGTGCAGATGACAAACTCCACAACTGATATGTACAACTTTATAATGACTAAGAGTTTTACCTGGGTGGGGCTGGTCACCTATTACAACTGCACAATGCTTAGCATAGGTTCTGGCATATAGCATGTGCTCCAGAAATTATGGATAAAAGAAACTAACGAGTCTTTATATTCTTTCCTGGGGCTAGTTTTGGGTGAAGTGAAGTAATTTGCAGCATGCATGTGATTTGATATCATTTATTTGGCAGCAGTAGGAAGTTACAGAGTGTTCTAGATTCTAAGACATAGTGTATTCCATTTTTCCTCTGCCCCTTGCAGAAGATATTTTTTTTCTTTATAAGAATCAACCTATTGTGGTAAAATCAGCAACTTAATATGATAGGGCATAAGGGCTAAATCTTTTTTTTTTTTTTTTTTTTTTTTTTGGTACCAGGGATTGAACTCAGGGGCACTCGACCACTGAGCCACATCCCCAGCCCTATTTTGTGTTTTATGTAGAGACAGGGTCTCACTGAGTTGCTTAGCACCTCACCATTGCTGAGGCTGGCTTTGAACTTGGGATTCTCCTGTCTCAGCCTCCCAAACTGCTGGGATTACAGGCGTGTGCCACCACACCCAGGTTATCCTTATTTCTTGAAGAAAGATTTGATTGTGTTTGGGGGGCTAATTCTAGAAAATTACATATGCCTGCTGTGTATAATAACCAGCCATATTGAGGTTGATACCTTTGCTTTATTCTATGCTCTCTCTTTTGCTTCTTCATAGCATTCTGGGGAATTTTGGTCAATATTTTGAGAACCCATCTTCTTCTCCTTCCTCTCTATGGAGCTGTCAAAATTGAGGCTGTTGCAGTATAGTGTGTGTGTCTGCCTTGAGTAGTTTAGCAAAGGAGGCTGCTATCCTCAGTACACAGAGTGGGTAATGAGTCTTGTGGGCAGGATTGATGGTAAGAGGAAGAAAAAAAAAGTTGAACTAAGAAATGAGAACAGCCAAACAGATTCTAGCTAAAACTGATTCAGCCTGCTAATGAATCCACTAGCTAGTACTGAATTGTTGATACTCTCCTCACCTCTCAAATCAAGTTAAAAAATTGATTCCATGCCAGTTACAAGGGGCAGAGCTGTCACTTACCAGGGAGATTAACTTGCTTTGTTGAATACTGACAGGAACCAGAGAAGGTCAGGACCCACAGAGAATGCAGGGCACTCTAATTCATGGTAACCTCAAAACCTGAACTAAGAGCAAATCAAGGGTTTGTAATTTGCGCCAGCATCCAGTTCAATCTAGAGAGTGAATTTAAGGAATTTCCAAACTGACATGAATTTTGATCACTTCTGGGTATTCTGGTGCACAAACTGGTCAGATCTTGGAAGGTGCAGGTCCTCGTCCTCAGACTCTGTGTATTCTCAGACTCAGCCAGCTAGCCCAATCAGAAGAGTGTGGGGCCCACGTTGGTGGAATGATGGCTCTGCCTGGCCTCAGGACATTGGGCACCTCTGCAGGTGGGGAAGTGAGCAGAACTGAGGAAAAGACAAGGATCCAAATGACCAAATGATGCTCCCTGCCACAACAGATGGTTTTCCACTTATAGCTGGGGTTCTGGAAAATTCTCCAGAGCATGATCAGATATGCAAATGCTACCAGGGCCATCCTCCAGCATAATTCCTTTTAACCATCATATTTTTAAAAAAATATTTTTTAGTTGTCAATGGACCTTTATTTTGTTTATTTTAAGTGGTGCTGAGAATCAAACTCAGTGCCTCACACATGTCAGGTAAGCACTCTACCACTGAGCCACAACCCCAGCCCAACCATCACAATTTTGCCCTGGGGCTTTAGATGTTATCAGACTGATGTTCAAATGTGTCTAAAGTGACCCTCAGTGTTCTTTCAAATACCACATTGCACAGACAAAGCCAAGAAAAAAAAGATGCTGCAAATACACAAAATAGAGAAAATGTGAAAGAGAGTGACTGTGTTGTTTTGGAATATGGGGAAATTGCTGAAAGAAGTGACAATACAAATTACAATTGGCCCTCTACATCTTCAGGATTGAAGATACTTGGGGAAAAAAATGCATCTGTACTGAACATGTATACACTTCTTTCTTGTCATTATGCCTTAAAAAATAAAACATAACTATTCAAATATCATTTACATTGTGTTAGGAACTGTGAGTAATGTGGAGATAACTTCAAGTATAGGGTAAGATATGTGTAGGTTACATGTAAATACTATACCATTTCATGGAAAGGACTTGAGTAATCAGATCTGAGCATCTGCAGGAGTCCTGGAACCATACCTAGGGTTGACTATATTCTTTTAAATTTTTCCTAATTTTTATAGATAAATTTGAATATGAACAGAAGACGAGGGATACCTTGAGAAACTAAAGATATTACATGTGAAAAGTCTACTCTTATGATTAAAAACACTGACTCACAAATAAGAAAAATTTGGGAAGTTGCCCAGTGCCTTTTTCCCAATTACATTGCATTGGAAACTTCCTTAAAAAGGGATAAACATGTCATTTGTTTTTGCTTCAGATGGAGCTCTTAAGATCTTAGGAATGTAAAGTAACAGACAGGGGGGCCTCTGTCCAAATCCTGGATCAACTCAACTCTTGTTCTTTCTCTGGGCTACCTAAGTAAAGCAGCTTTCTTCTTTCTGTTTCTCTAGGGAAGAATGATGACAACCCTCCTTTCCAGTTAATTCTTCCCCTGCTTGTTGGAAAAAGCCATTAGTTTATGTTTTATTCTTTATGCCTGTGAGATCTTGGGATGAAATACTCTATAAGCCACAAAGCCTATTACTATTTTAAGTACCTGCATCTTCCAGGAGAAGGAACACGCTGGCTCCCTGCAGGAGAAATAAATGGAGTCAGCTTTCAGGCTGGCACACTGTCTTTAGTAAAAAATGAAGAAAGACATGGATCGTCCTGTTCTGTCCACTGTAGAAAACATGTTCCGATCAGTAAAGCAGAGCACAAATTTAAGAGGAGTTACTTGTTCCACACTCTGGGCTACACCATTTTTTTTCTTTCTTTTTTCTTTTTGGTCAAAAAGAACAAACTCAACACAAAAAGGAGCGGATACTAGGATAAGGGTAATGATAAAATGCATTTTCTAAGATGTGTGTGAGAAGAAACTTGCTCTTTCTCTTATTTTAGGGCCTTTTTTTCATGGCTGTGAAAGCAAGAAACTGACTGGCTACCCACATTTCAAATCACACATGCAGTTTGAGGGAGCACCTGGCACTTGTGAACGAAACAGCAGGCAAAAATATTTTGTTCTATTTTCCCATTGTAATCTCTCTTCAAGATTTTTTTTTAATCCTTCCCTTTGTGTTCTTGTCAAGATTGACAAGCATCCGTGTGTTACCAAGTGACATGAAATTCTTGCTTGAATAATCATGACTAAAATTCAGGATATTTCAAAGCGAGTTATTGACTTGGAGAACCACCCACTAGATTGAATTCTTCTGAATTAACATTGACTGACAGCATCAGGGGAGATGGTGCTTCTACCCCAAATGGTCAGATCCACCCGTATATGTCCCTGCCACAGCTCTGATGCTGGTATCTTCACCCCAGGACTGTTATGACATAAGTTGTGTAGATAGAAAGGTGTTTCTCATTAATATTTTAGAAAACTCCATGTTTGGGAATTAAACTCTGAATCAAAAAAGCAGACGGCAAGAAAAGAAACTGAAAAGACTGGTTTCACTTGCAGCTTGTTCATCTTCATTCAGCATGGACAAGAACCAGTGCCACTGTCAGTGAGATGACAGGACTCATGGGACATTAAGATGGGAACAAGGGGTCATTTTTAATACAAAGTAGAGTGAAATCACGTTTCACTCTCTTCATATACTGAGGTTTTTGGAAAGAGTGTGGCAATCTCTGATGGAAATTGTTGAAAAGGTCATTACATTGGGATAGGTTGAGCAGGAGGCCTTTCATCCCTTACTTTTTCCCAATTCTAGGAAATGGCTCCAGAAATTCTACATAGAAGGGCTTAGAAACTTCATTCTGTTAGGAAAGAAGGATGTAGGGACTTACCTGGGAGTAGCCTTGACACATTATGGTTTAGATATGAAGTGTGTTCCGAAAGCTCCTGTATTAAGGCAGGAATACTCAGAGGTAAAGTGATTGGGTTGTGAGAACTGTGACCTAATCAGTCCATCCTAGTTTGAATGACTGGGTGGTAACTGTAGGTAGGTGGGGCATAGTTGGAGGAGGTGGGTCACTGGGGGCATCCTTGAGGAAGATGAATTCCTTGTGGCTCCTTCTCCCTTGCCTTTTCTCTCTCTCTGCTTCCTGACTCTGCCATGAATTGAGAATATTTCCTATACAAGGCCTTCCACTATGATTTACTGCCTCATCTTGGGCCCACAGCAATGGAATCAGTCATCTGATTGACTGAGATCTCTGAAACTGTGAGCCCCAAATATACTTTTCCTCCTCTAAGTTGTTCTTGTCAAGTATTTTGGTCATAGTGATGCAAAAGCTGACTAAAGCATCACAGCAAGCCCACTGTTTTTAAGTAGATACCATGTTTGTTTGTTTTTAAAGATTGGCTTGGCTATTCGTCTCTTCCCCAAACCAACTGAACCCTTGCTGATGTTCTTAACTGATTCTTTGGGCGAAGTAATTCCCTGCCTTTAAAAAATTGTATGAATTTACATATCACTTGTATTTTTAAAAAGACACACAATTGATTCAAATTTATGGATCAGGGGGTCTAGCATTACAACTCCATCTTAAATATGGGCACACATTTGTATTTAACCACTTTACAGTAATACAGCAGAACATATCAAACTGAAACCTGACAGAAAATATTGGCCTGATTAGCTATTTATAATGATTTTCAGAAGTACTTATTTTCCAAAGGGAAAATTATAATGCATTTCACAGCATTTTTGCCAATGTTTTCCTGAAGGATTGGTTAGGTTATTAGCAGAATATGAATATAAGTTTGCAAACCATCTCTAAGAAACTGTTTTGCAAACAGTTCCTAAGAAATTGTTAGAGTGGTTAATGAATGATTTACCAGAACTACCTTAACTTTTTAAAATGGCACTTAGATTATGTTATACATTCCTATAAGAAATACAAGATTCAAATACATATATGCATGTTTTATTCACCAAATGCATGAAAATCTAGACTCTACAATATCAGCTATAATTTGTTCTATACAACCCCTCAGATGACTCAGGCATTCTAAATGCTTTGTTACTGAAGTAAGTGTGGTTCATGCGATACTGCCCATTGTCCCATCTATGATCCAGCTTGCTTTCCTGTTAGAGTACGCAGCAGCATTTATTGAGAACTGCCTCTTAATCAGAAGTTTACAGGCATTTTCAAATTATCTTACCCTTCACTTTTGCAAGTTCTGTACTATATCTCACTTCCCCCATCTCTGATGTAGCCTTCACCTTTACTGAGATTCTGGACAGGTCACAATTTGGTGTAAATACAGTATCAGCTTCAGGAGCAACTATCCGATTATTCTATAATGTGAAATCTGAAATTGTCATCTTTTTATCACTTCTCCTATTTCCTTAAGGGAAAACGGTGATTTCTCTGGACCAATATCTTCAAAATTTGTTTCAATGACACTCAGATTTTGTCTTGGGTTTTCTCACTTTCAGTCACCTTTGCAGCTACTGAGAAAATTTGTCTCATACATTTCCCCATACTCTTAAGGCCTACAATTTTTAACTCACCAAGATTTCCCAAGAAGCTATTAACCTAATTTTAACTATTTTTAAAAGGTGATTTAACTCAAGCTTCCTAATCTTAAAATTCCCAACTTTTAAAAATTCACTTATTTAAACAAAAACATATATCTCCCCTATTATTTATGTACAGTATAAATGCTTGAATTTTATATTTACTCTATAAATCATCACTGTTATGCTTACACATAATGCCTTATCTTGTAAACTTTAAAGTACAGATTATAAACATTGCTCTGTATAGCACTGACTGAGCACAATGTCATGATCACTTAAATGCTGTTGATGATGATGGTGAAGATGGTAATGATCACATAATGCTGTTCTGGTCAGAAAATGTCACATAGGTAGTCCAGTATGCTTTCTTTTTTAAAAAATTTTTAATGTGAGTTGTTTCTTGTCCTATAAAGCTGTCATTCTTCATTAGGAAAAGAAGGTTACAGTAAGTTATAATTAGTGTTTAGTGCCCTATCAAATAATTAAGTATAATAAAAAGCTCTCAATGAGCTTAATGTTAACATGGTGTAATTAAAGCCAAGTCTTGAAATGCATTAGGTGTCTGTCAGATATTTGATATTTTTCCCTCTACAGATGAAATTCTCAAATTGTGCTTATAACAATGTCATCATCAAAGGCAAAAACACATATCACTTGAATGCAAAATGGGCTTTGCAGTGTCCAAAAAAGGGCAGAACCCAGAAAATCAAACAACAAACATCACTTCTACAGCCCCGTTATGTACAGTAAGAAAACTGAGTCCTAAAAGTATTGTGACTTGCCCAAGGTCACACAGTGGAAAACTGATGCCTCATTGGCAGTAATTATTGAGGTGTGGGGTTATGTTGAAGTGATTGTGATTATAGTTAACTATTTCTTTCTGAAGTGTAAAAGTTTGCTAAGAAAATGTTTATTTGGTCTTTTTCTTGATAGGGTGAAAAAATTTGTGCAAAGTCAAAGAATGTAATTTGTGTGCAACTCCTGTCTTATTTAAGTTGTTTTAGGATGCAGGGCTTGTCAGTGTGACTATTTTAAGGCTCAATACAGAGGCAAGGATGAAATCTCACCATTCTCTCATCAGAATATCTGGAATGTGCATAGATACTTGGCCATTTCTAACCCTGCATTCTTTGAGCTTCCCAGGCCTTCTCTTTTGCATGTCGTATTATCTTTTTTGTCCACAAAGATTTTGAAAAATCAGCGGAGTACAAGTAGCCCCTGAAATAAAGGCGTCATTCAAGGAACAAAGAAGTAGAAGGAGGGATCCAATTAAAATGATGAAAATCTTTAATTTTTATTTAGGTATACTTGTACGGACACGTGTATATACAAATACAGATTGTATGGGTTTGTTTGTGTGTGGGTTTTTTTTTTTCTTTTACATTTTCTTTTACGTTTATATAATGTCAGCATTTCAAAACAGCACTCGATGAGTAAGTGCAAAGAAACTGCAAAGCAGGGCAGTACAAGCACAGGACCACACGGATCTGGACTTCACACCCAGACGCACACACAATGAGTGGCTTCAATGGGGTGTCAAGGGTAAGCATGGAAAGCGGATTGACTCATGGGTAACCTCCAACATGCCAGCATCTATTAAACTGTACAGACAATGGGAGCAAGCCCATTGTAGGGAGATTTGTCTCACATCCTAGCAGCTCTGGGGCAAGTGCATGGGAAAAACTCAGTGATGCCAAACCAGAGACAGACCTGCCCATTCACGGCTCTGAAGGAAAATAAAATGTGGGAGGAAGGCGAGAGACAAAAAATAATAATAATAATTTTTAAAAAACATAAAAAGTTGAGGGGGTTGTAAGGCAAACCAAGGTGTTGGTGGAGGTGGTTTTCAAAACAAAAGCCAGTGACCACAACTTTTGAGAGCAATGAATGGAAGGGGGGAGCTAAAAACTGTTTTTCTAATTTTTTGAAACTAATAAAAATGGCTGCAGCCGTTGCTAAGGCACCGGAGAAAAACAGAGTCCCTGAAAATCCACAGGTATAGTGTGACTCTTCCTTTCACAATGACACAGAGGGAAACAGCTCCCATTTAATCTTCCTAAAGGGATTGGTTTGCAACCTTTCCCGTGCCTGAGCTGCACTTGATACTGACAAGACTCTTCCTGGGAAAAATAAAACAGTCTATGAAACAACCACAAACAGAAAACCAAACCAAAGTACAGAACCATTACTAAATTCTCTAAAACTTTTCAAACCACATGCTTAGGGTAGGGGAGGACCATAGGGCTCCAACATCAGACCTTGAAAACATTGAGGACAAAATATTGGTCAAAAAAGTCATGTTGTTCCAGGTCCCAAGATGATGGAGTCTTAAGCTTAGGTGGGCGATGACCACATGAGTCCTGTATATGGAGCAGTGTCTCAGCCATTTGTGACTTTTCTCAGCCATGTACACACTGGATGTTTCAAAGCCTCAATGCATGTTTTGTATCCTGAAAGTCTATTGTTCTCACTTACAAAAGACATAAGAATCAAATTAATACTTTATTATCAAACACTATATACAACAGAGGTTGCTAATAATACAGAATTTAAAGAACGCATTTTTTTTTTAAATGTTTTACTTTTCTTTCCTCTGCCACCCAAGAAAGTACAGTACAAAACAATAGTCTAAACTAACACGAACTGTTACCTGGTCTATTACAGGATACACGGTATCCACTAAACAGACAGATCCTTATTTCCCTGCTTCATGTTGCAAAGCCCTTGGCAACCAGGGGCAAAGGTCGCTGGGGTTTGACCAACTGGGGCTGAGGGGCAGTCATGGCTGCCCTTCAGGCTTTCGAATTGTTTTTTAAATTAAAAGCTGCTACAAAGTTACATGACATCCTCCTAAGCCCCCAGAGGATTGTAACACCACCACAAAAGGCCACCAGCGCTTTTTGGACAAGATGAAAACTGTCTGACACCAATCACCTTCTTGAAAACTCCATGGCAAGAGCATTAGCTATGATTATGTCATTTATAGGTTGAGAAGCATATTGTCTACTGGTGTGGATAGTCTGGCTAATTTTTTTAACTTAATTTGTGGTGGCACAATAGTGAAGTAAAAGGGTCTAATTTCCCTGTGAAAAATGAAAGACAATGGCAGAGAGGGCCATGAGTAATTATTTCATTATTTGTTAGAGACAAATGCTAGAAAAACCACAGAAGTCACCATTTCTAAAATGAAATTAGCACTGCTAATGTAGTTATGACTAACTGGAATCATTACAGGATTGTTTGATTTCCTTGGCTATAGAACATGCAGTATTATTTTCGTTCCGCCTATTGATCCATTTTAAAAGGTATCTGTTTTTCCCTCTACCCAAATCCCACTGGACCAACAAGCCTGTAACTATTAATAAAAAGAATAGGATTTCTGGATACTACTGAGAGTATTGAGCATATAAATAGTTAAAGGAAAAAGGAATAGAATGCTGTGGACTTTTGTTTCAATGAAATGGTGGGTGCCTTCTGTGATAAGATTCTGCCACTCCAGAGAAGTTCCTGATGTTGGGGAGAAGGGTTGATTGTATCTGCGAAGCTGGCAACCCCACTCACAAGGTTCCAAGTGAGAACAGACTCAGCAGTAACATCTACTCCAAACCATCAGGTAAGCCCAGATTACATTTCAACATGTGTACAACTCTCCAGGGTGCAGTACATTTACAGCTGCCTTTCATTCACATTTTTTTTAAATTCAAAACTACTCACAATTCTAAGCGAATTTCCATTCATGAAGTCCGGCCATAACATGACCCCCCCCCCTTTTTTTTACATATACATCTTAAAAAACGAATATATAAAAATCCTTATTTTGCTGGAATGCTTTCAATTTTTCACATTTTACATGATCATTGCATTTATTGACTTGCTTAATTATTTTGAAAGGCATGGTTTCTATTGACATGTCGTGCAATAGCATAAAAGGCTAGATCACTTTCCATTGGTCTGACACTTCTCCCTGTCTAGGCTTTGGAGTTTAAAGTTCATGACAGTCCCACCAGTAGAAACCCCAAGGCTCACATTTCCTAGTAACCAACTGGAAACATCCCCTGTTGGCCATGCTAAGGTTCCTTAAACAGGGTCATCCTGTGTTTATTCTCCTTCTGCCCCACCCCCACAATGAAACAAGATAGCCCCCATATTTCTAAATGTATCAAGGGATACCACTTTTTCTCACAAGTTTAAATAGGACAAGCATATATACTCACTCTCAGCATAAAGTATATCTAAATAATGTATTTTCTATTCTAGTGGATTTTTAAAAAAATATTTTGTTAAAGTCTTTGGGACTCCATCTTGTTTATCTCCCGCAGATAAACACGTGTTCCCCCTACGCTTTAGGCTGTGTCAGAAAGGGAAAGAATATAAAATCAACGCTTGAATTCTTTTATTCCAACTTTGGAATTTCTATTCCGAATTTCCCTTTAGCCCTCCCAAGTAGTGCTGACTGACTCTCCTGGTGACAGGGGTTTTTGTCCAAAGCCCCCTGCAGTTGTGGAGTGTGGAGCAAAACGTGGGCATTGGGGTGGGAGTCGGGAAAAGGCCACAGCACACTGGCGCTCCAGCAAAGCCAAATCACATCTCCTCTGGCCACTGACATCCTTTCCTTGGTACATACCATCCCCTAGAGGAGCAGCCAAAGCTAATCCACTCTGTAATCATCAACCCTGGCTTGTCAGCCTTGGGGAAGGTCACTTTATTCATAAAAATGCCTCTTTGAGTTTCTAAAAAAAAAAAAAAAAGTTGTAGCACCATGGTGATCTGTATTCAAAGGAAAAAAAAAAATCTGGTGCGCACCGCCCAGTTACCAAAAAAATTAGAGGCACTCACACATACACACCCCCACCAAACATAGTTTGCTCTGTTTTCAAACTTGTTCTCTGTTAGCATTCCTGTACCCAACCCGCCTCCTGGAAAAAAAGGCTTCTTTTACAGAACACAAGTTTTGCTGTCAAGAATGCTTTAAGACAGTCATATTTTTAAAAAACCTAGTGTCTCAACCTTTTAGAAGCCTGTTCATTTATATACTCCTAGAGGAAAGGTGTAATATTATATCTATTCTTAATACTTCCCCTCTGGACCTGACATGGTGACATGATGCCCTGCATGATCATCTTACAGTCCTGAATGAGAAGGCATAAATATTGTATAGGAGAGTGAAACCCTCCCGGGTCTGGCCATCATTGGCTGCATCTGCCACTATTCTTCCTTGTCCATATACCTTCGACACAGTGTGCTAACGGAAGTGAATTCTTAGAGGAGAATGCACAGGAGCTGATGAACCACTGGTGTCACTACGACAATTTGGCATTTTCACCTGGAGTCCATTTAATTTGGAAGGGGTGAGAGAAGTCAAGGGCAAGGGCTGGGGGTGGGGTGAGGGAGGCAGCAACTAGTTTATTTAGTCCCCCCAACCCCAAGTTGTTGCTTAGAATTCAGACTGAAGGAAAGAAAACAAAAATCTGACATCTGCCAAAAACCAATAACAAGTCCCTCCTTAGGATGAGCAGTTAGGTGGATCTCTGGTGTTCCAAGACCCTGATGTTTTCTGTGACAGGTGACGGGAGGAGACTGTGCTATAATGTCAAAAGCATCGCCAGGAGGAACAGTAGGATTGCCAAAAGGCGGCTGGGTATCCTTGGTGTTTGTGCCGCGTTCTCGCCGCGGGATGGCTCGGCTGACTCATGTACGGTGTCATCTGTTCAAATAGAAAGCACACATTCCAATGAGATTTCACATCCTTAATAACTCTCTTGCAGCAGCCTGCTGTTAACAGACCTCGCCACCCTCTGCAAAGTAGGGTAATGAACCTTGTGCCACCATTGACTTTCATGTCTGCATAATCACTCATTATTTACAGCAAACAAAGGAGAGGCAGAGAAAATTGGACTTTCTTGGCAATATTAATACTTTCTTTTAAAATTGAGGGGAGAGATTGTGCATACACTATAACCTTTGCCAAGTGAGCTACTTTGGTTTGCTAGCAGACACGCCTTGCACAAACTTGAAATACCAAATGTATCTTTTCTGTTTAAGATGCCACAGGGAGGAAAGAAACGTGTTGGAGAGCATAGGGGAAGAAGGCAGTTATGTTGGCATATTAGTGGTTAACCAGAATGGGCCATTCATTTTCCTCTTTTTAGTCATTTCATAGGATTAGAGTTGAATGCTTTGTTGGCGGGTGCCGAGTTAAATTTTCAAATACAAAAAATTAAATGCCAAAACAACGGCATTTTAAATAAACTATATGTAATCCCCAGTAAACTTCAATAAACTGGTACCCACTGGTTTGCCTACAATTAGGAATCAATTATGCTGCTATTTCCATTGCAGGCCCTGTATTTCCAGGATTAAATTACTTGAACTTGACTATTTTTATTTTTATCAGGCTGAAG
This sequence comes from Xerus rutilus, assembly GCA_028644305.1. Classification (NCBI taxonomy): domain Eukaryota; kingdom Metazoa; phylum Chordata; class Mammalia; order Rodentia; family Sciuridae; genus Xerus; species Xerus rutilus. The sequence continues at coordinate 77,580,360 of CM053405.1, forward strand.
CTTGGCACATAAATTATCAGCATGGATGCAAATTTTCTTCTAAATAAAATGGATTAAGTGAGTTAAGCTTCTTTTATTTAGCTATAAAGTGTTCTACGAGACTGCCTCTGACTTTGGATAGCCTCCCTGATCTGCATGATTAACAGGCTTAACTCTGAAATGGGAACTTTGCAGTAATTAGTGCCAAAAGATAGATGGAGGCTTGCCCACGGGCTGCGCTATTTTGTAGTATGGCCCATCTTCTTCCTTCCACCTGGTATCACTTGTGCTTTTAGATAAATGACCTCTGAATGACATGCTCCTGGGGCCAACAGTAGTGATCCTCTGTGTAGATTTTCAGAATCCTGTAGGAGCTCAGCAATTGCCAAGAGGGGTTCACTCAGTGGTCAATCAGAGAGCATGGTATGTAATAAGTGAGACTCTAGTGACTATTACCAATTATGTAAACCTCAAAAGATAATCCCCAAGGATCCCTGAAAGGCCCACCTTAAGCCCCTTACTGGATTAACTATCTATTATTTTTTTTCCTGGTTTATTCATATTACTTTATTGTTTGTATTATTTTTTAAATTAATTTATTTAAATGCATTTCAAGTCATAGTACATATATAGAACTCAATGTTTCCACTATCTATTATTTTAAACTCATTTATATTTTCCTACAACATGACATGTCACAATAAGGACACTTTTTCTTGCTGGGTATAGTTCTTTCCCCTAAAGTGACCTCTTCATGCACACAGGCTAGCACCTGCTCCAGATATGCTGGTTTGGGATGTCTCTGCTCATCACATCCATTCCTCATGTGAGCTAAGAGAGATGTTTTCTCAGCTGGGCATCTTCTGCCTGCCGCTCTCTGATCACATTAGCCTGTCCTCATGTAGATGCCGCTCCATCTAATTTGCTCCCTTTTCCTGGACCTTAGAAAACCTACATGGAGTTGTTTTAGCTTAGGAGACTGGAAAAGGTTAGGAAGCCAGAATGGGAAGATAAATGATGAAGAGAAAAATGTGTATAGTTCTGCACAGGGTAGCCAAGTACTTGCAGACCCTCCTTTTTATCTGCTCTTTTTCAGCCTTGCAAATGCATTAAGTCTACAGTTAATAGGAGGTAGAAGACCTTTAATATCCCTGGAATTAAAATTCAAATAACTTCCCCAAGAGCACCAAAATGGTCTCAATCAAAACAATGGAGTACTTTAGGCTTAATTTTGCAAGAACTATAAACCCTGAAGATTCCAGAGTACTTTTTTTTTTAATAGTACAAGAGATTGAGCCCAGAGGCATTCTACCACTAAATTACATCCCCAGCCCTTTTATTATTATTTTTAAATTTTCAACCAGGGTCTTGCTAAGTTGCCCAGGCTGCCCTCAAATTTGTGATCCTCCTGCCTCAACCTCTCCAATTGCTGGGATTATAGGTGTGCACCACCACACCAACCCAGAGTTCGCTTAAAAATATTGCTTATATTTATACACCTGAAATTACATCATCTATTGTGTTCTTCTCCACCTTATTCTTACTAACATATTACCTAATCTCTGCTTAGTGTGGAACCAAAGCAGCTCTTATGTACTCAGTGTGAACATGAAGGTGACCCTTTCACTGCTTCCTGTCCCTTCCAGGTACTCAGCAAGTCCTCGTCATTACTTGAGGCCCACTCAGCACAAGACATGGTGAAAGGGCCTCACAGGAAAATTGAGAGGAAGGCTTTCATGTTTCATCTAAAGTGAAGCATGAGGCTTAATGTGCCTTTCAGTCCTCTCATCATGGACAATCTGTTGTACGTAGCCCTTTTACAAGCAATCAATGAATATATATACCATCCTGCCCCCAAAGGGGAAAACCCATTTTCTTAGGGATGATTCTTTCATTATTCCTGCAACATGATGTTCTGCAGTCAGGATTCTACAAACCAACCTTTGATTAAAACAGAGGCTCAATGATGGGAGCCTCTATGGCCCCAGAGGGTGAAATGAGAAACTGGCTATCCTTTGGGTAAATCTGAGCAATTTCAGAATTCTAAGGAAGAATTCATAAGCAAAATCTATCCTAATGGAAACTACATCTAATTTCTAAATGTGGGAGAATTTCTAACACATAACAGTGAACATTATTTGGAAGAACATGTTCTTCTTCAGAAGCCAAATCAAGTCTTGTCTCCTGGCTACAGGATTCCACCACACAGGGGTTTCAATGGTTAACTGAGAGAACACTAGCAATATTTTGGAGCACATAATGTGGCATATGTCTGCCCTGAGATCATCCTGCATCCCTGATGATAGGAAACTGGCAGGCAGAGTGTTGCAAGCAAACAACAAAGACAAATACATTCCAAAGACAGGTGAATTAGTACATATTGCTGAGAACATGCAGTGGAATCCTTTCAGACTTGATGGATTCAGAAAGTCTGCATCAACATCCAGGGCTTGGGAAAGGTGAATATCCATTCGCTCAACCAGTTAACACAGTGGGGAAGTGCTCCAAGGATGAATTTTGTAAGGTATAAGGTGACATCCTCAAATTTGTTATTGTATTCATACTACCAGGGACTGTGGCTCAACCTCCCTCACATTTTTAATGAAGATGCTCACCAGCAAGCCCTTAAATACAGTCACAGCTGTCTCAAAGAGCTGCACACACAGCTACACTGTACTCCCTAGTACCCAAGCATGTGCACGCACATGCACTCACACTCTCCACTACATTCTTAAATTTTTGTAAACTTTCATCAGTTACATGCTCATAGATTTGAAGCTGTTATGAATTTTAAATGATCACTGAAAGCTTGTTTCCCCAAATTTTGACAGTGAAGTATGCTCATGTATGAAAGTGTCTTAATGCCTCACATCTTATCATTAGTTGAATTGAAACGTAATTTCCCTAATAGCAGAATAGTCCTCAGTATGCCTCCTCTTTACCAGAGAAAAACATGCAGTATGTGGGTTTTTAAATAGCCTCTTGCTCTCTAAACAGGCAATGGTAGTTTACTTGGAAATGACATGATGAGAAAGATATGTCTTCATTCTGAATGTGTATCAAGAAACATAATCCCAGGCAAATTTTATTTATAACATGCCCAACTCTTCTAGTTACTTTATTCTCGACTTATTGTCAAACGCAGGAGAGCAAAGTCATCCTTATGAACATCTATACCTTTAGCAATGATAAAGAATACTGATTTTATTTACATATACATATTGGAGCCAAGAGATCTGAATATGAAACCATCTAACTAGCTGTGTGGCCTAGACAGATCTTCTCAGTCATAAGAGGAAGAATATAGACTCTATAGTCTTTTTTTAAAAAAATTAATTTATTTATGGTACTTGGGATTGCACCCAGGGGTACTTTATCATTGAGCTACATCCCCAGCCCATTTTTATTTTCAGGCAGGGTCTTAAGTTGCCCAGGCTAGCCTCAAATTTGCAGTCCTTCTACCTAAGCCTCCTAAGTAGCTGGGATCACAGGTGTGTGCCATGACACCTGGTAACTCTATAATCTTTAAAAGGGATCCCATTTGATTTGCAGCTCCTATGATGGCCCACATCCTTGAGCTTGTGAGGAGCCTGGTACCTTGAAAGTCACAGTAATGCTTTCAGATTTCTAGGACACAATTAAAATGTCTCTGTGTCAGCACTTATTACTTGTAACTTTCTAAAGCAGCTAACTGATCCCTGGGGAGCCACTAAGACCTCTGAAAGCTCATTGTGCACACCTCTTGCTTGTGCTTTGGGTGAGATGCCTGCCTTAGAAAAACAAGAATGCTTGGGGAAAAAAATCCTAACTCTTCCTGTCAGTTACAATGTGAAAGCTATTGTATGTCCTGAGGCACTGCATTTACTCAGGGTAAGTTTCCCTAAGGCTCATTGACTGTGTTATCCCAGTAACAATACTCAGAGGATAAAGTGGACTGGAGCTTCTTTAATTTCTCTGACAATAATAAAAAGAAATTCTACTACAAAAATAGAAAAAAAAAGGAAAAAAAAATTTTCATTTGCATAAGGGGGCTCAAATCTTTCTGTGAAGAGGAAATGATTTTATTTCCCTTCAGCTTTGAGATGGTGGGAGATGGGTAAAGAAAGGCATAAAGATCTTCAGCAGGAGGGTGGAGGAAAAGGTACTACTATATGGGAAGGGCAGCAATGGGCAGGGAATAGAGGGCCACCACCCTTCACATAGAATCTAGCTGCACTTGGTGGCTAAATTGAATTTATAACCAAATGAGTAGTTCATAGGTTCACATTACCGACAGTATACTACAGCATAAATACTTAAATAAGTGCTCTTGTGAGCTTTATTTTCTTTCACAGGGATGGGATAGTTTGGAACTGTGAAACTGAGTGCTAGAAAACATTTATCTTTAAGTCTTATTTTGCCTCAGCAATCAAGGATGATATTTGGCTCAACAGGCCATGGTGTACATTTGTGAGAGCAGCAGGTGTGTGAATCTGTGAAGGAAACATGATTATCCTTCTCCAGACAAATGCTATTGACAACAACAGCACAAACACTATTGAAATAAAATGAAGTATTTTAGATCAGTTTCATGAGGTATGTGATTTTCTAGGAAAAACTAAATATGTTGAATTAGTTGCTCTTTTGTGCAGTAGTCCTACTACTTTAAGCCACAGATTTGGATATCATAAAATGAAAATTTTATAAACACATACAATGGAAATGGTTTCTGTCTTATATGAAAACAGATTATTTAATATTCACAGTGACTCACCAGCATGCTCTGAGGAAATGGCAAAAGGCAGTGAGATTTTAGCATTCTGATGGGGCTTTGTATTAGGATATTGCATTAAATAAAACCCATGTCCAAAAAAGAAAAGCCATATTTAATCTCACATGCATTACACAAAGATACTGGAGGAATGAGGTAGAATATAAGTAATATTAGCATTGCTAGCAATGGGCAAAAGCAGAACAACCGTAACATGCAAACATGCAGAGAGGAAGAAAGGAAAAAAAAAGACTGAAGCACCAGAGAGATAGATGCATTTGTTAAAAGAGATTCTCTAAGCATACTAACCTGCTGGTTCTAATGAATTTTCTACTTTGTCGTTAACATCGAAAACACGATCATGAACACCTATAGTTTTCATACAGCTATCTATAACAAAAATAGAGATAACAGCCAAATATGTTAGTGAAGATACCCTTAAACTCCCATTTCTCTTTTTTTGTTTCTCTCTATTTTTTCCTTTTATTTATGTCAAGATTGTTTTATAATCAATGGCATGTATCCAAATGCCAATATTGTTCCCATTAGCTGTGCACGTACAACAATCTGAGAAACAACAAGTTAGCAACTGCTGTATACTCAAATAAAAGCATCATGAAGAATGATGAGAAAAAATATGATGAAAACTAAAACGTGGATGTTGATATACAAAACAGATACCACACGAGATTTAACAGTAAAAAAATTTTTACCGCCGTGAACCAGACCACACGATAAAGCATGCGCAGTGAAGGTACCCTCTGAAGCTCATTCTAGGGAACTTACTTGTTGGTCTCACAAAGACTTTAAGTTTTAGGCAGGACCTTCTTCCATTATCTGGGATTGCAGAGGCTGCGGCAGGAGAGGGCAAGAGAGAAAGGAGACAACAACAAATGATTACTTAAAACAAATCACACTTTTCAGATTAATCTAACTGCTACAGAGAAGTCTACTTTCATATCCCCATCTTCTCTTTTCAATGCAATAAAGAATCATGCAAGAATCTGGGTCATCTGTGAAAAAATATTTTGGACTTTCATTTCAAAGGCACTTCCATTTAACTTGATCTGTTATGAATTTCCTCTAAATCAAGAGGATAATGCTGGAACCCTCTTGCTTTAGGGGCTGCTCCTCCTCGGCTGCAAGAAAAGGGGCCCATCAGGGCTGGGGTTGTGGCTCAGCGGCAGAATGCTTGCCTCGCACATGTGAGGCACTGGGTTCGATCCTCAGCACCACATAAAAACAATAAATAAAAACAAAACAAAGATATTGTGTCCATCTATAACTAAAAAATATTAAAAAAAAAAAAAAAAAAGAAAAAGAAAAGGGGCCCATCAGAGGCCCGGGGTGAAAGTGCTGGCAAAAACCAGTAACAGATAGTTAGAAAGGCAGACTTAAACATGACCAATTTCTTCTGGGGAAAGCAGAGCTTTGTCCATCCTGAAAGCTTGTCTGTCAGTGCTCTGCAGGTAATTCAATTAGAGGTTTTACTCAGAACTTGGCTCCACTTTCTATATGACTAACCCCAGCCCAGCAACTTCCATCATGCTATTATAAGGACAATATGCTATTGAGAAAGTACTATGTTGCAAGGGCACATTTATTTTTTAAGAAGTTTGCCACAGAGAAGGATGGAATTAATAAAGTGGACTTACCAAAACATGACAACATGTTTCAAGTTATAAATCATTTGAGGAAGAAACTTTCTTCTCCTCTTCAAGAAAATAAGATTGTGAACTTTCTCTAGGTTTGAAAGATTATCTCCCCACAGCACTCACAGCTGAATGTCAAAGGGATTTCCAAGGGTGGCAAGCCCCCTAACAACCACATGTGTTTACTAATGCATTCTAGAAATGACATAAATTACTGAAATGAGTGCTGCATACTTTCCTCCCTATGTGCTTGCTTCAAGTGGTCTCTTTGTTCCGAAAAAGCAGATGACATCAATCAAAACACACATGGCTGAAAATTAGTGTGGTAAGAGCTAAAGTGACAAAGAGAGGGCTAGCACTATCTTCTCTCTTTTATTTTTATTTTTATGTTATTCTACATGAGGAATCCCAGAAAACAAACGAACAAAAAAGTTTACTTTGCAGGTGAGAGGATTCAAGATGCAAACTCCGAACTAATTTTACATGAATTTCCTCATGTAACTACAGATCCATGAAATCATGCTATAGGAGAACTTATAAATTCAGCACCTAAACCTTAAGCAGTAAAGGACCCCCAGTGTCACTACTGAACACCTGTTGAAACTCTTAATTTTAGGACAAAAGTATGGAGAAAAGATGTTTTCCGCTCTCCCCACCTCCTCTGGATCCTCTGACAAGCAGTTAAGAAGTGCTAACAGCTGGCTTTGCTGTAGGCTTTCATTAAATCAAAGTCGGAAAAACTCCCTCTACTGACATTTACAGTAACTAGTGTGTTATTTAGGGCACAATATTTGCACTCTGTGGTTTGATCCAGGAAATGGTGTCCTTCCTGTGGACCCCAACTGCAAATGTGCATGTCACAAACACAGTACACATAGGTGACTCCAATTCATTAGGAAAACCATGGGTTCTTGAATGGCTACATATCTTACTCATGAGAGGTGGTGTGAAATAGCAAAATATGGATATTTGTGCTGCTGTTCTATAGGTTTCTGAGTGGAGATGAACTCACTTCAAGCCTCTGAAATTGATTCCCCACAAATAGCTGATTTTACACATGGTAATGCAAGATAAATAGGCTCAAAGCAGGATTAAATGTTTAATTGTTTTTGTGAGGAGCTTTTTGGATTTAGTACTGGTATTTCAGATTTCTATTAAATAGAAATAAATACAGGACGTAAAAACTATTGTAGGTTGTATTGGAATAACTAAACAGTAGCAAATTATGAGACACCTTGGAAGAAAACTAGAGAGTTCTCTCACCAGCTCACAAGGAGGGACATGAGCCTTTGCTACTGGATGAATTATATTCCAAAATTATCAAATGTGTTTTATATAAAATGTAAAATAAAAACCTCTCTTCTCCACTAGTCTTCCTACTACTTATTACCTATCACCAGAAAAGCCGAGACAATGATACTGTGATCGATGCTTTGTGATACTATTACATTCTAATCCCCAGAAAAATTTATGAGCAAAGACTATTAACATACAATGTGGTATGTGAGTGCATGTACAGACTACATTAACATGGACTGACTCCACAATCTCTGGCCTGAGCTCATGCCCTGAACATCAAGCCCCAGAGCCAAACTGAGAAGTGTGCTTTGCTAGGTCAGTATAACTTGGATTCCTTACATACCACATCTAAAAACAAAACCAAAAACATTTAAAAAGATTAAAAAATTATTTTTCCATATTACAGAAAATCCTTTTATCCATAACTTTTACCATTTCCTATACAAAGTTTTAGAAATTGAGCATGCAGCTTCACACATATTCAAGGTCTGTTCACTCCACCTGCCTTGGCTGATGGTGTAGGATGCCTTTATGTCACTTGAAATACAGATGGCTAATTATCAGTAATATTTGAAGATATGAAATAACACAAAAGTGCTTTACTAGTCACAAGTAAATTAAAAGCAGAGGCTTGAGCATTAAAAACACAAAATAGTACAGGAATTTAAAAGTATATTCCTTCAGGTAAACTTTGAAAGAAAATTTTTTCAGGATCACTTATGAGTGAGTGACAAAGCTAAGGATGCTTGACTTTTGTTAGGAGCTAGGTAATATTATCCCCATGACTCTAGAGAAATATCACTTTATAACATTCACCTTATAATGACCAATACTATCTTTATCTTAGTTAAAATAAATTTTATATATAGTTTTGTATATACAATATATGTATAAATCTTCTGTTGCTTTCTTCACAAGATTAACAGTCAACATTAAAAACTGATAGTGAATATGTGTCAAAATGCATTATGTAGGGGCTGGGATTGTGGCTCAGTGGTAGAGCACTTGTCTCACATGCATGAGGCAATGGGTTCAATCCCAGCACCACATAAAAACAAATAAAATAAAGATATTGTGTCCATCTACAACTAAAAACAATAATTTAAAAAATGCATTATGTATTACTGCAGCTTCATCCATCATTTCAAATACTTTAACAATTCCTACTATGTGCCAGCTTCTTTATTAAATGCTGGGGATGCCTAGACAAACTGTTCCTGCTTTTGTATTATGCTTATTCCAGCTGGGGCATGGATATGAGCCTCAGTTTAGGACACCTAGAATGATCCACATGAGAACTGAGATTTACATGAAGAGCTAGCACAATTTTGAGCAGGGAGTGATAGCTTTATCTGGGAGTATGAAGATGTGTGGTAGGCTTGCTCATCAGAGGAATTTTTGTCAGAGGCTTCATAGGTTCTCCAGAAACTGATTAAGAGCAACTAGAACAAAAGAATTACATTTTCCCCTAAAATCCCAGGTCAGAGCTCCAACAACTACATAGAAGTGTTAACCTGCAATCAGTGAAGAAAACCTAGACCTGAATTCTTCCTACAAAGAGACGTGGATTTTCTTTCTTTCTTTTTTTTTTTTTTTGGTGCTGGGGATTGAACCCAGGGCCTTGTGCATACGAGGCAAACACTCTACCAACTCAGCTATGTCGAGATGTGGATTTTCTAATAGAGTTTTTCAAATTAAAATGAGAAATGTCTTAAACAGTTGCCATGAAATCCAAATTCATATCCCTTTACTCACTGCTGAAAATGCACATTTGGCGTCAGGAAGTTGAGGGTAAGGATATGGGGGCCATTAAAACGAGCAAAGCCTCCCATTCCATTATCTTAATAGCAACTTTATAAATCAATTCATAGGGCCCCTTCCCCCTAATGAGCTGCAAAGTACCAAACAAAACTGTGCAGCACATAATGAAATACAAGCTGAGGCCCCTCTGGTTCTATGTTTAGAGTACCATGCTAATAAGGCCATGAGGGCCCCTTATCTTCGCTCTGTTCCATGACCTCATACGGGGGCCCTAACTTGAGTCATTTCTGAAAATCCATTCCCTTGGTCTCCTGGGCTCAGGTGAGCTTGGCGCAGCACTTAGACAATGTGGTACATAGGAGGGACCATACTCGAGGCCCCCAAATTAGTTCTTAAAAAGCTATATTCAGCATTTCAAATATATGCTGCATTCACACCAGTTTGGACATGGTAAGAGAATACTGGCATCCTTCTTGTAGTTAGCTTTTGATATGCCTCCCAGTGATCCCCGTCTTCTTATATGCATGCTTTTCTGTAACCCCTCCCCTCGGGAAGAGGCAGAACTTAGTAACTTGCTTCTTTTTTTTTTGTTTTGTTTTAATATATTTTTTTTTTAGTTATAGATGGACAAAATGTCTTTATTTTATTGCTTTGTATGTGGTGCCGAGGATCGAACCCAGGGCCTCACGCATGCGAGGCAAGCGCTCTACCGCTGAGCTACAATCCCAGCCCCAATAATTTGCTTCTAATGAGAACACAGCCCAAGTTAAGGGATGTCATCTCATGATGAGGTTGCAAGTCTGCGACTTCCCTCTTGCTAAAACTTTCTCTTTTGCTCATGAAGCAAGGTACCATATTTTGAGATTCTCAATGCAGAGACCCATGTAGCTAGGAACTGAGAGACATTTCCAGCCCAAAGCATGCAAGGAAATGAAGGCTTAGAAAGCAACAACTCACAAGGAATTGTATTTGGCTAACCATCGTGTGAGGAAGTTAGAAAGTGAATCCTCAGCTGGACCTTGACATGACTTTCCTTCGGAGAGACCCAATGTTCTCAGCAAAGCTGAGTCTGGACTCCTGACCCATAGAAACTCTGAAATAATGTTGTTTTAGCCACAAACTTTTGGGGTGATTTTTTCAAGAACTGGCTGGTGCAATGCATATACAAACAAATGTATATCATCACTGATATCCCATGGCCACCTGTAGACTGAAGGACTAAGACACTGAAGCATTCTTTCCTGATGGGTAGCCATGTCCTTGTTCCCAGGGAGCAGCACACTCCTCACACTGGGGCCATGCACAAACAATCAGATCCCTTACCAGTTTACATTTCAAGCTACTATTACAGGTCCACTTAAAATATGCCTGAAAGAAAGGTAATTATAAACTGCTATTGAAGATATACTACATGACACATCTATTTGTTCTCACTCCAGCACTTGAAAACTGTTTTTCATTTTCCTTCCCATGCAACTTGGTTTGTTTTTGCTAATGTAATCAACCTGCACTGTTCCTTGCAATTAACGTGATGTCTCACTTTAACTCTGAATTGCTGGGTAAAACTAAGTGGGATTTGATACAAAATATGAACTTAAATCATAACAGAGAATGCTTTTCCTCAGATCTGTGAAATGGACATAAAGCTGAGCTTTACTAAAAAAATTCAAAGTTAAAAATTTTAAAGTTAAAATAAGCTAAACTTTTCTTACTATCAAAACCTCTGATCAACTTTATCTTTTTCATAGGCCATCAAACTAAATATGCAACTTCAAGAGACTCAGGAGTTCCACAATAATTAAAGTACCAAACACTCTTCTTCATAAAGAACCAGAAGTTTGGACGAGAGGGGTAAGACTCTCATTTCCTACTTCGTTCACATTTTCAGGCCCAATACAGTGCTCATTAGTCAATTTTAACATTCTGTCTAATCTCATTCAGCCTCCTTTCTTAATTCCAAAAGCCAAAATCTTTCTCTTTTTTCTGTGTGCCATGTAAATCTTGGTACTTTGGGAAGTTTTATTTTTAAGAACAGTCAGCCACTTTATTTTTTGTAAAGAAATGAGCATGTGTGTGTATGAGCATTAAAAATTCAGTTTTCCATTATGTTTGCCACAGGCAATATTTCTCAATTTGAGCAAGTCAAAAGAAAAGGTAGGTTATTAGTTGTTAGCAGGACCCAGTTTTTCCCCCCTCTAGGTTTTTCAAGCAGTTTAACATACAACACAAATATATGCAAATTAGACAGGTAAAGGCAGAATTAAGCATTAATATTTCTTTCACAGTAAATGCTGGAAAAGTAAAGCCCATTTACAGAGTAGTACAGCAAATGTCTCCTAGAATTTAATGAATCAATAAAATCCATTTTGTGTATATGGGTGAAGGGTGGGGAACAGAAGTAGTGGGAATAGGACCGAAAGTAACCAAAGCCATATGGACTTCTTAGAAAATGGTTACCAGACTTGCAGAAAAATTCTTAAAACAAAAGTTAGGCCTCTTCTTAGTGAATAATACCCCAGCAATAATTTGCAACTGACTGCATGTTTTTTTTTTTAAAAAAAAACACCACAACACTTAATTTTCATATCAAGAACAAAATCACCAGTTATATTGGAAATATATTACACCATTCTACCTATTGAGATGGAAAAGTCACACGGTACTTTTTTTTCCCCTAGTTTGTTTTTGTGGTGCTCGGATAGAACACAGGGCCTTGCACGTGTCACAGCAAGTTCCCTACCACTGAGCTACACCCCAGCCCAGAAGTCACGTGTTTAATCACTGGCTCTTGCCTTAGGTGTGTGGAGTTTGCATCCACAGAAGCTGGTTAAGTTTGCCCACACATTTTACCTCTTACAGCCAGCAGTATCTCAAGACTTAAATCATTGGCAGGTTAAGGTCAAAGCCCCAGTGGTAAAAATTAAAAAGGAGGTTATTAAATATGGAGGCCTTGGAGAAATTAAAAATACCATGTAAATATTAGATACTTTGATATGGCTCTGGGGATGTTTCTTTTAAAAAACTAGAAAAGGAAAAGGGCTATGTTTCCCACAACATAACCAGAAGGGTGGAAAAATGTACTCCCCAAGCTAAAACTTGTTTTCAACACCAGGGGACTATAACAGGGAACAAATAATTAGAGTAAAGTTCAGAGCAAGGAAGGTAAAATAAGTTCCAGCTGGGCAGCCTCAGACAGAAGAAAAATTGGGAGGTACCACCTATCCCAACCATTGCTCCCCCCATGATTCTACCCCCTTAGGCAAAGTTCTCACTGCTAACTTCAGTATTATTTAAATTCCAGCAGCTAAGTCTCAGTAGATCAATTACTTTTTCTTAGGAACCTCAAACAAATGGCTGAGGACAAGTTTCTTTCCACCAATTTCTGGAAATAAACAAATAGAACATCATCATGCTTATGTACATAATTATTTGAAATATAAGCAAACTTTTACTGACTTTTAAAAGCTTAGTGATGATAAACGTGTTTCCACTGAAGAAGGGTATCAAATGCATTGAATCATGAGCAGAAAACAACCTTGATTTTGGAGATTTATTTTAAAATGTCCCTTATAAGAAGCCTTTCTACTTCTTTCTAAGGAAAATTTAAGACAGTTTAAATAAATCTCAGTGTGTGATTCAAGACTTGACTTCCTTCTTTAATGAATGGGAAAAGTGCACCTATGTACTCACAGATCATTTAGATCTTATTTAAATTGCTAAAAAAAAAAAAACCTGAACATGTAGAAGTACTATTAATTTTATTAAACATTTTTTTTATTTAAAAAATATTCTGAAATATCTTTGAATAGTTAGGAAAAAAATATTTCTTCTTATCAAATATTCTCTGAGGCCTGGCCTCGCCTGAGGACACACTGTTTAAGTCTGCAAGGTCTTCAGATAGTTCTTCTGGTTTGTTGTGATTTTGGCAAACCTGCTATACTAAATAAGTATTATCTGGCAAAAACGAAAAAACAAAAAAAAAAGCAGAACTATTCACTTAGAAAAATCCTTCTTCACTGGAAGCCACATAATGAAAGTAATGACAGCAAAAATTAAAGCTCAGATAAAAGATAAAAGTCCTAGAAAAAAAAAAGGCTAAAAAAAAAAAAAGAAAAAAGAAAAAAGTCCTAGAATCTCATAAGAGGAACATTATGTATTATCGCTCCTCCTTAGGTCCTTGCAAAGCTCTGTGTGATATGCCATAAGGTGACTGCCAACTGGTACCTAAGGAGAGCCACAGAGCCCCCCCCCCCCCGTTATTCATTTGTACTGTAATAGCAGAAACAATGTTGTTATCATACAGCACTAAGGTAGCAGGACAGCAAAGTACTAATAAATCATCGAGTTAATGCAATTCAAAGAAGCTCTTAGAAAAATGTTAATTTTTCTGAGCCTTTCACTGCCTCTTTTATCCTTAACCTCTTTGGGGAGGATGCTTGGAAGGGGCATGGTTAGTTGTTTGAGTGCTCTGGACTCTCTCCCTGGTTCACTTATCATGACTTATTTTGTGGCTTTGAATCAGCTGCTTAACCTACCTATGCCTCTGTTTTGCCGTGAGCCTTCTATTCTCAAAACAAATTTTAAGTATAACCTACTCAGAGGGGCTGTAAAATTGTATAGGGCACTTGGAATCTCATGTGATAGATCCCCAGAGATCTCAAATATTATTTCAGTATTCCACAGATTGATATCATCACTCTGTTCTTATTTGTCCCTCTGCATAGGGATTTCCTGAAGCAAGAGCCCAGCTAGGGCTTCTTAGATCTCCATTTCTAAGTATGGAGTTCTTTGCTTTGCCTCTCAAATTCCAGCTCCCTCCAGTTACTTGAGATATGTCCTCTTTCTGCAATATACTATCCTCTTCTGAGTTCTTACAGCATCTGTTTCTATCTCCCTCGTAGCAAGTGCCCCATTGTTTTGTTTTAGAACTGGCTATTACTTCTTATCTCTGTTACTACAGTTTCAAGAAATGCTGGGTTCTTGAGTTCTTGGTGCTGGGAGTCTATTGCTTGTTCATAACAGGTGTTTGATAGAAACTTCAAGAATGAGGATAGAGATTAAAAAATATATGTCTAAGGCAAAGTGATTTGTTGACCAGCTATGAAACAAAACTCAGGATTAGAACAAAAAAGAAAAATAAAAAGAGGGGTAGTGGTAAATGCCAAATAAATTAAGAGCAAAAGAAATTCCCTTTTTTGGGGGAAAGCTCCTCTCCCTTTGCTGTAGTTTCCTTTTTTGGGGGTCCCGGGGGGAAAGGGATTGAACTCAGGGGCACTCGACCACTGAGCCACATCCCCAGCCCTATTTTGTGTTTTATGTAGAGACAGAGTCTCACTGAGTTGCTTCAGTGCCTCGCCATGGCAGAGGGTGGCTTGGAATTCGCGATTCTCCTGTCTCAGCTGGGATTATAGGCATGAGGCACCGAGCCGGCTTGTAGTTTCCTTCTTATAGAATGACCTTGGAGACTGTGTTCTGACAGTCAGACAAAGTTCAAGAGACATACAGAATTCAAGTAGGTAGCATTTTAATATCTGTGTGGTTCCAAGAAATAAGAAGTAAAAGGAATGAAGGTGTCTTTATAGCCAAAGATAACAGACTCTGAACAGATGATAGCGTAGATAAGGGGTTGCAGATCCCTTCAGTAATAAGGAAAAAGAAAAAAGTCAAGGTAAAGCTAGAATCCAGGTGATCAGGGTCTTCTAAAGTAATAATAAAATAACGCAGCACTGGGCAATGAGGACCACAGGTGAGGATGATGTCATCCTGGCTGAAATGCTAGTCCTTAAGAGGCACGGACAAGTCGGGGCAACTCAGACATTACATGAGACTGTAATTGTGTTGAGGAACATAACTATCTTTTGACCACAGCAGACTTTTAAAAGCTAACTATAGGCATCTTTAAGAGAATTAAAACCACAGACCTAGCATTTCTTATGTAAGAAAAAACATCTGTGAAGTGGAACTTCGATACTTTGAAAGTGTAGGACAACTTTAGCCAATTTGAGTAACAGATCAGACATGTAATTCCAATTTAAACTATGTAATGGAAAAATTGATTTAGACTTGTGACAAAGTGAAATCTGGTTTACATGTAGTTGAGGAATATTTAAGAGAACTAAACTTCATATTTTTACATTTAATTTATTATGATGACAAGAATTAATTAAATACTTGGAATATTGTACAGTCAGACAAGTGAAATATTTAAAAAGGCTAGAGAATTTTCAAAGGACAGAACATATTAAATCTTTAAGTTCAATGTTAAATGATTAAAGGAATTAACTGTGATTGTAAATGGAGCCAAATATTTACATTGACTAGTTGTGCACATAAAACAAGATGTTTAAGCTAATTTGAATAGGCTAGATTTGCAATTTTTAGGAAGAATTATTTTTTTAATATTTTTTTTTAGTTGTTGATGGATCTTTAATTTATTATTTATATGTGGTGCTGAGGATCGAACCCAGGGCCTCACGCATGCTAGGCAAGCGCTCTACCACTGAGCTACAGCCCCAGCCCCAGGAAGAATTATTTTTAAAATTTGTTAATTTTAAAGACTCAAATATCAAATTTTAAAACAAAAGTAACCCTCTAAACAAACTTTTCCATGGACAAAAGCCACCCTCAGAAGTTTACAAGATCCTGCCTGACTCAGGAGAGGGGTCAAATACAGTCTTCTCCCAGAAGGCTGCCAGGATCGGCCACCTGAGAGCTGTCTCCATATTTCTCTGTCACCACATCCAGTGCTCTATAAGTCCTGGTGTAATTGACTGTTATAGCATTGCTGGTTTCCTGTCTATTTCCCGATTAAGTTGTAAGCTCTAAAAAAAGGAACAATTTTTTTTATTACACCATGGTATTTCTAAAACCTAACATCATGCTTCTTGAGAAAGCAGACAACCAAACGGTATTTTGAAGGAATGAATAAAGAATAATCTGAAAACCAAGTAAACCAGAGATGGGGTCATATATTACAGAAAATAACCAAAGTTACCAAAGTGTTCTAGGAACTGCAATCTTCACTGATGGATCTGCTATGTTTTTCACTCTCTGTGAATATTACTTTTATATTTCCTCTCGCAAACGCACAGAGCAATCTTACCGGTAGCTAGATGAAAACTTTGCTCACTTTACTGCTGCTGCAAACTTTTGGAGAGATTTATTCACTATTTGATTTGCCAGAAACTGTAGTTTAGCAAGCTACTACAGATAGTAGCAAGATGGATAATCATAGGTTGACAAATTATTATAACTTTAACATAAAGCATATTAAATAAGTCAATGATGTATTTATAGGAGCTTCTGGTGTTTGAAGTCTGAAGAATGAAAAAAGGATAACCATCCTTTAATGTTTGTTTTTTAAGGTTTTTTTTCCCCCATGAAAATCTTTTAAAAAGAGAGAAAAACAAGTATTCTATCCATTAGCCATGATGTGCTATTAAGTTTTAAGCCAATTGTTTAAGACCAATGTGCTAAATAGTTTTAAGGAATCATTTATATTTCTATGCTGATTCTACATGTCATATAAATAAGATTTATTACATTCTTTGGTATTTGGGGGGAAATTCATTCTATTTCTCCTCTGCTTAGTGGAAGAAAACTCTTGGGTCAACTTATCTTTTTAATCTAAGAAGTCTCAGCTGAAATTGGCTTTGAAGTTTGCTAATTACAAAACTCAACAGGGGTTTTTCCTTATTTGGTGTAACTCATATTTCTATTCATTAACCCTAGTTTTAAAAAAGATTAAAAAGTCTGAATAGAAACAACTTAAAAGTCTAAAGAACAGCCTCTCTTCTGTGACACCTTTAGACACTTCCAGTGCAAACTTTGCTCATAGGATCTGATTACATATCTTCTGTGGTTGGAGGAAGGGGAAGTAAAGTGTATGTTTTGCAGTTCCCAACTACACAGTGCTGCAGGGAGATGAGAAATCAGTAAATGCTTTCCAGTCTGTAGACTGGGAAAATTTATGTCAACCTGAGTTACAAGGAAATCAGCATTCTGAAGGGCAACCCTGCTCGCTGCTCTTTGCAGGGCCAAGCTACTGGGTTCAGATGCTTTCTTTCTGGTGAAAAGATCATTACCAGGCGGCTCCGTGGAAGTTGGCCCTCCTGTAAGTGCGCTCCTTTGTTATGAATATGGAACAGATGGAGCCAAATCTATCTGCTCTGTAGGAACAAAAACACTTACAACCCAGCTCTCTCTATTAAAGACTCTACTTAGCTCCTTTATACCATCGGCTTTCTGTGCACTGCTGTGAGGTTTTGACTTTATAGAAAAAGGCACTTCATAAAAGCAACAGTTCTTACTCTTAAACCAAAGTGGCCTAAGAACTAAAGAAGATGAATACATGGTTTCACCCACAGGACTCCTTGGAGATATGCAGATATTCAATTAGCAGTGTGCGTGTGTCCATGTGTGTGTGTGTAGGAGGAAGACTGTACTCAATTCTGGTAAGTGTCTGCATTAAAACAACATGAAAATATAGAGAATAGAGAGGAGAGCGATGAAGATGTCATGTTTCTCATTACAAGGATGGCATCTAATTGCTCTAGCATAATAAAATGCCACGATTTAATTTTGTATATATGTCTGTAAGGCTAGCAAGGGCTGTCTTGAACAAAAAATATGACTATGCACAACAAAATCATGCGGGTAAACATAATTAGTAATTAGGACCATACCACAAACAAAGGCTGTGTGATATGTCTTCACTATGAAAAATAGTAATAATTACTTTCAGCATCATGCCAATTCGCTTTTATAACCTGAAAGATATAAACACTGCAGGTAAAACCAATGCATGCACTTATTTATTAGGCCGAGAAGCTAAAAGACATCCAGAGGCCATCCCTACAATGTGCTGTTGCCAAGATATGTGTGTTGGCAGATAGCAAGGTGAGTGTCAGGCTTCCGGGTGTGGATGCACAACTGTCTGTGCACCTCCCATTGATAGCAACAGGGGGAAAGGAGTGTCTGCCTCATTTCATTACATTTATTATACTGATACATTTAAAGTCTGGCTGCCTCTTCGGAGATAATTGAAAAAAGAAATTCTGTGGCAGGATGCTTTGATTCTGACTAAATCAAGTCTTCGGGCAAATTTCCTCCTGCCAGTAGAAGCACAGCTTGCCTGAAGTCGTAACCTTTGTTGGAGGAAAGGAACTGGCCTTGAAGCAGATCATGAAGCAGATGTTTTATGCCAAATCAGAGTCTGGGGATACGGAGGCTACTGCAAATAAAACTCTTCTTCGGTCTGTTCAATCATTTCAATTCCCTGCAGTGTGAAATATGAACTTGCCAACAAATGGCCAGCGTGCTGTGCCTCGCAGCAGGGGGAGAAAGTGCCACAGCTGTGCCAGAGACTGGAGAACTCGAGACGCGCGTGACATGTTCATTAGTCCCCTGTATGGCCAGGGCCTGCACAGGGCCGGTCTCCAGAGCCATCCACAGGGAAGCTGGAGGAGTGTTTACTATACCCAAAAGAGTTAAAGACATGATTTCCACAGAAATGAGATGCAAACTTGTAGGGATCTCTCTGGTGACCCCAGGAGGTTGGTCTTTAAAACAAGAACCTAAAAGACCGGATCTTCTCTGGGCACAGATAGGTAAAAAAAATTATGTCTGCCAGTGCTTAGAGCCTTTCTCCCTGACTTTATTAAGCAGTCTGCTCTGTGAGCAGTAAAAAAATGAAATAATGAAATAGACTTTGAGCCTCTAGGAGAGACTGAAATGGTCAAATGTAAGAGCTAAGATGTTCCTTCTGTGTGTTAGAGAGATGGATTTGTGAGAACTGCCCGGCTCACTTGTTGCAGGCAGACGTAACCCTGGTTCCTTCCAGTGTATTGGCCTTCCAGTTCATTCCACATTACAGTTTTGCAATGATAAAATGGTTAATTTATCTAAATTAAGGTAAAATTAGACCAACAAGTTTCATCTGGACATCTTTTGCAGCATATAGAACATACATAGTCACACATACTTCTATCGCTGTAATCTTAAGATTATAAATATGCCATATTCAGTTCTATTGTGAGACTTTTCAAAGGTTATTCACATGCTTTCTAGTGCCATATTCTTTCACATTTTAATCATGAGCTCCCTAAATAGAAGTCATTTGCATCTGTAAACATTTCCTTGCAGTAGTATTTAGCAGTAGATTCTCTTTGTGCGAGCTATTTTAAAAGGAAAATAAACCTTAATATGGAACAACAATCAAGCATGAGCATAAAAAGGTAAATTAGAGGCCAGTGAAATCCTCTAACCCCTTTATGTAATTTCTGAAAAATGTTAGAAGTTTCTCAATTTTAAAATAGCCCAGAATCATATGGTTTATTTTGGATGACAGATTATAGGAATACTAGCCATATAATCCAACTCATAACCTAAATCGTAAGGACATTTTCAAGAAATGAAACAAGTTTGAAAAAATTTATTATTCTGAAATGAGGCCAAATAAGTACACATGGTTCAAGCTTAAAATGATAGACCATTATCACAACTAATGGTGAGTTCTCATTAGTTGAGCATTTCTAAATTAATGTTGTAGTCAATAAATCTGTCACAGAATGGTTACAAATGATTGTTTTAAGGAATTAATAACAAGACTTATATTTTTGTTGTAGGATTCTTTTGGCACCAATTACTCTAGAATATTATTTTTTCATAATGTTTCTTTTCCTCTATTTAACTGGACCAAATACAAACCAGAAACATGAAATTATTTCTTAATTGACTTGGAGCTTGGTGGGAGGAAACTGTATCTCAGGATGCACAATACCAACAATATTTTTATAATCGCCATCATTTTTCTACTATTTCTATGCACTAGGACCTGTGCCAGGTTTATTAAATTTAATCCTTAGCACCGTCCTTTGAGGCAGGTATTACCTTCATTTTAGAGACAGAGAAACTGAGGCTTAGAGAGGATAAGTATTTAGCCAATGCCATACATAGCTAGTGTATGGCAGAATGGAGGTTCAATTCCAAGGCTTTCCAATGCCAAAACTATACCATCTCGGTTTACAGTATAAATCATACTCTTCTTCGTGACTGCCCTACTTCAAATATTTGTTTCATAATTTCCCAGAAGCTCTTAAAGTCCTTCCAAAAAAAGTCTAGGGGGAGGTTCAAACTTGGTAGAACTTGACTGTATAATCTTAAGAATTTGCAATAGGTTTCAGTAGGAAAACCAAGTGGGGGTTTGCCTGCAGAGACATGCCCTACACATATTTCCTAATCAAGTGCATGTCAGGAAAAAGCCTTTTAATATTATATTACTGTAACTGATGTACTCCCAAGTACCCATATGTGCCATGGTAGGAGGAAACAGGAAACAAAACATAACACAGTTATCCAATGTTCCAAAAAGAAAACAGGAAAATTGGCAGCATTCTCATTACACACTCTCCCGTGGGAGGAGAGATTTCCCAGGCTGGCCTTATTGTCTCTGACCTCACGGCATAGCCCTTGAGATATGCACAGCTCTTGCCTGCTCCCACCCGAGGTGCCTTAACCCTGGCCGGAAGAGAAGCAAGCTAGCTAACATTTTAGCACAAGAACCAAAATAACATGTAGATGCACAGCAGGAATTCCTCTTATCTAAACCCAACCTTGTGGGCTCTGTCTGGGGAAGGGGCCTGCTGAGCCCATACCCACCTGCCTATTTACATATAGACAGAATCAAGAGCCTTTTCTGATACCTCAGGAAAACAACAGATATAGTAAATTCAGTAACTTTTTCTCCAAATTCAATAAGGGTGACTTTGTAACTTTCTAATTTTTTTTTTTCTCTTTTTTTCTGGCAATAGAGGAATTCGGTCAATTGGGTCTTATACATTCAGTGGCATGTACAAGATTGTCCTGTACCATCTATCCCCCCATTTTCTTTCCCTTAACCCAATGAATACACAGATTCTCATCCAACCAGAGAAACAAAAGAATTCTGCTTCACTCTGGGTAAAAAAAATCTAGAGTGATCCTGCTAGAACCAGAGTCAGATCATGTTACTTCTCTGTTGAAAATCCTCCAATGGCTCCCACATCCTTCCATGGTCTAGAAACACCCTTCACTCCATTGCATGCATACATATAAATTTCAGGCACTGCTCAGATTTACAGAGCTATTCCTTTGTTCATCTTGCTCTAGCAATGAGGGCTCCTCACTGGTCCTGGAGCTCTTTTGGCATGCGATCCAGGGACCCACCCAGTGTTTTTTTGTTCCCTCTGCTTGGAAAATTCTCCCATCAGACAAAAGAATTGCTTTCTCACTTCTCTTAGGTTCCTCCTCCACAGCTAACTTCTATAAGGGTCTTTCCTGACTACCCTATATAAAATATTGTATATATAAAATGGCAATTTCACCATCTTCATATTCTTTATACTCTTTTTTTGTTTTTGTTTTTAAATCATGGAATTGGACAAATTTCATGTTTATTTATTTGTCTGCTCATCCCTTACCCCAACTTCTACCTCTAGTACAATGTGGGTTCTATTAAAACAGGGCCTTTGGACAATTTTTTTCTCTATTGTATTCACAAAGTGTAAAACATCATCTAGCCACCCAGTAAACATCTGTTGAATTAAATAAGGAAGGAAGAAAAGAATAAATGAGCAAAATACAAGGTCATCCCAAGAAAAATACTTGTTTGCATATGGATCTACTATAAATACCTACAAAATCACAAATGTGGAGTAGAAAAAGTAAAATAAAAAATTTAATCACTGAGCAGGCATATGAAATTCATGCAATGTGAGTAGATCCATTAGTTTGTTATAAATATGAATAAGTGGCTTTGTTTTCAAGATAGGTGGAGGATTTCCTTCGCATTCAATTAAGATGCACTAAAATATATTTGTATACAGCAAAATGGCTTTAAAGGAGTTTTGAAAAAACTTCTTCTAATAATCTGGTGGTTGCTTAAAGCAGTCCTGCAAAGGGAGAGGTGGATAACAGCAAAAATAACAATCAGGCAACCAGCAAGTCAAAATGGGGGCTTAATATTTTTTCTTGGTGGCTGTGTTTGTTTGTTTGTTTTTTAAACTAATGCCAAGCAATAGCAACTGCCCTCATTGGCCTAAAAATGCATAACAGAGTGATATGAACCTGCAGGAGAATATCAACATCAACAACACCTATTATGCACTTTGGAATCCTCAGATTGGTAGTATAAATCACCAAATCATAAAATTCATGTTTGAGAAACTGGGAGACCATCTATATCAGTCTCCCCACCTTACATGGTTAAGAAACTGAGATTCTGCAGTTTGGAAAGACTAAGTGGCTTACTGGAGCTCATTTTGCTCAGAAGGACATTGAGCAGCTGATCTGGCCTATGAGCATTTATCAAAAGAAAAGAGAGGCAGGGTGCCTTGACATGCACCTACAATCCCAGCAACACAGGAGGCCAAGGCAGCAGGATCACAAGTTCAAGGACAACCTCAATAATTTAGCAAGGCTCTAAGCAAGGTCTCTCTTAGAGAGACCCTGTCTTAAAATAAAAAGAACTGGGAATGTGGCTCAGTGGTAAAGTGCTCCTGGATTTAATCCTTGATACCAAAAAAAAAGAAAAAAAAAAAGTGTTCAGCAAACTACCTGGGGCAGAACTACAACAAATGATCATCTCCAAAGTGCTTCTTAAATACTAAGAACCAAATTATTAGGAATTAAATGTTTAATGAATTTATATTATAACTGGTCCTGCTCAGATTTATGAAATAGTTCAGCTGAACTTTTAATTGTCTGATCATATTCTTCACAGTGCATGTAAAATCAATGTGTATAATACATTTGTTCCTTTAATAGAAAAGGTATAATTTTACTATTTTAAATAACTGCAGAAGATTGTGGTTGCTGTATCTTGCCTCTGACATAAGGTCTGTCATGGTTAGGTTTTATTTTTTCTCAAATATATGGTCAAAGACAGTATCAATTAAGATATTACTCCTGAAGGAAAATGGGAGGCACTTTACAACTTCTGCTTTATGAGTCTATTTCCAAAAAGCACAGGGGTAAGAGTGGGAGCTGTCTATGATACTATTTTGAGAAACTAATGAAGTTATATGACTGATATTTCTTATAAATAGCCGCCAGCCCCTACTCTCTACAAAGCTAATACCGAATCTGTGCAAGTATGATGTTAGCCAACGCCAGAGCCAATACCACAAAACAGCACACACATACACAATTACCATCAACACAAAACAACACACACATGTTGCTGACACCAGGACCATCTTATTAAGGAAAAAGTTTATAAAATTCTCATCTCAATTCCTAGGGCATCAAGAATTATATCTTATTTTCAAAGAAATGTTCTTTCCATTTACCTATAGCTATATTTTCAAAATTTTCAACTTTTTAAACACCTTACAACCAATCTAATCCTGAAAAGTATATGTAAACTGGACTTTCAGGAATCAAATTATGTTTTATAAAATGCTCATATGAAGCAAATTGAAACTAAACCCCTATCTCTCACCATGCACAAAATTCAACTCAAAGTCGATCAAGGACCTAGGAATTAGACCAGAGACCCTACGCCTAATAGAAGAAAAAGTAGGCCCAAATCTTCACTGTGTTGGATTAGGACCTTACTTCCTTAACAAGACTCCTATAGCACAAGAAGTAAAATCAAGAATCAATAAATGGGATGGATTCAAACTAAAAAGTTTCTTCTCCGCAAAAGAAACAATCAATGGGGCTGAGGTTATGGGTCAGTGGTAAAGCACTTGACTTGCACATGTAAGGCACTGGGTTTGATCCTTAGCATCACATAAAAATAAAGATATTGTGTCCATCTATAACGAAGAAAAAAAAGAAACAATCAATGAAGTGAAGAGAGCCTACATTCTGGGAGCAAATTTTTGCCACATGCACATCTGATAGAGCACTAATCTCCAGGATATATGAAGAACTCAAAAAACTTTGCACCAAAAAAACAAATCCAATCAATAAATGGGCTAAGGAGCTGAACAGACATTTCTCAGAAGATACATAATTGATCAACAGACATATGAAAAAACTTTCAACATCTCTAGCAATTAGAAAAATGCAAATCAAAACTACTCTGAGATTTCATCTCATGCCAGTCAGAATGGCAATTATCAAGAATACAAACAACAAGAAGTGTTGGCGAGGATGTGAGGGAAAAGGCACGCTCATACATTGCTGGTGGGCCTGCAAATTTGTATAACCAATCTGGAAAGCAGTATAGAGATTCCTTAGAAAACTTGGAATGGAACCACCACTTGACCCAGCTACCCCACTCCTTGGTCTATACCCAAAGGACTTAAAATCAGCAAACTACAGTGACACAGTCACTTCAATATTTATAGCAGCTCAATTCACAATAGCTAAACTGTGGAACCCACCTAGATGTCCTTCAATAGATGAATGGATAAAGAAACTGTGGTATATATACAAATGGAATATTACTCAGCAATAAAAGAGAATAAAATTACAGCATTTGCAGGTAAATAGATAAAGTTGGAGAATATCATGCTAAATGAAGTAAGCCAATCCCCAAGAACCAAATGCCAAACGTTCTCTCTGATAAGTGGATGCTGATCCATAATAGGGGAGAAGACATGGGAAGAATGCAGAACTTTGGTCAAAGAGGAGTGGGTGGGAGGGGACATGGGGACAGTAAAGATGGTGGAATGAGATGGACATCATAGTCCTAGCTTCCTGTATGACTGCATATATGATTTGATTCTATATCATGTACAACCAGAGAAAAGTTGTGTTCCATCTGTGTATAATGAATCAAAATGCATTCTGCTGTCATGTATACCTAAGTAGAATAAATAAATTTTAAAAAATTAAAAATTAAAAAAATGCTCTAGGGCTATTGAAGATCATACTATTTTTGAAAATGGCATGATCACTCTGCAATTTATCTTTTGTAAAATTCTAATTTTCCTATGCCATCCTTGTTTAAAATGATCTAGACCTATACTGATTTCCTCAAGGAGATAAAACAACGAGTAAGTTCTTTTTACCCCAATTCAGTTGAAAACTTCCTGTAGAAGACAAAAATTTTAAAAGTACTTAGAAATACTTAGCATCTGTCTGGTCCTTTTTTTTTTTTAACACAGATCAAAATTTCCATAAAGCAAGACTTCTCCTATCAAAACCTTGGTGGCTTGCTGTCAAAGCCATCCTTGCCCAAACTCTGAGTGAGAGCCTTGAATACCTTGGACTCTAACGTGGATAGACCATTCCATCCTTCACTTTTGTTATGCTACTGTGTTAACAATAAGAAAGAAGAAATATGCAGTCCATGCCTTTTATGACCTTCCATTGTGAAGAGTAAGATACAGAATTTGAAACTGTTCTTTGAACTAAAGAACTTAGTCCAATCCAGTTCTTCCGGGCTCTAGGATTGAGCTTGTAATGACAAGATTATATCTTACTATTCATCTTTACCCGTGTTTGGGATGTGAGATGCCCCTATATATATTTACATCCTAGAGTAGCTTCATAAAATATCAAGATGTGGGGAATGTTCTAGACTCAGAGGTCAGAAGCTAACCACTAAAAACACCATAAACAGCCCACCCTGACATCAGGCCTGTGAGAGAGCAGAAAGACTCATGAGGATGTAGTGAGGATAATGCCCTGTTGCAGCTTTGTAAGGCAGCACGCTGCCTTGTGTAGAACAACGGGGGACCAGATGAAAAACCATTATGGGTAACTGGGGAGAGCAAAATTGGCTAGTTATTCATTGCAAAGGTAGGACTATCAGTGTCCAGAACCAACTTGGTAGACATGTAAGTGAGTGCCTCTCCTTTTCCAGCACCCAGCTTGGTCATTCTAAGGTATTAATATTCTCATAAAAGGATGTGAGAGGGACTGTAGACAAGGCTTGTAAATAAAAGAATTTGGGCAACTAATCCTTTAACTGAACTAGTGGTTTAGTGGACTAATGAGCCATTAAAGTGAGATGAAGTTCAACTAAAAATATGCTATGAGCTGGGTGTGGTGGCACGCATCTGTAATCTCAGTGGCTTGGAAGGCTGAGGCAGAAGGACCACAAGCTTAAAGGTAGCCTCAGCAACTTAGCAAGACCTTGTCTCAAAATAAAAAAATTTTAAAAAGGGCTGGGGATGTGGCTCAGTGGTTAAGAGTTCAATCCCTGGTACCCAAAAAAATGAAAGATGCTATGAGTCAAAAAGCATAAAGCCTATGAACCTATGTATGCACAGAAGAGCAGACAAGGTACATGTTTATCTCAGGAAACAAAATCTACATCAGAGCACAACCCGGACATGCATCAAACTGGTTTACTCCTTACCTCTAACCACAGTTTTTGTCTTCATATTTTGGATCTAAATTTAAAATAAGACTTCAGAGAAGAAATAAACATTATTAAAAGAGCTCTTGTAGGAACAGCCAGAGGAATTTAAGTGGGTGTAAAGCATGTGAGTCTTTGAAAAAAGAAACAATTAGCTTGGATTTGTGACTTTTCTCAGAAGACGAGTAAATGCAAGGATGTGGGTTTAATAATACAGAAAGTCTGGTTGCACTGACCAAACAGAAAGGATTGGATGCTAAATGGTATTAAAATGGATTTCACACTTTTCATGACTAGGAAGAATATACACTTAGTATACCTTAAATCTAAGTGGGATTTAAAAATAATTTAACCCAATCCCACAAAAGTCAAATCCCTGGTGCTCCATGACATAAAAAGGAAAAAGTGACCAAGGTCTACTTAATTGTGTGAACACTGCATATTGTACCACTTTGTGTGGACAGTTACAATGTATGGTATCATATTTAAGGCAGAAAGTCTTGCAGAAGGAAAATTAATCTTAACAAAATCCCCCAAACTTGATTTAAATTTGACTTCAGAAATTGTTAACATCTTAATTTTCTTGTTCCTTGGAACCTCCTTGGGATCACCTATCTTCTTTTTCACAGTTGAAAAAAATAAACTCCATTATGTTACTGATCCTAGATCTAGCTTGAATTGTGCAGTAGGAGAAAGTGGGCTTAACCTAGACAATTGCAATTCTTATGTTTTACTGATGCCAATGAAATAAAGTTGGAAATTAAGAAACAGGTGTTTTCCATTTTTTGTCTTGGAGTTTCTGCTTTTTTCATGTTATCTCCATTCCAAGGAAAGAAAAGGCAACTAAATGTGAGAAAAATCTTAACTGAAATATATAAGCCATATTCCTTAATTTGTTGACCTTGGTAAAGCCACAAAAGTACTAGACAAATGGAAAAGTACGAGACAAAGATAGAATATTACCATACAACTAACTAGAAATATAAATGGTGAATTGGTGCTTTGCCTCTGTTGCACTTAAAAGATTTATTACATGGGTTTTCTCTTTGTTTTGAAGCATTCCACATACTTCACACTACTATTCATCAATGAAATACACTCCTATTTTGGGCAGTGCTTGTTTTTTGCCTATTCAGCATCACTGTCTATCTCCCTTGGATGGAAAAACAAACTAACAAGAAAAACTTGGAAGAACTTTTTCCTTATTCCATGCAGTCTTGGGGCTGTCAATCAAAGTCCTCTTTCTTCTTTCCAAAGGACAGGCATAAATGCCAATCAAATTTTTTTCCCCAGGAACTTGAATTCTGAGTAGGATGACATAGGAATGGCGAAATGATAGACTTGAGAAAATCGAATGGCTGTGTCTTGAGACAGTCATTGTTTCTGTGCTCCAGATCCCTAGCACTGTCTTGATTCCTGTCCATCCTGAGGTTTTCAGTCAAAAGAATCCACATCTTTAGCAAGGAAAAAATTTCTCCTTTTTGTTTAGGTTACCTGGAATAGATACATATTTTTTTAGCAGTAGAGACTCTTAATGAATATGGCACTCATCTATGGTGTACTCTTTAGAGGGAGCAACAAATGTTCATAATTATTTCAGGGGCCACACTTTTGGCAATTGGTTATTCCAGACAGTGGTCACAAAAATAAAAAGTCATATTAAAGTAACTTAGATATAATGGGTAAAAATATAACTTGTAAAATAGCAGGATTACATTGACATTTTGCTTATTTTATCTATAAACAAGGCTCACCAAAATTTCAAAATATGGATGATGGCAACCTTGGGGGCTTATTGATTAACCTGCTTCTGATTGTAGAAAGAATTATTCTATCATGTGTCTTCACTGTATAATTTTATCAGTGAAGTGACAAACCATGCTTTTCAGTGACGCCTAGAACTGAAGTGGAATGTACAATAAAATATGGATTTCCTCAAATGAATTGCCAAAACCATTAATCTTTATCTAAGGACCCATAATAACAGTTTGTTCTCAGTAGCAGGTGGGGGAGGGAGAGAAAATGTCTTCCAGAAAGCACTTTGGCAGTCAATCTGGTTGATAATAAAACTTGATGAAACATCTGTGATTAATATTAATTCTAATTCTCTCTTTAATGGATAATTGTGAAAAAGATAATTTATCCCATTTCATTTAGACTACAGCTGAGTTTTTTAATTTAGGAAAAGAACATTTCTCCATGTTTTTCAGGTATGAAAATCTATGGGCAAAAAAAACAGGTGCACAAAATGGTAAAGCAATTTCCTATTTAGCACTTGAAAATATTTTGTATGCATTCAACTGACCACTGCAGATTTGGATGTGACCCAAAGAACGGTTCTCTAAGTGACTGTCCTGATATTTGTACATCTTTACCACTATAGAAAAATAAATGAGCCCAGTGAACTGAATTAATACCTTTTGAACTGAATTAATATATTTTGGTCATATTTGATTCTGCTAAAATTGTGAGAAAAACGCTCTTGTGAGTAAATGACAGTGAGTTATTTCTGACCATCAGTGTATTTCAAACTAGTTGATGAAAGAAACTATTTTTAACACATGCAAATGTATAATTTAAAATACCCATAAAAATTTGTCATGGAAGCTAACATTAATTTTGACAGAATGAGGAAAGTAACTAATTGCCTTTCAAATATCAATATTAAGAATACCATTTATTAAACTAGCACTTCAACTCATTTACGTATGGACAACTTGAAGCATAGGTTGACATATTCTGTCCAACTTAACACACCTAGTAAGTGGTGGGCTCAAGACCCACATCCCTCATTCTTATCTTTTTCTAAATGTGAAAATATTTATAAAGGAATCTATGATATAATAGACTTATTCTGTAGGAATCATTACATATTATATGACTTTAAAAATGACTGCTGTCTAATCCAATATATAAGTGGTAAATGGTGATTAAATACACATCACTGTTGACCTTTAATCATAACCAAATCATCGCTCCATTTAGACATACTCCTTTTTCATCAGGTTTTAACTGACATCAGGGAGAGGAAAACAAACTGACAAGCACAAAAGGTCACAGACAATAGGCAACGACTTCTTTAATGCACTTCCCAAAACCTCATGTAATATAAATAGAAAATTACAGAATATTCTACAGAATGGGATCACTATCCCTTTCCTTTCTCCCTAGATACACATTTTCCTTCTAAACTGTTGGTCCAAAAATGAATATTTCTTATCACTTGATATCTTGCCTGTTTTCTACTTTTTTGTGTGACATTCTGATTCTCCTCCTTACTTATGAAGGTTACCACTTTGGAAAAGAAATTTTCTAATAGAATTTTTTAATGTACAAGAAATACAAAAACCCCACAGGGTTACACAGGTCTCGTTTGCATCAGCCAAGTTAAACTGTGTTATTTATGAATGCAGCAAATGAGAAAGTTTGTCTGAGGCAAAAGAAGGTTTTGTGATGACTATCATAAATGAGATGATTCTCAGAATCTCAAAGTCTTTATCCCAGTCTAGTCTTTCCTTAAGCAGAGTTCTGGGATTGTATCAACATTCACTCCACAAATTCTGCCTTTTCTCAAGACTGAAGCTGCTGTCGACAGGATCTTTCTATTCATTCAAAACCTAAGTACCCATTTCTTCTGTATCTTGAACTCAGAATCATCTACTTTCACCCTAAGCCAATGTTCCCAAAGTGTGGTACAATCATCTGTAGGAAAAACAGCTGGTAAGCTTATTTAAAATGGATCCCTAAATTGTTACCTCATAAAATGGAATAAATCAGACTTTAAGTGAGTTCCAAGAATCTGCAATTTTACACCTCTACCTTCACAGGTGGATCACTACTGTCGGCCTAATGTTGGAAGCCCTGAATTCCACATTGCCCCTCAAATCAACACTTTACATCTTTACTCTCTTCCTCCTGAAGTCATCTCTCTCACTTATGAACAGTGCTAATCTTGTAACATTTTAGTTCCCATTTTGCTTTTATCTTTATTGATATTTCCCATGTTGAATGTTGAGCTCCTGGAAAACAAAGATGACGTCAAGTATTTCACCTTGTCACTGCATAGTGTCTGCTACATTGGCCCACTGGGTAAACAGCATAGTAAACACTGAACTGCTTGACTAATAAGAAAGCAAAATATAATACTGAAGTGTGTCCCTCCATAGCCACTGTCGATTTTCTACAAAAATAATGATGCACAAGTACAGACAGCTCCAACTAGAATTTAATAAATGGATTTATATAACATTTTGAATATAAATATTTCAGGAAATAGCTGCAATAAATCTTCTAAAATGGACTTTAATAATAAACACATCACACCAAAAGGTCAGAAATTCTGCTATTTGATTAAACTAATAATCCAGCAAATGTTATTGATTTAGCAATTCCACTTAATATAAACATCATAAAAGCCTATGCAAAAAAATTAAAACTGTACAGCTATGGCAAGGGAGCTGAAGGAGATACAGAAAAAATAGAAATTCAAGTAAAGGGTATTAAATATATCTGAGGGCAGAATAATTTCTTCACAAGTACCAATCCTACTTAAGAAAAAACCTTTTGAACATTACTTCCCACTCATGGTTAGGAGCTAAGACCATAAACTATACGGTCAAAATTCCTTTGCTTACATCTGGACTCCACCACAAATGAATAGTTTTAGGCAAGGTATTTGACCTGTCTCTGCTTCAGTTTTCTCATCTGTAAAATGGGAAAATTAATATTGCCTAACACACAGTTGCACTAAGATATGGATGAGATAGCACATATAAACATGTGGAAGCATAAGTACTCCCATTGTTATATAATAATGCTATTATTATGTAACCAGCAAACACCTAGCCCTAAAGCAAATGATTTCAATGTATTTATATGATAAGCTCTAACCAGTTTTCCTTTCAAAAACATACAGCTCCTACAAATTCTTCAGACCAGAATCAATGGCTCTCCACAACCTGGCCCAATCTATTTGGTTTTGTTTTCCAAATTCTTTATTTCAGTCAGATCCATATTTCCACTGATCTCTGTTATGGTTTGGATGTAAGGTGTTCCCCAAAAGCTCACCACATGTGAGACAATGCAAGAAGGTTCAGAGGAGAAATGATTGGGTTGTAAGAGTCTTAACCCAATCAGTGAATTAATCCCCTGGGAGGGATTAACTGAGTGGCATCAGAAGTAGTAGAGTGTGGCTGGGAATTGGAGGCGTGTTTTGGGGGTATATATTTGGATCAGGCAAGTGGTGACCTCTCTGCTCTCTGAACACCATGTGAGCTGCTTCCCTCTGCCACACTCTTCCATCATGATGTCCTGCCTCACCTCAAGCCTCAAGGAATGGAGCCTGCCTCTTATGGATTGAGACCTCTGAAACTGTGAACTGTGAGCCCCTAAATAAACCTTTCCTACTTTACAATTGTTCAGCTCAGGTCCTCTAGTCGTAGCAGTGAAAGAGCTGACTAAAAACAACTGTCTTCTGTTCTGGTTTTCTTATCAGGAGAGGAGAGGCAGGTAAGAGGAAATTCACATGAGCCGCAGGAAGCTTGTTCACTGGAGGGCAGCTGAGTGATTGTCTCAACTTGGGCAATCACCCTTATGAGCCAGCGCTCAGACCCTTTCTGTGGAAAATCCAGGTGCTGCCTGTGGCTACCACAACTCCTGAACTTCATTTTAAAGAATCTAAAAGGTCATAAATTCTTAAAGTGGCCCTTCTCCTTAGAGAATCTCAACTCCTCTCTCTCTCTCTTTTTTTTTTGCAAAGATATATAACTTTAACTCTACAAAGATGTATAAAAACTCCAATTCTACGAAAAAAGTGGAGGATCTAGCTGAGCACAGTACATGCCTATAATCCCAATGACTCAGAAGTCCTAGCAGAAGGATTGCAAGTTTGAGGCCAGCACAGGCAACTTAGTGAGACCCTATCTCAAAATTATAACAAGAAGCCGGGCGTGGTAGCCCAAGCCTGTAATCCCAGCACTTAGGAAGGCTGAGACAAGAGAATCGCGAGTTCAAAGCCAGCCTCAGCAATGGCGAGGCGCTAAGCAACTCAGTGAGACCCTGTCTCTACATAAAACACAAAATAGGGCTGGGGATGTGGCTCAGTGGTCGAGTGCCCCTGAGTTCAATCCCTGGTGCCAAAAAAAAAAAAAAATTATAACAAGAAAAGGTCTAGGATGGTAGGGTACTCCCGGATCCAATCCCAATATCACAAAAAATAAAGTGGAAGATCTTAAATAACAAGATCAATAGCATCGGCAGTGATAACTAACAATAATCACAACAACTGGCAACTGCTGTGCTGCTTAAGGAGGTAAGGCCATCCCCTGGCAGGTCATATTAACAAGCTGCAATGTCGAGACAGTTGATCACAAAGCTTTGCAATAGATCCTCCCATGTCTACATGGTGGTATTGACTCTGTTAATGAAATTTAACTCTGCAAAATGACACAGGGCACCAAAGAGACATATACTTTCAATAGTCTCACTAATCATGAAGCATCTTCATCACAATTGAAGGAGGAATAGTGAATGACACAGCTTATTATGTCATCATATTCTGACCCCACAAACCATTTAATAGTGTTCTACTTTCTTTTAAGAACCCATACAATTTTTAGTGTGTGAATATCAGGAATAAGGTGACATGAAATTTACTATATATTTCACATTAGCTACTTTTAGAATAGAGTGTGCCTTAACTTCCAGGGTTGACGTAGGACTTACATAATGATTTGTCGATGGTGTTTGAAAGCTGTCTCATTTTCACTTTTTAAAACATGTTTATTATGAGGCTGGGATATAGCTCAGTGGTACAGCATGTGTTTAACATGTGTAGAGCCCCAGATTAAATCCCCAGCAACTAATTTTTTTAAATTATGAAATAAATGAATAAAATGCTTAGACTTGGAGGCAAACTGCATGGGTTCAAATTCTGACATCATTACTATGTGATTGAGGGGGGGAGTATCAGGGATTGTACTCAGGGGCACTCGATCACTGAGCCATATCCCCAGCCCTATTTTGCATTTTATTTAGAGATAGGGTTTCACTGAGTCGCTTAGCGCCTCACTGTTGCTGAGTCTGGCTTTGAACTCGCAATTATCCTGGCTCAGCCTCCTGAGCCGCTGGGATTACAGGCATGCGCCACTGCACTCGGCCATTACTATGTGATCTTTAAGCAAGTTACCTAATCTCACTGAGCCCCAGTGTCCTTATCTATGTAAGAGGAATGACAGTAATACCTACCTCACAGAAGAGGATTCAGTGAGTAAAAACCTGTAAAGAGCTCAGCATTGGGCCTAGGACATAGTATGTGACAATAAAAGCTAAATCATTAAGATCACGATGATCAGAACAAGAGTTAGAAGAGCAGGTATTAGTCAAGGCACAAGTAAGCCTTTAGCAAAAGACTAAACTAGACTTCACTTAAGTCACTGCAGAATTCGTCACTGTCTCAAAACAAGCTAAACTGACTGCAAGACCTTTAAGCATTCTGTTCAACGTAGAACATTTGCAAACATATTGTTAAATTTAAACAATATGTTTAAATTTTTGGCTTCTAGTTTACTCTCCTTGTTGAGATTTGTTTCTTAAAATTTCATCTAAAACAGTGCAAGAATTTCTGAACTTAAGGGTGAAGACCCACTGAAACTGTTAAAGCAAAACATGATATATCTAGTGAAACTTCATCAATTCAGATTTCAGAAGTAATTTGTGACAATTTACTTTAGGAGAAAATTAATTTTAGAAAAGTGTTAAAAATTGGGCAAAGCAAATTTATATTAGAAGCTTGGTATTGGAGGTAATAAAATTGGGCAAGTTTAAATTAAAAACAATATGTTTAATGATTAAGAGCATGCTATTCATTTTAAGGATTTGCATACAAAAGGAAATGCTAATTTAAAACTAAATTTAGCTAATATTAACATAGATAAATTAGTTGAAAATATTGTACATCTATGAAAATAGTAAAATGAAAACATATTATCATTCCAATGTCTAACAATAATAGACTGGTTGGCTGTTTGCCAATATATGATATTTTACTTTGGGGACTCAGAATGAATTAATATTTTGTAAAGCTTTAAATTTTACAACCAAACCTGGATACAGCATATATATTAAAGTTTGGTTCCTAATGTGAATTTTATACAATCTGCCTAAAAATATTCACTGGAAAAACAGCCTGTTGCCAAAGTCCACATATTTCCCCTATTAAACAGAGGTAAGCCATGTCCCCCAAAACCATATTTCAAGCCCACAGGATACTCGTGAACTAAAATAATGAATGATAATGCTTCGTTCTCTGCATTAATATTAAAGAAAAGAGAAAATAGAAAACTTTATAGCCACTATCAGCTCTCTGGATCATAAATCTCAAGTTTTGAGAATTGCTTCCCAAAAGGGTAGGGAGCAGGGATGAGTTGTGAGAGAGATTCAGAGCCTAGAGATATTTTTTAGCAAGCCAGCAAAGCACTGACACACATTTCTACATATCTCTGGCTGTGAAAAGTCTCATTTGTAGTGATTTATATTTCCTCATAAAGAACTCTGTAGATAATATAAGCCTGCTGTGAGGCTGTATGACAACTTTCAAACCAAGAGTTACACGACCATTCTGTTAAAATAGAGCAAGAATAGATGAGTGGGAAAATCTGTAGAAATAGTATTTCTTCTGATGAAAGACCACAGTACTGTTTCTTCCAGCACACACTGTATTCAGAGTCACCTTTCACTCTGTGTGTATGTCTCATGGATAAGATTTTGATCGTCTATACTG
The DNA here is from genome assembly GCA_028644305.1 of Xerus rutilus. Lineage (NCBI taxonomy): Eukaryota > Metazoa > Chordata > Mammalia > Rodentia > Sciuridae > Xerus > Xerus rutilus. The sequence goes on from CM053405.1 coordinate 77,615,876, forward strand.
GAAAGTATTTTCCTTCCTGAAGATTCGCTATGTATTTGCTGTGTGCATGCTTGTGTAATTTACAAGTGACACTTACACATCATCACACCAAAGTTCAGTTGCCTTAATAAGTTACTAAGGGAAACATAGAGAATAGCATGCTGACAACCCAAAGTCAATGAAGCATAAACACTGTTATTCCAAGTGTCACTGGCGTGTTATTTCCATTTCTCCTGGCATCTGCTTTATGTAACACCACACACACACACACACACATACATACACACACACACACACACACACATACACGATGCAGCAGCTCATTAAACTTTTTGTTAACTCTGAAACCAAATTAGTACATTACATGTTTATAAGGCCAAGAATTACTGCTTCTCTGTGAAATTACACAATTAATCAGGTGTGTTATTTCTCTAGGAGATGTGGCCACTTTTGACATTTAGGGATAAAAGGAGCAATCCTTTAATTTGTTTCTCATTCAGCATTTATTCTCAGGGTGGTAGAAGGTGACATAATTCCTTCTCACCCCTTCAGAGGCCAGAACTTTACATGCTTCTTTGGTCTCCTAATAGCATTTTGAATTCTTAAAAGGAGCACAAATACAAATTATTTTATTTTTGAACTTCTTATCTGAATGTCGCAGCCTTTGAAAAATTCAGACAATGGGAAGGATGCTCATGAGTCTTCAGTTTCTTGTGGCTGATACCATGAATTTCCATCAAGTCCCAATTATTCAACAGCTTTTAAGACTCCCTTTGCAATCTTTAAGAATGCTCCCAATGTCAAAATCTATTAAGCAGTTATGTTTGCTCCAGTTTCCTTTTTCACAGACCTGGCATTAATTTCTCTGATTCCTTTTAACAGTAGTTGAGTTAGAGTCATCCTTGAGTCTAGTCATTTAATGGGGCATTCTTTTTTAAAAAATTCTTATGACTTGACCAAATAATTGTGCTAAAAAAAAAAAGTTGCTTTAAATATCCTGTGTTCCTGTCCACTGCTTCTTCCTCCTTTGATTTCATCCAGACTATCTGAAATGCACAGGGTGAAACCTCTACAAAGCATGCGAGCAGCATCTGCTCTGACAGTCCTGGCTGATGCTGAGTGTTCTGTTCAGAAGGTTAACAGGCACCTGGCAATAAACAATTGTTTTCATAACAGAAAATTGCAATTAACACAGAAAAATATCCTGAAGTCCCTAAATATCCTCTTTCAGGTTCTTTATTTAACTTTAATTTAAGAGCCCTTGAAATCCATTCATGCTTTCCTAAAAGATGGCTAGGGACAGCTTGAAACAGACACAATTCTCTAAACTCATTCTTTAAATGAAAAGGTGCATTCTTGCAGGTTCACTGAAGACCTGTGGAAGTATACAAAGGGAATAAAAAGACTATTTTCAGAGACAGACCTAATACAATCCCTCAAAAATTTCCAGTATCCAAGTGGAGAAAAACTATTCCATTCTATTTTCAAAATAAAGCAAAACTTAAAAAAAAAAGTTGTTTCAGTATTTTTGCTTTAGGAAATATTAAATTTGCCTATTTCCTAATACAACTCTTAACTGCTTTCTGATTAATATAAATGTGCCTTGAAAGACTATGCTCTGGATTCACATAACTAAAGGAAAAACAGAGGTAGTGAGCTAATTATTAGACCATAGTCCTACTGGAAATTTCAGTTAAAAAACAAACAAACAAAATCTTGAATCTCACATAGGTGATGCTACAGCAAATAATGCTAAAATAAGGCTACAATAATCAAAAATATTTTTCAAGAACAAAAGTAAAATGCATACACATAATGGAATATGCATTGAGTTCTTCATTTTAAGAAAGTACATTGTGCTGAGTACAGTGGCACATGCCTATAAACCCAGCTACTCAGAAGGTTGAGCAGGAGAATTACAACTTCAAATTTAGCCTCAGCAACTTAGCAAGACCCCTCCTCAAAGTAAATTTTTTTAAAAATGAAAAGGGATGGGGATATAGCTCAGTGGTAGAGAATCCCTGGACAAGGGGGGAAAAAAAGGCAGAGAACAAATGAACAAATGAACACATGTTGTATTTACAGATTGCCTCTCCTGCAAGACTAAAATAGTATAGAGTGAAAAAGATTATCTCCTGCATTGATGATTGTGCTATTTTGACACTTTTATTTCAGTAAGAAAATTTTAGCAAAAAGGTGGATTATGAACTATAAAGAACAAAATAATTTGTAATATAGATTACCAATGAAAGTCAATTTAAAAAAAAGACATCTAAATGGGAATGAAGACCTCTAATCCATAATGTTCTTTAAGAATATTGG
>CM053405.1:77618276-77645416 GCA_028644305.1 Xerus rutilus
GTAATCCCAGCACTTAGGGAGGCTGAGACAGGAGAATCGCGAGTTCAAAGCCAGCCTCAGCAATGGCGAGGCGCTAAGCAACTCAGTGAGACCCTGTCTCTACATAAAACACAAAATAGGGCTGGGGATGTGGCTCAGTGGTCGAGTGCCCCTGAGTTCAATCCCCAGTACCAAAAAAAAAAAAAAAAAAAAAGAATATTGGAATTGTTCTTAATCATTATGCAGTTAGGATTTTTTTTTTTTTTTTGGTACCGTGGATTGAACTCAGGGGTACTCAACGACTGAGCCACATCCCCAGCCCGGTTTTGTGTTTTATGTAGAGACAGGGTCTCGCTGAGTTGCTTAGCACCTTGCTATTACTGAGGGTGGCTTTGAATTCATAATTCTCCTGTCTCAGCCTCCCAAAGTGCGAGGATTACAGGCGTGCGCTACCAAGCCCGGCTTGCAGTTAGGATTTTTTTTTTTTAAACTAAAAGTTATCAATCTGGGCTGTTCAAGCTGCCTTAACTTTGAAGGATTCAAAATTCTTTGGATATGGATTCTTGAAAACATCTGTTTAGCAATCGACTTTTTTTTTTTCTAAAGACTATTTCATTAGCTAAGTCTTGGTGGTGAGATGGTAATAAAGAATTGTTATAATTATACCCATTTTACAGATGAAGAGAGTGAACGTAAGTTAAGTCAAGTAATTTGCCAAGGTTAAGTAGCTATTAGAAGTATAGGAGGAGGATTCAGGGCCATGGCTGTACTCTTGCAAGAGAGGTGATCTGTGCTCTTTCCTCTTTCCTCTAAATTTGTAAAATTTAAACTGTGTTCTACTCTGCTTTGATAATTTCCAACATATGATCAAAAACATTACTAAAAAAATAGGGAACTGCTACAGAGGGTGTAATAAAACTAGAGAACTCTAATTTATTTGTTTTCTTATATATAATGTGAATTCTTTTTAAAGATAGTCTTTTGCCTTCTATGAGTTTTACTATTATGACATCTATTCATTCGAGTAATATTTATTGAGTAACTCTTCTGAATGCTTTTTAACTTTTTTTTCATTGAAAATACAGTTGTTTTTATCAATAGTGTAGCTAAGTAGATTCTTTATGTTATGGATTATGAAGCACTTGCTTGATCCTTGCTTGATTTTAAGTTCCAAACAACTGACCTGCAAAACAGTTTTTGGAACACATCCAACTGTCAAGTACAGGGGTTTCGTTTTTATATTAGTGTGCTCTGTTTAACTGAATATTCTTATACTTTTAAAAGGTGAGTCAGTAGCCATATTGTATAATCAAATGATTTCTGAAGCTGATCTCTATTATTTTAATAAGCTATCTCTTAGGAATTTAGAAAACTTTTTTTAATTTAAAAAATTGTGTAGAGTATATTAAAATTGCCTCATGGTCGATGACAAACCTGTACACTTTCAACTAAAAACATAAAGCAGAGAATCAGCAGTTAACCACATGCACCCAAGTAGCTATATATTATGGATTTAAAAATGATGTCCATGTTAATGTAGAATGTTCCCAGACATATTAGATGTAGCAAATGCTAGAATTTTCTGCCTTTTCATTAAATGACATTTGTCATTTTTGTGAGTCTCTCATTTAAACTCCTTATTCAATTCATGCTAAACTTCCTGAATCAATTGTTCAATCATGATTCAGTGTGGATACTCTATATTTAGCAAACTTAAGAAGAATTTCTTAGAAAATAAAACTTTTCAGGCTTCTGAAGTTATCTAAGAAGATATAGTTGAAATATCTCTTGGAGATGGAAAGTCTCCTTTGGAGAGCTGAAAATGCATAAATTTGTTTAAAATGTATCTATTATCTGATTTGGGATTTATAGGCAGAGTTTATAAAGTAGCATTCTCTAAATAATAGATGTCAAAGTGAGTACTTTTTGTTTCTGATCTTTTTTTAAAATATAAAACAGTCTTCCTTTTGAAGTATAAGACCTAGCACTTCATCGTTTCACTTCTTTTAGTTGCTTGCTCCCTTAATTTCCTCTCAGATCAGCCATTTATTACCTGTGTGAAACTTTCAAGTTACCTATCCTCATGCCTCAGTTTCTTCAACCACAAAAAGAACACTGTCTCATAGTGCTGGTTTGGGAGTTGCAGAGTGCTGTAGTATTTAGAAAGGTGCCTGGAACATTAGTTACCCATGTTTACTAACAGTCTACTACATACCAAGCAATATAACACCTGATCTGGAGCAAAAATAGCTGTGAGCAACCCACCATTAATAGACAAGGTCGGAGTGATGAGCATCTCAGGGAAAACAGAGGGGAAGAGTATACAGAATGATAAAAGAGGTGTTAATTTCATGCAAGAAGTCAGAACAACCTTTGAAGATATTTTTTAACACAACTCTAAAGAAAGTGAGAGCAAGGAGTGTAAATGCCTGGAGAAATGACAGCCTCAGCCAAAGGGATAATAAAGCACCAAGACACTGACTCTGGATAAGAATGTGAAGCAGGAAAGAACACAGGATGAGTACAGCCAGAGAGAATGCAGTGAGTGGTGGGAGGGAAAATCAGAGAGCCTGACGGTGGGGGAGAAAGGACTCTGCTGGCCAGGTCAGACTGGACTTTTACTGTGGTGAGATGGGAAGTCACTGGAAAGCTTTACAGCAGTGGCACGAGCAAAGGGAAACACATAGGAGTTGGCTAGATGAGTGGAGACCACAGGTGATGATGGCTTGGACAGGACGACAGGGAAACAATTAGTTCAATCATTCTAATACACCTTTCCACTGTGCACTTGTCTCTCAAGATTTCCCTTTAACTGGTATTTATTGACACCAACTAAGCAGGGCACTAGGGTGGGCCACTTTACACATGTTATCTCTTATCCCAAAGCTGCAAAACTCCAGAAAAAATATTATGAGATTATGATATTAAAGCTCCAAGATATTTCTGAAATCATCAATTACAACCACATTCTTTTAAGATGTAGAGTTAGAACTCCAGAGAGATTAACTGATTTATTAAAAACCATCTAGCCAGTATGATATACAAACAGTATATCATATATTATATATATATTATATATACATATATACATATATTATATATGTGTTATATAATACTGTTTGTATATATTATACAAACAGTATTTGTCAGATTCAGGAATGACCCCAATCTGCTTTGCAATTATTAGTGATTATAACTATTCAATGTGCTGTCTGTCTGTTCTCGAGGGAAGGAAAACATATAGATAGATTTGTTTTGGGTTGCACAAAGGATATAGACTTTCATTTTATAGGTATAAAGGATATTTTTTTAAAGGATGTTTCATTTTAAAGTTAAGTTGGTAACTTCCTATGAGATGTTTTTAACTACTGAATTTTGTTAATTTTAGAAAATGCAAATAAATTAGGAAATAAATCTGTCTGAAGATACAGAAGAACACAATACGGATTCTCTGATTTGTGTCCTTTCTAGGTCTAGGTAATCCTAGGTAATTCTAATGAAACACTCACATTGCCCTCTACCAAACCTGGGTTCTGGCACTTACAACTAAATGGTAAGTCTGCCTCTAGCCTCTAATGCAGGTCAGATAATAGGCTATGTGGTCTCTTTCCCTCTCCTCTTTGTCTTGGACAATTTGGAAGAGATGTTTAGGCCGTAAGGAGTTGAAACATACTCTTGTTCCCAGTTTTATGAAACTAACTGGTGGAGGCCAAGCTTGCTTCCGAGATGGGCAATGGAGCCTCTTCTATGGTAGTGTGAGAAAAGCCATTTCACAACCATCTTGTTTATTCCCCACAGTTTAGGACAGAGGAAAATTCAGCTAAGGGCCAGTTCTCCCCTATGAATCCCTATGAATCCTTTAGTTTAATTTTGACCACAGTACATTAAATGTCTGGAAGACGTCCATGTTAGCTCTGCCCCTACCGCTGTTCGTGGTGAAAGGGAGAAAACCCTTTTATTACTGAAAAGATAAGGAAGGATGCTTTTGTGGGTCAAAAACATGGTTGGAAATTCAATTTAATTGAACACCAGGCTACTGTGCTTCTTGTAAATGAACATCGTTTTGCTGCTAATTTTGTGCTATTTTACCTTTCATTAAAAAAGTAATTCAAGTTAAACTCAGCTGAACAGCAAAAAAGCTCTTGATATTTTGAAGCATTTTGGAACAATTACTTTGACAGGAACCCTTGACAGTTAAATGACTCTGTTAAATGAATGTTATAGAAGACACATAATGATTTTTAGTGAAATATTGAATTTAACCACAAATGAGGAAAAACCAGTCATAAGCACTATGGGTATATTTGAATAATAACATCTTGCTTATGAACCTCAATGGATTCTATAATTTTTAATAATCATGCAATCAACCAGTTAGCTGGTGGGTATGTTTCCATCCTGCTGCTCTCTATTCATTTTTGGTTTATGCTTTTGTTGTTGTCTTTTAATCTAAGAAGCCAATAAGAAAATTTCAAAACTGGCAATAATTTCTTCTTCCATTAGTATAGTATTTTGCAGTTAGGCAATTAATGAGATGCTCCCCCATAACTTAAGACCTCCTCTTTTCTTTTTCTTGTTTGCCGAATGAGATTCTTTCACAAAGTAAAAATTCGGCAAAAGTCAAGAGCAGGTTCTGCCTGAGAACATGTGAATGCACTGTATGCCAGTATTTCCTGCATCTGTGGAACTTAGTATTCCTATTCTTATTTTATGGATCAATTGTGAGATAGTATCAGGGCTTTACATGTTTTCTCATGACTAACAACTGAAAAATAATAAATAATATGTATTATTATAATATGTATAATAATAATATGTATTTCAGTACATATGTATTTATGTACTGAAATAATAAAACTGGTACTGTTCAATTTTGCCTTTTTAAATTCACTTGCATTATAAGTGAGAGAACCCATATGATGATGAAATGTGACTTATTATAAAATTCTGCTCTGTGGAGAAGAGGAGCGAGAAATTTCAGTAGATGTAAATCACCAGGGTGGGGATGTCTGAACTGAAGGAATGAGTCAGAAAATCAGGAATGTTCTTTATCTTGGTTGTGTGGGGTGAAAAGCTGATGCTAAGCATACTGAGTGGTATTACTTGGATCTCTGCACATTGGATGCAGCTGCACTTCCTGATCCCTCCAAACAGGTGAGGCACAACTTCCTCCAAGTTCCCGCTGCTTCTTGCATTTATCTTTATGTAATAATTGTCTATTTATACTCTATTTGCATGTCTGCTCCCCACTAGAAGGTCACTCCCTAAAAAGAGGCAGTGTCTTTTCATCTTGCACCCCGAACATTTCTGAGCCACCATAAGCTATTCAGTTAATCTACTTAATGAACAAACACTCCTTTATCTACTTCAAGGTGACAATGAAATTTCATATCAGTCAAAGGAAAGTCGAGGTACACAGCAAGCTACCTAAACTGTGTATTACCTATACCTTTGCTGTTCAACATGTGGTCCACAGGCCAGCAGCATCAGCACCACCTAGGAGCTTTCTACCTATGGAATCTCAGGTTCTGCCTCAGACCCAAGTCAGAATATGCATTGATACAAGAGCCCCAGATGACTCTCTTGCACAGTGAAGTTTGAGAAGCATTTATCAATAATACATAATAGTGTGTTGCATGAAGAAGTGATGTGTAAATAATGGAGAAGAAACAAGGCCATGGCATTGAGATTAATGCAGAGGTCTGCTGAGGAAGTGACAGAGCTCTCTCAGGACAGTCACTCAATGTTCACAGGTGAGAAACTCACTCATACCAGTTCCCTGGGAACCCTTGCTTGATATTTCTTCACATTCTTGCCTGTTTAAATACACAGCTGCTCTTAATAATTGTCTTTTCTCTTGGTGCAAAGAGAGTATTTATCGTCAGCATGCTGAGATTTGCAGGAGTTTTGGCTTTCTCCATGAAAATTGTGGATGATTGAAAGGATATTGCTGACACCTCAATAAGAAATCCAACAACTCCAAGCTATGTAAATTTAATTATTTCCTTTAATTTTTTTTCCAGGAATCTCTTTTTTCCTGAGCTTTGGAGAAGTCCTGGCCATTTTCATTTAAAAGAAATACAAGTCAGCAGTGGTTCACTGAACAGGCTGACACGCAATTTCATAGGGGGAGAGGCGCTATGTCTTTAATCTAATTTGTGCTCTCAATTCCCTGCTAATGTATCTAGGGATCATGATGTATGCATTTATAAGAAGACATCTGTAAAGCAGAGTCCAGCTCTGTAATTCTCTGAAACATGGGTAAAAAAATTAGTCTGGATTCTTGCAGCTGCCCTACAACATGATAAATCTCTATATACTCACAGATGTAGAAATATTCTCGGCCTGGCCTGAATTCAAATCCTAGAGAAAAGGGAGTGAAGAGCTGGAATTTTTCAGAGAACTTCAGTGGTCCATTTGGAGAGTGAGGCCGGTTACATTCCCATCTCTTGAAGCCTTTGGAAGTGTGGTCGCAGGCACTGTAACCGTCAAAGTTGACCATGTAGAGGACATAGCGCTCAGTCTTATCTTCTGGGACGGAGTCCTCATAGTGAGGGCAGAAAACATCCAGGTAGTCATTAATACAGACGTCAATGTGATAGTCACCCCTCTGGAATCTGTTGGAAGAAGAAGAAAATTAAGAAATAATTCATAGTGGAAGGGTGTAAATCAGTGGTTACACCCTTTAATACTTCTGGAACTGAAAGATTTAGTCTAAAAAGTTCTTAATGAACGCTATTATGATTTTGGAATTGGTTTGAAATATTGCAGTTCTAAATGCAAGCAACAATAAGCCATTTTACAGAGGAATTCCATTACGTTTGTTTCAAAATACCCTAAAAAAGAAGTACCTCACTTTTATTCTAATTATTACATTAAACATCATTCTTTCAAAATGAATTTTATAATTTGTTGTTTTCCATTTTTCCTTTCCTTTTTAAAAATATCTTTATTTATTTTTATGTGGTGCTGAGGATAAAACCCAGTGTCTCACATGCTAGGCAAGCACTCTACAACTGAGCCACAACCCCAGCCCCCTCCTTTCATTCTTAAAATCATACATATTGAAGAAAAGTTTTCATAAGTTTAGGATAGTTTCACAATAAATATTTTTGAATATATAAATAAGCAAATTATAGAACAATAAATTACTGAATTGTTTCAATTATAAATGAAGTCATTTTCAGCCGGGCGCAGTGGCTCACGCTTGTAATCTCAGCACTTTGGGAGGCTGAGACAGGAGAATTGCGAGTTCAAAGCCAGCCTCAGCAGCAGTGGTGAGACGCTAAGCAACTCTGTGAGAACCTGTTTCTACATAAAATACAAAAGAGGGCTGCAGATGTGGCTCAGTGGTCGAGTACCCCTGAGTTCAATCCTTGGTACCAAAAAATAAATAAATAAATGAAGTAATTTTCAACTTCCTATGCAAATATAGAGAATTAGACCTATATAACTGCTAGAATTAGAATCATAAAATGTAAAAGATAATTCCTGAAGCAACAGTTTCATTTTAGAGGAAAATAAATACCTAAGGCATAAACATGAAGCAGGGGAATACTTGAGCTAGACTCAGAGAATGAAGACTTTGGATCCCAAAGATCTCCTTAGATCTGCTTAGGTCACTAACTTATTTTCTCATCACTCTTTTGACGCCATGTTCTTTTCCATTTTTAAGAAAATTGAAACCATCTACATCAAATGACTTTTCCCTATTTTAATTTTTTAAGTCATGTTCTAGGGTTGGACTGGTAAGCTGTGAAGGTCACAAGCCAGGTAACAATAGCAAAACCACGGCAAATTCATCCTAAAATACTCAAAATGCACGCGCACACCCCCCACCTAAGCACTGCAAATACTACATTTTTTGCTTTAATTCTAATATTACAAAGATTTGCTTATTTAATCTTTTCCTATAAGTTAAAAATATTTCACAGGACCCAGTGATGTGTAAAACAGAAACCGTGATGGATACAACTTTCTCAGTCTGAAATTGTGGTGAAAAAAACTATAAAACCCCTTTGTTTTTAGCAAGTGAGGAAATTCTTCCCTGAGCCCTTGGAAAGGTTCATCATAAAATGGTGTTACTGCTGAAATACGACACTCATAAAGCCATATAATCTTCAAGTTGGACAGTCTCAGCATGAACACTTCGCAATGATGGTAAGTTTCTCTATTCCATTTTTGGACATCTCTAAATGTTAGAAAGTCTCTTCTTATATTGAGCATAAATCTGCTTCTGTGTAATTCCTACCCAGTGATCCAACTTCTGCTGCCTGGAATTACAACGAACAAATCTAATTCCTCTTCCACAAGGCAGTCCATAAAACATTTGGAGATGTCAGCTATGTCTCTCTATATCCTCATTTCACCAGACATACGAATCCTGATTCCTTTAGTTATCTCTGGTGTAGTTCCCAAACTCTTTTCTAGTTTGTTGACCCTCTCAAGTCCTCCAGTTTCCCAGTGTGTTCTCTTAACATGTAGGATCTAAACATAACAATGTCCTTTGAGTGCTTGGGACCAATGTTTACCTCAGTAGAAATATACCACCCTTGTCCTGGAAGCTAAATATTTACCACAAAGCTGCAATTCCCTTATGAGAGACAATGCTGTAAAATAGTGGAGGCACCACTCGTTTTGAGTGAGTAGACCTAGATTTAAGAATGGAAGAGTTATAAATCATCCTGAGCCTCAGTTTCCTTATATATAAGTTAGATAACAATGAGAACCTGCCTTGCCAGCCTCACAGGGGTGCTACAAGCCAGAGATCAGAAAACTAATGAAAAGCAAATGTGTACTGATTTATACACAAGAAATAAGGAGAAATGATCAGGACTTTCACTTTTCAGTTAGAGGATCCCAAAACACAACCATTTAAAAAAAATACTCAAGCATTTATTTCTTTACATTTACAGTAATCATGGGTTTACTTTTTCTTCATTACTGATAGACAATGATTTGTCAAGATGCAAGGGAAGACTGTGTTGCTTTTAAAAGATTTTTGAACATCAAGGTAACATCCTTGCCAAAGTACAAAGAAAAGACACTACAATGTTCAGATGAAAGGGTGCTGGGATGTGAATCATCAGCACTCAGAGTAGCCTGGCAGTTTTGGAGGAGAGCCAGACAAGAACTGCAGCAGAAGGCAATGCCCAGATGCACTTTATATTATTATATTATTATTATAGATTTTAAAGACATTCAAGGGGGCTGTTTTTTCTTTCCCTAAGTGTCACCCATTTTAGCTTCTACTAGCATTTGGCACTGCCCAAAAGTGAAAATAAAAATTAAAATGGCCTTTACCCAAATTCTGTTACTTTTATTTTATAATTCCTTTATTATACAAGTTGAAAACATTGTCACTGTTTTCTTAACAACTCAATTTTAACTCCCTATTCCAACTTTTATCCCTATCAGTGTTGCTAAAATTTTTACAAAGCAAACTTTGGGACTGAAGGGCCATTCTAGATTGGGCTGACCAGTAATCCCTTCTGTTGACATTTTACTTTGTGTGAAGAGTTAACTAAATTACTGTGGTGCCTATTTTAGACCTGTGAATTCACCCCCAGAGATTTTTTTTTCTGACCCTCTATCCACCGACAAAGAAAAGATGATGATTTATCATGAAATCAATTTACATTTCTGTTTCAGATCTTTAATTTGCATAAATTAGTTTACTAATGCAAATTTCAAAGAATGGACAATATAAGTCTAAAAACAATGACAAGCTGGAGCTCATAAAAGGCATCTATACAACATACTTAAGTATAATCCAAAGATAAGTTTGAGATTAGACATTCTAATACTATACCAAATGGCCTTCTTTAGGTACAAAGTGGTGCTGCACCATTCTTTTCTGGCCTTCTTTGAAGAGCACAAAAGCATGATTAACATTATCAAGTGCTTATTATGTTACATTCATTATTTCAATTTAGTCTTTACCACCGTCCCACAGAAAACACACTATTACTACATTTATTTAAAGATGTAGAAACTGAAATCAAGAAATCAATATTACACAACTAGTAAAATAGTGGCGACAGAATACAAACCAAAGTGGTCTGACCTCAGAAATAAAGCTCCTCTCTCTTCCATTTGGTAAAAGATTAAACTCCAACGTCAACTCCTTAGTTCTACTCTGTATTTTTCCAGAGGGACAATTCTCATCCTCAGTGAGGTTTTAATTCTCCTGTTTACACATTCAACAAATATTTGCTATATCCAGGATCTATAAGTGCTTTACATGTATTATCATTCAAAATTCTTAAAACAACCCTAATGAGTTATTATCATTAGTTTCATTTTACCAGTGATAAAATTATATTCAGAGAGGATGATATCTTCTTAGTTCAATATTTTTTTCATAGTGAATAAATCTGAACAAAGTTAAAATCTGAACCCAATCCTTATAGATTCTGAAGCATAGTTTTAATCACAACATGCTTCTAACCACAGTGGCTTCAAAGATTCACCAGTTGTAATTCCCCTTGTAATTCCCCTCAAGAGTTTGGGTGCCATCAGGTTACCTTAGGTTTATGCTGATCTTTCAGGACAACCCAGCAACAAGGTGAACCAGCCCTACACTCTTCCCCACCAGGTTGGGGTGCCAAAAGCTTCGGGGTGCCTCAACATGTAGAATGAGGCTCAGATAGAGTCAGCTCCTGAGTCATGCACACCATTTCAGTCTTTCACAGAATAAAGTGTTGTTGGGCTCAGCAACCATTCACATAAAGGGATCATTTTTTCATCAGGAAACAGCTTTCATGAGCTTTAGTTCATGTTAAAAGAGGAAATTCACATCTAGAAAGAATGATTCTACATGCTGATATTTACCAATGCCATGGGTAGCACAGACACTGCTGTAACACACTTGTAAATCTCTTGGAAATTTTCTTGCAAATGTCTCCTCTCTCCTCCTGTTCCTTAATTTCATCTATTGTGTCTGTGCTTCTCTACCTCTGTGAGATCACTGTGTATTTTTAACTATACTATCTGGCTGTACAGCAATAAGGCAACAATAATTGCAATACAATCTCTACTGAATTAACACAGTGGTTCACAATGTAAAATGTGCACAGTTGCCACATTTAGAAAAGTGACTGTTTCAGTCAAACAATTACTACCCTGACTGTTCTCACAATGCATAAGTCTCAGGAGCCAGGCAACATCTTGCCTGCATAGAAAGATGGTCCCTATTCCTCACTGGATTGCATGGCTGCTCAGGTCAATGGTCCATATAACATTATATATATTCTGTTATGGCAAGAATACATTTAACACATTTATCAAAATTTTGCAATGACTGGTTGAAAATGTCATCTACATTATGAAAGGATCATTTCAGTTAATTAAGAAAATTCAATGTGGTAACTAGTCTTTTGTAATCATCTTAAATACCAAAAATGAATTATGTACTTTATAGTAGTTCTTGACCATCCAGAGGCCACCTAAAAGACTAGATTAAAAGCACGTTTAAAAAATATATTTTTAATTTGTACAATATAATTATACATAATAGTGGGACTTGGGCTGGGGTTGTAGCTCAGTGGTAGAGTGCTTGCCTTGCATGCATGAGGTCCTGGGTTCAATCCTCAGCACCACATACAAAGCAATAAAATAAAGACATTGTGTCCATCTACAACTAAAAAAATATATATATTTAAAAAAAATAATAGTGGGACTCATTGTTACATATTTGTATATGCACATAGTTTAGTCAGTTTCATTCCCCAACATATTTTAGGGACTACCGATGGCAAAAGTAACAATTGAAGCTGAGATTGGAGCTGAAAAGTGTGCCTCTATACACAGACAAGTGAATTTGTTTCAGAGTTTACCTGATGACTTTCCGTCATATTGCTAAATATGATTTTGATTATCAATTTAAAGCCACTGTTAGTATCTCCTCTCTTAATTAACCTGTGTGGTGGAAGTGAATCATGACTTGAATGTCAGAATCAAATGAAATAAAGACAACAAGAAATGACAAATCATTTAGTTATCAACAGTGTGCCCCAACTTCCTTCTGAGATAAGAACCAAATCATCATTTTATGATATTAGCTAGCCTGAACCATAAAGACTTTGTCCTCCTAACTAAATATTTTATTGTCAACCTTGGATCCCTGAAAAAAAAGGAACATCTAGTTCCTTCATCATCCCCAAGTGAAAGTTCTGAATTTCCTCATATTGCCCTTTGGTTCTTCTTTGGTAGGTGGAATAGAAATCACCCAGCTTTCTTTCTCAATGACTCTTTTTTCGTGGTACAGACCTTACTTCCTCCTCTCACACATGCTCCTGTGTTGTGGGTATTGATAGCTGGGGAGGTGACACAGAAGGACACAGGAGCCTGCCTGAGCTCAGTTCACAGAGAAGTAGGATCATAATCCTCCTCGGAGTTCATCTTTAGCCATTTTCTCCTGAGGTTTCACCTCTCATTCCATTCTCATTTACTAAAGCCAAAGTACTTTGAATTTTTGTAGCTGGGAAAGGAAGGGTATGGTGTGTATTTAAAAGTTTTAGGGCTAAGGTTGTGGCTCAGTGGCAGAGCACTTGCCTCGCATGTGTGAGGCACTGGGTTCAATCTTCAGCACCACATAAAAATAAGTAAACAAAATAAAGACACTGTGTCCATGTATAACTAAAAAATACTTTTTAAAAATAAAAGTTTTAAATTGGCCTTTAGCATATGTTGCTGGCACAGCAGAGAGCCTGCTTCCAGGAAAATCTGTACTGAGGTATTTTATCAAGCAGCTCTTGAGTGAGGTTTTTTCACTCCATAAATATAGAAACAATATTACTGAAAGGAGACAGTGTTAATAGAAGTTAGGAAGCTGTGAGACACTTTTATCCCCCTTCATGTAATGTTTTAAAGAATTCAATAATGGAAATGTTATTACTCACCAACTTCATAGTTGATTATTACATTTTAAATGTATTTTAATCTGTCAAAGAGGTGATTGTTTTAATATTCCTATTTGAAGAGAATTCCAATGTCAGTCCTTTAATTACAAGGCAACCTAATGTATTACATTCTAAAATTGAAATGTAAAAGAAGGATATGATTTATGGTCAAAGATTAAGCAAATTTATCAGCTTAGGGTTCCTCCCAAATTTTAAACTAAATCTAGAGTGAATAAATCTTGGCAGCGCTGTCTTTCAATTCTATTGTTACTGACTTAAAGGCTAATTTCAGAATAAAAAGTCTCCTTTTAACCATGAGAATTTCTTATTTGTCCAGAAAGGTCTTAATGGGCCCTGTAACTCTCAAGGGATTTGGTTTATAAATATGTGTTTGTAAGATGGGCAGGAAAGCAGCCTCTGTTACATAGCACACCACTTCTTGTCTCCTTCTGTTCTTCCTTTCAGCACAGAATGCAAGCCTTATGGCTCTCCTATCCTAAATCTGAAGATGCTCTTTTTGTTTTCCTGCAGAGGTTAAAACATGAAATACAAATAGTAAACCTAACTTGGGCTAGATAAATAGTATTCACATCACTCAGGACTGAACAAATATTTGTTTTGCTATTTTTAAATTTTCTTCCCTCTCATGGGCTGAAACATGCCTATCTTTGATATATGTTGGTAATTAACTTTCACTTTCAGCTCTGAGAGCATCAGAGGCATGGACAATTTCACTGTAAGCAGACCAGTTGTTGAGGCTAGGAGATAGTACTTAAAGACCAAGACACATAATCTCAGGCAGTCCAATCCAGTTCTTCCGGAGGCTCTAGAATATGCCAATAGCAACTCATGTTCCTACAGAAGTGAAGATTTACGAAAAAAAAAAAAAATCCCCTCCCCAAATCTGCTTACAGCGGCATTTCAGAGACGCGTCCTGCTTATTCTTTTGCAGCTGAAATGCAATATGATACACCATGTGTTTTTCCATCCAATGAAGCATAAGATACTGACAAAACATTTGCAACCCAAATCTGGGTGCTCAGTTTATCTATTAATGAAAATTTCAACAGAGTTCTTATCCACACATGTTTTGGTAATTATAAATTCTATAGCATGAGAGTTTTGCCTTGAATTCAGGAACTGTTGGTAATAAGACATAATTTTCTTGGCCAGAATTCATTAGTACTTTAATGCACTAACCTGTCACTTTTTCTGTGTGTATTATGTGTGTGAAGTTTCAAAGTGGTTTTAAAATCCCACAATTAATACTAATCACCCGTATCAAATAAATGAATAATAATCTCAAATAGCTTGTGCTGTTGCTTTTCTACTACAAGATACATCAGTCTGAATGACTTTTTAAAAATTTATCTCCCAGGATAACACCTGTTTCAAATACAAGTCCCACAAAATGTTCTCTCCTCCAGTGTTTCAACTCACTTGGAGTTTGTTTTATTAGTTTGACAGAAGACTTCCAAAGGAAACAAAGCATTAAATTGGCAGAGCCTAAACAAGACTTTCCTTCAGGAAGGGACTAGGAGCTTGGGTGACAGTCTAATTGCTTCTAAGCCCCCAAAGAGGCCTGGGGCAGCAAGTGAGAGTGTGTCAACATCAACAGCCAAGTCAGCCAAAGAATTAAGCAGGCAGAATTCTCACAGACTTGGTGCATCACAGGGCACTCCAAATAGGTTTCAAATGCAGATTTGAAACAAAATAAAGAATTAAAGTCTGGCAATCAGTATAATCCTAACAGAAGCCATTCCCACATTGCGAAACAGGTTCCTTCACCACTTCAGCTAGTCCGGAGAATCCAGAAAAAGATGCATATGATACCCTAAGTTATCTAGAGTTTTCCATCCCCTCAAGCACATGGCACAGAACACCTGCCACATAAATAGATCTAGCAAAAGCAGATGCAGAAAATCGTGGAACAGGTTATCCAGCCACTGTCCTGAGAGAACAGGACTGAACAAACTGATTCTGTTCAGGGGACGTGGGAGTCAAAGAAACAAATAAGCCACCTGCCAGAATGCTCACTTCCATGTAGCCCTTTTGCCTCCTGGTGAGATGGAGTTACCCAAAAGAATTTCAGGCCATTCTTAGTTTTAAAAGTAATAACAAAAGAGCAATCGTAAATCTTTACTTTATTAGCCAACTCAAGAAGTAGTTTTTGGAAAACAATGATTTAACAGCTCTTAAGTACTTGGTATGCCAACAATAAAATAAATAAGCACTGATGATAACTTCTTGAAATCATTACTAAGTCTCAGATTTGGCACTGACTTTCCAATAATCAGGATAACCAAGACCTATATGGCATGGAATTAATTCCATGACAAGACAGAAGAAAGTAAGTAGATATAGTTAATGGTTTTTTTAAAAAAGTTGGACTTTCTCTAGACAAGGGGAAATGTGTATTTTTGGTGATGCTAGAGAACAATAAAAGTAATAATAATGTTTTATACAAAACATTAGGATGTAAAGCAGAATGTTGCTGTTTCTATGTAAGTAAGCAATAAGAACTAGTTACTTTTATTTGGACCCTTGTGAGCAGCTGGATAAAAACCTGGGATCAGCAATGAGGGTATAAGACAGAAAAGGGATCTGGAGTAACTAGAAATTAGATGCTGTTCTATAAAAAGTATTGAATTCATCCAACATAAATGTGTAAATTTAGAAGAAAACTGGGACTAACATGCAGATCTCTTTTTCTTATATCTAGTGATCTAGAAGACAGCACTGGTGTTTACTTATTTCATGATCCTCAGCACTTAGCACAATATCTGTACCTAGTATTGATTTAATAGATGTCGAAAGAAAGGAAATTGTGGGTGAAGAATGTTAGAAACAAGGCTTACCAACAGGAAAATGGTGCAAAGTGTCCAATAAACTTCTGTAGTCTGGGTCCCAGTATTAAATCTTGAGAGGAGTTAAATAACATGATAAACAAAGGTCAAGATCAGGAAACAAAATAATGGAAGACTTCAGAAAGGAAAATGATAATCAAGACTGTTGTTCAAGCAACGCTAGAAAATTATGCCTAGCCGAGTAGACAACTTAAGCACCTAAGGCAGAATGAAAGTTTCTCTCTTGTCATTAAGTCCTCTATTCAATTACCATTTATCGGGGTAATTAAACACTGGAAAGTGATGCCAGGCTAATTGTTAGATTATGATAATTACATGTCTTTGCTATGCTACAGCTGATCAAAATAAGATGTGGTCCCGTGCACTTAGCAAAAGCTGCTCTGTATCGTCAGAATTTCGTACAGTGCTAGGCCATTTATTACTAATTCATTACAAATCAGGCAGAGAGGCTTATTATTTGTAATATGCCCCCCCTCCAATCTCCTGGAACAAGACTCCCAAAAGGTTAAGCACAGACTGCTGCCTCTCACTGGCCCATTTCCATCCCAATTACACAGCTGAGCAGCATTAGGTGCCTCTATTTGAGAGGGTTCATCAGACTGCTTCACAAAATCCTGCAACTGCCTATCACATTGGCAGGAACACCCAAGACTCTCTTTCAGCCTCTGCCAACCACTGTTGTGCTCTGAGTTGTGTCCCGGCAACCATGAGTTGGCAATCCAGAGATCTTTGGGTTCCGAGACTCCCTTCTGCTAAGGTCAGGCCCAGACCAGGCTGGGATATGCCCAGGGGTTTGCTCCAGTTAGCAGGCGTTGTGTGGAATACAGACTGTACTCCTCCTCCTAGACATCCAGTCTCTGTTCTTCCAGTCAAGGTCAGGAGAAGAAACCAACTTTCTCAGGAACCAGCCAGCATCACTGCAAAGCTACCAAGAGCAATTCCAATCTTTGTAGAGACAGAGTAGAATGACTCCATTGTCCTTGAGCTCCACCAGGCCAGACACCCTGGCTTATATGAGGGCTAGAAACCTTTCCTTCCATCCCTCTACTACATAATCCAGGACACTGTTAGTGGATGAGAAGGTAAACAGTTAATTAACATTTTTCCTTTGACTTTATTATGGGACTTCTTAAGCTGTCCTCTGCAACCATCATCATTAGAATGTGTTATAGGAGCAGGAAGCACAGAGCATTAGATCAAAAGTTTAGTAACTTACTACAAAGTTCATGTCACAGTATGTTCTCTATTTTTTTTCCTTCTTGTATTTATGCAGTATTATAGATTGAATGTGTCCCCCGCCCAAATTCACATGCTGAAGCCCAACTCCCTATAAGACTGTATTTAAAGATAGGGTCTTTAAGGTTAAAAGAGGGCATAAGGACAGAACCCTGACCCAATAGGATTAATGTCCTTTTAAGGAGAGATACCAGGCAGCTGCTCTTGGCATGTTGTGCAAGGACCCAGTGAGAAGGTGGCCATCTGCAAGCTGGGAGGAGGCCCTTACCAGGCACCAGCTTCTGCTGGATTTGATCTGGAACTTTTAGCTTCCAGAACTTTGAGAAAATAAATTTCTGTTATTTAAGCCATCTAGTCTATGGTAGTTTGTTACGGCAGCCTGAGCAGGCTAATATTGGCAGTTTAAAATTAAATTAATGGTATTGTGGGGGGGAGAGGTTTCAATTACAATACTGCCAGAGACTTTATACATATAAAAAAATCAATGAAAAACAACTAAGTAAAAATGGCCAGAAAGGAAGAGGAGGGTAAGTGAAAAAGCAGAGCCAAATCACTCACTAGTATCTGCACATGGAAGATGCTATCCATTTGCTGTTCTGAGCAAATGGCTGGTCTGAGGGGAGAAGACACATTATTTTCCTAAGTAGGGATAGTTTCACCTTTGAAATTAACTCATGGCACTACAAAAACGACTGTATTATCACCTGGCAACTGTGTTATCTCACTATTTCAGCAAGGCTTTCGCCTAGAGATAGAATGAAGGGTGTTAGAGACAAGTCACATACTCCATTTTACCCTTCCTTGACCCTGGAAATTAAAACAGAATATGCCACCACCCTTTAAAAATCATAGAAAGTGCGTTCTAGGAACAAAACAAACCACAGGATGCCTTTGTTAACACCAGAACATTTGAAACTGCCATTTTATGCACACATTTACTGGTGGCCTGTGGCTTAAGACTGGGGAGCTGGGGAGCTGAGAACTGCAGTTCATCACATAAAAATGGTTTTGCACTACTTAGTATTATTATTTCCTCCCCACACTCATTAAAAGGATATTCATTCATACAGCTGGATCCTCTATTTACTTTTATAGCCTGGACCACAGAAAGATATATGCAAGAATAATGCAATCATAAAAAATAAACTAATTGCTCTGTCCCAAGGAAACATAAGGGGGAGAAAGAAATAAACAGTTCACCATTTATTTCTTAGAAATAAATCTAAGCACTTTAGGGGATTCTCAAGTGCTATAACAGCTCTACCTACTTAAATGCTTGTCTGTCTCAATGAGAGAGAATGTAGTTGTTTTTCTCCTTCCACTTTCGTCTTAATAAACTCTACTTTCAAAATGTCTACCTTGGAAAGAACTACAGTTCAAAGCAAATGCACATGACCCTCCTCTTGAACTTTCAGAAATTTTGGTATTGCTACAAGGTCTGAACGAGCCACTTGTGTGGACGGTGAGGTTGCAGAGGGATGGTTAATGCCAAGCACAAAGATGATGACATAAGAGGGTGATAATGGGCACTCCATGCCGGGTGACAAGTCAGCACTGTGAGCTTTGAGAAGACAGGGTCACAACTGGCTTTCTTCAACACTCAGCAGTACAATCCCAGATCCCAAAGTTTCACGATGTGCACATTAACATTTTATTGCTATTCAAACTGTTCTTTCTGTTCAGAGAGAAAAAGAGAACGTGAGCTATTGCTGGTCACAAACTCAGCATTGATGAGCTAGGTCAAAAAACAACAAAGGGGTTTATGAAACCTGTGGGAGATATTAAATCAGTCTGGGATTTAGCACAGAATCTGTGCTAAATCTGTATCCAATGTGAGGAAAAATGTGGCTGTATCTCATTGCTCAATTTTATTTACAGAAAAGGGCAATTTCATTTGTTGATGTTTTAATTCAACATCTGGGTACCTACCTTGTGGATGCCAAATGTTTAATTAAAGTCATAACCCATTTTATATGCTAAAAGGAACATGCTTTATATTTTATATTTTGTCCATTCCACAAATATAAAGCACGCCTTTCAACCTTATTTCTGGGAAGTAAGATGTGGGCAAACAGGGAACGCACTTGGGTATACCCTCAGATTTTCTAACTTAGGCTACTTGTAACTGAGAAGAGGTTCACAATAGGCAAGACCAAAGATCAACCTATACCTTAAAGAATCCAGTCATTAACTTACAAGCCTAAGTCATGGACATTAGAAGTGCTGGTTTCTTTGGTTTTATAAACATGACCGGAGAAAGTAACATGTGGCACGCACTGACCAAGTGGATAGCCTATAAACACCGTCTGTGTGGCTGATGAAGAGGAGCACCCACTGTTGGTGCTATGAAGCCTGCTCTGGAGCATGCATTGACATCCAAGGCTGGAGGAAGGGAGAAAGGTTCTCTACCTGCAGAAACACCTTTTCTTCTGCTCACGAAGGCATCTGGAGTGGTTTGTCACCATATAATTGGAAAATGATCTGTAACTTAAAATATGCCTCCACTTAGGGCTTTGAATTTTGAGTTACAAATTATTCCAACACACTCAAGGAAGTGAACCGAAAATTAGAAGTTACAGAAAGTGCTTTTTTGTTTGTTATCTTTTAGTGTAAATATAAGTTTATGGCATAAAAGCTGAAGAAATATACTTACATACGCATTGAACTTCCTGGTAGAGCATTAAATTTAGTTTTATTTTTAAAATGAGGGTGGTGGCTTTGAGATATAATAAATATCTCCAAATATGTCAGAGATGTTGGAAGTATATGGAAGCATGAGATACTGCTATTCTTTGGCAATTAGGACATTTACAAATTCATGTCACACATGAGGAAACTGTGTTGGTTCTAAGACCAGAGAAATTTATAGGACAACTCAAAACTTAACACATCACTCTTGTTTTTCTTAATGGTAAGTTGCAACCCAGCATCTTCAAGCATTAACTGGTTAAAAATCGAATTCTCAGCACTATATTTATAGCTCAGTGTTTATGTATGCTACTGAATATATAGATTCCTCTAACAGGCAACTTTCAATATTCAGTTTTGACTGAACAGTTATAACCAAGTTACCAGCCTCAAGAGCAACAAAATTCTAACTCAACACTTCTTTAAAACACCAGGTTATTTGCTTTTGTATTCCCAGACGCTACTCATGTTTACTAGTCCTAACCTACAGTAATTACAAATAAATATAGCATGCATGACATAAGCCTGAAAAGAGAGGGCCTGCTTATTTTCTCTTGATACTCAACAATCATTACATTGAAAATGCTACTTCTGTATCAAGACTAGAGAGAGATATAATAGTAGAAGAAATTGTGAGACATCATTTTATCCAGCTGTTTGCTTTCAGGACTGTTAATTATCTAGTCTCTTTTTTATAAAATCTGCAACGAGAATTTCAGTCTTAAATAGTAGCTCTTCCCAGGCCCTAC
Source organism: Xerus rutilus (assembly GCA_028644305.1). Classification (NCBI taxonomy): domain Eukaryota; kingdom Metazoa; phylum Chordata; class Mammalia; order Rodentia; family Sciuridae; genus Xerus; species Xerus rutilus. The sequence continues at coordinate 77,638,698 of CM053405.1, forward strand.
AGATATCATTTAAAATTCAATTCATAAGGAAATTCTCTTTTCAAGGGCATCCAGGTTTCCACTGTGCTTCAGAGTATACCACTCACCCCTACCCAATAAGAAGATTTGAGAGAAAAGTGGAGGGAATTTAGTTCATGTTTTCCTAGGAAAGTCAAGCGGATGGTATTATCGACTGTCTACTGCATTAGCAATTTCCAACTGAATTACAAACAGTTTCCCTGCATTATATTGCCATTGTTCAATACCATTTTCATTGTTCTAATGAAACAAAGCTATGTAATATAACCATAAAGTACTGATTACAGTTAACTGTAATGGAATAGAGCTAGGGAAAAACCTATTTTTAAAATATGCAAAGAAAAAGATATGAAATGCTGATACTTAGCAGACATTGTTTTTTTCTTTTTCTTTTTTCTCTTTTTGGCTTCCTGGATTGGGATCAAAACAACACTGACAAATTAATTCTTTCTCTTCCAACAATACAGATGGTATTTCCCCTAAGATAGAATTTCTAGGAGATTTCCCAAAGAGTACAAGTTCCCTAGGTTCTAAAAAAAATAAATAAAAACACTGAATTTTACACGTGTCTTTAAAAGTGTCTACTTCAAACCAGAGTATTCTCCTAATCCCATGAAAGAGGATATCCAAATTTTTCCTGGGGTACAGGTTTCTCCCTGCCTGTAGGTGAGCTCTTTGGAGAAGTGCCATCATGAAACCATTAGTGCACTACTTATTGCCCTATATTAAATCAACCAGCAACACAAATGATCAGGTTGCTGCGCTGGGCTGGAGGCTGCCCAAGTGAGACGGCAAATCCATGGCTGAGGTTTCTGCCTTTTAGCAAAGGCAATGAAGATTATTTGGCAGCTCCTTATGTACCCAGCTTCTTTCCCATAAATAGAAGCAGCAAACAAAGAGTTGGAAGCAATAGGCAGAAGAAAGAAAATTCTTGGGTGTCCCTAGATATATTATGGATAGAAGCTATAGTGCCAGGCACTTGTGATATTCTTGCTAGAGCTACTGTACCCCCGCCCCCCGCCAAATAACAGTATAATTGGAATAATGGAGAACAGAGCACATTGTAATCACTCCCCAAGCATTTCTTGAATTGAGCTGGTGACAGTTAATGAAACTACTGTACAATGCTGTAGTAGCAGATGATCTGTAGCTGCCCTGGTTCTAGATGCTTACACATTTAACATCTGAAAAATCCTTCCTGCTATTCCTCAGAGGATATGGTATAAATGTAGAGTATGCTGGAAATGCCTGAATGTCAAGATCAGAGAGTAGTCTCTCCAAGACAAACTCTGGTCTCAGAACAAACCCTCTGGGGATCTTTGCAAGTGTTCATATTTCTATGAGAAACACTGAGGATAGCGTGGTCCATGTGGACACAACATGCTAAGTTCTACACACTGTATTTGAGACATCCATCTGATGACAGTGGCTCAACACAGTCTCCTCAATGCTCAATTTACTAGCATTTTCTCATTTTTGCACCCCAGGAAAAAAGCTAAAAATAAATCAGGGTGCTATCTGTTAGACCTTTTTCAATAATGTCTATTACTTGAAAGAGAACACACATTTATCTCTTCCTATTAGAGTGCTAATTTATGCAAGTTCATTTGCCTTTTGTGTCTATTGATTGGATTCTTGTTGTCTCATCCTCTGTACTCCATTAGAATCCTCGCTGACTTAACAATAATGCAAAACCAGACAAAAATTTGTACAGCTTTTATATGCTTGCATCTACAGCCTATTTAAAAGTTTGCATAAGCAAGACAGTATAAGTAGAAATTATGGGTTACATGAGAAAGCATTTCACTTCATCACATCAGAAAGAAAATCTGAGAGAAGATGAGAATACTTAATGGTTGAACTTCTCTTTTCAGTTTTAAATAGTCATGTCTGAACATTTGAAAAGAATCCTGTGCTTCAGGCATGCTGAAATTAAAATAGAAGCACAATTTGAGTTTATAAATTATAAAACCAGTAAGCACAGCTGCTAAATGCAGGACAGGAATGGCCCTCCTTTTCCAAATCCATTTGTGTAAGACAGTCAAACATAGAAGCAAAATTTCTTTTACTGTGAAAACTGGAAGAAAACAAAGCTCAACCCCAGAAGAACACTTTTCAGACACTGCCTTTCAAATAATTCTCAATTCATTGAGAATCTATCTACCTACTTACCTACCTGCCTACCTACCTATAGTTAAACTCTGGTTTCTATATATCTAGTATCTATCTATGTAGATAGAGATATGGATGTAGATATATCTTAACATATTTTCAAGATTAATTAGTCTCAGTGCTTTCTCTTCAGGAGTTCAAACAAAGAAATCTAATTTTACTCTTAGAATAATGATAAAATAGGGGCTGGGATTGTGGCTCAGTGGTAGAGCGTTTGCCTCACACGCATGAGGCACTGGGTTTGATCCTCAGCACCACATAAAATAAATAAAATAAAGATACTGTGTGCATCTACAACTAAAAAAAAAATTTAAAAAAAAGAATAATGATAAAATAACTTATTAACTAAAAAGTGATAGAAAAACTATTGATCATAGGACAAAAGAGTACAAAAGTTCCAATTTGAAATGTGATTTTAAACTCCAAAGAATATTTTAATTTAGTTTGTGCAGAACCCACATGTGTTCTTTTGAAGAGTGAATAACTGTTTCTTCTTGTTTTAACCTCACTAATTTATCCATGTCCAAAAAGGAAGAGAGGAAATATGAAAATATAGTAGGAATCTGGTCTCATCCTCCTCCAGAAGATTTCTGAAAGCAGGGATTCCACAATGGAGAAATTATAAGATGCTCATGAGCCTATGAAAAGGGAGACTTTTTTTTCTTTTTTCTTTCTTTCTTTTTTTTTTTTTTTTTTTTTTGCTTATTGAGCATTCTGGAATTTCTCTGAGCAGTGATGTCTGACAGAGGCAGAGGGACTCCTGGCAGGTGTGGAGGTCAGCCACCCAGACCTCTAAGGATGGTTGCAAATAGCACAAGATGTCCAGGAACTCTAATAGGCATCCTCTGAACCACTTGGGAGGTGTCAATAATAAAAAGTGGAAATCCGAGTGGAAAAGAAATTTCATCTTTAATCCTTCTCATGGCACCTGGCTTTTTCAGCACATATGGTATGCAAAGTTTGCTAGTGTCTGGAGGTCACTGAGGAAAACAGAGTTGATCAAAGATATTTCAACTTTATAGACATCTATCAGATAACTGAAAAGAAATAACTATCTTATTGGTTATGGTAGGCAGCACAGAGAAAGGGGTCCATAGAAAGGGATATATAGCCATTTCCCTACCTTCTAACCTGGATTCTGCTACTAACTGTATAACACTGGCACGTATGTTACTTCTCTGAACCTCAGTTCTCTCATCTGTAACATCATAATAATAATAATGCCTCATTCCTAAGACTTCTTTTAGGGTTAAATAATAAATGAACAGATGAGAACTGAAAGTAAAGTGCTTGACAAAAGTAAGTGCTCAATAAATAGTAATACAAGGTGAGAGGAATATGTATAATTAGATTATTTATATAACTGAAAAACTGACCACCAAAAGCAAAGAAATTTTAATGCTTTGAAAAATATCTTGAGATTCTCAAAGAATTTTAGAAACAAAAAATTCCACAGTAATTGTGACATATTTTGAGTAGGTAGAGTATAATTCTAACAAATACTTGTTTATAAAATAAGGAAAACTGACTTTTTATTTTTTAGTTGTAGATGGACATGATACCTTTATTTATTTATTTTTATGTGGTGCTAAGGATTGAACCCAGTGCATCACACGTGCTAGGCAAGTGCTCTACCACTGAGCTACAACCTCAGCCCCAGGAAAATTGACTTTTTTTTAAAAAAAAACTTTTTTGGTTGTACATGGACACAATATCTTTATTTTATTAATTTTTAGTGGTGCTGAGGATCGACCCCAGTGCCTCACGCATGTGAGGCGAGAACTCTACCACTGAGCTATAATCTCACCCCAGGAAAATTGACTTTTAAAGAAACTTTTTTAGAATGAGAAGAAGACGCTGATTCTTTTAAAGGATTTTCTATGCACACACAAAGACAGCTCAGTTACTTTTTTTATTTCATGCAAGAGAACTTTATTATAAGTGAAAATGAGGTGAAAGTAAAGTAAAAGCCAAGTGAGGCTTAAGCAGGGAGCACTCTCAAGAGGAAGAGTGGGCCACCTCCAAGCAGAAAATCAGTTACTTTTTCAGTGTTGTACATACAGATATACAGAGGAAGGGTGGGTGGACCATTGCCTATGTGGTATGATTTCTGGGACACAAAGGCCATCTTTAAACAAAAATACCTTCTCAAAAGTGAGCATCAGTCTTTAAATATGTGTGAAGTGTTATTCTCTTTGGGAAGGAAATCATACTTGCCAGCTAATGCATTACCATATTTTCATTTCTCTGAGCCATTAATACCTGTCACCTAGCAGAATTAAAAGCCCTGAGAGACTACTGAACATGGTGGGTAAATTTTGATGAGAAAGAATACTGGGAAAATAGATACTGGACAGAATGATAGACGTGCAGAGTGAGACAGAGGATCACTGAGCCTTCTCAGTTCTACTGAAGCCAGCTTAACAGACTGTCTTTACAATTGGATTAGGATAAATGTTTCTCTACAGAAAGAGCTATTTTAACTTAAGCTTTAAAAGTATACTTCACTTGCACAATATGATAGTTGATTGACCTTCCATCCTTTCTTAATTTGATTGACTTTTCACATATTTACATCCTGTCTTTCTTCATTTATTAATTAATTCATTCAAGACAAGTATATTGATTGCTTCCTATGGCTCAGACACTGTATTTGAAGGTGAAGAAAAAAAATGAACCAAGACATAGTCCTGCCCTAGAGGAACTGACAATCTAGGATGTGGAGGTTGGGGAATCATATGAATAAATCATATGAATAAAATGTGATAAATGTTGTAAGAGAAATTTGTCTCAAATACTGTGGAAAACAGGTGAGAGCAACAAACTTTACAAGAGTTCCAGATGACTTCACAGAAAAGCCACATCTTAGAGGATGGACATAATCATTTGAAGAGAAGGGGAGGAATGGGCTTCCAGGCAAGGTTACATGTTCAGAAGCTTGAAGCAAGGAGTTTGTTGAGAGAGAAAATGAGGCCTCAAAGGAGTGTTAAAACTTTAACTTGAAAAAGGAGTTTGACAGGCCATGAAGAACTAGTGAAGATTTTTGAGAAGTTACAGGACACGACCAGATTTGTATGGCAAAATGATCCTTCTTTTAGCCCTGGAGAAGACAGACTGAATGGAGAGAAGCCTGGAACAAGAAGATCATTAAGGAGTCTATTGCAAAAGACCAAGCAAACAAACACAAGACTTGCAGGCTTCAAGTGAGGCTTCCTTATTCCCCAGCACCTGCCTGACAATAACTGATTCATTTGTGCATCTATTCTGTAGCCTTGTGCAGAGGCCCTGTGGAATGCATACGTGGCCCCGTGGAAAGGTACAAATTGGGTTAGACACAAAATCTTCCCTTCTTCACATGATTGTCTAGACATGAGGAGGGTTTAACATAGGGCATTTGTGGAATTAAAGAAAAGGAGAGGAACAAGAGAAAGGTTACACACAGGCAGAAACATCAGAGAGGGTTAAAAATAATCCCCATCATTTGTTCATTATTTTATAGTTCTTACGTATCACCATGTGTTACAGGGTATTGTGCAGTGGCTGAAGGAACAGTGACTGTGAAGTTAAAAAACCTGGGTTTAAATACTGTCTGCCTTTTAAACTTGGGCAAACCACTTAATTTTTGTGTCTCACCTTTTAAATAAATAAATAAATAAATAAATGGAAAACTAGGTGCCCCAAAGGTTCTACAATGTCATTTTAGTTTAACACAAGGAACACACAATTATCAGCACAGATTTTGACTGAATTGTCCCTACTTCTGCAAAATACACATATCACTACTGAGGAGAAGCTACAAAAGAATCTGCAGTTACTGTTTATCACACCGTTTTATCTCTCCACCTGCTCTCAACTCTAGCAAGGGCCAAAGCAACACAACAGGAAACAGCAAATATAATGATGACAAAAATCAGTGAAGTCACCATTTAATAATTTCCCTCAAGTATCTTCTCACCTCTTTCCTAGGATCTCATAATATCTGAAGTCCTTGAGGAGCTTTCCAGGTTCCAACAACCCCAAAAAGGAATATAAATATGTAAGGTACACTTAATCAAAATTATTTTACACCTGTTCCCTTCCATTAAGAATAATAGGAAAGAATCTGCATTATCCTCTCTGGACAAATAAAACTTCTTCTCTTCCAAATCCTTTGGAAGGTAATTAGATGCCTTAAGTACAGGGGTAATTTAAGATTTTGTCCATCTCCAAAACGTTGACGCTGTGTGAAACAGATGGAGGTCATTTCTTTTATTTCTCTAACTTTTCCTTTTGGCTCTGAGGAAGGACATGCTGACCCAAATGTTTGGTTGTTATGTATGGTAGATAGACCTCCAGGTCCCAAAGGTGAGGCAAATCATATCCTTTGAAATGCTCTGTTACTTTGTCAATAAATTTGGATTAACTATGACTGAAAGCTTTGAAATATTTCATATGCCTCAACTTCTACATTAGGAGGAAGGTAGAGAATGATGGAAGAGGAGAGGGGATATGCTAAACAGTTTTTTTTTTTTTCTGTATATACAGTATTC
>CM053405.1:77645516-77704028 GCA_028644305.1 Xerus rutilus
TTTGTTGAGGCAAATAGAAAAAAATTGTTACAATCATAATTTTTCTAACTTTGCACAAAATTATAAGCAGATTACATTCTTCATATTAAACATCTTTATATGCACTTTCAATGAACAGTATATATATATATATATATTTTTTTATATATATATTTTTATCAACCATCTTTACTATACCCATTCCCCTTTCCTGCCCCCCCTCCCCCATGTCGCATCCAGTGTTTCTCTATTTCTCTTATGTTTCCCATTCCCACCTCCCTTATTCATCAGCATCCATTAATCAGAGAGACCACTGAAATAAAATGGCTTTCCTAGCGCCATGGACCCTCCATGTGCCTTGTTCAGGATTCTAAAAGCAAAAGTTGTTTTTTTGTTTGTTTGTGTGTTTTTCCTTAACCTATCTATATAGTTTTCTAGGAAGTGAAGACTTTACTAACAGGAACCAAGATTTAAATCAAGTCACAGACTACAATTGTGAAATGTCACTTTCCCTCTCTGGTCTTCTTTTTACACTATTTTACTTGACTAAATTTTTTCTCTGCCTGATGGCTTTAAGTGTGTTTAATGTTATAATTCATACATAACATTTGTGAGAGTCTAATGCCTGAAAAGTGTTGCTCAGGAAGTCAAATATTTTTTCTACTTTTGCTCCTAAAATTTTGCCTCTAATTGTAAAAAGCATGAAACACTGAGTAATTAGAGGGCTAAGGGTGAAAGCCAGGGCATTAGATATATGTGGTTCATCTACTAAATGCTCCAACAAAGTATTCATTATTTCACATCAACTGGACTCTGTTTTGTAAGAGACACTGGGGTGTTTGGAATTCTAAAATTATACATATAGTATTGCTGAGGTCAATCGGAGACCACTCAAACCAGTGAGGATACGAGTTATGCTTATATGTGGCAGTTCAAAAGTAATATTTTAAAAATCACCACACTTTACCATTTGTGCCATTCCTTAAAAGAAAATGGACAATCTCGAGGCTTTCATTTTCTTTAGGTAAATGCAAGAAACTGAATGTTGCTGCATTTGATCCCTGAAGGTTAATCCCTTGGGAGGTCAGAGAGCGTTCTTCACACTATCTTACAGCACCACATTCTTCTATAGCACAAAAAGCTAAGGGTCTTCCTAAGATGGAAAATGTTAAATATAGTTTATTAGACTATTAAAAGTTTATGGCATCACTTTGGTATTCTTTGGTATTCATCAATAAACCCCCATTGATCTCTACAGGAATCTTAATGTAGCCTCTTGTACAGTAATACCTGTGTGCTCAAGCTTCAAAGATCCATTTATTTCACATGTGTAATTTGCCCACTTATTCCTGCTGAGATAATACTCCCAGTTTAATTGCCCATGGAGCAACTGGATAAATCAGTTATGTTGGTTTGTATTAGCTGTCTACACGTATGTGTAAAGAAAAACAAAAAAGCTAGATTGTTCAAGTTATATACACTACAAAAATTAGAATAAAATATTTTGAAACTGAAAAATGGACCCAACAGATATCTCAAACTTTTGCAAAATGAAAAACAATTTCTTAAAATACACTTGGAGATATCAATTATTTCATTGTTTCAGAGGCAGAGAATAATTATATACATTTACAAATGTAGATTTATTTATGTATAAGGAAAGAATGAATGGTAGTAAATAGATGAATGAATGAATGAATGAATAAGTGAATGAATGCACAGATTCACAGAAAAAAACAAATTACCCAAGCCTGGACCCACTTTAGAAATGTAAGACTTATAAAGCTGACATTCACTCATAGGGAATTCAAGCCTATTGTCACTTGATGATCAGTACTATGTTGAAAGAAAAATCACTGTATGTAAAGCAAATTATTATCTCTTATGTGTTAAACCTTTAAAGAGTTATTTCTATTTGATCTTTCCATTAAAGCCATTAGCCAAATATAAGAATTACAGGCCATACACTTTGGAAAATTCAGAATGCATGGGAATGCAATACACAAAGACCTAACTTAAAAACATAAAATTAATACTTCAGTGGAAATAGTGATCCTTCAAATAAGTGGAAAGAGATGCTTGCCTGAATTCTTTCTTCTTTTTTAAAAAATTGGTATGAATGCTGTATTCTTACAGAAGAAGAATGATCCCTGCATTGTTTTAAATAAATCTCTATTTGATCTTCTGGCTTCCTTCTAAAGACATTTTATTGCTAAATAACAATATACTATTAAATTGGATACTGAAATATATGACATATTTAACTGCAAAACCCTGGAACATAGTCACATTCTAGACTGAGTTCTAAAACTGGCAGAATGTTGAGACAGACCGTGTGAAGGCTATTTGAGCATATTCAATATGGAAAGAGCTGAGAAAAGTCATGGCTCTATTTTTTTTAAATTTCCAATATCTAGTAAAATCAGATAATGACCAGACTTCAACAAATAAACAAATCTTCTACTCAGAACAAACTTCATGTCATTTGAAAAATATGAACATGTATTGTTACCAATGGGTCTTTGCTCATCCTGATTTAAATATAGCTTAAAATATGCTGAGACTATTATATATGGGACTCTTTCTTATGCACTATACATACATGCCTTTTCCATGGGAATCAAACTCTAGAAATTGAGTCCATAAATGCTGAAGTACAGAAACAAATAGAAACCTCCTTATAGGTGATTGATTTCATGATTTTTGAAGCTATTGACTAGGTGATTTTACAGCAGTGTTGCTTGCCAAATTTCCACCTTTGAAAATTTCAATAGCTTGTGGTCTCAATTTAAAATAAACAGGAACTCACAATCTGAAGTTAATTCCAGAAATGAAAGGCAGACCTAACAGCAGCAGGTGGAGCAGAGTAGGTATTATCGACATACTTGTTGATGATTCAAGAGTGCTCAAGGCCATCTGATACTAAGGGCCACATGTGAAATCAGCAGAGGCCTAACCTGGCTAATTGTCACCCCAGATTGTGACAGGTTTGATTAGAAGAATAATCAGCTGTCAGCAGCCTGTAGGCAAAAATGCCAACTGAGTGCGTGTGCATGTGTGCACACTCCTGCACACACACAGTGGAATGAATGCTGGGTCACCATTAATCCACCTTAAAATATTAAAGGGGTTCCCCTATGAATAAAATAAAACCATTTCCCACATAATTAGCATGGACATTTTTCTTTTGTCACTTTTCCATTGATTTTATACCAAGTAAAGCAAATGCAGATATTGTCTTTTTAAAAGTAAAAATACATTTGCATTTTGTCATTGAAAACAAGTCATGAGATGAAATCTCAGTGTAGTTTTAATTTGCATTTCTCTAATTGCTAGTGATGTTGAACATGGCAATTATCAAGAATACAAGTAACAATAAATGTTGGCGAGGATGTGGGGAACAAGGTACACTCGTACATTGCTGGTGGGACTGCAAATTGGTACAACCTCTCTGGAAAGCAGTATGGAGATTCCTCAGAAAACTTGGAATGGAACCACCATTGGACCCAGTTATTCCACTCCTCGACATATACCCAAAGGACTTAAAATCAGCATACTATAGTGATGCAGCCATATCAAGTTTCATAGCAGCTCAATTCACAATAGTTAAGCTGTGAAAACAACCTAGGTTCAGCAGATGATGGGTAAAAAAATGTAGTACATATACACAATGGAATATTACTCAGCCATAAAGAAGAATGAAATTCTGGCATTAGCCAGTAAAATGGATGGAACTGGAGACCATCATGCTAAGTGAAATAAGCCAATCTCCAATCCCAAAAACCAAAGGCCAAATGTTCTCTCTGCTATGTGGATGTTGACTCACAGTAGACTGAGCTGGGAGGGGTGGTTAGCATGGAGGTTCGCCCAATTGAATGGATTGCAGGGTGGGGGGAATGGCGGGAAGGGAGGGGGAGAATGGGAATGGGAAGACAGTAGAATGAATCAGACATAACTTTTCTACTTTCATATACAAATACATAACCAGTGTACCTCCACATCATGTACAACCACAAGAATGGGAAGTTATACTCCATGTATGTATGATATGTCAAAATATATTCTACTGTCATGTATAACTAAAAAGAACAATAAAAAAGTCATGAAATTATATAATTCACTTTTTAAAAAATATTTTTTATTGTAAATGGACACAGTACCTTTATTTTATTTCTTTGTATGTGGTGCTGAGGATCAAACCCAGTGCTTCATATGTGCGAGGCAAGCGCTCTACCACTAAGATACAACTCTAGCCCTCTATAATTCACTTTTGAGGAATTACTCTGTACTAAAATTACTTTATACTAGTACTTTATACTAAATAAGAAATGGTTTGGGAGGAAATAACACTTTTTTCTTAACTGTTTCTACTCTTCAAAATATTAATGAAATGCATAAAAAAATCTTAACCTTATTTTTAAAAATAGATTAAGAATAAACATTTAATCACTGAAAATGCTACATTAAAATCAGTTCAACATTTGAAGTCCTACTTTGAGATCTTCTGCTTCTTACACTTTCAGATCAAAATGACTTCAGTGTCTCATTAGTTTTATACAAAGAATCTTTTACTTAAACCAAATGTTGATTTATTTCAACTACTATTGCCATGTTAGAAATGTTTAAACCTCAAAATTTAGATATGTTAAATTCCAGAAGTTACTTATCTTTCAAAGGTGAATATTTGGGGAAAATTTAATAATGGGCAATACTGACATTTTCATTTTTACAGTAATGTTAAAGTCATTTTGTTAGTGTGAAATGTCAAATATATTATGTGTACTTTATTTTCTTATAACTTTGTCATGTTTAGTATATTTAGATACAGGCAGGTATAGAATAAGGAAGAATGCATGCTAGGGGCAAAGAATTTTACAAATGTTTATAAATTTCCTTTTTATTTCTTAAGCTTTCCTCCCACTGTGTCTATAAAAATCAGAGTGACAGAGAATGAGAGTGAGAAGCAAATGAGAGTGAGTGGAGTATTTAGTTCTGAATAGCTAAAACTAGGTTATTCTAAGCTCAATTCCACAAATGGGGATGCTTTACTCTACACCTCAGTGTGTAACACATGTGATAACATTGAATGCTCATTTTCATCTACCCACCAAACTCGACAACATCTCAAACTTTCAACTGGTGCCTCCAAATGTAACTGTCAGTCAGCTGATGTCAAAACCTAATGTCTTTCCATTGGCCTTACACATCTGGTCCCTGTCAGTGTCAAAGGAGCTGGCTGCAAGTGGTGTCATGGCAGGAAAGATGATTTATACGCACAGATTCAAAGATCTCCGAGCTCATTCAGGGGATGTGTTTCATCTGGTGTACTTGCCATCAAGAAATGATTGACTGAAACTAAACAAAACTTTACATCCTGAAATCTGAGTATTCTCTGTTCCTCCTCTCACTAAGATCATGAATATATTTTAGTTAGCCAGGGAGTTCACAAAAGACTCATGTCAACAGTCTATTAGTGATAGCAAAAAAGGTACACTAAACACCTCCATGCTTTGGCCTCTGACCTCCTTAAGCTGGCACATTTTTAAAATTCTTTGTGGGATAAGGAATTACTAAACAGCCACACTGGGAACTCATGAATATCTGGTATTCACATGTGCCCAGCATTTCCCCTGAAAATCTGTGACTGAAGGAAGACCCTACATACAATATGAGTTCAGAAGTGGGCATTGCCTTTATCAAATAAATTACCTAAATTACTACATCAGATTAGAATGGAAAATTCCTTGCTCTGTCTTTAACCTCTTATTCCATCCCCTAAGGACAACACACAGACATGTAATATAAGGCACCCCAAATGTCTCTTTCTTTGCTATTAAGGCTCATTGTTGCAATCTGGTAATGGATAATTCTCTCCACTTTACTCAGTGTGAATTATTCTTTTTTCACCAGCCTTGTAATGATCTCTAAAACTAACACTTTGGTCCAGTTATCATTAGGATATATTCAGAGCAACTTGAATGCTCAGATGTCCTGAATGAGTGCAGCTAAACTTCTGATTTGGAGTGCTTCCTGAAGGAAAATGCCAGCCACTGCCTGGAAATGCTTCACGCTGCTATTGTTTGATTAACATAATTTTAGTTTTGACAGACATAATAAAATGTTAAAGATATTAACTGTCACTTTAACTTAGATACCTTAATTGAAAAAGATTTAGGAACCAGTGAATTGGTTAAAGGTCCATATTCCACACGGAGAGGGCTAACGATGAGCTCTGAGATGGTAGGGTGGTAGTTCAGCTTTTAATGAGAGGTACCTATGTAGATCAAGCTAATTTCATGTACACTAACTAGGGTGTGATACATAGTTTTACCCCAGAGCTCTAAGCCATTTCCCACATCTCTCTCTTCTAACATGCTGAAACTTGCTTCAGCACTCAAGGAAGAAAAAAGTAAGTAGCGATTGTTTAGGTAATGTCAGGCCAGTGCAAATCAGCTCTTGAAGAAGCCAGCTGTCCACCTACTGTCATCTCTCCAAGCAGGCTTGTTGGAACATGCAAAGCAGTGGGTTACAGTGCTTTCCATTGAGGTAAAGATGTCAAAAGTGGCATGTGTAGCAGCCAGCAAACAGGAGCAAAATCTTTTCAGGTCTCACTAAGCCTCTGGAGGGTTGAAAAACATCCCATTTGTTAAGAAAAGACATTTTTAAAAGCAAGCACTACTGCAATTGTGTGGGTGGTTGGGATGTGTGTCTGTTAGCTGAACAAACCACAGCTGTCCCAGCAAATTCATCTGGGTTCGCTGCTGCGTTGGGTGAGGGCTGATTGAGAACCTCCTGATTCCCTCACTGCTCACCTCCTGTCCAGATGAGTTGAGTTACCTTGTTCAAGATGACCATCAAGAAAATTTTGGGGAACGAAATCTTACATTTAAGGTTGTATCATCAATTTCTTTTAAGGATAAATGCCGTTTATATATCCAGAAGGTGCCCCAAGAAACTGTATCACCCTGAATGTTCATTTTGAATCAGTGTGTCACTTGGCTCACGTGCACAGCTCCATTTCATGCTCACTGTGGTTTTCCATGTGTCAAATTCGCTCTTGCAAGTCAAACTCTGTGCACCTCTTTCCTCTTGCCTGTTATCTTTTCCAAAGTTCATTTGTTACTTTATACTGAAATCCATAGAAGTGATAGGAAATAGTCAAGTAGTCTTTGGAGATAAAGACACTATAACCTCTTTAACTGGTCTCTGACCCTATTGGTTACATGTTAATAATATAATTTGAAAGTCATTTAATTAACTTAAAAATAGTTAATAATAGGAAATATTGTGGTCTGAGAGAGAAAGGTAAGTGAAACTCTCTGTATTCTCTGGTCAATTTCTGTTAAACTCACAACTACTCTAAAAAGTCAAATTCAAAACAACAACAACAACAAATACACAGCGACACCCTGAATTATCTCATCCATGAGCAGCAACTCAATATATGTGTTCACTTCACATATTAATTAATTTACTCCTTAGAACAACTTTATGAAATAAGCTATTGTTACTTTCATTCTGCAGATGAAGTACTTTAGATGCAAAGAGATTCTAGAATTTGTTCTAGAATGGAGCCAAATTCAAATTCCCCATCTCTCTTCTAAATCCCACACTGCTACCTCTAACCCATGTTGCTTTTGGTCATATTACATTTATTGTTGGAACTGTTTGCCCTCCAGTTTAGAGCTATTTTTAGTACTCCATATCAATAGACATTACTTTTGACATATTTGTTTCACCTTGCCTCCTTACATTTTTACAATTACTATTATTATTTGCATGTGATACACCTTCAATTAGTCATTCAAAGGCTTTCAATGAGCTTTAACTACATGCTAGGCATCATGGTGGGCAGTGGGATACCAAGAGGAAGAAGCTACAATTCTTGTGCTCACAGAATTCAGTCTAGTATGGAGAAAGACCCATAAATGTGTAATTACATTTCAAGATGCAAAGGTGGGATCCCAAATGCAGTCTCAGAGATTAGAAAAGGCTTACCACAGAAAAAGTTCGAATAGGAGTTATCTAAAGTTAGCAGAAGCATTCTAGGTAGGACAGAGGGCAGGAGGGAACCAAAGGGCACAGAGATGAGAAACAAGATGCCCAGAGCAAAGCCTTTTTAGAAGTAATGAGACAATGAACCACAGTTCTCAATAAACACTTACTTGGTGTAGCAATTTTGTGATGCTGCAGAATTGAAAAACAGAGAGCTAGAAAAATCTTAAAGAGAATTATTTGCTGAAATCATAAGATAAACTAAGCCTCAAATTCCCTTCTACTTTACAACTCCATTTAACACATTTGTTAAAGTCATCAAGTCTTTCTATAGAAGAGTAAGCTTTTTTGGAAGTATTTTTTGTATTGCCCTTTGGGTATGCAAAAGAAACTTTAATCATTCATCATATTTGGGGGGCAGTGGAAGCAGAATAAATTTAATCTTTCCTTGGAAATTTCAGAATACTGATGATATTTTAATAAACAGACTCTACATCTTTGTTTTAATAAGTCTGATTTTCTACAAAGGCTCTCCTAGGTACAAGTCCTCATTTTTTTATCTTGACAACAAAATATACTTTTTTTAAAAAATATTCTTTTAGTTGTTGATGGATCTTTATTTTATTCAATTATTATTTATATGTGGTGCTGAGGATCGAACCCAGTGCCGCACATATGTTAGGCAAGCGCTCTACCACTGAGCTATAGCCCCAGCCCCAAAATATACTTTTTCATAACTGCACACCTGATGTTTGTTTTCTTTGACCTAAAGATCATTTCTTCCTTCAAATTTACTTTGAAACTAAGAGTGTTTTATTTTATTTTTTTTTTTTTTTTTTATAATCATGTATTTACATATAATTATAAATAACTAGAGTGATAATTCTAATATGTAATTATATAAACATTTCTATACTAAATATATATAAAATATATCTATATCTATATATACATACACATACAAATGAAACTAGGAGATCATTTGATAGTGTAGAATCTAAGAAAATAAGAGTGTTTTATTTTAGAATGTCAAATATCAATCAGAGGGGCTGGGGTTGTGGCTCAGCGGTGGAGCGCTTACCTGGCATGTGTGAGGCACTGGGTTCAATCCTCAGCACCACATAAAAATAAACAAAATAAAGATGCATCAACAATAAAAAAAATATTTAAAAAATTAAAAAAATATCAATCAGAACACATTTTAAAAAAAATGCTTAGGACAGAAAAAGGAAATTACTTGGAACCATGAAAGTATAGAACTATAGATAAATAGAAGGTTAAAGTAAAGAGAGTTCTTAATATCACTTATCCTATACCAATGTTGTACAGTTGTATAATTGACATCCACAGAGATAAAGTCACTTGGCTAAGGTTGCCAGGTTTAATGACAGCTCAGAATAGAGTGAATTCCTGAATTCCAGGACAGTGTTGCAAAAATCATCTAGAGTTCAGTGAGTGTAAAAGTTGAAGACCCTGTGAGGTTGATATTTTCTTCCTCTGAAAAATCATCAAAGCATTAGAACAGGACAGTGGTCAGAACTGAGTTGTCAAACAATGGCACAAGCAGAAAGTTCTCAGCTTAGAGTGTGATAAGCTTCCACTACTTCCTCAGTGGAGCCACACCACCTGGAATCTCACCTGAGGAGATGTCAGCTGAGCATGGGCATTTCATTTTATGACCCTGTCTCCGGTTGCCAACAGACACTAGAGGCTGATCAATGTGGGTCGCCACAGATGAACATCTTCATTTCATATTCCTTCTTCTACTCTGTTTGCTCGACTTAGACACTAGTCCTTAGGAATTGTTAAGCCACTTCAAAGGCAACATTTTGGGATGCAGTTTTGACTTTCCTGGTTTTACACTGTCCTTTAAATCAAGTAAGGCTATTGTGCTATAGGAAGACTACTATAAGCCAAAAAGGAATTCCATGTGAGAACAACTGGCTCTGCTAACCAGAAGGCAGGGACCTTTGCAGCCCCCTCATTTAACAATCTGTATTAAAATAAGAAGCAGAATGATATATAAAGGTTTGGAGAGTGTCTAAGTGATTTTGCTAAAACCATCCTCATATTGATGAGACCAGAATTTTTTAAGAATGCTAAAAATGAATTGAAAAAATGGATCTAGCACCATGAAGCAAAGGATTATGGGCCCCAACCATTTCTGCTCGGTGTCTTCTATTATTGCCTGCTGACTATTTCTGCTCATAAGGGACCGTGAACTATCCATGAGTACAAAATGGATACAGCACAAATTGATTCAGTAACATCACACAGATATGTATGAATAATGAGGTTCGGTTGCAGCCTGTCACACAGCAAGCATATCAGTGTAACTGATTTATTGAAAACTTGGGTGAGTAAAGCCTCATTCTTAAAAGAAGGTATCAGCTGCTTGTTTTTTTGTTTTGTGTGTGTGTGTGTGTGTGTGTGTGTGTGTTTTTGGTAAAAAACAAATTTGAGCCAATTAAGACCTTTTGTAATTTAAAATGTGAAAAAAAAAGGGCCGAAAATGGTATCATGCTGACCTACTTCCAGTATCTTAACCAAAAAGGAAGGAAGAGTGGGGGAGAAATGATGCTAACATTGTCATAAATCTTGAAGGATCATCAGAGATGCTAATCAATTTCAAATTCCCTAAGGAAAGCTGTCTTTGCATGGGTGTCTGTGATGGTTAGTGGAGTATATTTAAAATGTTAAAACAAAGGAAAATGAGCTTGTTACTAACCCTCCCCTTTAGAACAATATCTTAGAATATGCAGTGGAAAAAAAAACAAAATGGCACTTTACATTCATTCCATATCTCTCATGCAAATAGGTAGTTGTAGCTATTAATACCAAAGAGAACAGTAGCAATTGCAGGCACGCTAGTCCAATATCTCTGAAACTTCCCTATATTTCCTTTGTATTTTCAGAGAAGAAACATTTCAAATTCTGACCATCTGCATCTTTAAATAAAGAGGTCAAAATCAGACTAGATGATGACCACTAGGAGGAAAACTTAAAATTCAAAAACAAAAGACAGACAAGGAAGTTGAAGACTTCCCTACAAAAAAGATTTAAAGTAAGAATTAAAATACTCATAATTGGGCTGATGGTGTAGAGTGCTTGCCTAGCATGTATGAGTCCCTGGTTTCAATCTCCAGCACTGCAAAAACAAACAAAAACAAAAAACAAAACCTATAATTACAACATCTACTTATAAGCAGTTTTCAGATGAAGCAAGAACAAAGTATACTCACGGAGAGATCAAACTTGCTTAAGAGTAGAGAGAAAGCTATTCAGTAGAATTCTTTAAGGGCTCCAAGGTACCACTTAGAAAGTCACTGAGTTCAAGCCCCAAATAGCATCTTTGGGAATACAGTCAATACACCCCTAAAGAGAGGCCCCACGAGGGTCAGATATTAAATACGGAGAAAAAGAGCCTTTCCACAGGTTGTAATCTAGGCAAGAGAGAACAGGGCAGAACTGGCATTCAACTAAGCGAACTTGGAAAAGCTTATAGATGTAGCTTTGCTTCTGTAGGTCAGAAGTGTTTAATTTTATACAAGAATAACAAAGGATCCCATTATTACCTCTTTAAACAAAGCATTATTTAAAAAGTGAGAAAATTAAGCAGATCTAGCAATAACTTGATTAACCTATTTAGTCATGTTGGTTCATAAAGAATCAATTATTTAATATAGGCATTAAATTTTTTTTAAAAGCATCTGTAATTTATTCACTGGCCCTAGGGATATCTTTGGAATCAAAGACAGTTTAACCGAGTTCTGAAGTTCTCACCAAATACTTGTACATGTTTTCAAAGGGCCTTAAAAGCAGCCAGGCACTTTCTGCTTCAGGCTACACATTAACTAAATTCCAATGTGCCCTGCACAGAGCAAACTCTTGATCAATTATTTCCTGTAACTCTTAAAAATATTCTTTTTGTGGAGCATGTGGTTGGACCCTGAGATCACTGCAGAAATCCTGAAAATGCCAGGGCCTGTGCACGTGTACACCCCACCACAGACACCACACAAAAACTCCATGGTCCTAAAACTGTGCGCAGTTATTATCTTCATAGCAGAGTAAAGAATGGAGAATTTAGAAGAGATAAGTAGGTGAGAGTCTGTGTAGGAGGAGGTTTGGGAAAAAAACAAAGGCATCAGAGATGAGAAAGAGAAGACAAAGGAAGAGATGGGGAAAAAACAAAGAGGCATCCTTTGTAAAGTTTCTGATTGATATTTTTGTTTTATGTTAAAAAATGGTATTAATGTTGTACTGATATCACCATTTGAAACAGAAACTGCTCATATTGAACACTCCCACAAGGCAGAAAGCCCATAGTAAATTCGATTCTATGCTATATAAGGTAGACCTAAAGCATCATACACAGCATATAGCTCTTGTGGAACTAATATGTTTTTGAGTTTGCAGAATTAAAGTCACTAGTTCAATGAAAATACCATCCTCACACATCTCCCAGAGACTGTGAGTAATTAAATCATGAGAATAGACATGGAAACATTGCCTTTGTAGGACAGTATTACTCAGAATGCTTGCTTCTGTGACTGAAAGTATCAAACCTCTCCAACAAGTAATTCGGTGGCCTCAGCTAAACTAAGTTTGGGCCTCCTCTTCTTCCGATACTTCCAAACAAATATAGATAGTTTACACTTTTTCTTTGGTGCTAAAATTGAGAAGGGAATAAGTTCATGCATGGTAATAAAAAGAAACACTAAACAAAAATTTGTACTGGAGAGAAAAACATAGCTGGCTGGGAAGCAGGAGACCTGGGTTGCAATCCCCAGCCCATCACCAATTTAACACTGTGACCTTGAGTATACCACACACTCTCTAGAGCTCAGGTCCCTCATCCGTGAAGAAAGGGAGCTGCAACACATCAGGAGGCATGGGCACCCTTGGTTCTACAGTCTTCAGTTCTAAAGTAACATACCTTTTATTCTGCTCCAAAATATAACCAAAATCATTCTCAAAAGATTTTGAGATAATTCAGTTTGGTCATTTCTCCAGTACAATAAATGTCATGTATCACTAAATTGGAGAGCACATTACAAAATAATATATAGAATAATTTTAATCATATAGTCACACATTATCTCAAACTATATATATTCAAACTATATATATATTCTGAATAAAACAAAATTTATTTTCATCAATGCACTTTATTTTATATATACATATAATATATCCTGGATATAACAAATTAAGTTTATTTTTATCAATGCATTTTAAAATATATTTCTAATCTTCTTCTAATGTATTGCTTCCAAAATCAGAAAAATAATATTAGAATTAAGCCAAGCTACTACATCGAGTTATTTTTAGGGCTATCTTATAATACTTTCCCGATGAAAATTTTTGACATACACATATTCCTATATGTGCATGTATAATTATAAAACACTCAGATTTAGTGGGAGGAATTGTGCCATTTAGTAAAAACAATTGAGAACAAATGAAAATTAAAATATTAGGGGATTAGGAAGAAATCTGATAATCAAAGGAGTAACAAACTTGGCATAATAAAACTATTTTTTAATTAATGCAGGGAAGCTATAAGAATTTTCTTATAATCAATTTAAAATTCATGGAGAGAGCGTTCTTATATTCTTTCATATGCTCCCATATCTTCTCTTTCCTTCAAATGCTATGCACTTTGGTTCCTTGTAAGAATAATTTGAAATTATTAATGTTGTCTACAAAGGCATTAGTTGTATCTACTGAGCTCTATCTAAGCGCCTACTTGTGAAAATGCCCCAGGTAGCATCGAATACCTCGTATTAAAACAAGGTTTACTCTGTATGACAATGGTATGGGAAGTGAGTCAAAAGCATTAAGAAAATAATTTCAAAGCTCAGGAGAGCTCTAGGAATATCAATCTTTAAACCTGAAGCAATGACGACAGAGAAGGGACAATAGGGACTTTACAAGGATTTAAAGAAGGCAGGAGAATACTTGGGCACACCCTTCCCCTGATCTCCTACCCTGGACAGCCCAGGCTGGCTTAAATTCAGCCCCAGGGTCAGCACATCAGCATCTCAGAGTCCAGAAACTCTCTATTGTCCTCTGGGGGCATGTGTCTCAGAATATCCCTACACTCTTCATGAGACCTGTTACAACCCAGGTGGGGGCATTGATGGAGATGACCAATATCCCTGCCCCTACGCAGGATCACTTGGACGAGGGAGAGAAGAGTGTGCCAGCACGAAGGTGGGCAAGACATGGCAGGGTGCTGCTTCAAAATCTACTGCCTGAACGTCCTCAGGAGACAAAGGCTGGTCTTAATTTTCCAAAGAAACAAAAAACATCACAGAGGATTCTGAGCCCACACATTCTGCTTCCCTGCTACAGCTCTCCTTCTCTGAGGTGGCGAACAGTTTCATTTCCTGCCTGAGCTTTCCACAATGAACTCCAATAACTCAGCCCTCTGCTGTCCTGACAGTTTAGTTAAACCCACAGAGCAAACTGTTACAAATGGAATCCCAGGCAAGAGGGGAGTTGCCCACAGGCTCAAATTAACTACCAGTCCCCAAGTAGCTAACCCTCACTTATCACACAGAAAGAACTCTGAAGCAAAACCAAATCCATGAGCCAAATTCATCATGCCAGAAAAGAGGAGAGGGGAAAATAAACACCATGAGTCCACAGCTACTGTTTCCACTCTCCCCTGACTCTGCATCCTGACAGAGACTGTTCACAGCCGACCCTGCCTGGAGAGGTAAATCTGTTTTTAATGCAAAACTTCTTTGCTCTCTCTCATTTTTGTCCTTGAGACCAGCACTGAGCTCACTGAGGAAGCACGGCCTAAGGGTTTACACCTGTGACCCAAACTTTCCATTCTGTGTGAGATTTTTTTCCTAAAGAAAAACAATTCAGGGGAAGTTTCTGAACCACTGCTTTTCCTTAGGCCAATGGTTACCAACAGTGACAGCAAAGCTTTTTCGTTCCAAAAGTGACCCAAATTATGACTTATATTACACCAGATTTCATCTTCCCTTCTTGCCAAGTCTCTCCCCTAGGCCATCCTTTCTCACCCACCCAGAGAGTGAACATGAACCTTAAAGTCTCTAAAGATAAAGGCTGGAGGTGGCTACCTAAGATGACAACCCAATGTCATTTTTCCCATTTCTTGGATCTTGGTTCTGTCACAACTTATGTAGAACAACAGAAAAATTTATGGACAAGTGAGGCATGGACAACTCCTGTCGTGGCAGAACACCAAGGTTCCATTGCTCTACTCCACAGAGTGAGCCAATATGACAGTGAACCCAGGGGGGTGATCACGAATATGACAATTAGCTTGTAAGAACTTAAGTCCAATATTAATTGAAAATCAAATAATTTCCAAAGGTGTTATTCCCAAGCATATCCATTGTAGCCACATGGGAAATATAAAGAGCAATGATGATGATGCTCTTCGCCCCAGCTCTGGCTATTTTGGTTGCTTACAGAGATGTTCTCTCAATTAAAAAGTATTATTGTGGTGTATATTGGGAAAAACAGGGGGGTGGTGCTCACAAAAATGTCCACCATCCAAGAAAGACAGAGTCCAAAGATCCTCACTGAAAAACAAGGAAAAAGGTAACAAACTGAGGTTTCACCATGTTTTGTGTTAGAAGCTGCCCTGTGTGCTTGATAACTACCCAGTCTTACCTACGACATCCAGCCACACGGAGAAATGAGAATCATCTCATTATAGCTTACTTACACACAAAAGTCTAGGAGGCTGACTGAATACATTTGAATCACACAGTTCCCAAGCGCAAAACTAAGGCTCAACCCTAGGTGTTTCTGCCTCGGAAGATGGTGCACAAGTTAGAGGTGCATCCCTTTGCTAAAATTGTCCACCCTCATGTTGGCAAATCTTCTACTATGATACTGAAGCTCCACTGTGGATTTAGAAACAATGGTCAGCTCATAAATTGTGCTCAGCCATAATCTGTGTCAAAGGTGCAGGTATTAAAAGTTGAGTCACTGCTATGCTTTGCAGAGACAATACTTTATTCCCCCATGTTTACGTACTATAGCCAGTCAGCTAAGCTTGGAGAAAAATAGGTCAAGCAGAGCTGGGTACCAGAGCTAACGTGATAGAAATGGGTTTTCTCTTTCAAATTCCCTTTTCCACTCCCAGACCTCAGCAAGCCTCAGTGTCTGCCTGTTATATGATTCATGCACCTGGGAACAAGGCTGATGCCATTGGGCCAAATCTGGGTGGATGCATTGCTCCCTTTCCCAGCATGAGGAATATTCTTGCAAAATCAGCTTACAGAAATTTGCTTTTTGACAGTCATCTTTGCTACTTTTGTCAACATTAGTGAAGTTAGGTCTCCTGTTTATTCACCATTCACTTGTTGACAAGAGGAAATAAGTTAAACCCTCAAATTGCTATAATGTAAGTTCTGTGGTGAATTTGGAAAGCAAGATGCACAGAGCCTTCAACATGTGGGGTGGGTCATCAAGAAAGGCTCCAAAAGTGTTGGCATTTGACTTCAATGTTGTAGAAAGTATGAGAGCTGGAGCTGGAAGAAATGAAGAGAGGCTATCCTAGGGTAAAAGAAATTCCTAGAAAAGACTACAACTCTAAGTTAATTGGAAGGAGTGATATATTTGTCCTAAGTATTTCTTTTAATTTTTCTATAGATAGCCTGGATCTCTCGTCTGTGTCCTTTGGTGGAACCTTAGTCTCAATAATAAGGAAAACCAATCTTTAGAAGACTACTAAGAGGTTACAGAGTAATTTACATTTAAATAGGTAATTACTGAACAAAATCGAAATATAAATCTAAAGGAATGATTACAATGGTAGAATTTCAGACAATATGAGGAGTGGAGCCTTCTCAGCATCTATGAGATCTCATCCCGTAAGGCAGTATTTGCAAAGTGCCTCTAGCAGCATTAGGAGAACTACAGGTGACATGTGGGCACAACATTAACACACAGTGAAACATACAATGAGGTTATTCCCTCATGGATCCCTTTATAAGTAGTTTTGAAGAAAGTCTCAGCATGATGCTAACAGGTTTCTAACACCTAACACTGTCTAATCCCTACTTTTGACACACAGTGATAATAAGCGTCAGGATCAGAGCCTTGTTAGCTTACTTATGGAAAGTAATATTTATTCATGGCAAGGGGACATTTAGGGGAAGACCAAAAAGTTTCCCTGAAAAAAACTTTAGGAAAAATCTTTTTGGTTCTATTTTAAAGAAGAGTATTAAGCAAATTCTGGCATAAGTGATATATGCATGTAGCAAAATTTCTGAAGGAGGCACATGGATAACCAAAGTTGAGAAACCCTATCTCAGAGCCTGGTCATAAGGCAGCTTTACCTCTGGGCTTCACTGACCCAGAAGTAAAATGTAAGAATCACAGTCAGGAATAGCCAGCACTGAGCATTAATGGCAGCAGAACCAGAAGCAGGGCATGGAAACACAACCACGCAGTCTTTCCCAGGCAGAAGCAGGAAAGAGACCAGTGACCCACTATCCAAGGTCCTTTCCCTTGGCACAGCAGATCAGAAATAATCAGAAAAAGGTAACAAATGGATGCAGACGTGCAGACATCAAAATCGGGCTTAAGATTTTTTAAAAATGATTTCGTAATCATATTATAAGAAAAAGGCATTAAACTCAAACTTTCAAATGCAACACAGCATTCTCTTTTCATCATCTATTTATGCTTCATTTAATGCTCAATGCCACTGATGCCTTTGTAGAACTGATAACATACAGGCCATATAACTTTCTTTTTTAAAAGCAGAATGATGTAAAATGTACTTTAAAATGTGGGTAAAAAATGCAAAATCACAATGTTAAAAAGGAAGAATTCTTGACTGTCCTTTGTTTTGTCAGAAAGAAAGTTTATCACCCAATAAAAAGGAAATTATACTTATAGCTTTAAATAGGCAAGACTTGCATTGTCAAAATGCACATATTTTTTTGAAAACAGTCACCCTTAGGCAGGAAGAATAAAATTGCTTTTAATGACAGAACTTTTTAGATTGTACTTGGAAGGGAAGGGTGTTTATGAGAAATCAAGCTAATGAGTCACATAGCAAAATAAAATGGTGTAGTTCCTTACTGATATCAGAACACACTTGATAAGGAATCAAGCCATCTAGCAGGAACATTTAAAGCTTCATTCCCTACTGTAAGGGGGCCAGGCAACCTTCCTTAAAAGGAGGCTACTCCTGGGCTGGGGCTGGGGCTCAGTGGTAGAGCGCTTGCCTAGCATGTGTGAGGCACTGGGTTCGATTCTCAGCACCACATACAAAAATAAATAAAATAAAGATATCGTGTCCATCTATAGCTAAAAATATTTTTTAAAAAAAGGAGGCTACTCCTAGCCTGGAGGTGTTTCTGAAACCTTCCAATTATAAACAATCATACCCTTAGAAATTATGGAATTTGTCCCAAGGTGTACAGATGTTAAAACCACAACATTTTTGGTGGTCCACCATCTTTGACAGTTCTTTTGGTTGAAACTGTACATTAAAACCTACATAATTGGCGGGCATGGTGGTGTACAACTGTAATCCTAGCGGCTGGGGAGACTGAGGCAGGAGCATTGCAAGTTCAGAGCCAGCCTCAGCAACTTAGCAAGGCCGTGAGCAACTCAGTGAAACTCTGTCCCTAAATAAAATATAAAAAAGGCTGGGGATGTGACTCTGTGGTTAAGTGCCCCAGGTTCAATCCCCGGTATCAAAAAAAAACAAAAAACAAAACAAACCAACAACAACGAAAAAAAACCTATGTAATTAAACTTATTAAGCAATCCGTCTATTTTTTCAACAAGAATCTATGGGCTACATTTGATGTAGAAATAATCAGTTGAAATTAGGTCACAGGATATTTGGCATCCTATAAGCATTAAGGAAACAGCTGCTTAAGTAAATGACTTTTTTTTTTTAAGAACAGGAATGAATGTTGTCAAACCAGTCTGTGTATGTTGATAAGACTATAGGATTGAATTACTTACGCATGGTTGAGGAGAATCTGGCTTCTAACACACTCACTGAAATTTGAACCACATTCTGCCACAACCACCAGTGAGTGCTTAGCAAAACCAGAACAAAATGAAAATGTGGGGACCTTGCTGAAAAATTATTATTAAGAATTCAAAATGGTAGTGACATAGCATTAAACTAAACTCTAGGCCCTTCTGAGCTCTGGGCCCCGTGTTCAGCAAAGGCTGAGCATCCATGAAGCAGTGCTTTATGCTCCCCAAATACAGTTATTATTTCCAGCCCTTAAGGAAGTTCTTTCCAAAACAGTGTCACAGGAACTGCCCATACTACCTTCAAATGAAGACAGATCTTCTAATGCCCCAAACAATATTCCCTTAACAGATTCAAAGATTGATATAATTCTGGTATTTCCCTTATCCCTATCCCTGTCTCCCTCCCCCCACTCCCTCTCTACCCTGAATAAAGATTTCTCAAAATATTTCAATTTCCTGCTGCAGAGCTAAGCGAAGGAATCTCTTAGTAGTTAACAACACACAGTTCAGTATATTGTAAAGAAAGAAGTTAGCAATCATCTGAAAGTCAAGGCCTGTAGCCCACCCGTCTGGCTGACCTTGCCACAGTGGTGTCTTTCTTTTCTTGTTAATGCGTCTTTCAACACTCAAACAGGATGCCTGCTACAGGAGAAAGTTACTGCCCTTTTCCTACCATGAACCTCAGAGCTGTTTCCACACCACAGGAATCCCTGTTACTTTCCAGTGAATGACTGTGCATTGTGGCTTAACCTCAAAATGAAATCGATGTACAATACCTTAAAAGAAAACACATACACACACACACACACACACACACACACACACACACACACACACCAGAAACATAAGTCATTCCACAAGTTCTACCTCTGAATTCTAGCATCATTTTTCATTTCTCTATTTGGAAGCTTTGTGTTTTGAGTTTAACAACTCTTTCTGGCAATGAAATATGAAGAGGTGATGATTTCCTCCAAATTAGGAGGACATTAACAATTAAGTGTTAATGCGAACACCGTTAACAGTAATGCAATTATAACTGTATTCCACAAAGGGCAATAGGAAATAATTACACTGATTCTCAAGTGATAGTTGCAGGAGAATGAGATTCTCAGTCTAAATTCATCAGGAGGGGCTCTGAAACACAGGTACCCACCTACAACCAGAGAAGCTGCACCTGCCACTATGAGGAAAGCCCTGTCAAGCCACAAAGCAGGTTCTCACAGGCAGTCTGCTTTTACTCCTAGAAAATGGCTGCAGTGAGGGTACTGGAACCACTAACTCACTGCTCCTGGGTCTGCCATACAATACTCAGAAAAAGCTTTCAAGGCTTATCTGAAAAACCAAACATTCCATTTTAAGCCTGCAAACTGGACCAAAAGCAAATGACAGCCAATCATCATTGCACTGCTTCTGAGGATGATGAAGTGTATCCAAGGAAATGACTAATCTCCAATTACCATACGCATGTCAGCATTGAGACTTGACCAGAAATAGTGGTATAATAGCAAATGAGCCATTAATGCCTATCTCAGTTTTATTTGATTAAAACTGGAGAACTAAACAGAGAAGCTGATAGAATCTGTCAATTGCTAATGTTTTCTCCTAATGGTGCATAGATGGAAGTTTAAAATGTGTCTCTAAATTCTATATCACCCTCAATTTCAGTAGTCCTTCACCAATCCATAAATCCTCTCACCTTTTATTTTTCAGATTAGCATTGCTAATAATGGATAAAATGAACATTTTACAATTTCACTTTATACTCTGATGAATATGTCCACCAGAAGAATGATAAAATGAAATCAGGAGAAAGATGTTTCTTTCCTTCAACAGAAGCCCATTTGTTAGCAAATTCTAATATTTTCTTTCTTTGATATCCTTCTCCTATCTATCAGAATCTATACTAATACTGTCACAGGGATGGGGCATGAACACCACCCTTCAAACTCTAATTCTTGTGATCAAGTTAGAAAGATTTCAGACATGTCACTCAGAGTAATAACAGGCATGCATTTATTGAAGGGATAGGAAAGGGAAAGGGGACACTTTGAAGGGAGAGAGTGGGTCCTCTCAGGAAAGGGAAAGTGTGCCTCTCCTGCACTCCAGTTTTATTGGGGATCCCAGAGAATTTTCTAGAGAGTCCAGTCTAGGTCCACCTCTTGACTTTTGACTGATAGAGCAGGATGACATCAGACTTTCAAGTACCCTCTGTCATGACAACTCTAGGTCACCTTGGCCCATACTGACCCGTTCTAATTGGATTCTTAACCACAAATTCTTACAGATTTTATGGTTAGGAGGAATTATCCTTATCTCCTTGAGTTTCAGGATTTGATCTGTGAAAAGGCACACACAAGTCTCCCCCTTCAGGGTAACTTGGGTTCTTCTTATCAACATTATTCTGGGCCTGCATTTCTCCTGCAAATAGCAGGTAGTTTGCTGAGAATGTGACATCGCCTGTTTACTTAAGCCTGGCAGGGCTGCAGGTAAATTGCTTCTTGGAAAACAAAGCATGTGGGGGTCAACACAGTGGGCCCATTTTCTAGAATTATTCCCTTACCTCTTGTCCCCACCACTCACAACTGTCAAGGATTTATTGTCACCTGGGTGGATTAGCATCAACACCTACAAGCTGGTCTCCTTGCTCCCAATTCATCAGGCCTTCATGGGTTAAGGACGTCAGTGATTCCCTAGTCTATAAGATCAGTTCTGATTCATGCTTGATCCTTCATTTACTCCAGGGTTTGGTACCACAAACCAAGACTCCAATGTCCTGGTCTTCTAACTTGCTGTGTAAACTCCCACATACAGGTCTCTGTTGACTCTCCCTTTGCTTCCAATCCCCCAAATCTCTCCCATAGGTTTTCTGCTAAGGTGGAGTTCTCTGTAAAGTTTTTATCACATTTAAAACCCACCAAGAACTCAATTTGTGAGATCGCATGGGATTGAGGAAGTATGCAATTATGGAAGTCATCTTTTTTTTTTTTTTTACATATGAGAGCAGGGTCTCGATTGCATTATATATCCCTTAGCATTAATGAGGACCACATCCCCATCTTCTCTTTACACTTAATTTTGGGGCACATGGTCCACAAAGTCCTACTAATCAATTAGTCCTCTGACTGAAAAACAGGGCCTGGAAAACTGGTAATTAACTACTTTTACTAACTGGTTAATCCACTTGCAAAATTATGAGTAGAAAAGGCTTTTGCTAAGTGATGTTAGACCATGATTATGATCATTTGTGATTCTTTACCTTCTACTGGAAAAGTACTTTAAAGCTCTATTTGGTGGTCAATTCACATGCAAGTGGTAACAAATAAAAACAGAATTAAGAAATTCAGTATTTTCCTTTACTATCTAGTGTTGTATCTACAGGGAATAATAAAGTCATTGATACTACAGTACAGTAATTCTTATATGTTTCTTTATTGGTTCTTTTAATATTTAATCAGTGACATCCGTGTCAGCATATTTTAGAAATAACCACTATATGATATCATTTCAGAAAGTCAAAATAAATTACTAAGTCTGGACTGACATATAAAAGTTCCAGGAATTAGAGGAAATGCCGTAGCTAGTCACAGAAAACACACACACACACAAATTATAAAATAAAATTAAATAACTTGTTATTCCAGAAAAAACTAGAGTAAATGCAGATTTTGAAGGAAATAGAAAATCCAGTCTTTGCAAAGCTTGGGGGCTAGTTTCCTTGTACATCTTGCAGGTCTGACAACTAGTCAAACCAGCACTTTCAAGCATTTGTTTTATTGTGTTTTATCACTATCTACAATGAAGTCATCAAATATTTTCTAATTTCTAAGGGTTTATGAGTCAAGACCATGTTTTCGTCAGTCACTACACATAGTAATGTTGATAGTAATGATAAAAATTATAACATTTTAGATGTTAAAAACACTAGTGAAGTTCTCTTGACATTTCTTCTCAGAATTTAAGATAATTCTTACATTCCTGGCTGCCTATTAGCAACCATCACTCCACAGCTTTCATATTAAAAGCATGGGCACATGAAGACTTTACTCGTTAATAAACTTTGCCCAGAGGACCTTAACAAGAGGAATGCATCAGGTGACCAGACAGTGCCTCCCAGGACAGTGGTACATGTCAGACTGTGCAACAGGATCCCACAGACCTGTCTCAATCAAGTTAATTAGAGACATCTGCAGCCCAAGGATCAAGCCAAGCTAGCTCAAGCAGCTTATTTGCACCAAAAGGTACAACTCATGTGGGAGGTAAGAGAGCTAGAATGACAAACAGATAGTAATCAGTAACGTGAGCTGCCCAGTCATCTGAGCATACTCACTGCTGAAATAAAGCTGGTAGGGCCCAGGGACGCAAATGTCAAGCTGATGAAAAGCCTGAAGGATATTTGAACAAACCTTTGATATTCTTAGCCCCTGCAGGAATCTCATCACTGTAAATAGAGCCCCCATCCTCTCCCCCCAGCACCTGCTTGAACTCTTCATTCACCTACACAATACCTCCCCGGGTTGCTCTCACTCATTCTAAGGACATTGATCACTGTTTTTCTGCAAACAACTCTGCCCTCTTCCAAAATGTTGTTACTGATGGAGATCTAGTGTTGGAAGTCGCAGCCTTTGTATAGCTGGCATTGTTGGAAACTTTGCTTCTGGAACTTACACTCCACACAACTCGAATCTTGGCTCTAGAAAGCCACATCATTCTGTTGTTGCATTCCAGGCCTGGTTATTAGCAGCCTGGCTGTACTTATGTTAGTGAAATTTGACTCTTTAAAAGCATTTTTTTAATTCATCTTCCTTGTTAACATCATCCTTAAATTCCCTAAAAACAAAATCAGCCAGTTTCTTATAAATTACTGATTCTGCTTTGCTAGGTGTCTTCACTGATGACAACCAGGCTGTTTTGTCTAGATTGTTCCTAGGGATTCATCTTGTCTCACTAGGAAAGCTGACAGAACTATGCCCAAACATAGAAACTGTGATGGACACAACTCTCAAAGCAGAACAATCAGAAAATACAGTAAGTCTAACATGTTACCATTTGGGGTAGAAAGGATGCCATACAATAACACACTCTCCCAAGTTCTAGAAGGTATTCTGATTCAATGTTTAAATTCATGAACAGTTGGATTTCCACTGGACTTCAACGTTCACATAGCTAATACACCACTGTCATGATTTAGATATAGATATCCATAAAACACAAATTGTAAACTGGTGGCCTATATACCAACTTCAGCTCCATGTATGTAACTTTTAGCAAGCATAATGTTTCAAAGTAATCCAAACCAATATTTAGAAATCTAGAGATTTCATGTAAAGTACAAATTTCCATCTTCTCTTTAAAAATTAGGAGACCAGGCATCACTGGCTCCACATTCTTCTTAGATGGAAACATTCTGCTGCAACAAATAAGCACTTGCCCCTTTAAGCAGAGTCTTTACTTACTCACTTGGTACACCAGGTTTGATTTCCTCACCTAGATCTGTGCCTAGCTGCGTTAGCTATGCAAGTTTGCCTGACCTGCTAAAAAGCCTCTTTTAGTCACCTCTCAGGGTTTGCCATGAAATCAATAATATTTTACAGATTGTCTTCACTTTAAGAAATAGTCATTGGCACAGAACTAACCAAGAGTTTTCAAGGATTTCAGAAAGTCTGAATTCCAATTTTGCATGTAAAAACTTCCCGGAGGATCAGAAATCCTTTTTGAGTTTTCCTCCAAGCATGACTAATACAATACAGGGAGGTGCTGTCATGCAACCATGCATCTCTGCTTTGGCAATGAGGAACCATTCAACTGCAATTCACCCTTTTATAGCATACTGGATGGCTTGAATCTGCTGGAGAGCATATCTCCAGGCCAGCAACTTTGGTGAAAGATGCCAGACCTGTTGGTACAAAGTATTGATTAACGGAGGGAACACCAGCTCAGCTTATTAAATCTGTACTGGAATGAAAACTAATGATAATAGGCCACCATGTTCCATAATGATGCTGGCTGCCTGTCAGAGACAAGGAAAAAGAAGTCACGAAGATCAAAGACAAGATAGGAGCATGGGCATTCAAGCCACTTTAAGTGAAAGGACATATTATGGTGTCTTATAATTTTCTATACTCCTACCATTTAAGATTGTTAAGTTTACATAAAAATCATCATCCAAGCTGGATGCATTGGTGCATACCTGCAATCCCAGCAAATTGGGAGGCTGAGACAAGAGGATCACAAGTTGGAGGGCAGTCTCAGCAACTTAGCAAGACGTGGCCTCAATAAATACATAAATAAATCACTATCCTACAGAACAATTTCAGTCCCATTATCAAGACAGTGTTTATGCAGTTTGAGATTACTTCCTGCTCCTACACATCATATGACTGACTGTGCTTTTCTAAATAAACTTCTGGGCTAGGATGTGTACTTGAGTGGGAAATGACTAGTAATAATCTGTTAAAGGATGATGTATCCTCAAGTTACCACCTGTGGCATTTGTAACACACTCCCCATTGAACACAGGTGTCACAGTGGCCCTGTGAATAAACAATTCTTTCTTCCCCCTTGTAAGCTATACAGTATTAAGTGTTAATAATTAATTTGTCTTTGTGGATGAACACACACGAGCTTTTCAGACAGGTAGCAGTGCAACCTCACCCCACCCTGCGGGGATGCTGTTAGGTGGCTGATCATTTCATCTGCTTCACACTTACCCAGCTCGTATCACTGACCTCAGCAAGCTAAGTGTGAAACGGCAGATGGTTTATAGTACTTGGTGATGTCCTCTGAAAACTCAGCACAGGTAATCGTATTGGGGTTTTGGTGGGGAATGGAGGTCTAACTTTCCAAGGAACTCAAGGGAAACAAAATGCCACTGCCATCCGTGTCAAAGGACTTGGTGATGATCTGCGAGAAAATGTCAAGAGATTCAAAGGCTTGCAGTAACACAACATTTTCAAAGTGCTTCAGAAGCTATTTTAATCTGCTGCATTGATAAAAGGGGAGCAGAGCCTGAAAAGCCAATATAATTTTAAGGGCTACCTAGGACTACGTCAGCAATACTACAGCCTTGCATAAGCCTCATATGTCTTAAGATAGATTCGTCTAGGGTATCCACAATCTGAGGAAATATTTCTCAGAACAGCCTGTTTATACCAACCCAAAGTGAGAGCCCTTTGGATTGTTCTTCCTGAGTCACGAAATACCCAGGCTGATGGCTTCTGGAGCAATGGGATGCTGTTAATTAATATAAATACTTCCCGTATCCTTTAAAACTGTCTAATGTCAAAATATTTTACAAGAGTGAATTTCAAACTGTGTGCATGTTTTTCACAGCATGGCACCTGTTTTTGAAATGATTCACTTTGAAAATCAATAAAACATGAGATGGAAGATACCAGGGTGGCTTGAGAGTTTTTGAAGAACTACGCTCTTGAGAGCAAAAGAGAGTACACAATATTTAGAATGGAATATGTAAACCTTGACATGTCTATATTTTCACTACTCTATCATGAAGCAGGAAAACAGTGCTGTTTTACTGATAAAGCCATCAACTGACTTGTTTAGAGTTTAAAAACAAACCTGCCTCTTCTCCTCTCTGGTTTAATTAACTATACATTAAGTAAATGAAAATGACCAGATCGACAAGAATATCTGAGTAGAATTTGAGGGGAAACACTCCTTTACCTTTCTATAAAGTCCAATTCCTAAAATTATAGGTATCAGGATTCTTTGATTGTAATTCCCTACAGAAATGCTATACTTTTAGTCCTTTTAACTGTCTTTATAATGTTTATTTTCACACATACATACTCTCACACACAAACACACACACTGTTGTTATATTGTACAAAAGAAATATATTCCTTTCATTTCTACCATATACTGTCTCCTTCATGAAATGATTGGATGTAGCTCACAAATAAGAATCACACATAGCTAAGATCAGTTGTGGAAACCT
This sequence comes from Xerus rutilus, assembly GCA_028644305.1. NCBI lineage: Eukaryota > Metazoa > Chordata > Mammalia > Rodentia > Sciuridae > Xerus > Xerus rutilus. Next base: position 77,672,452 of record CM053405.1, read on the forward strand.
ATTATCCTAGCAACTTGGGAGGCTCATACAGGAGGATCACAAGTTTGAAGCCAACCTCAGCAATTTAGTGACACACTGTTCCAAAATAAAAAATTAAAAGGGATGGGGATGTAAGTCAGTGGTAAAGCCATGGGGTTCAATCACCATTAGTCCCCCCCACCCACAAAAAAATCAGACATAATAAATCATTAGAAACTAGGCTGAAAACAAAAAAGTCCAATACAAAGAGGATGAGAAATCAATTATAATGAAAAACTACTTCAAGTCTTACATTTGCTGATTATCTATTTATTTTACATGTATAGCTATGTGCTGGGTGCTGCTGGGCCTGTGGCAGAGGCTGTGTATCAACTACAAAAACCAAGCTGAGCTTCCTAGTGACCAAAATGAAAAGAGAAACACAACACACCATAGTTTCAAAAGGGAGGTTACTGGCTTATCAAGAGGGGAAAAGTTGGGGCTGGGATCGTGGCTCAGCGGTAAAGTGCTTGCCTCACATGCGTGAGGCACTGGGTTCGATCCTTAGCACCACATAAAAATAAATAAGAAAAATAAAGATACTGTGTCCATCTACAACTTTTTTAAAAAAAAAGAGGGAGAAAGTTTCTCTTGGTAAGAATCTAAGGAGATATTTAAGGAAGAGCTCAATGTGTATATAAGAGATATTAAACAGAATAATAGGAGCATTAAAATACAGCTAACTTTGTACCTATATTAAGGCTTTCTCCTCCTTCCGACAGATAAAGTAACTTTGTGATCTTTTAAACTAAGCAAACAGTAGAGCAACATCTGGAGAAAGTCTTATCTTGACTGTTTACAGATGTGAATCCAGATATAAAATTGCACGTGACTATAAAAGGGCAGAAAGGGCTTTCTTCATAGGAGGTATCATTGCTCTAGAACATTTTCTATATTGCCTTGTAACTCTAAAAGCATTTCTGATTACACTTCTAACATTCCTTTGCTTTGCAGATTGGTGATACAAATTATAAAACCTTTTTATTTCTCTATGCAATCCTACTTTCTTTGGGGTGGACCTAATAGTAATAGCTAAGCCATAGGTGAAAGGTGTCTCACTCAAGGTGTAGCTACTGTGTTCTCTTGACTAATTTGTACTTGTACTATTTCCTTTTCACAGGAGGGTTCCTATGTGGCTAATCCTGGCCATAATACATGAATTTTTTTCTACATTAGGTAAAAGCAAATGTTTACAGATCTTTAACATATATGGTATTTTATTTGCTAAATTATGCAAATCAATACACCCTAAATCAATTCCATACCTACTCTAAAGAGAGTTCCCTTGGTTTTGAAACTCACTTTAGCAAGCTATCAATCAGAGGCTGATATTTAGAGGAAGCATAACTGATTAGTAGCAGTGGGATTTCTGGTCATTTTTAGTGATAACCATTGAAATACAGGAGCAGGTTTTCACACCCTAGGAAAAAAAAAGCCTGACAAAAATCCCTGACAGATACATAATACCATGACAGAAATACCACTCACTATGTCACACCTAATAATCCACATGTGCCTCATTACACAGCTGTTTGTGTCACACTCTGTTGCCAAAGAAGATCCCTGCTTCCCTGCCTGATTCAGCAATTAATATGCACATCAAGTACAATGGCCAGACATCTATGGAGAAAGAAGAGAAAGGCAAGAGACACATAGGCATAAAGACCTAGGTGACTGATATTCTCAGCATTATTCAGCAATGTTTAGTTGCTTGCTCAAATTCCTCATTAACAAAGGGTCCCCCCCACAAAGGTTTGCACTGTATAATTAGCAGCAACAAACACTGCCTCTGCTCAGGTCAACCTATGGGATTAGTTACAAAGGTTTTGTAAATTTCAGAAGATATCTACACAGATGTCAGGAAAACACACAAACAAGCACACAGTACAGCATAATGGATGCAGCCACAGCCATTAAGTAGTTTAGGATTTGTGAGACTCAGACAACCAATACATTTTATGGTAGAAGTCATAAAAGTCAGATGGGAAAAAATATATAGCATGAAAGTTGCAAACTTCTAGACAGCATGTAAAAAATGCCAAAAAGTGGCAGGGGCAAAGGAAAAAACATACCAACTGGAACTCATCAGTCTTTATAAATAAGACAGGGTCACCTGAGTTTACTTCTGGAACCAATAGAAGTCCCTTAGCATCTAATTATTTTTGTAAAAGGATTGAATTTTTTCATGCTCCCATTTACCACTGTCATTAGACTGGTTCATACTTCATTAGTCTGCTTTCTAAAATGAAACTTCCATTTTATTTATGGAATTTTTTACACTTCTCTAAGGCTGTTCTAAAAACATATAATTAAGCAATGCTAACCTTTCAATCAGGAAAGTAAACTATATCCAAAGAGATACAAAGACATGTTAACAATTCACATTGATTTAAAGACTCAAATTCAAGAAAGTAATTTAAATTTTGATTTAAAAATAATATATAAATGATAGGGACTGGAATGACACTGCAAATAAGAGTTAAAACGAATGACCTCATCTTAACAATGAATTAGTATAGTTTGCCAAGATTTGTTCACACTTGGTAAATAGCACCGCTCACTTCTTATGATGGTTATTAGTGTTTAAACAGGATGGCAACTTCCAATTCAGAAGTCAAAATATTGTCTTGGTTGCCAACAAAAATAATTAATAAAACACCTCTAACCCCAGGGTAAATATGTAAGCAAGTGCATGGTAATGGATAATAAAAATAGCACTTCCTTCTGCATCTGGTGCTAATTAAAATCTGATCAGAGTATTAATTGAGCAGTGCCCAGGCTACTCTTGGTTTTTCTTATCAGGTTTCAATTGTTCGACACAAATGCACTGACCTCAATAAATGAAAACACATTAAAAAAAAAAAACTAAATTATAGCTTTCTTTATCCAGGCCAACAAGTGATTTACTGTCACTATGGGTTTTGAGGTTACATGAGACACAAAAGTTTTCTAGGGAGTCACCATCACTGCTGTTCATGAACAAGGAGGTACTAGAAAAGTCCCTGAGACTTTTATTCAAAGGTAACCCCCACCAAATACACAATTCCGTCCCCCTATCAATCCCAATTAAATGAAAGAATAATGTATTATCTAACCAAGTTTTAAATGGCATATGCCAGGCCCTCTGCTACGAGCTTTATAGGTATGAACTTTAACTTTCATAGCAACCTGAAGTAGAATTATCATTAGCTCCATCTTACACATAAAGAAACCAAGCCTCAGAGACTCTGACTCCAGAGCATCTTAATTTGCAACATTTAATGTAATGAAAAAAAGCATGGCAGCGTATTTTGAAAAACAAGTAAAAGGAAATAGAATTTGTAGCATGCAATATTTGCACTCTTTGAAAATATCCTTTTATAGCCAGGTGCAGTGGCACATGCCTGTGTTCCCAGCACTTTGGGAGACTGAGACAGGAGAATTGCGAGTTCAAAGCCAGCCTCAGCAACAGTGAGGCACTAAGCAACTCAGTGAGACCCTCTCTCTACATAAACACAAAATAGGGCTGGGGATGTGGCTCAGTGGTCGAGTACCCCTGAGTTCAATCCCTGGTACCAAAAAAAAAAAAAAGAAGAAGAAAGAAAAAAAAGAAAATATCCTTTTATTTTAAAAAAGGTATTTGCCAAAGTTCAGTTGAAATAATACTCATTTAATTCTATGAGGTGAAGACTAAATACTGTAAGAACCTGCTTATATGAGCTTTAAAAATCATTAAAATAATACACATCCATGTCCAAAATACTTTGCAGACATGCTTCATATACACAAAAATCCAGTCAAAACTGGAAAAGCCAACATTACTATCTTGATACTATTATTTAATGAAATATATGCTGGGGCTGTGACTCAGTGGTAGAGCGCTTGCCTAGCATGCATGAGGCACTGGGTTCGATCCTCAGCACCACATATAAATAATAAATGAATAAAATAAAGATCCATCAACAACTAAAATATTTTTTTAAAAAAAGAAAGAAATATATGCTAAATACTTGAAGATTTTTTTTCCGTAAATTAGTGTATTGCTAGAAACATTCACATTTTTACTCGCTCAATATTCATTATTTCTCACCAGGTGCAGTGGTGCATACCTGTAATCCCAGTGGCTCAGGAGGCTGAGGCAGGAGTATAGCAATTTCAAAGTTAGCCTCAGCAACTTAGCAAGACCCTGTCTCAAAAAAAAAATAAAAATAAAAAGGACTGGGGAGGTGGCTCAGTGGGCAAGTACCCTGGGTTCAATCCCTGGTACTGAAAGAGAAAAAAAAACAAAACAAAACACCTCATTATTTCTGTTTAATGACATTTTGCGTCAACTTAGTACTTCTTACCCCATAAAGAGATACAAAGATATATCAGAGATGCTCTCTGCTTCTAAGAAGTTGTTTAATGACAGGGACAAGAAATATTATCAACTTACATATGGTAGAGTGTAATAAAGAGGCTAATTTTATAAAAATGTAACAACACAGAAGGCTATTGATAAAACACTATGCTAGGCACTGTATGGCAATTAAGACTAATGGCATGCACTCTGTCTTGCAAAGAATTCTAGTGGGAGACGGGAGGTGTTCCATTTACGAGTTATGTAAATAACTGGTCTGGTTTGAAAAGTGCATTAAAAGCAAACCAAACCTTAAAGGAGAGCTTCCCAGGGACTTCCTAGAAGAAGTCACAATTTGAGCAGCACAAAGGGTTGAGACACTGGGGAGACGCGGCAGGTGGGAGGAGGCAGAGATGGGAGGAAGAGGGCAGATATACCAAGGTGTCAGATGGAAAGGGGTTTGGATGCTACTCTTGGCAGGCAAAGTCTTGCTTTGTTACAGCAGGGAGTAATCACCTGTTTTTTGATATATTCAAACTTGTGACTGCGAGAAGTAATACCAGTAGGAGAACTGGGGACAAACAGAATGAGGAAAAGCAGTTACATGACTCTTGGGGCAGAGTCCACAAAAGACTACCTGAGGGCTTGTACAAGAGCCCAGGCACGGGAGTGATGAGTGGAGAAGCAGGGACAGCGGGGCACGGACCTCACGGGATGCCTGACGCCTCAGAAGCGAGCAGGAAGAAGAACATGAAAGCAACAGAAATCTGAACAGAGGGAAGGAGGAGAGATGAACTTAAATGACAGAACAAATGAGAAGTAGGTTTGGCAGACTAGAGAAATAGGTGTGGTGAGCCACTTGTGGTGTTTGAGGAGCTGGCAAAGGGCGTCCGTGAATTTAATTCGTTCTGCATATTTATTAAGCTCTTACACACGGCAGGTTCTGTTCTACGATGTGGGGGCTATGCAGTGAAAAACACAGACACGAGAAGTGTGCAGCAGCCAACGGGAAGCTAGAGTCTTCTGCAAAGAGGCAAAGGCCAGAAATATGGACCTAGAATGTCGAACTGTAAATTAGCCAATCTTCTGGTTACCCTGTGTTCAGGAGAGTCACAAGAAGCCAAAAGACAGGCTATGTACTGAATGCTGGAATGGTGGGAGACAGCTGGCTGGACAAGATGGAAATCAATGCATTTGGGAATAAGGATGTCTTCTGTTACAGTGAAGACTGTCCTTTCCACAGGCAGAAAGTGGTGAGGGAGAAGCATTAGCAAACTCTGGGAAGTTTGATGGGGAAATAGAAAGATAGGATGGTGTCTTTTACATTGTACTCTGAGTATAAGGAGAAAATAGTGATTCTAACCAGGACATCTGGGAATGCTTACGGTAAGGGGTGAGATGTCCCTGCTTTTGCATAATATATGCAAGAAAAGAAAAAAAAGATGACAGAGTCAGGGTTATAATATGATCTTATTACAACAGTGCTGAGCATGAGGAAATCCATTGCCTTTCACTCATAATAATATACACAGAAAGACAAACTTCTGAAAAAGACGGTGTGCTACATTAAAAAATGCTCACTATTCTAGTTTAAATTAAGCAAATATACTTATAGATATATGTTATTTGGGGAATGGAAATTTAGCCTTGGCTGGTCCTCAACCTAGAATATGTTCAATTTTAGGACAAGAAAACAATAAATCTTGTTGAACTAGGAGAGGTCAGTGATGACCCCACCTTCACTCTGGATCCTCCTGGCCTACTCTCAGAAAACACCCAGGTCCTGGGAAACAAATTAAGGATGCTTCTGTGAATTGGGCCTAGCTGTGTTGGTAGCCACCAGAGCGTTGTGAGCAGCAGCAGGAATTCCTCTGGGCCTTGTCATGACATCATTTGCACAATGTAGCCTGTGATGGCAGAAAATGAAGCTGGTATTTATACAGGGTATTAGAGGAGGACCCTCCTGCGCCAGGCTTAAGATGACAAAATGTCAACCTCAATCGTCCAATAGGCTTTGGTCTCCCTCTGTAACCTCTTTCTGTTTTGGCTGCTTTTATACACATACACACACACACACACACACATGACACTAACAGAAAAATAAATTGAAAAGAGCACTGAGGCAGAGTGTATTTCACGCACTGGTGCCAATGTTTCATATCTCATGAACCTCGGGAAAACAATTCGTAGAACTAATTAGTTTACAGTGTTTAAGCAGCTTGTTCCTCGTCTTTAATCTTCTTTATATAATACTGTGAACAAAGCCATATTATCTTCTGATTTTTTTATACAGTTTAACAAATATAATCTCTCTTTTCTTTCTAGAGATTACTTCATTTAGACATCAAACTATGTTGTTGTTGTTCTTCCCCCGCCCTCGCCTTGGGAAGAAGGGATATAAATAAATTGACATCTATTCGCAGAGGTCTCAATGGTCTACCAGATCCACCCAGGCCCTAATCCTCTTTGTTGTCATGGAGTCCACCTGGCTTAATTATATTTACAGTTTTGAACCACACCACATAGCATTCAGGCTTTTCCCCAAGTCCTCGGTCTTCCTTCGTCCTCAGTCTCAGACTCACCCGGACTGCTGTCTCATTCTCAGATTCTGGGTGCTGGGGGGCACTCTCATGTAACATGTAGCATCAGGTTCTTCAAGAACAAAGTCCCAATAAATCTCCCTTCAGGCACAAAGAACATGATTTAAGAGAACTTATGACCAGAATCAAGTGACTGAAAATAGACACACGTGAGTACAAATGAATTGGGAGGGAAAAGAAAAAGAACAGAAGACGGAACCTCGGGAAGTTTTGTCTTCAAATATAGCTTATAAATATGAATTTTAAAAGAGTGAATGTTTTTTGTGCTTTCCTATTCTAGATGGGTATTTAATTATTAAACTGATATGTACTTTTGGGACAGTAAAAAAAAAAAAACATAGGCAACTGAAATCCAAGAACTGGTTGAGACTTATGTTGAAATAATTATTATTAACCTGGTAGGTGACACAGCACACACATACACTTGCACTATGAAGAATTTGAAGCAGAGTTATTCCCCAAGAGAGACCTTTTTCAGGTGGCAGAAAACCTACCTCAGATTTTTACTTATACATTTGAATCTACATTATTAAAGAAATTTTATAGTCTTGGTAAAACACAGTACTCATTGCAAATTTTCATTTTGCTTGCTTGAGAACTGTTTACTGTCCCATGGCACCGATCTGCCTTAAAGTTCACTCTGTCCTTAATTGTCAAACAGATTCATGGTTACTCCTAATTAGTGCAAAACAGGTAACACAGCTGCGACTCTGCAACTGCTTAACACCTTTAGCATCTATATCAAGCTGAGCTCAGGAGCTCTCTGCTCTCTCCCAAGGTTAATGGTTTTGAGCCTTCTGAGAATTATGGAGAAGGTGCCTACAGTGAGGGAGGACACATGGTTCTCCAAATCACTGCTTCTACTACTAATGGAGTCAGCATAAGAAGCTGTCAGTTTCCAGCCAAGATAACATAAAAGAAATTTTTTTCTCAGCACACACCTTCCAAATAATGTTCAGGATTTGATTCAGAACCAACATGGAAGACTGCAACAAACAATAAGCATATAGTCACTGGAATTAGAGGAAAGCCAGAGCAGCATTAGGTAATTTCTTGGGAGCCAAACACAGTGGTGCATGCCTGTAATCTCCACAACTCAGGAGGCTAAGGCAAGAGGATCACAAGTTCAAGGCCAGCCTCAGCTACTTAGCAAGAGCCTCAGCAACTTAGCAGGAGCCTATCTCAAAATAAAAAATAAAAAGGGCTGGGGATATAGTTCAATGCTAACACACCCCTGGGTTCCATTCCCAGTAGCCCCCTCCCCACCAAAAAAAAGATTTCTTGAGAATTCTTCTGAGTTTAAAAAATGTATTAAGCCAATGACATGAACTTTATAATTGCCCCAAGATTCTACTCTAAGAGCACTAGCACTGGGAGTAAAACCACTAGAAAATCCAGCTCTGCCACTTTTCAGCTATATGCCCTCAGACAAATTAATTAAATAGGATGCTGGTGAAGAATTGAATGAGATAGAGCAGCTAATGCCCAGGGCATCCAGCAAGGGCCCAAGGAAGAAGTTGAGTTGTTGTGACAATCATGATTATTTTGCATTTGCATCCTGATTCTGAGAAATGAGGAATGCTTGCAAGAAGGTGTAGTAATGGCTCAATGGAAGTGCACACAGAAAGGAAACATATGTTTGTGTGTGTGTGTGTGTGTGTGTGTGTGTGTGTGAACGCGCACACACACACACAAGCACAGATACAAAATAATTGTCTCAAGGAGAATTGAGAAGTAGAAAAATGGAAGATGGGAAATAAGGAAGAAAATTAAAGATATTACAAGAGAAATAAAATTATAAGACAGTTTTTTTTTTAAGGGTAAGGGCAGAAAATAAAAATCTAAGAGGAGGGTTTGAATTTCTAATCCTGTTCCTTTTCTTTGAAGTTCTATTCAAATCCCTTTTCTGCTTCTCATCTCTGTCTGCACTATATGACCCAATTTTAGCCCAACTTCAACGTGTAGCAGTCCCGAGGTAGAAATGACTAGGAAAAAGAGAAAGTTCCTTCTTAGCTATGAAGAATGAAAAATGTTAAAATGCAAATTTGATGTAAAAAAAGAAAGCAAGACTATACCCACACTTCGCTGTAGCAAATTCTCAGGCAAAAGTGGAAGCCAGTAAGTAACCCCCTGAGGTGTGCTAGCAGAATATAAGTGTTTCAGGTTTGCTGGATGACAGATAAACAGCTAGCCTTGTTAGTACTGAACGAATCTCTTTTTCTTGTCTCCCTCCCACGCCCGGCAGAAATGTTTGTAGTAGTATTGGTCCTCAAGAAAGATTGAGTTGATCTGTTAGCTTTTTGTGTTGGTCCAGAAATAATTATTGCCATATCTACTTCCTATGGATTATGTTCAAAAGCTACAGATACTCACTTATTCTGTCTTTATACTATGGGGAACTAATCGGAACCAGAGTTTCCTTCATCGAGTCTTACTTATTTTAAAAGTAAGGCTTAGAAAGGAAGAAAAAGTCAAAGAGATTGACCAAAAAAGGATGAAATGATCAGTCTGTGTAAGCAAACACGGTTTCAGATAAAGTGCTCCATGGGTCTCAACCTCACCTTCTATTGCATATGAATTCATTTCACAATATTCCTTTTTTAAGCTAGATCTTTTCAACAGGGTATGGCAATTTATTTGTTTTCTATTGAACTTCGCCAACTGGATACTGAAGCGAGGATGGCATATTTAGATGCCCTTAAACTTTCAGATTCACCTTTAAAATGTGCCAAAGCAATGTCATGTTCAAGGTAACTGTGCAGTTTTTACTAGACTAGGACGAGAAATGAGTGTCTCAGAGGTGAAATGACATTAAAGGCTTTACAGTAAAACAGAATCCAACCCCTATTGATTCGTTTGAGTTCAAATCAGATTCCAATTATCTGACAGATGTGAAATCACAAACAAAAGGAAAAACAAATCAGATGATTCCTGAGTGTGTATGTGTCTAAAAGAGTACCTAAGCCCTGACAGAGGAAAAACAAACCTGCCAAATTCAACCCAATGTGTTTTCATAAGCACTTATTCAGTATAGTGCCTTGTCCTTCAATATTAGGATTGGTGAGAGACATAAAGTTAAAGGATGTGAAAGATATTATCTATCCTTAAGAGTGTATCAGGTTCAGGTAGCTGGAGAAACAAAATACACCCATAAGAAAGAACTAGATAATAATTCTAAGGACATGAATAACCAAACAGCAGAGAGTAGTTCAGGTGATATACAGAAATCCTAAGGATATGAAAGAAAAAAAAAAGACATTATAAAGTGGTAGGGATTGCTAGAGTTGAACCTTATCTACTTTCATCTCCTCTGGGTACATGAGGATATGATACCTCCTCAATATCTTATAGTTAGGCAGAATTGTGAGCAGAAGGCAAGTGAATGTCTTGTGGGCTGAAGCAAGACTCTAGTGTTCTCTTACACAGAAGCTTGTGTCAAGATGACAAAACTGTAATGTGAAATAGTCTCTATTACTGAGTCGTTCATTAAGAAAATTTACCTGCAGCAATAAACTGTCAAATCTCTGAATCCTGGGGCTGTTTGTTTCTGCAGTATAAATCTTTCCTGTCCTAATTACACTATGGATACCAAAACAGGGAAGGCCTGGAAGAAGAAACTCCGAATATGATTTTAGAATCTCCTCAATAAATTTACTTTAGTCTCTTTCCCACTTTGGCTAAAAATATTCCAACTCTCTGTCCTAACTGCCTCCAGTAGCTCTCACTTGAATCCACCACATCGTTGTTTGAACATTCTAAGACCTATAACGGTTACACCTGTTTGAATCTTCAGGTGGGATTTCCTGACACAAAAGATAAACAGTCAAACATCTTGGTGTAGACTCCAAGCCCATTGTGACCGGACTCTTTTTGCAAGTGTGATTTTTGCCCACCACCTCCTGTTCCTGCTGCAAGCACCCTCATCAAGCCAAATTCTGCTCTACCTCTATGGATTACTATACACTCTTCTTTCTGGAATGGTCTATCCTCCTCTTCTCCTTGGTCAATGCTTAATCAACTGGCAAGATTCCCTTCCCCTAGGAGGCCATCATTTCCTCTCTCCTCCCTGGGCACTTTGTGTACTCTGTTATAATACCCTGTTTCTTCAAATCTCTGTTTTCTTGTCTATCTCCTCTTACTAGATGTGAGTTGCTCAAGACAGGAGTTGATTCACTTTTATTTCCTCCATATTACCTACTACAGTATCTGACAAGCAGTTGGCATCTGCAGAAATAATGAATGAACAGGGAAGGAAGGAATATGTGCATGGATGTGTTCATGACAGCATTAGGCAGAGGAGAGGAGCAGAACAGAGGTTTGCTGGGTAGTGTAAAACCTAATTTTAAATAGCTAGGATGGTGTCAAATTATAGAGTAGGAATTCATTTGATCCAAAAGGTGATAGGGAGTCATTATAACTTCTTGTGCAGAGAAATGATGTAAATTTTGTTCAGTGTCATAGCATCTTGTGCCTTGAATGACAGCTATGTTTATGCCAATCTTATTCCCCCTCTGACTGTAAAGCTCCTTGAAAACAGGGTCTGTGTCTTAATCATTTTTGTATCCCCTATAGCAACAAGCCCAGTGTTTGTATAACAGGTGCCAACAAATATTTGCTGAATTTAATTTTATAAAAATTATTCCCTATGCTGAGAGGCTGGATAGATCAGCCAGCAGACTATTATATTATATCCAATGTCAGATGGGAAATGGATTTAAAGGGAGTAGCAATAATGAAAATTTGGAAATAGAAATCCAAGACAGTCTAATAGTCCAATCAGCAGCTTTCAGAGTCTGTGATATAAATTAACGTTTTGAGACTGGTGTCCGAGAAAAGAATGGTTGCATATTTAGAACACATGTTGGGAGACAGATTTTTTTCCCCATGAATAGATGAGTTTTGTGCTGGAGAACTAGCTTCTGAAATGGCAACTGGGCAAACAAAAGAAAGTCCACTACAGCTACAAGCAACTAGAAAGAATAATTGCCATGAGCGAATTTTATCCTCTACCTTGCGATGTGGTTCAATTTTGCTTGACTCATTGATCATTTATTTGTTCATTTTATAATATTTATGTTGTAAAAGACAATGTTTCCAAAAATTTATTCAATGTTCTATTTTAATTTATTGTGTGTTTCACATTGACCTTATTTATTTAATCCCCCAAGTCAAAGATGATGAATGAAATAAAGGAATGATGTGTTTGTTTCTTCTGCTGCTTTTGGTTTCCCATATATGCCCAGTTATCCACTAGCAGGCAAGGTTTGCAGGAGCTCCTTCTTATTTCTTATTTCTTTTTTTTTTTATTTTTTCTCAAAAATTGCATTTTAATACATGTTATCAAACATAACAGAAAAAAAACAAATTTTCAGAAGCTGTACACACTGTTCACTGAAAACATTTGTTGAGGCAAACAGAAAAAATTGTTACAATCATAATTTTTCTAACTTTGCACAAAATTATAAGCAGATTAAATTCTTCATATTAAACACCTTTATATGCACTTTCAATGAACAGTATATATATATATATATATATATATATATATATATTTTATCCTTCTTGTTGATGGACTTTTTAAAAGCTATGGTTGTTGTGTATGGAATTCTACAGGCATCTAGTTATTTTACTAATCCCCCAAACAGAACTCCATTTAGAAGTTATACCTGTTTTTACTGTGAGCCCCTTTTTGAGAATAAACAAGCATACACACACACACACACACACACACACACACACTGAGCTAGTGAAATTATATGCATTTTAAAAATTGAATTTAAAAAAAAAGAAAATCTCTTTAAAGAGATTGTCCAAAGCCTGAAGCAGAGAGTTTTAGTCTTAAACCTTCCAAAGTAAAATATGTATTTGAAATAGAATTCAAGGTATATATATATATATATATATAATGTTACTAATAGGCTAACCATTACCATTGTTATGTATACAATGTCATTTAATCAATAAAAAATTCATATATTGAGCCAGATTAAATTTTAATAAAGCTTCATACATTTAAAAGAATACCTGGGAAATTATTATTTCACTGTGAATTTGGAATGCATTTCATGGTACCCTGAAACTTCTAAGCATTTTGAGGTTGATTTGACATGACCTACCTACCCACAAGGTCCCAAGTCAGTAGTTTTATTCCTGCAATTGAACATAATCAGTTTATCATATCATTTCTTTTTTTAATGTTTTTTATTTTAGACAGACATAATACCTTTATTTAATTTATTTATTTTTATGTGGTACTAAGGATTGAAGCCATTGCCTCACACGTGCCACGCAAGTGCTCTACCACTGAGCCACACCCCCAGCCCCATCATATCATTTCTTTATGACAAAAAAAGAAAAAGCACACGCACATGGCAAGGATCCTGTGCAGAACAGTTCTCTGGGTGGCCTTCAACCAGAGAATTCTCCAATTCTCCAACCTCACTCCTGTTTCTTGCTTGTAGTTCTCAAGAAAAACTGCAGAATGTGCTAGAAATGCAAAATCTAGAGATAAGGGGAGATCTATCCAGAACACGCCAAACTCTATTCCGTCCTTCAACACATCAGCCCTGCATGTCCCAAGGACGTAAGATATAATTAACCCAGAATGAGCTGCTTTCCCCCATCAGAATCCCTCAGCTGTGTGGCATTCAGGAGACTCCAATCTTTCTGGGTAGTTTTCCTGAGCTTTGGGGGTCTGGCAAGCAATGAATCCTATGCTTGTATTATCCCCTGCTACCTATCTGTAGGTAATAAACCTGCTTCATGTAACTCATGTGCTTCAGTGCTCTGTCCCATTGGACTCAGAGGAGTTGGTGACCAGGGCACAATGAAGTTGCCTCACACTATGCCTTATTAGTATATCTGCCTTTAACCCACTCATCCACATTGATTTCAGTTAAACAATCTACACCCATGAATTACAGTACACTCTCCAAAAAAAGAATCATCAAATTAATCATTTTAAAGGAAGACGAACATTCCTTGCACCTCACCTTGCCAGGCTTAGATTGCAGGCCTGCCAGCGGGAGGCTACAATGTTCGTCTCCATTCCAGAGCGGTCACTGCCTATAGGCCAAAATTCATCAGGCATGGGAGCTCCCTTCAGAGACTGAGGGGGACCACTAACCACTGGCCTGTGTCTGTCACAACATTAGTGAAGAATGGTGATAGAGATAAAGAAGTCTAGGTGTGCACAGCAGGACCAAGGCATTACAGAGGATGCTCAGATTCATCTTTACTTGCTGGGCCACAAGTGGGCAAAAGAAATGTAGTACTATTCCTAGTTACGCAAATTCGAACCATTCTGACAGTTATGGTACCTTGCAGAATTGCTACTCATTACACATTTGAAAACAGGATGAGATTCCATTAAGCCTTTTACTTGGCAACCTTAAAATTCAGTTCCCAGACAATAAACTGGGCTTTATACCTGCTTAAAGTTTAATAGCACGTTTTACATTTATTCTCATTCGAGCCATATCTTGACATGATGTGATTTATGAGTTAGGGAGTGCATGTGTTATCAGAATTTAGTTATAAAATGTACAGAGACTTCTGGCTTTGTCACCATTGGGGACAGAACATATGCTGGCTTTTCCAAGGTCTAGTCAAATGGACTCTATGGTAATAGTTAGAGGACAAGGCTCCTCCTCTAGGCATATTATGACATGGTGTGTACTCCAGACAATAAGACTCAATTATAGCATTTCTCAATAGCAGTATCTAGAGCTTCCACTGTGTTCTCTTCTTTGTCTTGGTGACTATAAAAGGAAGCCTTCAATTTCTATGGTTATCTATGTATAACTCCAATATTTTATAAATAAAAGTTACATTTTCAGAGCATAACCAGATAGTTGGAAAATAGGAGGAGACATATTGTTCACTGTATACTCTTCTAAGTTTTCAACTTTGTGCCATGTACATGGATTACACACAGAGATAAAAAGTTAATTTTAAAATAATAAATAAAAGGGGGAAAACCTCACAAACTTTCTTAAACACAGTGTTTAAAGGAACTTGGTGGTCATAAAGCCTTGAAGACTTAAAAAAAAAATCCAATCCTCAAAATGCAAGCAATATTCATGGACACTTTTTACCAATGTTCCAGGACTTTATCTAAAACAGTGCACAAGACACTCAGAGTCCTGTGTCATCTTTTTATTAAAATTACTATTCAGCCAGAAAGATCATTACCTACTTCAATGTTATATATAAGTTAGACTTTGTTTTTTTGTTTTGTTGTGTTTTGTTTTGTCTTGGGTACTGGGGATTGAACCCAAGGGCACACAACCACTGAGCCACATCCCCAAACCTATTTTGTATTTTATTTCGACACGGGGTCTCACTGAGTTGTTTAGCACTTTGCTTTTGCTAAGGCTAGCTTTGAACTCGCGATCCTCTTTTCTCAGCCTCCCAGGCCACTGGGATTTCAGGCATGTGCCACTGTACCTGGCCAAGTTAGAGATTTTTTAAAATAGTTCTTTTTTAAAGCATGTTATTTTCCCTCTAACATATTCTTAATGAATATTCAGGATTTTACATAAATACTTATTTCATTTATCTATTATGATTATCTCATTCTCTTCAATGTGACTCAAGAAGCTTCAGGAATGTTTTTGCTATATCATTCACTCTTATGAGTGAGGCTCTAATAACAGAAAGAAGCCACTAGTTTTATGATCCTCCTGCAACAAAATTAGTGGAAGATGTCAGGTTCCTCAATTTTGCTCTGAAAGAAAATTAGCTTGAAGGCCTCTTCTTGTGAGATTTTTCAACTGCAGAGCCAAAAAATTGCTAAAAAATAATTATTGTAGATTTGAAGCCACCAACTGGGGAAAAGTAAATATATTCTATTTGTTACTCAATGCCCCTCTGCAATAATTACTTTTATTTGTTCATTTTCTGGAGCTGACACAATAGTTTTGTCTTTATCTTTTACAACCAAATACTTTTCAGTAAACAGGAGATAAAAGGCCAATAAAACCTTTGTTCTACCTCCCCTCAGCCAACCCCTGAGGCCTATTTTATCTCCAGAGTTGTTATCTGAAGTGAATACTGATAAGAAAAATTAAAGACCCAGACTGAATGTGTGAGGTAATTGCAGAGTGTTCCCCACACCTTGTTTCTGTTGGGAAGGACCTACCAATAGCACATTCTTACCAACCTGCTTGTGCAGGAAATGAAAGAAAGGTGCCTACTGCAATGGCTCCAAGGCCTAAATTCCTCTTCTAAGAAAAAAAAAAATCACATAAATAACAAAACTCTGGAAAGCCTGTCATACATTTACATTGTACTTACTTGAATTTGCCAACTGCTATGTGGCCAGAGAATATTAACTTGTACTTTTAAAGAGCTTTCATGTGCAAACAGATTAACTTCAGTTAATTCTATTAACCTGCACAAATTTTATGATTAGCAGTCGGCCCTTTTCCCTAACTCTTTTGTCCACAACTGGAATATCTGGCCTTCAGAATATTATCGACAGCATACATTCATGTACATAGGCACCAACCTAAGCTCTTTATATGCAATATATAATTAATAGTCGCCACAATTCTGGGGTGCGTGTGATGATCACCCACATTTTGCAGATGAAGATAGAGGCACAGACACTTCTTCAAGAGTACACTGCTAGTTAGCATTACTGCCAAGTCCAGAACCCAGGCAGTTTGACTCTAAAGTCAACATTCTAAACACTACTTTGCAATGTATATAATTCTCTTAAAGTGACCAGAAATGAAGTACAAAACAATTTCTTTATTTACTTCAATAACATTTTTCATGATGTCACTGACAGGTGTGGCAAACAATCGTAAGTTATTAATTTATTAATATTACTCATTTTTAATAAATTATCTGTTGACTCCCCAGAATATGCAAAATCCTATGTTAGACATTTGAGGGGGAGTGAGGAAGTATGAGAAGTATTGCATATTTTCAAGCAGTCTAAAATTCCTTGGCCTCTCCTCTTCCTAAAAAGGGGTTAAATGAAACACCATTTTAAAATACCACATTTCTAATCATCATTGGAAGTAAGGATTTTCTAACACCCGTGACCTTTGGTATGGAATGACTCTAAGTAAGTCTGGTGTTGACCGGATCACAGGGTCCAGTTAACCCTGGAGTATATTCCAGGAAAGTCCAGGAGGGAACAGGTGGTCTCTGTCATCAAAAGAGGAAGAAAGCTTTGGTTATCTCAAGCACTGGCCTGAGATGAGATCCATAGACTCCTTGTTCAGGTCTGTCTATTCTCTAGGTTCAGCTCAATTCTCCCAAAATTAATTTTAAAAACAAAACAAACAAAAACTCTACCCAGCAGTTTTCTGTCAGACAAGATCAGAGGGTCTGCTGCCTACTCAGTTTCTGAGAGGTAATATCTTCATCACTCCATCTCAGGCGGCTTACATTTCAGTAGATGATCATTTGGCCTCCAGGGGGAATGTGAAGCACCTTATCACAATCCTGCCTACACATCAGGCAGGCCCTAAAACTCTCCTGCCTTCTGCTCTCAGAAAAACAGATCTGCAGCAGAAAAGCAAATGTTCCTTTTCTGGGAAAATGTGACTAACTCCCACTCAAGACAGTAGTTGATGCTGTCTGTTTGGGGCTTGCTAAGCAATGGAGTGTACTTAAAGAATAACTGCAGCTTCCTAAAGTGCAAGTCCCATTCCCAAGGAGGAACATGCTGAAGAAGAAACCTGCATCAGCAAACCTACTGCAGAATCCAGATGGAGTAGGGCTTTTGGCTTGTCCTCCTCACACTGGGCCATCATCTGTCCTGCTGAGACAAAGTCGTTTTCAGAGAGTACAAAGTAGACACTTCATGTGGTTGGTTGCTAGGAGCAAGTCATTTCCCATTTATAATCTTGGTTTTTGCTAAACTCTGGGAAACGAAGTCTCCTGGGATTCTTTGGCATGGCTCACTGTCTACCCATCTCCTGACCAGCTCTCCCACTGGCCCAAAGTAGGCACCTGTGGTTTCAGAACCAGCTCCCTGGGGTTGTTTCCATTTATTAACATGATTTGGACCTAGAAACTAATTAGTGAGTTGTCTTGGGTGAGAGTGGTATATAGGATTACATGATATTGTGAACAAAGCATTAGTCTGACCATTGTTTCTATCTGTAGTAGTAGACACCCTTGTATCAGAGTTCTGATGACTTTCGTAAGGGCAAATAAATCAGCTGCTTTCATCTCCTAACTCATGTGCAGGAAAAAGTTCACATTCTACTGAAAATAGAAATGTCAGGGAAGGGTTAGAGGCAGAGCCCCAGGCAGGAAGGGTATTTTAAATTTCTATGCTGTACAAAATTCCTCCTTTGCTAACCATGTCTAAGAAGGTAAAAGGGACTTCATATGTTACTAGAGAAAATAATAGACATAAAAAGGTATTTTTACCAAGATACGAAAGGATGTGAAATGTTCTTTGAATGGCAAAAACTTTGAAATGTAGTGGGATCTGATTAAATGGAAACTTGTCTGGTCTGCATCAAATAAGGCTCTATGGAAGGCACGAGATGTGTATTTCTTTGGTATCTGCATCTCACGGGCTGCCCGGGAAACATTGGAAGACAGTAGAAACCTCTTCTATTCGTCCCAGTTGGATGGGCCTCAGAAGGTTCAACAAAGACACAGTATGAAAATGTAGTACTCCTTGTTAAAAAGCGAGTGCATGGGGAGAAGTGTCATTAAAGACACTAAAATAAAGAGTTTTATTTTCTTTCTTGCCTGTTCTTTCCCTCAATTCTCACGATCTTTTTTTAAAAATTTGCTATTTAGTGTCATTCTAAGGAAAATCTAAAATATTTAGTTACTAGCATGAAATATATCATTCATCTTTATAGGGTATAATGACAATTTAAATGCAAATATGAAGGTGCTTAACTAGTATGTGAAATTATCATTATGACACAGTATTTCCTAGCTTGTACATGTGTATTTATCTCATTCTTACTGGGCCAGTGGAAACACTGCATGAAATGAACTCAAGTGAAACCAACTCAGCTTGCAAATTTTACTTCCTGATCACTGCACATCCCACAAATCATAGTCCACCTGAATCCTGTATTTATGAGACATCTTTACATGGTCTGCAAATGGTATGATAATGGGTGAACACATATTTTGCATATATCACTTCTGTTCATGCAGTGTTCTACTTCACAAAACTCTAGTTCAAAGACAAAATTACGAAGTTCGAGAAGAGTGACAGCAGAGTCTTACACCAAATGCAGGCGCCCTTCTAAGCTTCAGGGTCTATGTGACTGCACAGGTCATACACATGAAGCTGGCCTGCACCTCAAACCTCTGGCCCTGATTGTAGAGGGCCTATTCCTAAGAGCCAAGAGCAAGATCTTCCAAGGATGGAGGTTTGATGCCAATGAAAAAGATTGTGGTAAGGCTGCAGTGGACAGACTACTCATGGTGATTACCTTGTAATTACCTGTTTATACTGTTTCTAGGGTTGAATGGTAGGGTGCATACTTATATTAGGTTGCCCTCCTTAAGGAAGGTGTGTGGCCTAGCTGCTGCCCAGGATACAATCCAGATAAATGTATATAGTAGCCAAAGGAATCTTTAATTTACTGTGAACTCCTCTTTTCTCTTGGAAATGGAGATAGGCACCTGCTTTGCTCTCTTGTATTTTCAATATGCCATAACCAAACACCAAGCACAAAGGTTTTGGTTAGTTGCCCTAAAGCAAAAAGTACACACACACACACACACACACACACACACACACACACAAATATATATATACATATATATGTATATATGTAATATATGTAATTTTACATATATGTATATATGTAAAATACACACACATATATGTATGTATAATATATATATGTATATGAAGGTATGAAAACAACAGAAAGCAGCAAAAGATGAATAATATTATAAGAAAACCAAAGAAAGCAAAACATACCCTAAATACTTAAATCCCCTACAAAAGAAAACAATGAAACCATCCTGATATGGGCACTGCCCGGGATACACTTTTCTCCTTTTTGGCCTCTGAATAACAACGGGTTGTAACTAGTTTGAATTAAAGAGCCTGCATCAGTAGCCAACAGCTGGAATTCAGCAACTGTTGTTAATCCACCTTAATTGCTTATTATTCTATCAGTTCTTGTTTGTGCTTTTGTTATTCAAAGTAATTTTCCCTACACACACACTACCAAGCATGGTTTTTGCAAGCTGTGGCCAAAGAATTCTTGTGTTTCCATCCTAGGGCTGTTATTGTTATATTTTGAAATGAAAATCCACTAACAATGGATTAAAAAAAAAAAGGAGGTTAGCAATGCTGCCCACAGATGGACTAGAGTTGGCCTAGAGGTACACAGAGGGGCAGATCCTAGCCACTATCTAAATTAGATAGAAGGCTTCTGTTGATGTTTTAATTAGAGCCACAGTTAGCATGGTTGCTATTTTCCCTAAACAATTCTTCCCCTCCTTGCTTTAGGGAGGGATTTTTTCTCTACCACTTTATTGCACTAGTGAATAAATGAGATCTCAGGGTTCTAAGGAGGAAAAAAATTACCAGTATAAATGCATCAGGTGCAATTACTAAGGTAAATAGGCCCATGGAGACTGTAAAGCTGGCAACACCAACTGGAATATCTGAGAGGGCCAGCAGGAGAAAGCCCAGGGGTCATGGTCCCAGTTCTGCAGTGTACTGTATGCATTTCAGACCGGATCATTCATCCTGCAGCCTGTAGGAAGGAATCCACAGCACAAGACAGTTGTGAGTTAGCATTGACAATATTCTAACTAAAGCTTCAGTTATAGCTTTTCTCCTCCCCCTTTCTTTTTAATTATACCAAATGCCACTCTCGGGTATTGTCTCTCCAAGCCGAACCTTCATCCTGGGGGACCACTGCAACATAATTTTCATCTATAAATTGATCACTTGTAATTATTTGTTTTCTGGGGCTTTGTTTATAATCCCCAATAAAGCAAAGTTAACACAAATGTATCAATAGTAACTGTGATCTGTAAGGTGTGAAGGTTGATCTTTTATATCTTCCCTACAACTTAAACCATTTGTCCCCTAAAGACTGCATATTTAGAACTGCAGAACTGCATTTCTTCTTACCATAGCTCATTATTGCAAAGTGTTTCTTGGCCCCTACTGCCCTAATAATTTTGCTAATGTAAGCCTATTCTCTGCCCGCCCCCTCCTTGTAAGCTTCAAAGTTGAGACCTGTCATATACCTGTTTTTCCCACAGTACTACACTATTTACTAATATGAATTTAAAGTTTTTTTCTAGACAAGAGACAAGGCTCTCCTTAGCCTGGCCTTGTTTCCATCCAGCTCTTTCTTCATATGGTGTGGCTATCTCACCTCTTAGTCTATTCTGACTGCATATGTGTGAGTCTTATTTATTTCTTTATTAGTGTGACTGAAAGATAGGTCCCTTAAAAATTACCCTGATCCACTCTGACTGGAACATGAGACACTGCAAAACCTGAATTATATGTTCAAATATGATAAAAGGGCTCTACTATAACAAAGTTCTTTCATTGATATTTGACTTGTTTTAAATCACCTTGACTATTTCTTCAAACAGTAAGAGCCTGAAAAAAAAATTCCTTCAAAAAGAAGCATTTCCTGTGAATGATTTAGTTAGGATCATTGATTTTGGAGCCTGTGGACTTGTGAAACAGGAAAAAGTGGAGTCAGCTCCAGTTCCCAACTTTTACAATTTCTTCATGCCTGGCAACATCTTGGTTTTATGCTTCCTGTTTTGGAGGACAGGTCAGGGTAGGTAAGAAGATATTGTATGCATGAAATGAACTAATATGAGGAGAATTTCCATAAGACTTCTAAAGTATATCTATCAAGTGTCACTCCTCAAGGCCACAGACCCTTGTTAATTAACACGATTGGTACAGGTTAAACCTAATTATAGAGAACAACTCAATTATATGACTTTTAAAATATTCTGTCTCTTGCCAGGTACCGTGGCACATGCATATAATCCCAGAGATTCGGGAGCCTGAGACAGGAGAATCACAAATTTGAGGCCAACCTCAGCAACTTAGACCCTGTCTCATAATAAAAAATAAAAAGAGTTGGGGGTGTAGCTCAGTGGTAGAGTGCCCCTGGTCCCTGGTCCCTTCCTCTCTTTCTTGCTGCTTCACTGCCACCATGAGGTGAGCAGTTTTGTTTTGCTCTGTCTTGCCTTTCTGCCATGATGTTGGGCTTCATCACAAAGCCTACAGCAATGGGGCCGAGCAACTATGAACTAAAACCTCTAAAACTATGAGCCAAAAATAAATCTTTCCTCCTTTAAGTTGATTTTCTCCAGTATTTTGTTACAAAGATGAAAACCTGACTGACAGATATCTTACCCCTCTCTTAGCTGAACCTTCAATGACTTTCATAACCCAAATTCAAGAAGGCTGATTTCATGTGTGAGAGAAAGGGAGAGAGGAAAACTCCCCACTATAATTCATGCCATTAAAAATAAAGATCATTAAGTGAAAATTATAGGTGATCCTAGGAATTTAGATCCACATAAGTATGGATCTAAATTCCTGTGAGATTTTATCAAATTTAAACTCTTTTTTACCTTAAATAAAACTAATATAGCTATGACAGAATTCTAAAACACCCCCATTTCTCCCATGAGGAAAGCCCATCTGATGGATTTCTAAGATGAACGATGGGCACTTCCTGCAGATACCAGTTAATTACACCAACCAGCGGCCGTTAGCACTGACGAGTGTTCCTTTTCATCCAGCACAAGGCGGAAACCAATCCTCTCACTTCACTGACTTAATTCCAGTTTTCAAGCACCCAAGTAATCCATTGCCTCCTTCCCTTCCTTTCCTTCTCCAATTCTTTTAGAAATGAGATGGAGCTAATTTATGTTCTTTTTCATCCGTTTCCCCTTGTGCTTCAATGCAACAGGAAAACTGCTGTCTCTGTTGTGTTTAGACCAGTCTCATCTTAGCCAGGAGCTAACAATATCATCATCATTTAGAAAGAACCCTCAGCATGCTGCAGTCAGCATCAAAACTGTTCCCAATATTCTGAATTTATCTACCACATCTTCCCCATCTGATGCAAATGAAGCAGTCATCATTTTAGTAGAGGAAGCCATGCTTTGAAGAACTGGGGTCCTGGCACCATGCAGGTCTATGCATCACATTACAAAGCACAGCTGTATCCTGTTGTTTCATCTGTGGGGCTTTTGACAGCACAGGACTATAACTGCTGAAAAGCATGTACACAGAATTGATATATATATATACACACACAGATACATACTCAGGACGTGCAAAGGAGAATGTGGCTGTGCTCTAAGTGTATCAAACTATGACTTCTAAATTCCTTTCCATCAAATGCCAGGAGAAGCACTTGATAAATGGGCCCTAGGAGAGCACTTCTCATTGCCTCAGGATGGAATGACTTGCAGGCATACGACACTCCATCAATACAGAGAGCTGGCAGATTGAAAGGCGGGAAGGACTATCCCATTGCCGTGCATCTGCTTACTAATAGCAGCAGCGCTTCAACCCTCTTCCCATTCATTGCCTACAGAAACCACTCCTCAGAGAGGCACGCCAGTCAACAGATGGTCTCTGGCTAAGGTGTAATCAGAAGCAGCTTGCTAAATTTACCCAAAACAAATAGAATTACAGGCTTTTGCCCGAGTCTGAAATTGAATTGAGAACTTGGGTGGTGGATAATGGAAGCTAAAATGAAAGAGCTCAGAATGTATCAATGCACGGTGGGAAAGGGCCAGCGTGAGGAGAAGTCTCTGCTGTCAACTGCACTGTATACTGCCCGGTCATCTTTTTCCAATAATCTTATCTACCAAGCAGGACTGCTTCCCCTGGCTATCAGAGCTTCTAGAAATGGTAAAATCATCACCAGCTAATGAAATTATCTGCCTTTATCTGATTCACTGTGAACGAAATACTACTCGATATTTTGAACATGTTTTGCCCAGTTGCAAGGTCTTCACTTGATGTTCACTGTCAAATGTCAACAGTTTAAAACATCCTACTTTTATTAGGAATAAAAAAGATAGGAGTCATTAAGGATTCTGAATGATCTTGATCTTCTAAGCACTGGTGTTCTTATGTCTACCCCCAGAATTCCTCACTGTTTTGAAATACGCATTGCTCAGAATAGAAGCAACATAAAGCCTTAGAAATTGCCTGAAAAAAAGTCAGCATAAAATTAAGAGTAAATCATTTAACCTATGTCTTGGTTTCAGTACCTGCAGAGTAGGAACTGGGCCACCCATGCAAATCACTGTATAAGGAAGCTATAAAAGTAAATGAGGCAAAATATGTAAAAGCACTTAAGTTCTAAAGAGATAAAGTCTTAAAGGATAAGGCCATTTGTAACCCAAACTATCAGCAGTCACTTTAAAATTATTATATTAAGAACCATTAATATTATTTGTCACTACAAAAAATTGTTTACCCATTAAAGACCCAATCAGGAAAACTAAAATACTGAATTTCTTATAATTATTTTATTGTTTTAAAGTCATCTTTGGAAATAAAAAAGATGTGTATCTTGTACATACTTTACTTCATTTTCTATTTGCCAAGTGGAAATTTGAAAATATATAAAGTATGCATTAAATTAGCTACCTTTAAACTAACAATCAGACAATTCTCACTCATGATTTAAAAATCACATCACAGGTCTGGGATTGTAGCTCAGCGGTAGAGCGCTTGCCTCGCATGTGTGAGGCCCTGGGTTCGATCCTCAGCACCACATACAAACCAATAGAATAAAGACATTGTGTCCATCTATTTAAAAAAAAAATCACATCACAAAAAAAATTTTATTCTCAAACATCAGTTACATGAGAAGAAAATAAAGAACTTTCTGATTTCTTCCAGTATTTTTGTTTTAAAAAACTCTCCGCCATGCAGAAAGGGATCCCATTTTTTTCTTATGATAAGATTGAGGGACTGGATATTTTTTAAATTATCAGAAAAAGAGCTTCATAGACTGACAAAGATTGAAATATATTTTAACAATTATTTTTAAAAAGTGACTGCTTTGAAATGCAACTAACATTTTTTTGTTAAATAAATGTACTTTTAATGATATGTTATAAAAATGAACCAAATGCCAAATCCACCTTACTAAAATATGTACCAGGTCAATGGGGCACCTTATCTGCTAACCCCCTCTAATCTTATATTGAAATAGAAGATGAATTATAGAGGTACAAATAATATAGATGCTTATAGGAATAAACATTTTGAGTAGTAGAATAATATAACAAAAAGAACACAGATACAGACATCAAATTAATACATTTCACTGCGCAAATCATTTAAGTGCTCTAAGACTCAGTTTACCCATCTGTAAAATCAGTGACACAGTCTCTTTGCCAATTGCCAAAAAATTTGGTGACAACACAGGAAAGCATGTTGAATAAGCCTATTTAGACACTAAGCCTAAAAGGTCTGGCACATATCTGTAAATGTACAATTGTACTGACTTTCATTACTATTCTAGAAGACTCTGAGTTTTAATCTTCAGAATAACCCTCACTGTTTCATTTGTGAATGCTTCAAAAATATAGCTATGGCAGGAAAATCTATTATATCATTAACAGTAAAATTATAGCACTATAATACTGTCATGTTTTTATGTAATCATTGCTTCAATAAGCCACAATATGTATTTTTTTTAAGTAACCTTTGTTTCTCTTTATCTTTTTAGTGCAATTTGTTCTGAAAAACAACTGTAACATTAATAACAAGCTCTGGAAAGAGAAAGCACCTAACAAGGACTTGGCAATAATCTTGGTTCAAGACAAAAATGCTATGAATTTTAAGATGAGGGATTGCTATATGCTAAATAAATATTCATAGTTTATAATTTGTGAAGCAGAAGGCATTGCATAATGAAATATTGTTCATTCTATGAAAGGCAATTTTAAACAATACCAAATGATTTAAGTTAAAGTACACAGGAGAGGTTCATGGTATTCCTGTATTATTCACTTCATATACATTTCATTAGAGAAGAAACAGTCTTATACAAAAAAATGTGAAACTACAAGGTATACTGTGTGCTGATCCCCATGCAACAAATCTGTAAACACTGCCCAGAGCATGCTAAGTGCAAAATCTGGGCAGCTGGAAATCACAGCAGACAAGGAGTTTCAGGTCATCAATATCAGAATTGAAAAAATTCCTCAAGTGACTCAAAATGAATCCAACACATATCATTTGCTCACACTCATGCACACACACAGCCCTACACACCTCTTTTACCTTAAAAAAATAGCATGTCATTGAGAGAGATGACTAGAAAATATATGCTCCTATAATAGCAAATAGTGCCAATACATGATTGGTGGAGATGTTCGATATTTATTCACCAAATGCCTCCTATGTACATTGATGGCAATGTGAGAATCAATTGCAGGAGATATAACAATAACTAATATTTATTAAGCACTTGCTGTTCTAAACTTTTACTTAATTTGACCCATTTAATAACTCCTAGAAAAACAAACAACTCCCCCGCTCCTCTCTCTCTGGTAACATCATCATCGTCATTAGTATTATTATCATTAGCATCATCCGCACTTTCCAATTTACAAAACTGAAGCACAATCTAAGTAACTTGCCCAAGTTGGCAGAGCTAACAAGTGGCTAAGTGGCAGAATGAAAATTTGAACCAGGCAGTCTCACTCTGGTCTGCATGCTTAGTATACTGAAGAACAACAGGAGGCCAGGGAAACAGCTCATTGGCACTCATGTTTTACTGGTGGAGGTCCCACTGCCCAAAGAAACTCCCAGGACTCACCCGTTCCAGGAACCATTCCCAGATTTACCCCTGGATCAGTTGTTTATTTTTTCCATCAAAGTCCTTTGTAAATATTTCAAATTCTGTAGTGAATGGATCTATATTATAATATTTTGCCTACATGTTTGCCCTTTCTATGGGGGTGGGGGCAGCCTAGAGGCGAGCATAAAGTAACCATCCAAGAGGGTTAGTAGATAGAAGACTAACCTGTCCTTATAACATGACAATTTAGTTGGGTTAACAGACAGAAATGTATTGGTATAAATGTTTGTGTTTCATAATAACAGAAGAAACTCATAAAAATGAGCACAGGTTTGCAAAAGTCAGAAAGAGAACTATTATGCTTACATAATATATGACTTGTCAAAAGAAAAATAATGATATTTGCTCAAAAACAGATTATATGATCAGTGAATAAGAAAGGGTATTAGAAGTAATCCAATCCCACAATGTTTTAGAGATGAGAAGACTGGGAGGACCAGAGAAGCTAATCAACCAGCCCCAATTTACATAGAAAGTTGCCAATATAATATAGAATATATGTCTCCTAACTCTGGTCTATGCTTTGCCTCTGCTTTACAGGTATAAGTCTGACAGCACTGGAAAAAGATTTTCTATTAAATTTTGTAACAAAATTTAACTATTTAATAATATATACATGAGATGAGAACAATAGGGCCAATGCAAATGAATCATTCATTCATTTAGCAACCTATATTAAGAACTTAGCCAAGCAGTGGAGGGGTGGAGGAAGGATTTGGAAGGATTTTGATATAAAATAGTTCCAGGGTAAAACATTTGCCTAACATGAGTGAGGTCCTGGGTTCAATCCCCCAACCCCCCCACAAAGAAAAAAAGAGAAAAGAAAAAGATGCCAAGCCCTACAATAATTAAAAATGCCATGCATCTTGAGATGTTCTCAGTCTATAAGATGTACTGTAAGTATAAAATATATGCCAGATTTGGAAGACAGTATTAAAAAATGAAACAACTCATTAATGTTTCTTTTTTAATTTTTTTTTTAGTTGTAGGTGGACACAATATCTTTATTTTATTTTTATGTGGTGCTGAGGATCGAACCCAGTGCCTCCCGCGTGCTAGGCGAGCACGCTACCACTGCGCCATAACCCCAGCCCCTCATTAATGTTTTTTATATTGATTACATGATGAAATGATATTTTGGATATGATGAATTAAATATAAAAATTAATTTCACCATTTTGTGGGATTTTTTGTTTTGGTTTTGTTTTTTACTTTTAGAAATGTAGCTACTAGAAAACTTAGCACTACACAGGTGGTTCACATTGTATTTCTGCTGGACCATGCTTCTCTGGAGAACCAGCAATAAGATCAACAGGCATAAGGCTGTGTGCTACAACATGTCTAAGAAGGCCAGGAAAGGAAAGAAGATGCAATTTCACCATTACAGAGATAAGGATCTGAAGAGGAAAAGACTGTTCCTCAGGGCATTATATAATCTCACAGGAAAAGACCTGGGAAGTTACTCATGAGAAAAGAATCTGTCTGCCATCTTTGGAACTTTACAACACAATGCTTTGGGCACGTCAGGTCTCCTCTCCCCTTCCACTGGACTAAATTTGCAGTTTTTCATTCTGTTTGTTCCCTGAGAACTGGGAGCCAAATGAGGTGCAGATGAGTGGCTTCTTAGAATAGAACTGAAGGCATGCCAGTTCTCGTGCTGGAATAGCATCCACCTTCAGTGTCCAGTTACCACGGGAACATCTCAAGTCCTAATGGTGAGGTCTCCATTTACAGAAGCAGCTCTCTGGATAGCTATGTCCTTACCACACACCTGCACGCCACACACATACAATATCATCACAAAGTCTTTAGTTTAAAGCACAAGTTCCATGCATTTCTCCTATTGCATAGTTTCTTTAATTCCTTAATATGCCTTTAAAATATAAATGTGGACTTCATCTGTGTTATACCAACCTCAAATATATGAATGGTAATCAAACTTTCTGAATGGTTTCATGATTATCAAACTAGCATAAGTTGAAATTTCAAAATCTATTCTGCCTTTTTCTATTCATCTTTGAAAGTTGAGATGGAGTAGTAACTTTCATTAACTAAATTTTTCTCAAAACTAATAATCTATAGATAAAGCTAAAACCAACACCATTTTCAAACTGAAAATGGTATACTAAACAGCTGAAGAAATACACACAAGCAATGAATAAATCCTGTTTTTATAACAAGAAAAACCCATTCTAGAAGTTAATTCCACTTTAAAATATTTCAATATTTAATCTTAATAATTTATTTTCATATCCAGTGTCTTTTAGGAATTAGGCTTATCCATTACTTTAAACATTTCATTTAATCATTCATTCATTTATCTTTTGTAGTATTTATTGCATGCAATAATTATACTTCCTCACTTAAATAGATATTTTAAGTAATCTTAAATGGTTTTAATTACTTAAAAGAAAAATTCAGGTTTTTTACTTTATTTCTACAAAGTGCTATTCTTATAAATTTATGTATCAGATGGGTTTCTCCTAAGTCAATCAGAATTTGTGTCACTTACATAACAAATTTAACTACCATGTTATCCTTTAGCAAAATTTTGCCTAAAAATTTCTTACATTCCTTTAAAATATAAGAATAGATGTCTTTAGATACCCCTTCAGACTCTGAAACAACCATTTGCTCCTTTCATTGAAAAGAACCAACACTAAAGAATACATAGTAATGTCAACTTTTTCTGTATTCATTAAAAAATACTCATATTTAGCCAGGCGCGGTGGCTCACGCTTGTAATCTCAGCACTTTGGGAGGCTGAGACAGGAGAATCGCGAGTTCAAAGCCAGCCTCAGCAACAGCGAGGCACTAAGCAACTCAGTGAGACCCTGTCTCTACATAAAAACACAAAATAGGGCTGGGGATGTGGCTCAGTGGTCGAGTGCCCCTGAGTTCAATCCCTGGTACCAAAAAAACAAAACAAAAAAACTCCTCATATTTATATACAAGGTTGTTAATATTTTTAAAATGTAGATAAGAAATACTGGAATATGATCTTCCTAAGGGCAGAAGTGTTTGCCTCTTATTTTCACTGCTATATCCCTAGAACCCAGAAAAGTCCTTGACACATAATAGATGTTCAATAAATATTTGTGCATGGAAAGGCACAACAGACACTCAGAATATAAATAAATAATTCATGGTAATGGTGAGGCCATTATTTATTAACAATATGCTACAGGACCATAATTTCATTATATGCTACCATGTGAACACTTTAAATGGTAGCTCCCAGAATGCTCTTAATGTTAATGATAGCACGTACTTAGTAAATTTTCTTGAATAAATGGATGAAGAAATGAACTGCAAAGGCTGGGTCAGAATTTAGAAAAAAGAGTCACAAAGTGATGAAGACCAGAATTGACCAATCATTTCTTACAAACCCACTGGATGCAACTTTTAACAGAATTTTTTAAAAGTTGTGATCCATTTCTCTGAACTTACATACTGAGCCATGGATGGCAATGAGCCATCCACTCAGTATTTTTGGGACCGGAAATCTTTTCTTTGTTAGGGGCAGAGGGGAGTGGGGGCAGGGATTGAACGCAGGGGCACTCAACCACTGAGCCACATCCCCAGCCTTATTTCGTATTTTATTTAGAGACAGGGTCTCACAGAGTTGCTTAGCACCTCACTTTTGCTGAGGCTGGCTTTGAACTAGATATCCTCCTGCTTCAGCCTCTGGAGCCTCTGGAATTTCAGGCACATGCCACCACAACCAGCCAGAAATCTTTTCTTAATTCACATTACTCTCAGATACAAAAAATTTTAAACTACATGGCTAATTTGACAATCTGAGCCGGAGAGTCAACAAAATGATAATATAATTTTTTAAAATTTTTCTTTAGTTGTTGATAGATCTTTATTTTATTCATTTCTTATTTGTATGTGATGCTGAGGATCGAATCCAGTGCCTAACACATGCTACGCAAGCGCTCTACCACTGAGCCACAGCCCCAGTCCATATAATTTTTTTTTTTTTGGGTAATAGGGATTGAACTCAGGGGTACATGACCACTGAGCCACATCCCCAGCCCTATTTTGTGTTTTATGTAGAGACAGGGTCTCATTGAATTGCTTAGCACCTCGCCATTGCTGAGGCTGGCTTTGAACTCGCGATTCTCCTGTCTCAGCCTCCCTAAGTGCTGGGATTACAGGCTTGAGCCACTGCGCCCGGCTCATATAATTATTTTTAACACAGATACATGCTTGGTATAATCCTCTCACAAAATTTGAAAAAAAAATGATGAGATCAAGAATGTCTGAATGGGGGGGCAGGAAAGGGGAATGGGTATAGTAAAGATGGTCGATAAAAATATATATAAAAATATATATATATATATATACTGTTCATTGAAAGTGCATATAAAGATGTTTAATATGAAGAAAGTAATCTGCTTATAATTTTGTGCAAAGTTAGAAAAATTATGATTGTAACAATTTTTTTCTATTTGCCTCAACAAATGTTTTCAGTGAATAGTGTGTACAGCTTCTGATAATTTTGTTTTTTTCTGTTATGTTTGCCAGCATGTATTAAAATGCAACTTTTGGGAAAAAAATAAAATAATAAAAAAAAGAAAAAAAAAAAAAAAAAGGGTAGCATATGGAGAATTTGGTATTGGGGGATCAGGAGGAATAAAGAGATCCATCAAGACACAGCCTGGGCAGAAAAAAACTTCAAGTGGCTAGAATAACTACAAAAAAGTACCAGCCTCAAGACAATAGCAAAGCAGCAAGAATAAAGAGTGTGAAAAGAGAGCTCTGGAAACACTATGTCACAGAGGACCA
>CM053405.1:77704528-77817098 GCA_028644305.1 Xerus rutilus
GGGCACCTCTGACACAGGGGCATATGGGAAAAAGGAAATCTCACTCTAAACAGGAACATATTCAGCATTAAAACAAAAAGCTATGGTTTGTCATTCGGTCAGGAAATTCTGCATGCCACAAATGTAAAAATAGCAATAACATGATTGCTTTACATTTGTACAGCATTTTGAAGTTTATAAAGAATTTTTATAAAAGTGAAAAAAAAAAAAAAAAAAAGAATGTCTGAATGCTAATTTTAAAAAGTAAATGATACTCTGCAAAATACAGTGGCTTGTGAACACTACTGTAGTTTGCTATGGTGTTTTCATATGCATTACCACTTACAAAGTGTTGTCTCCTAGCCTGAGATTTAAAAAGAATATATACAGTTTCTTTAATTTACATTTTAAATCTGTAAATAAGTATCCTAAACTAGTCTACCAGCATAGCTCTAAATTTATTCTTACCACCAACATCAAAACTGCCTGCTGAAAACAAATTAAAAACCAATTTGGTTATTGTCTATCAATTCATACACACACACAACTTTTCTTTAAAAACAAAATGAAACTAACAACATAGCACCATGAACATGTTGTATGCAGATGTGGCTTATTCAGAAGGCAAAGAAACAATTATAGTCAGACATACTCACAATGCATTCTTCAAAATTTTCATTAGCTTACATCATAGTAAGACTTCACAAAATTTTCATTTGAAAAGACTTACTTTCCTTAAGTTCTTGCTCACAAAACATCCAAAAGGTGCATTCTGAGAGAAGGAAGGAAATGCCATGATGCTATCTATGGCTGCTGTAATACTTGTTTTACTTCTTTTTGTAAGAAGTAGAAAGTCAAAGGAGATTTCAAAGGGTGGGCAGATGTAAATGGCATTTGGCTGAAAAGACATAAAGCAGCATTCAACAGGGAAGTCCCACCCCACTGAGTCTGTATAAGCCTCACTCCATCTCTGTTGTAGCTGAAGACAGCTGCTGTCAATCAATCCTTGCTCAGTGGTTAAAGAACCCCAAGCAGGCTCCTCAGTAGGGTGTAAATTGCTCCAATAGTCTAGGTAGAAGCAACTGATTTGCAAGATGGGGGTGGGGGGAATAACTGGTTTCTTCTCATACCTTAAAGTCAATACTCCTGCCTGTTTCCCACCTTCTCTAGAAGCTTGCCATTCTTTTAGAATCATTATTCCAAGCACAAAACTGAACATCTCAATCAGGTTGAGGACACTGTGCAGATTTCAGTGATTATTTCCAACAACTGGGTCAGAATTTAGAGCAGTGCAAAAAAGTTTTGCCAGAGCAATGCAAAATCCTGTGGTGTCGTCACAGAAGTATATAGGAGGCCTTAGCTCTAGGATGACAGTTCCATTGTGCAGCTATCACCAGGGATGTTGTTCTGAATTCAAATGTAACCCTACCAACCACAATTTCAGAATAAATCACTTAACGTCGTTTACTCTTTAGGTTGTTCTATCTGAATGACTCAATGTGGGTTCTGTACCAAGAAAAAATAATAAAAATAATTATGGAGCTTCTTAAAGATATAAACTTGCAGTAGAGAAAAATAAAATGTAAATTTAATTCTATGCTCCTTGGTAAAGAAGTCTCCAGGAAAGCTAATTTTGATGAGGTCTCTTTTGATGCTTTGAGCTATTCTACTGGATAGAACTTCCTAATGGATGTTTATGTGCCCAATTACCAGAACCCAAACGGAGGAGTGGAGTTAGGGACAGGACTGGGGGTCCTCACCTACCCATGGCGAGGGGTGATTTGTGGCCCCACAACCCAGGTTGGCACCATACATCTATAACACTACACATCAGCTGCTGTGGCTGCTGTGCTTATATCCTGATGTAGTCAGAGACTGGACTGGAAAAACGAAAGAAGGCATTTTTCAGTATGGTAGTTTAACACCCTCTGGAATCAAGAGGAAAAGAGAAAGAGTTAAACTCAATCACATAAAATGCCTATTAAGATTTGTAAGGAAACACTCACTTGGGAGCTCAATTAATAATAAAGTGTGATGGTATGTTGATTCTACATGTTTTGTTTCCAGAATGTTTTCACATCATTTGGTACCTATCTCTCCTTCAGAGTATGCCAGAAACAGGCACTACCCCATTGCAAAGATGGAGAAATTAGTCCAAGTGTCTCCCTTGCATAGCAAGTGGAAGCCAGATGTCAGAAGTTGTATGCTGGGCAGGTGTTAGAGATTTAAAATAAGAACTACCTGAATGGCCCTAGATAAAAATGTGGTATTCTAAAAATAGGACTTTGACACCCCAGTGAAATCAAATGTTCATTTATGTACTCTACATGACAGGTGCTGTGGGATACCAACTTCTTGCAAACCTGCAAAATTGTACTCATTGATTCATAAGATGCTTCTAAGCAGAAGAGGTTAGTGGTACCTATCCATTAAGAAGACTCACCACTGGGCTAGGGTTGTGTCTCAGTGGTAGAGCACTTGCCTAGCACGTGTGAGGCACTGGGTTCGATTCTCAGCACCACATATAAATAAATAAATGAAATAAAGGTCCATCAACAACTAAAAATAAATAAATAAATAAAAGTTAAAAAGAACACTCACGACTAAGATACGGGGCTCTATTGTTTTTACTTTAATTCCGAGAACTCAGAGGGAGTAACGGATATGCTCAGCAGATAGCTGCGGATGGATGAGCAACGGGAAGAGGGAATAAGTGTCACATGAAAACTGATCTGCATGATTCAGTAAGAGCAAAGGATGTTGCAAGGTAGGCCTGGGTCAGCGTCACACAGGTGCTGGCTCTGGGATTCGTTTCCTGAACATCTGTGCTGAACATAAAAACAGCCAGGACTAAGGGAGGAGAAATAACAAATCTTACATTGCCTTAACAAGAACAGAATAAAGCACATTCCTGTTTTTTTCTGTGTGTCATGCTAAATGGCATCCATGTCCACAGGTTTAGCTATGTATTTTACCACCTCATAAAACCCCAATCAATCTTCCCTTCTCTCTTGGCACCAATTTACGAAGTATCCCTGTTCTCCCAATCTCCTAGACCTAAAGAAAACAGCAAAGAGACCAGGCCTCCCATCAGGTGGAGGCTTTCTCTTTTTTTGTCAGATTTTGAGACTAAATACAGTTTGGAGTATTCTCTTGGGAATTCAACAGAGATCCGTCTTAAGGAACATTCCAAATACACAATCAGAAAGAAAGCATTTGTGTGCTTTCCTGCCCCTAGGAGAATGTGGAGAGAAAGAAAAGGTTACTGTTTCATGTGAAGTTACTTCCCCCCCCTCTCTGTGGTAGGCAGAGAACACATCATCCCACCTGGAACGTGAGTCATTTGTGAAATGCTTGTTTTTAATTCAAACTTCTCTACAACTTGACCAGTGTGTGGGAAACCCTATGAAGCCGACACACAGTACAGGTTTATTTTTCCACTATCACTGCAATGGCCAATGGTAACCCTAAAAATGAAAATGGGCGAACCCTTTTTATGGTCAAGCAAAAAATTTAAAAGCCTATTACTCTTCACGAGGGGAGAAACAGATGTTCAGAACCCTCCAATGGCTTCCTGCCTCACTGAAAGTAAAAGCCTGTCTCTGTGACCTGCCTCCTCAGGCCCCTTTCCTTACCTCTCTGACTTAATCTACTTGGTTTTCTCTTACAACTATTTCACTTCAGTAACACAGGGAACGTGCCCCAGCATCAGGCACTTAAACTATTCCCTTTGGGTGAAATGGTTTTCCCCCAGATGTTGGTTTCACTTGCACATCACCCAATCAGAGAAAACTTCTTGACCTTTAAATTAAGATAGCTCCTCCATACTCTTACTCTTCCCTCCCTTTCTACCTGCTGCTTTGCAGCACTTAAAACTAGCATTCTCTGCACTTAGGATGGGGTCTGGCTCACAGTGTTTAGTAAATAGTTAATTTTAATGGAAATTTAGTATTGATTGAGGAGATATCTTCCCAAATTACATGCAACATGAAATGTGATTCAACTTTCCACACCATAACAAGATGTGGCTTTTTCAAAGGGCTCTGTTTTATCTGTTCAAGGCCTGGACTCCACAAATCAAATTAATGAATTAGAATATAGAACTCTGGATACTTCCTAATCTGATAATCTTTTCCTATTACTACTCATTCCCCAAAAACATAGGTCTGTCTCCATGAGACATATTGTATACAGGAGAATTCAAATTGGGGCAACTGAGTCATTGCAAAACAGTTTAAAAAGGAATAAAGTTGATTTCACCATATAGTTTGCTATAGCCTCCTATTTGTTAAATTACCCTAGATATGTTTTACTTCCCCCTTTAATTCAAATTACCTATGGTCCTAGACACTAGAGATTTTTTTTTAACGGTTAGAGGACATAGGAATTAAGAGAGCTTAATTTACAAAAGCCAAAAGGAAAACCTGTATGAAAGGGAATTCAGCCTGTGTCTATCTACATAATGCCCCAAATGACTTGTGGGTCTGACCATTTGGTAATCTACAACTGTTTCGACTACATTATGAGAAATAACCACTTCAATTCACTTTACAGAATTGACAGCTCCTATTCCTGCCAAAATGCCTATTTGACACTCTGCATATAGAACTGTAAAATTAAAGGAGGCTTTAAATAGCATAAGGTATGCATTTAAGCACTTTATTAAATATATGGCAACTCATGATGATGGTGATGATGTTGCTTCTCCTCAACTTTTCAGGGCTCCAGCAGGGCTACCTAAACTTGGTGCAGCAGCTACAGACCACAGCATTCAGTTAGTAGAGGGAGGACTCCTTCGATTCCCCGGAGGTAGGCTTAAAAGACATTTGAAAAATGTCTGAAAATAATGATACATTGTGTATAAGTCCAATATCTAGAACTTCAAAGACAATTACGTGCAGTGAAAGAAGTCAGATACAAAAGAACTATGTTGTTTGATTCCACTAATATAAAATGTCAAAAAGGCAAGTATATAGAGAAAGTAAATTTCAGGTTGTCTAGGGCTAGGAATGGATGGGAAATGGCTATCTATGGGCACAAAGCCCCTTTTTAGAATGAAAATCTTATAAAATTAGATTGTGCAAATACACTAACTTATCGGGTTACCTATTTTAACTTCATGATTTAATGGTATGCAAATTACATCAGTAGAGCCATTTTTTTTAACAAAAAGTGTGAGAGAGAAAATTCCAGTATTTAAAGGTTTATAGTTTATTGGGGGCAAAGAAGAGGGACTAGAAGAAAATGACGCTATTCTGCAGTGTTCATCATGCAAATCGTGGTTTCTATTCTTTTTCCCACCCCTGTACAGTCATGATGAGCCAGGAGAGTTAAAGTGTCAGGCTCAGCACCACTCCTGCTCTGTGACTTCAGGGAAGTCATTTTAAGCCACTTACTGTGCTTTAGGTTCTTCATCTATAAACAGAAATAACAGTAGTAACCTACCTTATAGAGTTTTTGTGAATATAAAACTCAGTATTTGAAAAATATTCAAAGATATTTACTATCACTGCTATCCCCTTAGCTCACCCAATAAATATTATAGTTCTCTGCTCATGTCAAGATATGAAAAAAGTTGAGAAGCACTGTCTCACACAGTGTGAGACACTTTGAGAACGAAGTACATTATGTCTGAAACAAGCCATATTATAAGTGGTACTATTATTTAATGAATGTGATAATGTGCGAGAAAAATTAAGTAGGCAACATAAAATGATTTTTTAGAAATAAGAAGATTGGAGGTCATCTAAAAACACATTCCTAAGGATCTAATAAACTCATATTTTCATTATAATCTAGGAAGTATGAACACTATAAAAGTACTTTATCTACTCAATTATTAGGGTCAAAGTAGAATTGGGTTGGGTTGATTAGTGTGCCTTAAAAATACTGTATTTTTCTCATGCAATGAACTGTACCCAGCAGGGATCCAAACTATATATGCAGCAACAAAACTCGATTAAAAGCTTTTTAATGAAGGTACTGTAAACAGCATTTTCCTTTTGCTTTGGAATATTTCAAATACAAAATTAGCAAGCCCCAGAGACTGGAATTTCTGCTACAGGAGAGATGAAAGGTTAACTGTCTAAAAAGGAAAGAATATGTTTGACATATTCTATTTAGAAAATAAAAGGGTTTCCTAATAAAAGCAGAGCCCCACTTGATGCGCCTAATGCTCCTTCAGTGTTTGCATACACAACCAAGTAATTAGAAAGCCCCACTCCAAAAAAAAGAGGGGGGGGAGAAAAAGAAAAAAATGAATAAAAAGCCATTGCAGACATCAGTCCCTTGTTTACCAGGCTTGCTAGAGGCCCCTGGAGGTCATTGTGATTGACAGGATTTGGGTGTTGGTAGGAGGGTTGATAAAGCATTCGCATCTCTTGAGAGGAGAGCTTCTGAGTCCTGACCATGCTTAATAGAAGGGCAGCCACTATGGAAAACAATGTAACAGGCAAAGCCTGGGGAACTGGTGGGCGGAAGGATGTTCAAGGATTGCAAATGACATTCCCAGTCAATTAGTACCCATTGGGAAGCTGAGGTACACCATGCCAAAAAAAAAAAAAAGGAAAAGAAAAGAAAAGAAAGAAAGAAAACTAAAAATTCCCAGGCCAAGGATCTTCCCTTGCCAAAGACAAGGCACCCCTGTAGCCATTTCCATTAGGCACACTTCAGTAACCCCAGCTCCCAAGAGCATCTTTATGAGCTGCTGAAGTTCAAGTCACTTTGGAAAAACAACATGGATTTCTGTAGCGTATGGCAATGTTATTTTCATAAGGCACAGCTGAGAGGCAAAAAACCCTTTCAATCACAAAGCTACCTCAATTTTAATCTCCTTATTGTGTTCAGTGAAAAGTATTTTATATATTTCTAGTCATTCAAAGGAACCATGTTAATTATTCCCAAGGTGCTTACCCTTGAAGACCCATGTGACCCAAATTTAACAGGAGTATCTAGCCTGTTTTGTTTGATATAATGATGTTTGGGATTTGCGGTTGCGGAGAATCTGTTGTTTTGGTTTTTTTTTTAATTTTTTTTGGTTGTAGATGGACACAATATCTTTATTTTATTTATTTTTATGTGGTGCTGAGGATCGAACCCAGTGCCTCACTCACGGGAGGCAAGCGCTCTACCACTGAGCTACAATCCTAGCCCGAGAATCTGTTTTTATAATGTTATTAAATTAGTTTAGTGACTATGACTTCAGCAGAGGAAGATGTCCTCCTTTCAAGTACACAAAGGTAGTTGCCACAGGAACTTGTGCTGTCCTGTTATGGTTCCAGACCTCCACTTATGAGATCAACTGATGCCTATGCAAAATCATCCAAAATCCTCTTTCTAAAAGTCAGAACCTGCAGCTGTAATCCCAGTGACTTAGGAGGCTGAGGCAGGAGGATCATAAATTAGACCAGTTTCAGCAATTCAGTGAGACCCTGTCTCAAACTAAAAAAAAAAAAAATTAAAAGGCTGGCATTGTAGTTCAGTGGTAAAGCACTTACTTAGCATGTGTGAGCCCTGGGTTCAATCCCCACGACCAACAAACAAACAAACCCACACACACTATTAGAGTCCATATGCTAAAATGTAAGTTTTCATAAAAAGGAATATATACCTTTTTATAACACCTTTATTCAAAAATACAAGACCATTTCTGGAAGCAAAAGAATAAAAATAAATCTGTCTTGACTTTTGACAAGGTTATGCCAGGTTTTCCTAGTTCAAACCTTTTGGAAAACTGTTTCTCATTTAATCCATTTCATCCTACAGAAACCTTTTCAGAATTTCTGTAGGATATTGAAACAATAAACAGACATGTAGGGTGCCAAAGTTCTAGGAGAAAAATATACAAAGGTTTTTGAGAGTGTTTTTTCTCCCAAACTGAAACACTGAGAAAATGAGTACTGCTTCCTTGGGGACCTGAGTGAAGTGATCACCCACTTAGAAAGCACACACTGCAGAGAGAAATAAAATTAGACTTCTAAATGAACATCCTAATGACGTCACAAAGCAGGTATTCCAAAAACAATTCAGGTTTGGAAAAAAAAACCACACACACATACAACTTTGCTTAAGTGAACTTACTTGAGTATTCTTCCTTTCAAAATAATTTAAGAGAAGGGAGGATTGTTGGTACATTTTCATTCTGAGATTCTCAAAACCGAAACTAAATCTTGGAAGGCTTCCTCTCCTCTCTGAACTGTGAGCACGGCTCTCATGGCAGAGGCGTGATGAAGTAGGTGCCACGATGACAAAGCACAGTGACTCGCTTTCCCGTTCTGTCCTGATTTCTCATTCACAGCTTTGTCTCCCTTCTTAGAAAGGGCAGAACGACCCTCCATTCATTGGCCACAAGGCCCACAGAACCATTTCAGGGCTTAGGGGGACAGTGTGTCACCAGGGCAACTGTAATAAACACACGAAAGACAGATGTGAAGGCAGGAATTCTTCAAAGGCAACAGAGTTGACACTTCATAAATCACCATGTCACTCTGGTATAACAGAAACTGGGATCGTACTGTACCCGAGGCTTTCTCACTAGACTTGCTGGTGGAGTCTGTTTGCATACCACATCTGGTTTGTCACTAAAAGCTTTATAAAAGCAATGAATCAATAGGAGTGAGAAGAGGGTGGGGCATTCACTCTCAATACAATAAAGTCATGCCCCCCCTCCTTTGTGGTGCTGGGAATCAAACTCAAGCCTTGAGCATGCTAGACAAGCACTACTACGGAGCTACACGCCAAGTCCAATAATCTTCTTTCATAAAGAATTGGGGGAAAATGTTACTTAAAAATTTAAAATACTAAAAGTGACTCAAGTATAAAATGAAAATCCTTCACATACATGGTAAATTTTCTAATCTGCCCTCTGACTACTTTCAGTGTGCTCTCCAATTATCAAGGTGAGAGGTACAAAATATTGAATATCTGTTGGTACTTGTGTTTGGGTTTGTCCAAGGCAGCTATTCTGTCTTTTACCTGGAGGGCAAGTAGAAATTCCTGTTAAGATAAAAACTTAAATTCTGTTGTTTGCTGAATAAGTGTTCCACCTTAAGACTTTGTTCTGAACCTACCATACAGTACAAGAACTGCTGGCCTTCAGAGTATTACTATCAAGTTTTCAAGAGTGGCATGTTTCTGTCTGCTTAGTACTATTCATGTCACCCAAAGCAGAGTGAATTGATAGTAATGACTAGAGATCAAGATGTTTTTGCTGTTTCTTTTAATAAATTATCTTTATACTGATAGCTCAAGGTAGTTTGCAGTCATTCATACCCAGGTCACATAGTCATGCATAATAGTTAAATGCATCATATTGAATAAAACACATTTGCCTATTTCCCAAGTTTCTACCTTCTTAAAGTTAGCCCATAAATATTATCAGACAAATGTAATATGATTTGAAATCTAAGTGGAAAATACTTATGTGCCATTTTATCATTAGATCTATATATTATTCTATGCCTTGTTCTGCTAGAAAAGTAGGCAAATCATCCTCAATCAGTAGGAGTGCAGCCAACATTGTATAACAGTGGTTTCTAATCTTTTCAAGAATAAAAATGTGCCAGGTGCAGTGGCATCCACCTGTAATCCCAGCAACTTGAGAGACTGAGGCAGGAGGATTGCAAGTTCCAGCCCAGCCTGGGCAACTTAGCAAACCCCTGTCTCAAAATACTAGATGAAAAGGACCGGAGATGCAGCTCAGTGTTAAAGCACTCCTGGTTCAAAAAGCAGTACCTCCCCCCCAAATTAAACTCTTACATAAAAGTAGTTGTATTTCCCTTATCTGAACACTGAAAAATACAAAAAGCATTTTGCATACACTAACATTTTATATGAAGTTATATTTTACTAACCTGCAAATACGCATTTTTTTAAAAAATGGTCTCATATCTCCAGGGCACGTCGGCACACACTTTGTAATACCAGGGGATGGGAAGACCACTTTGAAACATCCATGGTCATTCAGAAATCTATGTCTCCCCCAAGCCAATGACACCTATCCCTCCTGATCTTTTGTCATTTTTCTGGTTTCAATTCAAACAGTATCACCTCGCTGTTACTGTCACTGACTACCCAAAACAAATTAGTAGTTTTCTTCTACTCTCTATGTCACATCTCTGATTTTTATGAATTTTACTTTTTATTCACTCTTTTTTTTTTTCTGTGGTACTGGAGATTGAACTCAGAAGCACTCGACCACTGAGCCACATCCCCACGCCTATTTTGTGTTTTCTGTAGAGACAAGGTCTCACTGAGTTGCTCAGCGCCTCCCCATTGCTGAGGCTGGCTTTGAACTTGTGATTCTCCTGTCTCAGCCTCCCTAAGTGCTGGGATCACAGGCTTGCACCACCACACCCGGCTTTTTTATTCACTCTTAACTGTTGTCTCCCATTCATCTGTCTATTCATTTACTTGAAGGCTTTCTGTACACCTCATTCAAAATGAAACTCAGGAGAGACAGATCCTTGCTTTATTAATGAATGAAGGGTATTCCCAACATCTAAACAGGGCTCACCAAGTTTAAAGACCATTTAATGTACAATGATAGAGGTTGAGCATCCTTAATTCAAAAATCTAAAATCTGAAACTTTTTGAGCATTATTGTCAGTGCTCCAGAAGTTTTTGATTTTAGAGCACGGACATTATGCTTAAAGTTTCAAATTCCAGAGCCTTTCAGATTTGGGGGCATTTTGGATTTCAGATTTTCATAATTAGCAATGCTCAACCAGTAAAGTCTAAACAAATATTCTAAAATCCAAAATCTCCAAAATCTGAAACACTTCTGCTCCCAAGCATTTTGGATAAGGGACACTCAACCTGTACAGATTCTACAAGACAGATAAAGACAGTTATTGGCTTAATTTATCAAGATGGTTTTATTAAGTCCTATTACTAATGTTTAAACAAACAAACAAGCAAAAAGCAATGACTAATCTTTGCACAGCTATGCAGCCCTAATAGTATTTCCCTCTGTTCCCATTTTGCTTGTTCTTATCTTTGTTTTTGAAAGATTTTTAGATGAGTCAGACCTACCCCTGGAAGGTCAGCTATCTTAGTATTATCTAGAATTGGGAAAACAACCATAATAACAATCAGTTATGAAAATGAATAGGAACACATACTTCTTTTTTTAAAAAATAGGCTCAGATATTCAAATTGTTTGTCTTCTATTTGTTCATGGTGAAAACAATCTCAAATCCATTTAAGACTTTTGCTTCCAACTGCTTTGCAGCAAATATTCTGCTCACAAAAGTGCTTGGCCCTTTGTGCCAATACCCAAAAGGCTACCTAGGACTCAAAAGCTCTTGTTCACAAGGGGGCCAGCAGGTAGAGAATGAAAGAATCAGCCATGAATCTTCCATCTGCTAAGAAACAACACAGTGGCATTAAGAGAGGATTATGACTCAGGCACAACTTCAGTCTGTCCAAGAGGCTCTATCATTAATAGAGAATACAGAGATTATATTCAGTACCTAAATTTTACAAGCTTGCTATAATGCTGCAAAAGGTTTAAGTGCACTTATCTGTCATCCCTTCACTTCCTTTATTGAAATAAATCCCTTTGTAATGACAAATGAGAGTTTCCTCCTTCTCCTTATGCAGATGAGCAATGCATGGATGACTTTACGTTTGGTTGGTAGGGAAGAATGACAACAGGTGGCAAAAGCAGACTGCGGATTTCCATTTGCAATTAACAAGAGTAGATATCTCTCCCGTCTTGCCTTCAAACTCCTTTCACTCTTCTAATAGAAAATAATTAAATTGCAGAGCAATTTAAAGTAGCAAGTTGGGTTCTGAGTATCTTTAAGGTGGCACAAGATAGCAATTAAAAGCAGGTTGTTGTTTTTTTTAAATGCCAGTGGTTTAGATCATGAAATCCATCTGTTGAATTCTTCTGTTTTGTAATTCAAGCAGTTAATCAACCAAAATAATACCATTTAACCTCTTCTACCCACAGCAATCTTTACTGTAGATGAAGCCACTGAGCCATACACATTTTAACTTGAAATTTCCCTAAGTGACTCTTTAACTTGAGGTATTCACCTAAATTCCTGGCAGGACAGATTTGTGAGCAAAAAATTTACTGGAGGTAACATAAAGGCTATTCTTGGTAAGAGATGTCACAGTAGAAACAATTAATCAATAGTTGGGAAGAGATATTAATAATGGCAAAATACTGTTGTTTGCCTGGTCACAGAAAACAGCCAGAGCACAGGCTGGGTGAGTCACAGTTGATCAGAAAGTCCTCAAAATAGGCCATGTATTCAAGCACATTAAAAATTGAACAGCAGCTTCTGGTAGGTGCATAACACAATTAACACAGCATCTACTATTCACTTCATTAATACAAACACATCTTCTGCCACTGGCAAACCAAGAATAAGGAACTTAACTAAATGCAGGTCAGATGATGCTAGAAGATAGAAAACTTTCAAATTATTTGTTTCACTTAAAGTCAAACTGAGTTTTCACACATGAGGTATGGTGAGACCTCAGAATTAATCCATG
Source organism: Xerus rutilus (assembly GCA_028644305.1). Classification (NCBI taxonomy): domain Eukaryota; kingdom Metazoa; phylum Chordata; class Mammalia; order Rodentia; family Sciuridae; genus Xerus; species Xerus rutilus. The sequence continues at coordinate 77,717,015 of CM053405.1, forward strand.
CAGAGGTAACTTTCTTTAGAATTCTCTCACGTCTACAGTAAACTCAAACATAAAAAAGGGACCTTTGTTTTGCCATAACATTCCTCTTTGCCTACAGTGATGCCACTTTGCAACTTTAATAATTTCTAAAATAGTTGCTTCATACTTATAAGAGAGTCACCCTAAAAATGTCTATTGTAGCAAATAATTAAATTGATAAAACTCAGTAGCAAGTGAGCTCAAAGTTGTTAATTAAATTTATATTGTCAATGAATATTAGGCATGTATGTTTGTGTGATACACAAATTGTACTTTTCAATAACACTTATTAATCTTAGAGTAACAGCACAGTGTACGGGAAAAGAAGATAAACACTGGGTCTGAGACACTCTAAAGGATTTTTAGCTTCATATCTAGCATTGCCTGTGAGATGCAGACAGAAAATGGAACCTTCTGAGCCTCCCTTTCTTATATAAAAATGACAATAATTATACTATAACTTTGAAGGATTCTGAGATTAATGAGATTGCAAAATTAATGAGTTAATATTGAAGAAAGCGCAATTCTTGGCATGCAGTGACTATGTGGACAGTAGATACATAGTGTGCCCATAATGGTATATATGGAATATATTCAATATATGTTGTTTCTAGGCTCTTTCCCTAATTTATATGTTAATGTGAATATTTTCATTTCAATTTTTAAATCAATGAGCATTTTGCTTAAATTGAAACAACAGGAAGTACTTTGATTTTTCTTAAAACCTATTTCTGAATTTTCTTCCAAAGTTTTTATTGAGCTAGCAATCAAGTTGGCACTGTCTTGCAAAAGGAATATTCACGATGGACATATAAAAAGATCAGGAACTGACCCCAAAAGCCAATCAAAAGAAGACAAGATGCCACTTTGCTTATAATTATCCACATAGGACCATAGGAAACAACAGAAAATCATATACTATTTAGTTCATCCAGGAAGTTAAGGAGACTCAGGCAGTTTTCACATGATTCACCATAGGCCTTGTATCATTTTAGAATGATTCTAGAATCTAGATTCCAGATTTGAGAATGAGGATACTGCTTCTTGAAATCACAGTAGATTGTACTTAGACGATTAAAAGACTCCAAAGAGAAGGGAAATCAGGTCTGTCTTAGCTCTGTGGATCTAGAGCCAGTGTTCTATTTTCTATGCATCAGTTCATTCCAGTTTAAGGTTTACATAAAAACGTTCTTCCTGAAACTAGTGTGGAGCCTTACATGTGATTTCTGCTCACATGGACACAAGAAAGCCAACAGCCCAGACTTGGCTGTATCTGCCACATTCCACAAGGCAAAAGCTGTAGATGTCCTGCCTTTCTGGAATCATTTTTATATGTCCTTTTATATTCAGATTAGGATCATAAATAGATTCTCAGGTTAGTTTCCCAAGTGAAAGTATATGGAAATGAATAGAACCCAATTTACTTCTAAATGTGACATTGCTTGATTTTATCCTAACAACTAAATGAGAGGAATAGCACATCCCAAGGAGAGCAGAAGGAGGGCAAATGCCCCAGTAATCAGGTGCTGTGGTGAAATGGGAGTATTGAGGAAAAACTGTACACACGATGAGAAATTCTTGTTTCTTCAATTATAGTAATACAATAGCTTACAGTGCCAGGAGAATATTGTAAAACCATCAGAAAAGTCTACAAGTTATGACAAGATGATTTAAAAAAAAGAATGGGCCTCTACTCATGGTGTTCTTTGAATATAATCACTACAGGTACCAAATGCAATTATGTTTTTGATTCTGAACAACCAACTATATAAACCATAAAATGCCTAATAATAGTTCATTTTCTCCTGAGTAAATCATAAAAAAACACCTCTGAGAAAAATTATTTGTGCTTACCCCACCCCTACAGTTTATGGCCATCAATATGACCTCATATTTTTCTTAAAGCCAGAAATCCTTCCCTGTTCTGGTTTATTTTCATGTATGAAATTGGAACCTCAAATGGTATAATGTAACCATGTAAGCTGATATAGAAATTGTCATTCAGGTAAACTTTATTTCAGATAAACAATTATTTAAGATTCATCGAGAGAGAGAGAGAGAGAGAGGAAAGAGAGAGAAATTGCTTGACCATTTATAAAATTAATTTCTTACTATGAGTTACTTTTAAAAATATGTGTTTAAAAATCACTATCTAAGGGTACAATTACATAGACTTTAAGATTGTTCTGGTGCAAGTTATTTCCATTTTCTTAGAGGTCATCTATAAAATAGGCACAGTGGTATCTACCCTGCTCACCTCACAGGGCTGCTATGACAACCGCCTGGGATAACAAGAGGAAATATCCTTCATCTCCAGAGCTTGATATTGAAACGACTCAGCCAGAAAGCAGACCTCTGGTTCCTATCTGATGAGACACTTGTTATTATGAGAGAAATAACAATGGCTTTCACTAAGTTACAGGTACAAAGCTTAATTGTGATTAGGAAATATTTTTTTTAATATATATTTTTTTTAGTTGTAGATGGACACAATACCTTTATTTATTTATTTTTATGTGGTGCTGAGGATCGAACCCAGTGCCTCACACGTGCTAGGTGAGCGCTCTACCACTGAGCCACAATCTCAGCCCCATTTTTTTGTTTTACTTTATATTGTCATCAGTATCAACATCAATTTAAATTACTCTAAGTATCTCATAAATGCACCTATAACTCCATAATGTTAAAAAAGTAAAATTCAGAATTCAATAGAAATATAAATGGAAAGATAAAACTTGCTTGATCACTCAGATAGGCTTACATGCATATTATGAGTCTAAAAGTGATAGTTTCAAAAACAAGAAACCCTCCAGCTAACTTCCACACACATCTATTCTGGATTTCATAAGAGTTCATTAATTTTCTTTTTCTATTTTCTCACAGAATGTTCTTCCTAAGCAAAACAACAAAAAGCATTTGAAAATTAATGTTTATAATGTATCAGTGATATCTTTATAGTTAAAAGTATTACAAATGAAATGTCATATTTGATTATACACATAGATTTAGGTATAGAGTGGTTATATTATTGTAAGCAATAAATTGTGACAGAAAGCAGAGACAGATAACATGTTCTAGATAATGTATTTTCAAACTGTAGATTATAAATTTGGTGGGTAAAAGCTTTTTATATAGCACAGAACTATATATTATAAGGGAAATATTCTTTCATGAAATTTTTCTGTCATATGTGTGTGTGTGTTTGCTTGGCTTTTTTTAAAAACTAATTCCTTACCACGAGTCACTATAAAAATAGGTGCTTAAAAACACTCTCTAAAGGTACAAATTGCATAGTTTTTCTTTTACAATTATTGTGGTTCAAATTATTTCAGCTTCCTCAACAATAAATTAGATTAGCTAATTATTCCAATTTTGGTAGACAAATGGTACAATCTCAGAATCTAGTCTAAAACACTGGAATATTAGAATTATTGGGGCATTTCAACTCATCTAGTCCAATGTACTCTGTTCACTGGAAACAGTAGTCTTGAATGGTGAAGGACTACAGACCAGAGGTTTATTAGGCGTCCGTATGTACCTGGCTGCCACTGCTACCTACACTAGAGCTCAAGGAACCACCTAGCAAGGAGAGCCCGTCAGGCCCACACAGTGTCCATACTAGGCCCAGAGAGAGTGCGCAGGCAGCACAGCCTGGGACGGCATGAGATTTTGACCAGTGAGAGATAGGAAGAGGCAAGGTACTTGGAGGTGAATTGCTTGCCTTCCTTCTCACTGAACCAAGGCAGACTGATTACAAAACATAGCCTCACTTGCTGTGATTTAAAATGGGCTACGTAAAATATTGAAGAATTTGGAAACATACTGGAAAAGCCAAATGAACATACAAAATTTAACAAAGCCTTAAAGGCAGAGTGAAAAAAAGGGGCAGAGTAGGAACTCTGGGCTCAAATTTTAGTTATGTTACTTACTAGTGTCATGTCTCCCAGTCTGGTTTTTCCTCTGGTAAAGTGAATAACAACAATACCCACCTTATAGGGTTTTTGTAAGCATGAGAAATACAGTACTGGGTGATGCTGTTTCCTAATGGGATTGGTATACGGCTGACATGAATAAAAGGCAGCCGGGACTGATGGTTGTTTATCTGCACATTGCCTCGCCTGTAAAGATGTACCCAGGTGTGTTGTTATTTCTTTTTGCCATAGTCTTACATTTAACCAGTGTATATGTGCTACTTTATAAAGATAATTTTAAAAATTAAAAATTGTCAGTGAATCAAAACTGTAAAAGCGAGAAAAATTTTAGAAGTCAACAAAATGCTTTTTAACACAGATATCTGTTAAAGTCCTGCACTTCAGTTCAAAAAAGCCATCTACCAAAGGGCCAAAAATAGGATGGTCTCTAAGTTTATCAGTGTTCATGTGAATTAGTCTGAGAGAACCTGGTTAACCATGAACTGGTAAGAGAGGGCTGCCTCCGAAACCTTATATAATCCTGGCCACTTGAATAAAAACCTAGAGTCCAGATCAAGGAATGTAACCAATGCTGATAATTTTATATTGTGTAGCCAGACCAGACACAATGACAGTACTGGGAAAGCCACCTTCTAAACCTTTACTGACAAGTGAAGGGGCAGAGAGAATGGTGGGTCTGCTGCAGAACACAGGACAAATGAAGAATGGCTGAAAAAGCTGGAGGTGTTGAGGCTAGAGAGAGATTGTTTCAGAAACACGGTACCTATCCTCCAGTATCTGGAGGGCTGTCAGGCAGAATAGATCTTTCTCTGTGCTGCTCTAGAGAACAGGAGGAGGATGAAGCAGTAGGAATTACCCCTTGACTGCTGGTGAGATCACGGCCAAGCAGAGGCCAGCTGCTGACCTGCTGAGGATATGGCAGTGATTCCAAATGGGCAGAAGCTGGGGCTTAGGTTATCTAATGTGCTTTTTCTAATCCTATGAATCTTTCAGTCTTTGGATGTGCTGCACTTGTTCTAAATAGGCATTCTGTCCTTTCCTTTTTAATAAAGACATTATAAAAATAATAATGTAATGTGCAGGAATTCATTTACACTGCTTAGGCTACAGAAATCTTGATTTAGCAGATATCCCTTCAGGTTACGATTTCTGCTGCTGGCTGCAATATAATAAAGATGCTGACAGTTGTGAATTACTTTACTGAGTTCTACAAGTTATCAACTGCAATGGTAAATAGGAGAGAAATAAAAGGTAAAGTAGGTGGCTAGGTCAACAGGGGTGATTCCTGCCTTTCTGCATAATTTAAGACCTCCTGAAAATGATGGCAAATAGATGCCACTTGCTGAAGAAGAGTATATATGGTTCTAAGTCTCAGGACATAGAGGTTAATGGAAAATGGGAACGGCTTTGTTTTATGGCCCCCACTGAAGATGGATGACTGGAGAGATGGGCAGGAGGAATTATTTCTTATCTAGGAGAAGTTGAGGTTAAGAGATGAGGCAATGGCGTGTGAACACCTCATGGGACAATTATTAGTGGAGAGCTCTGACTAAAGGTGAATGGCCTGCTGGAAGATGGGAGACATCTGATAGGTAAAGTCAGTCTGGCCCTGGGGCCATGACCTCATTAATAGTTAAACAACAGCACTGAAAATTAATGACCCACACCTGACTGCCCAGTGAAACTGCGCTCCTTTTCACAACCATCCGGAAATCCTCACATGCACATTTTTAGCAGGGAGCCTGGCAGCCAGTGGTTACAGCAATCCCTTTGGGAATTAGCTGAGTTAAATGAGTAGCAGCAAGATAGATAAAGAGACTCCATCTGACCTCTACAATACAGCATGGGATAGAAGAAACCTGGAGGTTCTCAAAATAGAGATTGGCCATATTGAAGGTATTTAGAAAGGGAAGACCATGAACGGTCCTCTGACAGAATTGGACGTGTGGACCAAGTGGCACTAATCTGAGTAAGGAAGGCTGGGCACCACAGTGACCTCCACCCCACCTGCCATATGGCTGTCTGACAAAAGTGATTCGTCAAGCTTCCTGGTTGCCAAATATGCTTGCTTGAAATCACCAGGTGGAGGGGAGAACATTTAAAAGAGCATTTTAAACCTTATAATTTTAAACATGAAGACTTTTCTCTTCAACACACAAGATTACCTAAGGTGTTCACACCACCTTAAGGTCTGAGAAAACAAAAACTATTCCCTCACCCACCAGTCTCCAGGTTGTCTTTCTGCTTTGTGCACAGATTTTTGAAAATAGAGTACAATAAATTCCATGCACAACAGCTTACTGCAGCTAAAGACTGAGCTCCTGAGATGCACCTTTTTATTTATTGGGGTTGAGGAAGGGAGGTAGTAATGTTTCCTGTATTGAATGCCTTATACTTTGCAGACCTTTGGGGACTCATCTCTGCTGAATTCTTTAACAGCTGAGATGACAGGGATGTCCATTACCCAAATGGACAGCACTCTCTATTGATCAGGGCTCCACTTAGCAATCTCATTTGTCATCCTATTGTCTCTCATCTTTACTGCTCTCAATATGAAGGGGGAATCTTTTTTCAGGTGTTAGAGAGTTAATCTACATTCCAGGCACAACTGAGCAATTAAAACATGTAATGAGCAGAACACTTTAGTGCTTCACCTACAGAGAAGTCTGAATTAGGCTTCTCTCTATCTCCCCCACACAGGCCATAGGAAGTTAAAGAGGTAATCCACTCCTGGAAAAGCCCAGAAGAATAACTATAATACTCTTCAAACCTTAGCTGTGTCAAGTGCTTGCTTTGCCTCCATTTCTGCTTTCAGAAACTCATTTGAAAAGATAAAAAGGAATATTACAAGAATAAAGCCCAAATCCCAACAAAACAAAGGAAGGTCTACCTAATCTTACCAGTTAATCATTTGGGGAAAGTCTTGCTCTGCATCTAATTAGATCCATGCAGTTAAACATCCATCAAGATTTCTCCTACAAAGGGTATGTTTTATGTAGTTCTCATATAGGGATTAAATTGGGCATGTGGAAAGTAATGTTGATCCATTTAATGGACTCTCCCCAAAATATACATCAGCAGCCGTGTCACGGAGCTCGACGGCTCTTTATCCTTTCACCAAAATGCAATAACGGAAATAATTAAACATCTCTCAGACCTGAACTGCATAGTCATTAGGCAACAGTCAATGACTGGAACCGGCACGAGCGCTGAACCGCACTTTACCTTGGCTTTTCTAGCCGCTTCTATTCGGAAAGCTTTCCATATCCGGATTTCCCCTGAGAACTATTTTATGACGCTATAAAGACTGTCAACTAGAGGCAGGAGCTCCCCGGCACCTGAGCCACACACAGAACTATCAAATAACATTTAATTGCTGGATGACACTGTGTGTCTGGGCTTGAATTCTGATCTCCAAATATTATCCATGCAACTGTCTGCAGAGATAAGGTTGTTATGATAACAGCAGATAAAACCAATTAAACCTGGGAGCAGCAAACACTTCAAGATCTTGACTCTCACCATAAACAGAGTATGAGGATGTATACACTATAGGAGTTCTGATGCTATCTCCTCTGTGGAAGGAGCATTACTTGAGGCCTCTTTCCTTTTGTGTATGTGAGTGAGTGTCTCCATGTAAACACATGAGCTAAGAGAGCAACATATGCAAACTGTATGAGCTATTAATTACACTTTTATCTAGTGCTGGAGAGCAAACAAAGATAGGGAATGTAAATCTAGTTTTCTTTTAATACCAGTTGTGGATTCAGCTGATGATAGACTCAAACATACCATCCTAAATACACTCCGCACAATTTTCTCCCTTTCACATTTCACAGGCTTTCCTGCTTCTCAGCTGACAAGATTCTGCTAGTGTCTCTAGGTGTTTGTACACATATTATGTCTGCTTCGTGATGTGTTTTGCAGTGCCAAAGCCAAAACACCAGGCAGAAGTGCCAAACCTTAACCCCAAGTTACTTCTGGTAGACCACAGATAAGGAAAGCAGCACTGGATTGGGGTGAAATGAGCAGTGCATGTGAGTTCCCCAGGAAGCTTATCAAAATCTGACAGCTAAACAGGATACCAGGAAATGCATCAACCAAATGATGTTCTAAAGGAAAACAAAATTGATAGAAAGGGAAATGGCATAGCTTCAAAGGGAGCCTGCTTCTATAAAGCATGAATTTCTTTCGTGAAAAATAAATAAATAAAAGTATAATGGAAGTTCGTCACTGAGGAAAATATTCTGCTTTCCTTTTAAAAGTGGCTTTCTATGCTTTTTTGTGAGGGGGAAAAAAATGATATACCTTCCTACATGTATGCCTTTCTGAGGAAAAGGAGGAAAAAGTATTAGGACCTATTTCATTTAGCTATCTCTCACACCTGGGGTATAAACAGAGGATAATAACCGCTATTGTCCAAGAGAGGTGGGTAATGGCAGAGTGGCATTTGACAGTGGTGGGTAGGTAGGTAGGTAGATAAAGGACTGCAGGCTTAGAAAGGAAAAATAAATGTCGCATATACCTGGTGAACAATGACTATTTGTAGATCTAGGAGAAAAGAGACTGGAGGCCTAATGACCCCCAGCTAACAAACAACAGAGTGTGCAGTTTAAAAAGAAAGTCATTTACTAGTAGTATCAGATGATAAATAATACTGAAGAACTTCAAAGGATTCTTCCTACAATACGAGGGCCTGATTGTGCCCTCACTGAGACAAGAATGACTCTAAAGGAAAAATACAAAAACAAAAACAAACCAAACAGAGACAGGAATAAAATAAAAATTTTAAAAGACTGGAAAATAAAACTAAATAGATAAAATTATGACAAAGTTTGAAAGGAAAAATATAATATCAATCCCCATTATATAAAATCATATTTTAGAGAACAGAAACTAGGGATACTTAGAGTTAAGACAGAAAACAGAGTTCTCTCATATTTGCAGGAATTTTGATTAGCTTTAAGGAGAAATTTATAGATTTGGCAAAGTCATATGCACAGAATATAGTGTCTCGTCCATTTTCTTACTCAGAGACTGCTGTCTCTTGTGGTCCTTATGGATGAAAGTGTCAGCAATTAATTTTAGTCATGAAGATCACTGCTATCATTACTCTCAATTAATTCTGATGGAATAGCCACTGCATGCAAGGTTTAGAAGAAACATGTGGTTTGTTATATAAATCGCCAGAATTCTTCTCCCAACATGTGGGAAGTTCCTATTTCATCCTTATCTGGCTCTTTCAGGGCACAGTGTACCTTCTACTCCCCTCTAATTCCATGGCATCCTCTGAATTCCTTTCATTAGCCAAACACTCACTGATGGCAGGAACCACTGCTCGAGCAAATTTGCACACTTCATTGTACCTGACTGATGTGGAGGAGGTAATAATATGACTCAGACGATGCTACACAAATTGTTCCATTCTTCCTGTGCTATTACCTTTCAACATTCCCACTGCCAAGGAAGAATCTAAGCTTAATAAGACATTAAATGATAGCATATAGAAATCTTCACATAATCTGCACATTTCATACCATTCACTGGTTGCAATAACTTTTGGCCCTCTACACAAAGAAGAGATCCTAATTTAACTGGGTCTAAGCCCAGGCATCTGAATTCTTTTGTAGGTAACCAATGTGATTCCAATATGTAATTGGGTAGAAAATTACTGACATAAAGAATTATAACTGCTTTCAAATCCTTCCCTTCATTTCCTACCACAAGCCACTCAACTGCATCTTTATGTTGCTTGTGGTCATGTAAACTGTTATTAAAAATTATTCAATACTTTTGTGTTTTGCCTAGCACACCTAGCAGCACACCCTTTATAATCTTGTTACAAATGAGTTGTCAACACACCATCCTAAACATGCAGTTAGACATAATATGTCTCAATTCTTAAGACAGAAAGTATTTTTTAAAAATATGTAAAACTGAAGCTTACAATTTTTTCAATAAGCCTACCTATATGTCAGTCAAAAATATTTTCGGCACTATGTGCCAGGCACAATTCTCAGTTTGTAGATACAAGAACCCAGAGCATCCTTAAGGAACTTGTACTAAAAAAGATGAAGAATATTTCTGTTTTTTAAGTTAATCAACCAGTAACAATAAAATAACATATTCCATTAGTATATTGGTTTACCATTTTAAAAACTTGTTTGTCCATAATCTTATTCAATCTTCATGATAATTCAATGAGAGATCATGAACATTTTACCAAAGACAAAACTAAGGTTTAGAGAGGTACAGTGATTTTTTTTTTCAGGTCACACAAGTTATAACATAACAGAGCTATGCAAACCAAATTTCTAAATGCTTTTCCCTAAATCCTGGGACAAACATCACACTAATTACTGTGCAGTATGCAAAAGGATTAAACTATGGTCCTGAGGCCTCAAAAGAGGCTGCGAACTAGTTATGGAAGGAAGCCAGACACACACAAATGATTAGCATATACTACATGGTAGTATTTGCAAATACTACCTCATAGAGGCAGCTATCTTCCCGGATTGTAGAGAAGGGGCAGACTGAGGTTGGGAAAATGGAAAAGTCTTTTTGATAGGTGGACCTTTGAGTCTTAAGAATTGGTAAATCGAGAAAAGTAGGAAGAGGGAAGGCAGAAACTCTATAAATAATGTATCTCATTATGGTCAATTTGGAAAGGTTAGGCTGAAAATAATGCCACAAATGATACATCTCCAATTTTCACTTAGTATATGGTTTGGGACCAAGAAAAGTTCGCCACTACAACCAAGTTTATTTAACATAGGGGAGCATCTAGATTCTGCTTTTAGACTTGTCCATTCAAATTCATCTTCTTACAGGAAAAAATAACAGCAAATTAATCATCTATTTACTGAGCACCAACTATGTGAAAAGTACCTTGCTTCCCACTCTGATATGTACAAGGAATGCACATACACTCTTAGAGATCACAATTTCATTAAGCATAGACTCAAACATTTATACACTCAATTTAAGTTATTATAAGACTAAGAAACATAAAGATATTCTGAGAAGTATGGCCAAGGAATGTATGGAAAAGGAGTAGGATTTAGATGAACTTCATGCTGAGAGGGTTGTCTTGGCCAATTCATAGCATCAGCTATGAGTAAAACGTATTCAGTAAACCCAGCAGTCAGTTTGTTCAGTGTCTGCACTAGAAACTATGTAAGGCACCAGAAATACAAATTTCACCAGAAGAAATGTACAGCAGGAATAAAACATGCAAGAAGAGATGAACTGATCACTCTATGTTATGTCCATAGTTTGATATCCCAACAGTGAAGTCTGCATTCAGTTACAATGACATCATAGGAACATCTGGGCCTTGGAGTTGAGGGTGGGAGAGAATATGTACCTTTCTATGTGCTGGTTTCTTTGAGACGCTCAACTTTTTTCTTTTGTTAAGGATGCCTCACTTTGGTATGGTTTCTGTGTTTCTGGTTTATACAATTTACAATGCACACATGAGAACAAAAGCCACTGTCACAACATTCACAGCATGTGAAGCATAATACCCAGAGTGTACACTACTCCGCCAATGAAAGAACAGACATTAAGATCCCATTCATGCCCCAGAAAGTTCATACACATCAATATGTGCTTGGGATCTGCCTGGGAGACATTGAGTTCTTTGAATATGGTTCTGATCATTTTCTCAGAAAGACAATCATGCCTTCCGTGCCTGGACTATTGAAGGATACATGGAATAATTTATGATGCTAAGAAGAGCCACACCATTTGTGAAGGGAGAGGAATTTTATGTGAAAGGCTTCTTCCAACTCTGTATCCACAAGGAATTCTCTGCTCCTCACTGTGAACACTGGGGAAGAGAAAGCAATAAAAAAAATTGGTTGCTGGTAATATACTTAATCCATGACTACTACAGGCAGGAAGACCACACTAGGAAGAGAAACGGGATTTAAGGGGGTGCAGAGGAGTGAGGATCACCTGACTTGGAAAGCTCTTAAAAGTGCTTAAAGCAATCATCATATCATTGGAGGAAAAAATCTATGGTAAATAAGAGAAAGTGAAGAAAGGAAGTCACAGAAAGAAGCATAAGTGCCAGAGCTAGAGGTCAGACAGGGTTTTGAAACCGTATCTTAGCCAGTGGCTTCTTGCCTCATGCTACAAGTAAGGATTTTTAAGGTGGTTAAGTCTGCCTATCTATAGAAATGCTCATCAGCTTTTCTTTAGCCATGGACTATTCATTCTGAATGATCCTGAGAGAGTGAGGGAATGCTAACTCCCCAGACAGATGACCTGACAGACTGACTCAAGGGAAATGAGGATCTATTCTGGGGATGGAGAGGGGTTAAGGGTCAAAAAGAAAATAAGGAAAATACAAAATGCATGCAACTCTCAAACTTTAAGAGCATACATAATTATGCCCATAACTAAAATATATAGTTAAGAAAAAACACAAAATAGTTATTCTAATGTATAATCTAAAACCAGACTGAGAATGTACAACAAAATTTGTTTATATAAACTGGCTAAGCCTGTAAAAGAATTCTATATAAAAAGAATGCTATTTATTCTTCCACATATTTAAAAAAAGAAGTTTCATTAAAATATAGATGCCATCAAAAAATTGATTATAGACCTACTTTCTGCAGTAATTTTATGAAAACAGTACTGTAAAGAGTATGAGTAGATTCAAGAAAAATGCAATTGTACAATATACATGCAAATGTCCTCCCCGATGGGTAATCAAAGATGTAGAAAGTCAATCACTGTTGCTATGAGTTATTAAAGTGACTGAAAAGATCACTCAATAGTCTCAGATGCTTTAGGAGTAAAAATTTGTAAGAGCTTATCAAAAGCAATTATTCAATATACATTACAAATCTTCAAAATGTTCACAGGTTTTAAGAAAGTCTATTTCTGGGAATCTATCCCAAGGAAATCATCAGAACAAGGATAAAGATATCTGCTTAAAATTTTTAATAAAAATTAACTTTCTAAATATTTCACTGACATGTAAAAATAATTGAGAAAAACTGTTACAGCATTATATTCACAGTATGATTACAGCTAAACAGAAAGAATAAACAAATCAAAACTTTCATATGTACACAGAAAAACATACTTAAAGTCAATGCATCAAGTTACTAACAGCAAGTATCTAAATTCTTTTTTTTTTTTTTTTGGTACCGGGGATTGAACTCAGGGGCACTCGACCACTGAGCCACATCCCCAGCCCTATTTTGTGTTTTATGTAGAGACAGGGTCTCACTGAGTTGCTTAGCACCTCGCCATTGCTGAGGCTGGCTTTGAACTCGCGATTCTCCTGTCTCAGCCTCCCTAAGTGCTGGGATTACAGGCGTGCGCCATCGTGCCCAGCTCTGAATTCTTAACTCATATTTTTACAAATGTTACAAATGATAAATTTTATGATTAGAAAAATGTAATTAATATCTATAACTAAAAATAGCAATTAAAAATATCCACAGTTACACCATGACTTATTTATGAATAGTACAAAACAAATTAGATTAGAGTTGATTTGATCAATTTTCTCTAATGTAATATCCATCTGAAGCATACATCGGTTATAGATTGCACAGAGAAGGCCAGGTGGTTTTGTCTGGTGGGCAAGTTTTGTGTATGTACACACACAAATCCCAAGTTCAAGCAGACACACTTCAACCTCAAGCTCAGTAAACTGCAATGAGGAACAAGTAATAATTTTCTAAGTAGCCAGAAGCTACACAATTTGTACTTACAAAGAGGACAGGGAAACAGTAAGAGTTACTTTAGGAACTTAACTGAGTTACATGTGAGGACTTCTCATAGCTGACCAACAGAAATAGAGCAGCCACTACTCTAATTAATCTCTTTGCTATAAGGATATCTTCAGATACCTAAGTTATTTTCATAAGTATTTGGCAAATAGACTAAGTTTTACTTTTTAGAAAGAATGAATGTCATTAAATGCTACAAGTTCTCCAGCAAATGGTACAGAAAAAATTTAACATTGAAAATTCTTCAAGAAAAATTAACTTTCCAACAAAAGCACTGACCTTTTATTAAGATCTGACTATATCCAACCCTCCTATTTCCCAAATACTGAGTTGACATGACATGACAGAGGCCACACTTTAAAAATAGATGTGTCACTCCATGTCTTCTTAAACCTTGTGTAATTTAACAGTTTTAGTATCATGAGACTATTTCCAAAAAACAAAAAGTTAAAGTCCTGAAGAATCAGGAATGAGAGCCTCCTGTTCCCCCCAATATTGTACTAAAAGGAAATTGCCAAAGAAAACACAAAGTCAATTCTGATAAAAGCTCTATTTTCTCTGGTTCTGTGGGCACAGTAAGAATTTCCTGTGGAAAGGACAAGTGCAGATGGCGTCAAATTAGGATAAGGTGGTCATGGAAGGATATAGTTATTCAGGGTCTAGTCTCTGAAAGTGAAAATGGTGAACTTGGGTTTCCAGGTACCACAAGTGGAATTGTAGCTTGCGTGCAGAGTGCTCATAAACTCCTACTCGCTTGATTTTTTTTTTTTTTTAATCTGTGCTGTGGTTTAACAGCAGGGTGGGGGGTCAGTGTGGGAGGTACAGAGGGTCATGCCTTCTCCACAGGCAAATATGACTAACACGTGCAATAAGGAAAAGCTATTCACCTGGTTATCAGCTGACCCGACACATGTCCCTTGGCATTTTAGAAGACTGCATATACCAAAGCTGCTATTTGAAGATGGCTATCAGCTTTCACAAGGTCTGGGCTCTGAAGGTGCGTCTAATCTCAGTTGTAATAAATATTAGTTTAGTTGTTGGAAGCACTTTTAATCACCTAAGAGGAAATAAGCAGGCTGCCTCACTCCTCCAACAGGCAGCACACAGGAGACTTGTTCTTTCTAGGCTCAAATACCCAGAGGAAAGATGGAAGGTCACAAGTTAAAATAAAGTGATGGCCTCATGCTAGGCCCACTTATGTACTTTCCACTGTTGCCACAGCCTGGCAGCACAACCTGTGCTCCCAAGAAACGGAAGCAGCCAGCAGGGAAGCACCCGTAGGTCTGCTCCAGGCCCTTCCTGGGCAGGGCCGCCCAGCAGGGCCGCACAACATCTGATATATTTGATGTACATTCCAGAGCCTCCACTCTAATAGGAGCTAAATTCACCTATCAGTCAGAGAACAAAGTAGAAAGGAACAAAAGTTGGGGACTCCAGGTTTTAAAAAAAGGAGTTTGAAAGCAACTTCTTCAAAGGCCCTTTTATATTTATTTTAAGGAGACATTTGAATTTAAGTGACACTGTCAATCATTTCCTTTTTCAAATATGACAATACTATTCTACCCCTACTTTCTCTCATGGCTTGATGGAATGAGGAGGAAGTTATTTTCCTCACCCAAAAATTCACACAAAGAATACATCCTGGCAAAGGCAAGCACTTTAAATGTTTTATTTCAGATGTTTTTTAATTTAGCTGTTTTCTATTTACTTAATATTGTTACAGAAGTGCTCTCATTAAATACAATTTATATTCTAAGGTTACTGCCTGAGAATATAGCTGACTCAAAAAAATGAATAACAAAGACAGCAGAAAAGGAAACAAAGTGGTAAATATACCAAACTGTGATTGAGATATTTTTCTTATGATTTCCTACTTTTCAGAAGCCATGAAACCAAAATGTAAACTGCAACTATAACTTCCATATCATAAATATTAGCGTTGGTGAGATTATGATGTATATATTTTAACATTTACTATGCTTTAAAATGGGATTTAAAATGCCAAACATCTAAGTATTCATGGACTATGAAAATTAAAACAAAACCCAAAAGGTAGAGAAGCATTTCTGGCCCTCTGACACCTTTGGGGGGCGGAGGATCAGGGTGTCATCTAAGAGGCTGTGTGTTCTGGGCAGTACAGGTATTTCAAAAAGAAGCAGCTTGTCAGGTGGGCCCTGGAGGGAAGCCCATTATATCTGTGGGGGTCCTGACATTTGGGGTAATCTAAACCTTGTTACTGTGTGAATCACCCCTGGTGGGAGGGATATTTAGAATGGATGCCTCCTTACCCACGCAATTAAGATCATTTAGGAAACAGAGAAAATGGGCAATAAGGATCTCCCTCCTAGTGAGCACTTGCTGGTGCTCAATCAGACAGTTCTGACGACAGCTCAGCAATGTGGCATTTGCTGAATAAAACATTCAGAGTAAATGCTGGGGCTCAGCCCTACAGAAGGCTCTGAAAATCTCTTTCGAGGGCAATGCATGAAGCATTACAAAGCTGTCACCTTAGCATTCATGGTGTCCCTGAATACCTGGGGACCAGGCAGAACGAGAATGCGTATTTCTGAGAGTGGCCTCTGGAGTACCAAGCACAGGGACACCTACACACCAGGAGAAAGGTTGTTCTTTGAGAGATGTTGTGTTCTGTGAATAAAAATAAAACCCTGAACTTCCAATTATACAAAAACAGCACTCGGGAAAAGTAAATAATATATCCTTGTAAGCTCTACAAATTAGCTTCGGAGCCTACTTAAACAATTTTAAGGGACAAGAGCAGTTCAGGTTCTGGTCCCAGAGAAGAAATCACTCCCTCCTTGGGGCTCTAGGAATATTCCTCAGTTGCAGCACTCGCCAGTTCACACACTATTTATTTACTTGCCACTCCCTGAGGCCCTGAGAGCAGAGAATGTTGTATGTAAATCTTAACCCAAATTTGTGCACAATGCCTGGCAAATTTTAATAGCCATAAAGACATATGGCTGAATATGAACTGAATAACTTCAGATATGCAATAAACAAAATATGCAAAATATGACCACTATCTCTAATAATTCTTCACCTCACAAAATATCTACACTGTCATTTTGATCTCTGTCCACATCTGCATCCTTGATGTGGTCTTTGAAGCCATGCGACTTTTAAAAAAATGTCAAACAGAATTGACAACACCAAAAAAGTGAAGGACAAGCAAACATACATTCTTCTCCTGAAGTTCCACTTGGACCTCAACTAACTGAGGAAATAAAAAGTCACACACTGAACTTCACTTGCCTTAAAGATACTTGTAGAAGCCTGTCACGGCATCAGGGCTTGGCTGAAAGCCTTATGTTGGTTCAGTACTATCAGCTGTAAACCAGATGTGGCTCTGGCTATGGGCCACATTTTCAAAAACACATGTAGTATTCCTGATGATCTTATATGTTAGGTATATTGAGTATGAAATTGTTTTCTACCAATCTGATCAAAAAGAAATCACCCGAAGGAAAATACTCATGGGGGGACTGGGATGATGAACTCTCCATCTGAGTTTCATAGCAAGTCAGCCTCCTGAAGTAAGCTACCTCTGCTTCGACACTCGTGTCCATTCATAATTCAGGATGCAGATGTGTTTCTTTTTCCTGACACCCATAGAAGACTATGTGGCTCTTAGATGGTTAAGTACTTCAGGCCAGGGTCAAGAACCCATGGTTGGAAAGCCACATAGAACCCCTTAGCAGCTCAGTGTTTAGCTCTTCAATCTGCTGGCATCAGACAGCAATTTTCAATAGTACACAAGTGCAAAGGAGTTTTGTTGGCAAGAAGGGCCTTTGATGGCTCTGTAATCAACTCAGCTTCAACAGGCCTTTTGCACAGACTGAAAGCAAATCAAACTTTCAGAAAGCCATTAGTTTTCTCCCAGTAAAACACTGTCTCTTGCCTTCTAATGTTGTCCTGGTGGAAATTATTTCTATGAACTAAAAGAAAATTTTGTCTGTAGCAGTTTGACAACAGAGCAAATGACACTTGTGCAATCCTGACACTAGTGTTTTGTTTTTAATTGAAACTCAACATCAAATAAACTTTCGATCAGGAGAGAGAGTGGACCTTTGGAAAAATGGGTTTTCAGTAGACTTCTCTACCCAGAGATTCGGCTGCTTTCCACTTCCATTAAACTATACCAAAAAATAGTCCTTTTTTTAAAATACAAGAGTGAAAAGTAGAAAAAGGCAGTCTTCCTTTTTTTCCCCCTGAATATAGAATAGAGCGAGTAGACAACAGTCTCAAAGGATAATATAATTTGTAGGGGCCGCCCTCCTAGCACTGGTGAGGCTGCTCTGCTCATCTTCATGGATCAATCTGGTCGTCTCCAGCACATCTGCTCAGGCGCTGACAAATGATGAATTCCATCTCTGAATCCATAAGCAGAAAGAGGCTGACTGATTAACAACTATGAGCAGAAATGTATGCACCTTTCATAAGCAAGACAAATCACTCATTTTCACCAAATGCTTCCAACAGGAACACTAATTCTGTATTTATTTGCACAGCATATGTACTGCGTCCGAAGTAGTGCATTAAAAAAGATCTCAGGCAGCCAATTGCTTTGATTACATTTATTCATCGTATTACAAGGGCTCAATGTCAGAGCAATGAAATAGGAAGTTAGTGAAGGCTGAAACACCTCATCAATGACTTCTCAGGGTTGGAGCTTTTTCTAGTGCACAACATATGCACAGGCTCTCTTTCTCTCCCCCACCCCGACAAGAAGTAGGAAAGAATTCTTTTTAAA
Source organism: Xerus rutilus (assembly GCA_028644305.1). Lineage (NCBI taxonomy): Eukaryota > Metazoa > Chordata > Mammalia > Rodentia > Sciuridae > Xerus > Xerus rutilus. The sequence continues at coordinate 77,735,491 of CM053405.1, forward strand.
ACAAAATACTGTGGCCATGCATCTTAAATCTATCCATATGCCTTTCCTGTCACCCAGCAGTTATTTTTATTAATAACTCCAAGAGCACATTGTGGAATTCTTTTTGTTTTGAGATCCGGTCATGTGACTCCTTCGACACCAGGGAACACTGGGTAAATTGTAATGTTCTAACATGCCAATGAATGGTCCCTTGTAGGGGCAAGTTGGTGATGAATTGATATTTGCTAAGGCCTAAGCAAGCACGGGGCACTATATATATTCCTTCTTCTGTGCTCTCTGCAATGATGGATGGAAGTGAGGAGCAGAAAAGAAGTCACAGAGACAAGCTCAAGCTGACAACCAAGCAACTACAAGTGGATTGTTTTCATCAAGCTGCAGAAGAAGTGGCTTTTTGTATTACTTACTATAGCTTCATTCTACTGGGCGCATAGATCATGGGTATACTGTATCACTGGCCTGACTGGACATTTGGACACAGTAGAAAAGGCAGAGAATATACAACTTTCTTCAGGCCCCTAGAGGAAGGTCTTTGAAACAAGGCATTTTCCCATAGATGCCACAACTGTAAATTCATACTCCTACCTTTTTGAGAGATCTAGCTTTCTAGAGGAAGATTCAGATGTGCTTGCTGTTTTCCTTTACTAACCCTCACCCCCTTACAACAGAAACCTCTGGGACTATGTACTGTAAAAGTGTTACAGAGTCACAGAGTATCTCCTGAGCCTTTAATAGCAAAGGTCTCTTGGTCAGTAGTTCTAGGTTTAGTTTGAAATGTCAGGGCAAGGCACGGATATTGTTAAAAGAAATACAAGCCCCACTCATGAAACCAATAGCATGCTATGCAAATAAATGCAGAATTAATGTTTACCCTTGGCAGAGCATTTTTGGTTGAGTTATATGCAGAGCATTCAAAGAAAATAAGTTGTACATACATTCATATTAAGGCTCCTGAGATGTTTAACCATAAAAGATAATTTTTCATATATATTAATTATGAGTGATTACAAAGGGTGACTATGTGAGACTGTATAATCGTGTTTTTCTTATCCAGAAATTTCATGGTAACATAACTTTGGCAAAATCACCTACAGATCTGATATTAAAATCAGTACTTTTGGCTTAAGTGAATTTCTATTTTCTGAACAAACAAAAACCATATTCTAAAACAGTATTCAATTTCAGAGACAGTAGTTTATTTTTTAGGTTATAGGCTCCATGTTCCGAAGAAGACCTACATAAAATCCTGTAATTGTTGTCTATGTTAAAGATAATTGTGAAGAGTAAGCTTCATTAGAATAGAATCTGGAAGAAGCTCTCAAAATCAAGCTATCTAAACCTTCACTTCCCAGTGAGGAAAATAAGGTCCAGACATACAACCTAACCTACCCAAGGAAACAGAGCCTGAATCACTGAGTTTAAATTCAAAGTTAAATCAGAATACAATTCATTATTTTAGTTGAGGTGGAGTAGGGGAAGGTGGCCACACTATGTTTTTTCCATATATTTTTTTAAAGTTCAAAACAAATAAATGATAGGAAACAAATGGATGTTTAAAACAATCTCTTTTCCTAGCATGCTCAAGGTCCTGGATTTGATCCCTAGTACTACAAAACAAAAATCAAACAAACAAACAAAAACTCTACTTTTCCCACACCCAAATTGTATAGGAAAATTGGATATCACATACTTGATGCCATTGATGAAAATATTTGTTATTACTGTTTTGATCCACAGTTATGATTACTGTTTTTACATGGTCAACAACTAAAAAATAAAGGAACATTGTACGTATATCTTCAATTTTTTTTTTAAGAGTATGCTTTTCAAAAACTTTTCAAGCTTTACTAAAGCTTGAATTTTGGGAAGTGCTTGCTTGGATTCTTGCTATACATTGTGCTATGACACTCATAAGTACCCCAGAGCTGAAATGTACAGCTGACGAGAGCTGTGAGTAGAAGGGTCCAGCAGACGTAGGGACTAATGCTGAGTGTCTATTGAATCAGTCCTTTGTTTTAGGCCCAGATGGGCAAAATGTGAAACCACCTGTCATTTTTTCCCCATCTGTAGGAAGCAGACTTTCAAAAGTGTGTTGGCTTTAAGTGGATTATGGTGGTAGGACTAGGCAAGTTCAACAGTGCTAAATGGAATCCGGCAGAAGTCTAGTCAAGCTAGAGTCTCTAAGAGGATTATTCCAGGGAAGAGTAAGATCTTCAGGCCCTTCAGTGTCTGAATTAAGTAACATGACAGTTCACATACTGAAGGAGAACATATACTCACACATTTGTATTTTTGCAAGCAGGATATATCTTATCTATACAATCAAGCTCAAGGGAAGTATTTATTCAAAGTTTGCCAAGAATCTTGTTTCCTAAAATAGTGGTCCCAACACATTTTACAGTACTACTATCAATAATAACCATAAATCCAAATTGTAAATGACTTTACATGATAGCTTTAGGAATGCTTTGCTTTTCTTTTTGATTAACAGTGGCCGAAAATACTAAGATTTTCAAACATATAGGTATTTCACTAATTTCAATGTTTGGCAATTAACCAGGAAAGAATTATATGCTATAATCCCTTTACTTACATAAAACAAACATTATTCCATATAATCCTCACAAAATCTCTGAGATAGTCAAGGAAAGAATTTTCATTTTATAGTTAAGGATGTTTATAATTTGCCATATTCATAGAGCTAATAAATGGCAACTTTCCAGTCCCCTCAAGCAAATGGAAAGTTAAAGTTAAGTATCTAGTCCCTAAGAGTAAACTGAGGCTTTTGTGAACAGATGGCCCTGGACTATCATATTCTGTGCTCATTCATATTGAGCATCTACATATTTTAGAATCTCCTGGGTACCAAATTCAATCTTTTTATATTTCATCTAAAACATGATGGGGCCCAGGTTCCCCATGGTGGCAAAAGGGAAGGGGGGAGGCCCAGCCCTCTGGCATAGAACATCTGCACCTAGGGTTCTGCATGAGTCCTAGTAGTAGCTTGGGTCTTGACCCAAGCTTCAACCATTGCTACCCAGAGCCCTGTTTTCTCCAGTCTTAAGGAAAAAGCAACCCTATCTTTCCTTGCTCCCATACTGTTAAAGACTCTCACTACCCATAGGGCTGCTTGATCCAGACAAAATCAGTGCCTCTCAAACATAAAAAGGAGTTGTTTAGTACTTAAGGCTCTCTGGAAATGAAGTCATTCCTTGTAAGGCATATGTCCACCTTTCAGCTTCTGGACTTTTGATTACCAGACACATTTTTAGAATGGCAATCTGTTCTCCAGTAAGGTCTTCTTAAAGCAAAGAGATATTGCAAAGAACATCCTCTCACAAGGATCAAGTACAGAGTCCCAGAAAATGCAGAGATGCTTCTAGATGCACTCTGATGTCTGATGGGCACAAAACTGCTAGTCCTTAATCATCAGCAACATCTCCTCAGCAATATTCTGAGATATCAACTGTCAATTTAATGTGTTAATATAACAACTCAATAATATAGAATGCTTATTTTAATATGATTCAATTAAACCATACTAACAGTATATTACCACTTATATAATCTAGCAATTTCCTTGTGTTTATGAGAGATGGTGGTGGGACTTGAGCATGGAGGATTTGAATTTATTCCTTTTTGACAGTACTATAGAGGAGAATTATGATGTGTATAGAGGAGAATTACACAATTAGGCACATTATCTAATCTTTCTAGGCTTCCACTTCACCATTCCCCAAATGGGAAACACACACCTTTCAATACTGGTATGAGGACTAGATGGTAAAATCCATGGGATATACCTTAATTACAATGCTCTTACCATTTTTGCTTCATTTTCAACATTCAAAAAAAACATGGATTTTATTAGAACTTTTTGCTCAAATAGAATATCAAACTTTGTAGTTTCATTTCAATTTGGCCACTACCATAAGGGAGCCTACTCTCAACTAAAGCCAGCTCAAACACTATTCCTTGACAATCTGCAATGTAACTTCTATAGATCCTTAGAATTTTCCTGGGCTCTACCAGTGTTGTAGTATTCTAGGTATACTACTGTGCCATTCTAAGTAGTATTACTGCTAAGTACAATGGAAAATACACAGTCCAATTCCATAATTATCAATTAACTAATATTTATTATTTAATACCAGCAGTGGACCCAGGGCCTTACACATGCTCAGCACATCCTCTACCACTAAGCTATACCCTCAGCCCTAATTTAGTAATTTTGAAAGCCTTCAGCTTGAAAATATTAACTGCTATAGAATCAGAATCTTATAATTTTTCATTTAGTCCAATAGTATCCTACATTAGTAAGACATTTAAATTATAACAGTAAATATCAGGCAATGCCTACGAGGTTTTTAATAGTATAGTTGTATGTCCTAACTCATTTCATATTCTTGGCCACCCTATGGCATCAGTACCATCACTGTCCTGTGTTTACAGACAAGGAGACTGATAGAGAGAAGGGTTAATTAACCAGCCCACAGTAGTAGGTGCAGAGCCAGGATTCAAACTCAGACCAACTAGCATTAGAGTCCATGCTGTACACCAGAGGTCCATCACCTTTTTATTGAAGGCCAAAGCATAAATATTTAAGGCTTTGTGGGCCACAGGGTCTGTGCCACAGACAACAATGTGCAGTTGACCAGCTCCTGCTTGAAACTATCATACTTTTCTGTCTCTCAAATACTATATATATTTTTGAAGGAGTTTTACACATGACTCATTTGATTCTCACAACAATATTCTGTAGTAATGACATGTTCCATTATTCCCCTTTGGTTGGCAAGAAAACTGCAAGGCCACGAGAATCACCCTTAAATACCCAGTTGCAGAGTCTAAAAGAGACCCATATGTCTGGAGGCAGTCTAGGGATCCACTCAAGGGTGCTATAATCCACTCTAACTATGAATATGAAGTCTACCTATCTTCATATTCTTCTCTACTCGACAGTGTGCTTATGAAATAAGACTATCAGTGTGGAAATTACCCATTTTACTCCTCTCCACACTTCATTCTCTCTCTCACGTATACAAGCAAGAGAACTGATGTTTTTGAACATTTACTTCAGAATTTCCCCACATAAAATCTCCTAAGACATAATACATCTTTTAAGGCTGGGAAGGAACTACAAGCAAATATGTAAGCCTAACAAAAAGAAAAGGCCATTAGATTTTACAAAGCTGAAAAATCTCCACTACTTTCCCTCAATGACCAACACTTTCAGTTAAAAGTGTATTTTTATAGCAATCTCTTTCTCTCATATTTTTTTTGAGACTCAAATTTTTTAATATTGCCAAATATATGTACCATAAAAAATGACTTTTTCTTAAAACTCTGGCTTCAGCCAAGTTACACAGTCTCAGCCACTCACTGTAGCTCATAACATGGCACAACATGACCAATGATCTTACTGTCACTGGAAACTTCTTCTGGGAAAAGCAGGAAAATGCCTGAGTTTTCCACATACTAGCTTCATGTTAAATGAGAGTAGCAAGAGTCATGGAAAAGAATTACTACATCAATAGTGACAGTAAGAATAAAAATAATAAATGTCAACAGTAACTGAAGGGTGATTAAAAGCTTAGCATTGTTCTCAGCTCATATTAACACTTTGATCCTTACGTAACCATGAGGGAGCTACTATTATCATCATTCCAATTTAACAGTGAGGAAACTGAGACACAGAAAGTTTAGGTAATTTATGAGACAGAAGAATGCTGGGAAGTAATAGACTATAGGCTCCAAGGTCTAGATTAATCATTCTCACTGATTCATTAATGAAGAATATTTACTTAGAGCTGGATGCTTTTAAAAATGTAACTTCAGTTATATATAATATCTGATAATTTATATAGTATCAACCAAAACTTGTTAATAAGAATGGGCTTCATCTCATCACACAGTTCTGTATATTCATAGAGATTTCTATTTTACAAAGCCAAAGGGATAAGTATTTCTTATAAGTCCCAAAAAGAATGTCTTAATGTTATGTCACGTACCAGATATTGCAGATAGCCATCTATGGTGCAGTGAAATGCAAAATACTAGTCTTATGTTCTGGAAAAGGATTTCTGGGTCCAGTTCCTGGCTCTGCCACTTTGAGCTACAATTTCTAAGAGCTGTAAACATGGAGGACAATAATAATTTACCTGTGGGAAATTGTTTGGGGGATAAATGAGACAATGTATATGAGGGCACTTTGAAAACTGTAAATGGATAAATAAATGCAAGTTGCCATTTTATTATTACAGCTCTTCTCTAAGGAATTACATTTAGATATAAATTTTCTCCCAGAGGGGAAATCCTAACCACAAGGCAATAGAAATACACTAAGAGGGAAAGAGTGATGGGGACGAGAAAGAGCTGCCACTGATCCAATTGAACTGAACACCCCAGAACTTAAGGTATTTACTTGGGTTTCCCCAGGGGCCTTATTATACTGGGCAAGCAGCAGCCACTGCTAACAATAGGACAAGTGACTAAATGCCTGCTCTGCAATCACCAGTGACCCTGCTATGGACTGGGCTAAGGACATGTTAGGGAACAAGAATATGTGACACAGGGACAGGAATGATGGGAGCCAGAGAATAAAAATCCTGTCTACTCCACGATGGGCCCACTGTTCCTGCTTTCAAATCCTAGTGAAAGTCATCTACTCCTTAAAGTCATAGCTACAGGATCCCCAGGGAAAATAAACCTACCCATCAGATTTGCTATCCCTAAAGGGAGAAATCATTTCTAGTTCCTGTTTCCCTAGGTGTAGTTCATTCAGAGGACACCTTGACCTTGAACAGAAGCTCTGACTGGTCTAACACAGCCTGTCCTCTCATGGTGTAGGGAAATTACATGGCAGCACATTATGTTTTGTGGCCACTGCTTTGAGATTAATGTATTTTCTTTCATATCCAATGGGAATTCTAGAGAATTCAATAAATAGATAATAGAGATGACACTTCTATAATCCTGCCATTATTGCTTTGTGGGATTTTTTTTGTTGTTTTTTTTTTTTTGCTGTTGTTTGTTTTTGTTTTTGTCTGTACCAGGGATTAAACCCAGGGACACTTATCCACTGAGCCACATCTTTAGCTCTTTTTATTTTTTATTTTGAGACAGGATGTTGCTCAATTGTTGAGGCTGGCTTTGAACTTGCTATCCTCGTGCCTTGACCTCTTGAGCTGCTGAGATTACAGGCGTGTGCTACTGCGCCCGGTTATTGCTTTGATTTTAATTGAAATATAACATCAGGTTGCATACTTGTAATCAGAAGACAGAGTAGATCTTTGAAAAAAGAGGTTTTCTGTACACTTCACTACCCAGAGAGACTGGGGCTGTTTTCCATTTGCATGGAAAAATATCAAATACAGAAGTGAAAAGGAGAAAAAATAGTTAATTCTCTCCATGATGTTCCTTATATTAAAGGAAGCATATTGAATATAGAATTTTTTTGTCTAAATTGTATATACATTATAATCATTCTGAGGGACTAATTCTTCAGAAAGTAAGTGAAAATAAAAGGCAATCCTACACCCAGCAAGTTCTTCTACATGTCATTATATTTTCTATCTTTGCAGTTGTTTTTCAATTACTATTTAATCTGGAAGGGAAAAAAATGTAATTCTTTATAAGAGGAAATTAATACTTAAAGTTCTTAAATACTTCCTTTTAAAAGTGGAATAATTTCATGATAAATACTGAATGCAGAATAAAAAGTTTCTTTAAAGAATAAAAAAAAAAAAGCTGCAATTGATGTCCAAAAAGCTGATCACCCTGACATTTTCTGTACTCTTTTTTAAATGGTAGTTATAACAGTTGATTTATAGGAAAATAAATAAATGCACCAGTAAAATATTTCAAGGCTAACAAATTACAAAAGGGAGAAATCAGTCATTCTAGAATATAAACAGATGTACATTGAAAGCACACAACTGATTTGTATTATAAAGAAAAATAATTAAAGCTTTGAGCACCTTTTTTAGAATCCTTCCATTCTGATGTTCCAGTTGAATCTTGTACCCAAAATAAAAGAAGTATTCCTGCCAGTGATTTTTCTATGTCGTTCATATGGAAATAATTAATATTTGCATAATACATGTAAGATCCTAATAAAACAAAACGTTACTAATAATAAGTAATTGTGAGGTTTCTTTATTTATCCTCATTGAAACTTTAATTGAAAGAGAAGGGAAACAATTATAATCATTTCAGAAAAAAAGGAGGTGGAAAGAAACGAGTTAATAGGCAAAGAAAAATATCAATGATGTGCAAAGAGTCTTGTATTTATTTAATCCTTTGATTATACCTACAAATTACTCTGCACCAAATACTGTGAGATCAGCTTTAATCCCGTCAAGTACTCTATGAATCAAGCACTATAATCTACACTTTGTGGAAAGGAAAACTGAGTCTCAGGCCGTGTATCTTGGCCAAGGTCAAAGTGCTACTAAATGCCGAAGCCAAGATTCAAGTGCTCACACTCTGCACACCTTTGGAGGGACATATGCTCCTAGATTCTGCAACAGCAGCTTCTGCCAGCCGGGAGGTCTAGGGATCAACGGGCTGTCTGCCTAGCAGCTGTGCCCTTCTCTAGCTGAGCTATGAACAACTGAGAAATGTTTGACTCAATCTGGAGCTGTGCCTCAGCAGTTCTGTGCAGCCTGGGCCCTCTCACAGGTTCCCCACCTCTAACTCCATGCAGGACACTTTGTTTAACATATCCTGCAGAGACAGATGTAGAGAGTAGAGCAGCTTTAAAAAAATAATGAGTCTTGGCAAACTCCTGGCTTATTAGCCCACACACCAGTTCACAGATGACTGGAATTCTCAAATCAGATTACCTGACAGGCAATTTCATTATCTGGCTCTGGTATACCTTCAGAACCTTGAGATAGCCAGATATACATCACCCATTAATCTGTTTGGTCAGCCAACCAACGTGCAGTGTTGTAATCCTGTCTGTGCAGCTACCCATGTTCAACATTTTCTTGGTGCTTTTGTGTCCATTTTTATAATATACCACTATGTGTACTGTAGAAGGGGAATGGCAACTTTAATTTTGTTACATATTTAATTTCATTGTTATTTTATTCTACAATTGAGTTTTAAAAGTCATCAATTCACAGATTTCTACCCCCTTTACATTTAGTTATCTTAAACTGAATGTTAATTACTCTGCCACATAAAGTAAGTGCTGACCACAACATGGGTTTAATTAACCTATGATAGAAGAAAGGAATGCAAAGAATGGATAATAGCTGAAAATTAAATGTAAGATATACACATTCTTCTGTAATAGGAGTGTACACAGCTAATCTGGTTTTACTGCAGCTGTTCATTAGGTCTCAAGCTAAAAATAATAGAAAGGAACTTCTTTGTAAGATACCAACTTAGTGCAAAGCTCCACTTTAAGAATAGAGTTAAAATAGCATTCTTTCTACTTCATTCTCATGTTCTATCCAAGAGGCTGAGTAAGGAAGCAAAGCTTCTCTTGTGGTGCAAGATGAAATCTCCTGGTCCCTTCTTAGCATCATTCTCCAGTTCAGGCATTCTGAGCAAACGGGATTTACTCTGTGCTTCTGGACACACCCGAGTTTCCCTTCTCCACACCTTGTCTCTCTATATAATACTTCCCTCCTAAACCCTTATGTCCCTTACTGCCTATTTAGTCAGTAAATCAAACTTATTGCCCCTCTCTTTGGCTGACATGTATTCTAAATTGCCTTTGTTTATAAACATCATATCTCCTCAAGATTCCTCAAGATTTCTCCATCAAGCCTGCCCATAATTGCCATGCACAGTACCTTATCCACTTTGGTTTCTCTCACACCAATAGTAAACAGGAGAACTACACTAAATCAGCACATACTGTATGCTAGGAACCATGCAAACCATTATCTGCATGCATTCCTAATTTTTACAAGAGTCTTTTCCAAAACAAAACAAAAACAAAAAACCTGAACAAGATATTTGCCAACATGGATCAAAGTAAACTTCACATTTTCTAACCTTCACTCTGAAACTCCATTTACTACTACCCATAATAGCCTTCTTATATAAATTTCTCAAATCTAGTGGTCTGCAGCAAGAGGGAGTTACCTGAACCAATGCATTTATAAAGCCAATTCATCACTCTATTTCCCATTCCATTAATGAAAAGCTATAATGAAGACATTTCTGATCAAAATTTTGATCTCATTCAGGTCCCTCCAGTAACTAGTCACTACTTGGGAGATGAGTCATAACACCGTAGGGGAAAAAATTAAATGACTGCATGAACCCAAACCCCAAGATTCCTGTCCCAAATCTCTCTTCTATAAACACCTACATCTCCTTCATTACTCTCAGCATATCTATAATTTTGTGTCCTCTTATGGAATTATTTCCTTTCTATCTCCCCGCTAAGACATGAACTACATAAGCAAATATCCTAGCATTAATCTTCACCATGTGCCATGTGCCTGAAGCAGGATGGTAAAAGTTATTTTTGCTTTCTCAAGTCTAAACATTTACATTTTCCAAGTGACATATATAAAAGTGTATTCAGTTCTAGTTCATCTAGCATTCTCCAACATTCTACCAGCATCGCTATGTGTTGGTGTTCTCGTCTATACAATGGGGATTTAAAAAGAGCTTCTTTCTACTAGTAATATGAGATATTATTTTGCTCAATAACTAAAATGGCTAAAGACCTTAAGTCTAAATAAGATAAAGTAAGAACTAAATTGCAATTGTATGATAGTATCTACCCTATGGTATGGATGGGAGGTCTCAGTGATTAAATGAAAAGGTTCAGAACAGTACCTGGCACACGGTAAACATAAATCATTGCTATTGTTATTATTTTACAATAAAAAGTTTGAGCCCCAAAGAAATTAAGTGACTTACCCAAGCTTACATGAATGATTCAAAAATGAGGCTAAAACCCAGGCCTCAGCCCTCACTCCTGACATCACTACATCAAGCCACACTGATCATGCTGTTTAAAAAGTGTAGCTGGCTTTTTCCTCTTTTCTTTTACATTTTATGCTGAACAGTAATTTCCTGGCTTTCAAGAAATAGTAATTTTTAAATGCTTACCACCTGATTATATTCATTAAAGATTTCCAAAATAGTCCCTAGTCTAGCAAACTATAAATCACACTATGATTATATTATTATGGAGCTAAGAGAAGAGAAAACGTTTCTCTTCCAAAACTTCTTGAGAGTCAATAGAATTCCCATTATACTTTCCCTGCTATTTTATTATCCCCTTCTTTATTAGAGGTTTAGATTTGAAGCAGCTTTAAGAAAAAGGATTGAAATGGAAAGAGATTTAAATTGTTCTTTGTCCATATTAAGGTCAAAGCTTTAGCAGATAAGGGCAAAGGGAAGGATAGTCACAAAGGTCAAATGCAGAGCCCTAATTATGTCTTGCCTTACTTATTTCCTTGCCATTTTATTAATGAGACTCATCCAATTTAGACTCAGTTAATATGTAACAATAAAAGTCATATATGTTTAAACATGTAGCCTTTCCATGATATAATTACTTTCTAAATGGGAAATATTTTTTGTAGCAAAGGAATTCAAACTGAATCTAAAGAAAGAGAACAAAAGAAATTTGCATGAGAATTTTGTTGTGTTTTTCTTTTCTTTTACATGGTTTGGCAATTTTATGTTTAAATAAAAACTTAGAGACAGAAAGAAAGAAAATACTACAGCTAAGATGGGCAGTTAGATGACAGAATGGCAAGAAGGGATGTTAGAGATAATCTTATATTTGAGGGAATCGACACAGAAAAGGTTCTGTGAATCACTGGGATTGTGAATGGCTGGGGCCAGATGCCCTGATTCCCATGCAGTAGTGTGTCCCCTCAGCCCCAGTGGCACTGACACTCCAACACTCAATACCTACAGTCCTACTCAGTCCCATTTGCTCCAAAAACCTTCTTAATTGTAACTTTGGTTTTCTGGGAATTGATTATCTGGTTAGTCATTGTGACTCTTCTTAAAACACTATTTGACTTTCTCATATACTTCTGTCTCACTGAAAAGCAACAAAAATTACACCTTTCTTGAGGATGTCCTATTTATTTGCAACATCCTTGGGCTATAGTATATTACTAGGCCCATATGGACACTATTCACTAACTAGATGAGGGAATGAATGAATTCCTCTTGACAACAACGTTTGTATGGAATGCTTCCTAATAGTCCCCTCACAAATTTTCTCTTTTACAGTATAATTCATAGCAGAAGGCTAACTCTACATTTTATCAAAGATGCGATCATATCTATTGAAGTTCACTTTATTACATATACAAACTTTTAAGTAAGATGTGCAATAAAAAATATTTATATACTAACTGAAGGAAAAAGATGTAATAAATGATTTAGAAGTCATTTATTACATCTCTGGAAGGAGTCTTCCTATACCCATCCTGGTGCTGGGAGTGAAATTACTCAAAAGAAAGAAAGAAAGAAATATAAAGATATACATTGATGCTTCTAGAAGACCAATTATTTTCTAGGGAGTTTATCTGCATTTATTTGTTTGTTTGTTTGTTTATTTATTTATTACCAGGGATTGAACTCAAGGGCACTCAACCACTGAGCCACGTCCCCAGCCCTATTTTGTGTTTTATGTAGAGACAGGGTCTCACTGAGTTGCTTAGCGCCCTGCCATTGCTGAGGCTGGCTTTGAACTCGTGATTCTCCTGTCTCAGCCTCCCAAAGTGCTGAGATTATAGGTGTGAGCCACCACACACAGCAGTTTATCTGCTTTAATTTAAAAAAAAAAAAAACTTCTGGGGCTGAGGTTGTAGCTTAATGATAGAGCACTTGCATGTCTGAGGCACTGGGTTCAATTCTCAGCACCACATATAAATAAATAAAATAAAGACAACTGACAACTAAAAAAATATTAAATAAAAAAACTTCTTGCTGAATGTTTCCCATACCTCAAATCTAATAATATGAATGCACTTTGAAACAAAGGATTGGCATATATATTGTTTGCTTAATTTATGTTTCAAAATTGACTAAAGGAATAAGCTGGTTGGGAGGATAAAATATTAGATCGTGTCTCAAACTTGTTACTGTATAACACTTTGGTATTCTAAGAGTATTAGAGTAGTTATATAAAACTAGATTTACTCTGCTTTCTCAAAGGCCCCAACACTAAAGATTCAAACTTCTTATGCTGAAAGTTTATTTTTTAATGACTACTTTTACATTGGAGAGCTACAGAATGAATTACATTCAACTTCAAATTTTACATAATGTCTATCAGTCAAAATGTGAAGATTTTCAATTTTTACTTAAAATATAGGCTATGTTATTAAAAACAATGGGTCAAGTAATACAAAAGGAGGAAGGAGAGAAGAAAATAGTTACCTCTTTCCTTAAATAAGGTAACTATCTGGTTGATGGAATTTCCTCTTTTGTTTAGGTACCGCACAGCTTTAATCAGAAACAGCAAGTGAGCAAGGGCATGGTAACACACACTTGTAATGCAGGCTGAGGCAGGAGGTTCACAAGTTTGAGGCTAGCCTGAGCAATACAGCCTGGCTTGGGGGAACTCAACTAGGCCCTATCTCAAAAAATGAGATAAAAAAAAAGAACTGGGAGGTAACTCAGTGGTAAAGCACCCCTCAGTTCAACCCCAGGACAAATAAATGAATGAGTAGGTGAATTTGGGCTTTTTGTGTGTGTAAAAACATAGCTGAAGACACTCTATTCTTATGTTTTAATTAATCAAATATTGGTCTTTAATATGATCTACTTGCCCTTCTTTGCACTGAAATATTTGACTCATCTCCCACCTGCTGCTTTGAAATGAGCTCACCTTTCAGCTGGCCACAAATATAAGTCAAGCTATTTATTTTTATGCTAGATGACATGAACAAACTGCTTAATGTCCCTGAATATCGGATTCCTCATCCATCAAAAAAGGGGTTGGATCAGAAGAGAGCTCCTCCTTTTGCTCCCATCCCCACCCACCTTCCACTAATTCTGCAGGTATATACCTCATCCATTCTAAGGACCATAATCTTAGATGGTACCTGAAGGGAAGCTCCCCGAGAACAGAACTCAAAGGTGAGGCAGAGAGTCAAAAGCCACCACATGGATTCCACTCCAGGGATCTTGCTTGGGTCTCCAGTTCTACAAGGCGAGTGCAACCTTTACATTAGTTTTTAAAGACTGTATTTTTCCCCCCAACAGAGAATAACTGCTTTAAATATCCATGGGGCCAGGAGCAGTGACACATGCTATAATCCCAGTGACACGGGAAGCTGAGGCAGGAAGATCACGAATTCAAAGCTAGCCTTAGCAACTTAGCAAGACCCTGTCTCTAAATAAAATACAAAAAGGGCTGGAGATGTGGCTCAGTGGTTGAGTGCCCCTGAGTTCAATCCCTGGTGCCAAAGATAAAAAATAAAAATAAATAAACACCCAAGGGAGCTTACCCATAAATTACTCCTACAAGAGCAAGTGAAGCATTAGATGGTATATAGGTGCAGTCTGAGATACAACACCTGTTCACACTTCCAGGTTCCCCACACTCTACTGCTTTTCAGACTAGATGATCAAATCAAACACATGGACAATAACAGTACACTGCACAACTGAGACCTACCTTTCCTGTTTTTCTGCCTTCTCTGAGTTGTGATTCAAAGCCATAAATTTGGTGTTTAGAGGGTCATTAATAAGCCATAAAATACAATTTACAAAAGTAAATTTGAAGTAAACTCTGTTATCCTACCTGGACCCACTTGTATTAGGAGCCAAGTAACAAATACCTCTAGGTTCTCATATGACAGGGAAAAAAAGAAAATTCTTTCATGAGAAAAGGCTAACTATTTAAATATCAGATTTCTCTTTTCCCATAGCCATGAGGAAATTAAAAGCCAAATTTAATGCTTAAACAGATATTCTACATTGTTCCACTAAGTTCTCCCTAAAATATTCTCCTGTAGTTTTTCTGACCTCTTTCATAATTTTTATTCCATTTTCCACTTCAAATACACATGGAAGCAAGTGACAGAAACATGTACCAGTACCTCACCAAGTCCTCTCCCCAGGATGATGACATGTGTCCTAACAGTGTCACAGAGAAACACAAGGAACCCAAAGCACTGATGACCAAACACTCTGCTTCCCTTTTAGGCCAGCACAGCATGTTCAGCCATCCATGGCATCTGTGGCCAGGCCACTCATGGGGACAGTGCCCCATATCCAGAAACAGCCATGTGGATTCACCCTGAATAACACTATGTACACCAGCAATTCAGACCCCACTGTACTCATCTAGGAGTTCTCTTTCAGCTCAGCAATGCTATTTCTTGATCCCTTGACAAAATTAATGAGGTAGCAATTCATTACTGACAGGGCAAAAAATTTTGCCACAATGTTTACAAGCTCTAATAAATTATGGATAATTTACCAAATTAATACCAGTGAAATGAAGCCCGCCTTTTTAGATTTTCATTTATCATTCTATCTAGCTCTTTCCTGAACCTGTGTGTTCTACCGCCACCCCCACCCCCCCACGGGCTATGTTGCCATTTTTGAGGTTTTATTTTTCTAAATTAATACTGTAGGTATTTTGTGTGTGTATGTGAAATGGTTTGGAAGTTGCTATTAGTTCATTTGCATGCACAGACAATATTTCTGTAAAAAAGTTTGACTTGAAATAAAATCAGAACATAGTGTAACTGATGTGTTCTAGTCAGATAAATATGGTTAACACAAAGACTGAAACTAGACTTGAAATAATAAAGTATCTTAAAGGAAGTAGATGAGCATCAATATAACTTTTAAAAAATGTTTTCCAAATATGTAACACTCACCAGGCCATAGTGAGTGACAAGCTTCATTCTATACCCGTTTTGCAGAAGACTGACCCCTCCAATTGGAAATTTTTAATCTAGCACAAAAAATTAAAATTGGAAGAACCTCCCTTTATATTTTTTATGTTTGAGTTTGAAAGGAATATATTCATGTATGACCTTATAAAGTCAAATTATTCTTAGCATCCAGATAATTTCTTGTGGTAATAATGGGGAATTATACTCATAATATAATATTTGTATTGGAAGAACTGGCATTAAATTACTGGGCTGACTGTTTGTGTTGTAAAATGTGAAGGGAAAGGCCTCATTTTCCGTGGATTCACAAACCAACATGAAAGCCAGCAGGGAATGAAGATAACCGCCTGCTGGCCCTGCAACACTTACAATGACGTCCTGAAACAGATGGCAGATGCTTTATTAAAGCCACACCAAGTCTGTGAAAAAATGGATTCAAACTCTTGTTCAAGGAGTGGGACTCAGTAATAATCCATTCTCTTTAATAATCAGACCTTTAAGAAGTCCAGTTTTGAGTTCCTCCAAGTACCCTACTACACCATCCCTCTCCTTAAAGCCTGAGCATCACTCTCTGCTCCTTTCGTTCTGCCCCTATGGTCAGAGGCTTTCTCTTCCAAGTGCTGGCACACCTAACGCTTTTCTCAGGGTCCACATATCTCCACACTCACCTCCATCTTACTGGCACTTTGGAGCAGCCTCCTAACTGGACTTTTTCTCTCTAGTTTCTTCCCCACTATACAATTACCCTTTTGAAAGCACAATTCTCAATTTGTCACCAAGCTGTTCCCAAATCATCAGAGTTCCTCTCTACTTTCATGGTACCAACAACTTCTTGGTTTATGATGTGAGGACTTCCTCGGAGGGGCCACTGTTTTCCTCTCGCACTCTAGTCAGAGCACCTCAACTAATATGCTCCACAAGGATTACACCTGTGAAGAAATATGTATCCCCTCAACGGGGGGAGTGAAGAGAGGGCAGCAGCCAAGGAGGCCCGTGGGAGATGGAGGAGGGATACTTTTCAGGGCCTGTTGCTTCCCAGACTTGAACAGCTGGGCCTATTTACCCAAGTGTCCAGCATAAATCTTTTTCTGGAAGATGTTCCAAGCAAAATGGCTTGACAAATTACCGTTAGAGGCAGAACTTCTTGTCTTTCTGTCTTGGCCTCCTGACCTTCCTTCCATTCTACATTCTCAAAATCCTAACATTTCACACCCATCTCTGCTAAGCAATCTTCCTGACCTTTCCATCACAGGTGGCTCACCCTCTCTTTAAATCCCAACAGCATCAAAATATCTGTTTGATGGTATTAGCTGTATTTGTCCTGTTATTAATGGATAATAGTCTATTTGCTCTCTTTCTGATATCTAGCTTACAAACTGCATTATATTCCCTAAAGTCCTGTAGGCACCCAGTGAATGTTTGTCTATGTCGAGATATTGAGGATGGCTAATGCCATGGATGGGATAGTTTCATTTATTATTTTTTATCTGATATTCTTCATTAAACAATAATCCAGTCTCATCTCCTAGCAGCAGAATCACTAATGGTGTGGGCAGGTGCTTGCAAGGGTCTTGCAGTGATACTTGTCCTCTTCTAGTTTTCTCTAGGATCCTGTTTCAGATTTAGAATTATTAATGTGCTAAGAATACAGAGTCATAAATATCCAATATCAGCTTACTATCACTATCTGATCTTGGAAGTCTGTAACTAGCTGAAAGTTTCCCTAAATTCTGACTCCAAGGACTGAATGTGAACAGCCCAAACTTTCCACGCTTAGTCATCTTACCAAGAAACCACATGCCCCTCAGCATGTGTTTGGGCATTAGGTAAGTTATATGGGACCTTTTCAGGGATTTGGTGCTAGATAGGAGACAGAAAACTGGAACTATTCTGGCAAACATAAAGACCAATAATACAATATGCCAACAGAAAGCCACAAAGAAAGAGCACGTTGGAACTAATCGGCATCAACCAAGAAGTGTGATACAATATTCTCTCTTCCATTGAAAACCTTCTGTGGTTTCAGGGTAAGGATGAAGAGAATGAAGAAAAATAAACACAGTATGAAATTTAAACCACACCAGGAACAAAAAATATGGGCTGAAAGACCACAGAGTAGTATTTTTACGGGTAACTTTCAATTTTACCAAGATAGAGTCAGGAAAATAGTATGCATAGCTGTGCTATGTGGCTTAAATGCCAAGTTCTCATTTTGTTTTACATTAATATTAGGACTTCTTGTGTTTCATCTCTGTTTATGTTTACATAAATTATATTATATCAAATCCAGATTTGGAGTATCTCAGAATAAATGCTTGAATAATTCTTGCTAAAATTTTCGTAGGAGTTCAACTTTTGATTTCTAATGTTTCTCTGGGAAATAATACCTGAGTGTTTGAATTTATTTCAATCACATTACAATTTTGCTGCATTGTTTCCATCATTCACACAACAAAATTTGCTGTACCTAATGTATATTTTATGTCATTTAGAAATACGTATTTTTTCCAATTTGTAAGAGACAAATAATGCCAGATATATTAATCACAAAAACCCACAAGATAACTTTTTTTTAAATTTTTTTTTTTAGTTGTTGATGGATCTTTATTTTATTCATTTATTATTTATATGTGGTGCTGAGGATGGAACCCAGTGCCTTGCGCATGCTAGGCAAGCGCCCTACCACTGAGCTACATCCCCAGCCCAATAACTTTTTTCCTTCATCACTTCCATGTGTAAGTTTTCAAGGGGGCAAAGAATTGTTTAAACTTAAGTGGTTAATGATTAAAGTTCTATAAATCGAAAAACTGGTAGATGAAACAAAAAAGAAAATTATGAGCCAAATCAATCAACTTTCAACTCTAAGAAAGAATAGGGAGGAGAAAAGGTTAATTTTACATGATGCTGCATAATTTTACTTTAACTGCTGTTTCATTCAGTAGCTAAAAACACTGTTTTGGAATACTCTTTTGTCATATGTACAGATGGGCTTTGCTATTGTCCCTCAGGAAGGCTGGCAGCTGGCCCTGCACTTTGACCTCCAACCTTGCCTCAGCAGGGGGCTCATTGATATTCCCAGAAGTTTCTTTCAATGGAAGCAGATCATTTAAAAGAGAAAAACCCCACCTCCTGGACTGGTGGTCCTCCCACTCCCACCCTCTGCTCTTGCCCCCCTCTAAGTGGTGGCCTGCAGGTCTGGTCAAGCCCCACAATCCCTGGGCCTTCATAAACCCACCATTTTTCATGTATATTTGATGGGTCCTTTCCTTGCTATTCAAAGCAGCTTTCACAGTCATGTTAGTGGGTGAGAGCCTTCTATTCTGGCCTTACATTTGATTAATTTGTGGCATTCATGTGTCTAATTCTTTACACACAAAGGGAATGAACTGGCTTGGACTCTATCGACAAGCCATTTCTGCCAGCAAAGTTCAAACCTAAAGGAAAAGGCTGTGTCAGTGGAGACGGTTTCCAGCTTGCTAAAAGCAGCTTATAATAAAACACAATAAAAAGTCCAGCTTAAAAAAAAAAAAAGCTATCATTTCCAGCACTTTTGTTAATGATATTTTGAAACACGTCAGCAAATACCTAAATGCTGCATTCCTCGTCACGCATACATAGATCCTCACAAGGGGGAGCGCCCAAAATCACTGCAGCTTTACAGACATCACACACATCCAAAAAAAAGACTCCTGGCTTCCTTTCAAATCCCATCAGTCAACTTTTATCAACCACAGGGGAAGCAGAAGACGATACACACTGTCTGCATTTGGGCTTTAAGCTTTGGGTCTTTTCCAGTTATGTTTGCAAAAGTGTGGAAGTACTAAGAAACAGAATATTGTTCCTTATTTTCACTATATAACAAATACTTCCAAACATGTCCCTAAATGCAATTCTTTGTGATCCCCTTAATTAATCTTGGCTAATCCTTAAAGAACAAAGATAGCAAAAAAACTTAGTATCTGCAATAACCTTCTTATTGCAGTCTCCTCTAAATTCTCATTTGAATTTGATAAGTTAATATTTACTTTTAAAAATCCATGAAATTTCTATTCAGTGGCACTTCAACTTTTACAAAATGTTTCAAAAAACTTACAACTAGATTCAAATAGTTTAAAGAAATCAGGATGGAAAAGAGTTGTCCTATTTTCACACAACATTCCATGTGTCCTTTAATAAAAAGCAGGACTCTGGTCATTTCATGATGTCACTAGTGTTCTGTATTTAAAAAGAAAAAGTCCCCACAGACTAAGTTCCACTTCCCTTCTGTAGAGCCAAAGATGAAATAAATCTTTAAAATGCAGAGGAGAAAAAAATGTATATGAGTACTTCCAGAATATATGAGGGGGCCTGCAAGGAATAAGGTAAAGAATCAACAACTAGGTTTCCAGTTTTGCTGATTTACTTCAGTGACCTTGGGCTTACCCTCCTGCTAAAGGCAGAATGTGTGTGTGCACATGAATGTGTGCATTTCCTCCAGCCCTGGGACCTGAACAAGCTATCCCTCTACTCTGCAAGGTAAGAAAATACCTGAACAGGTAAATGGAGTTTATGACACAGCAACCCACTCCCTTCTTGCCCCAGGTCGTGATGCCTGAAACCAAGATATCCAAGCCTCCCAAGAAAGGTAAGACAAGAGTAAATGTTCCCACACAGGGTTCCAGCTTCCAGCAGCATCTCTCTCTGATCTCACTAAAGAAGCAGGATCATTAACCTTAAAATACCAATAGCCATGTGCCCTGAAGACTACAGAAAGGGTACACCAAGGAAAAGTGTGTTTTTAAAATATAGTATGTTGGGGCTGGGATTGTAGCTCAGTGGTAGAGCGCCTGCCTCGCATGCGTGAAGCACTGGGTTCGATCCTCGGCACCACATAAAAATAAATAAATAAAGATACTGTGTCCATCTACAACTAAAAAAAAAAAAATTTAAAAAAATAAAAATAAAAAATAAAATAAAATATAGTATGTGTTGTTTTTAGAATACAACAAAATATCAGGCATGGAATTTGTGAGACATGTGGATAGAGTGTGCTTCTACGATTTACATTCATGATTTTTACAAGCACATATACTCCTCTGTATACATGCAAAGAAATAGCTTTATTTCTACCTCTATCATTGTATCTCTCTCTCTCTCTACCTCTATCTCTGTATCTCTCTCTCTCTTTCTCTCTGTATATCTATTTCCTGATATAGATATGGACATCTATAGATATATATCTCTACTTTTTCACAGGGGAGAAGTGGGAAAAGGAGGAAAAATAAAGATCACAGGAGAGAACAACCATGAGAGAGCCAGGAAAGAGAACTGAGAGACAGCTGGACCAGGGCGAAGCCTGTAAAGTCCTACAGAGGTGACATGCTGAGGCAGGTAGGGACAGGAAGGAATGCCCAGAGCAGCACTCATTAACACCTAAGTGCGAAAACGACAAAAGGTCAAAATTACAAAGAAAAGAGACCACAGAGCACCAGACAGCTGCAGTCCTTAACCACCTTAACTCAGATGGAGTTACTCCTTCTTCCAGTGTCTGCCCTTAAAACCAGGTCAGGAACATGCAGAAGTGCCTCTCAGCAAGCTCGAAGGTAGACGTCCTGAACACGGAACACAGAAGCAATTGCGGGCCATGAAAGAATCAAGTGTCAAAGAAAACAAAACTTCAGAACTTATTAGAGTTTGAGCCCTGTGATGAGATCAGTTAGTTACCTGATAAATGTAATAAAATTTGACAATAAGGAATATATCTTATACATAAAATAACAAAACTTCACCTTTGTAAAATTATTATAAGCCCTCCATATTTTAACAAATCCATCTCAATTTCCATTTGCAGGAGGAGTATATTTATGATGAGAAGTGGTTCTGAAAGTCCTTAAAAAGGACATGTGAGGACGGCCGAAAATATGACTTATAAAAATCACAAGTTCTACCTACCCTGATTCCTGTTAGCCTACTGACCAAGTCTTTTCCCTGAGCTTAAACACATGCATGTATACAGACAGTATGCACGCATATTTTATGGCAGCATAGATATCTGCATTTATGTATAAGTAAATGCCATATTAATCCCAAGATGGGCATGAAGACATTAAGAATAGTGCCAATACAAGTCAGAGTTCTAATTGCTAACAATAGACACCAACTCTAGTGAATTTAACAGATATGGTATTTCCTGTAAGGAATGTTAAGCTTCTCACAAAATCTGCTAGATTAGAAGGAAATGATCCTCAGCCTAAGAGTGAGCCTGAGATTACAGCCACTAGACTTCAGACTCTAATGAATAGACACTAGGACACTAGGGGACATTGCCAGTGGAGAGAATTCTCTTTGTCCTTCACTCTAGGCTACAAGTCCTGGGCAGGGACATCCAATTGAAAAGCTTAGGCCACAGGCTTGCATCCTACCTCACAGAGATCCCAGGTAACAAGAACCTGGCATTTGGGGCTTTCTGTACTGGAGGTGAACATCCCCCTCCCCAAGAGTCTCACAATGGTGGCTTTCCCAGCCCTCTGAGAAGGGGCACCCTCAAAAAACAGGGGCATCTCCATATAAGTGTCAGCTTACTCTGAAACACACAAGCAATTATATAGTACTGTTTTTCAAGTAAAACATAAGATGCTGAATTTATTGATGGAAAAGATAGCAGATTACTTTTTTAAAAAATGACAATAGTAGAGAAAATAGCATTTTAGAAAAGGACAAGGAACTATTCAATTCCATTCCCTAACCAAGTATATGCCAATATTTATTTCCAATTTAAATATTAGAAGATGCCTGACAGAGAAAAAGTAGGCCATGATTATCTGGCTTATTGACCTAACTCCAAAAACTTGACAAAGCATATCCAAGGCCTACTTAATAGCTGGTTATATCTGCTTCACACCAAATCAGAGCAGAGGACTACCTCCTAATGGCAAAAGACACTGCTTCCACATTTTGAGAAGCAAGGCCCATAACGGAAGGGCCTCTAGTTTATAGTAATTACCTATAATGGGTTAAAGTCCATAATTACAGAGAACCATGCCCTGAACTGGCCCTCAGTTTGTTCCAAATCCAGTGCATGTAATTAGCCTTGATTAATATCCCACATTTCACATCAACAGAAACAGTGAATCCAAATGATCCCCACATTCTGCTGCCTCAGGAAACCTCCCTGTTCAAATTCTGTGCCTTCATCAAGGGGACATGCTGAGCAAATGGGATCAAATGAAGCCTTGGCACCCACCTTGGTCTAACTATTCAGAGGGAAGCAGCAATGCCTTTCATGTAATCATCTTAATCCCTTGTATCAACTAATTAATACACAGAGAAAGCTTTTACTTGCATGTGAGCAATTATAGCAAGCTCCTGGTCGGTGTCCAAATGGATTCACAATATAATTCATGAACAATGTGGCTCTGGGAAAGACAGCTTCTGAAGATGACTTTTAAAATGAAAAGGGGTTGGAGGGGCAGGCACTAAATGATTCTGTTAATAGTAGGAAGAGAGGACAAAAAATAAATGTCAGTTTCTCAAAAAAAAATTTAATTTTGGAACCCTATTTTGCATATGACTGGCTTAAACAGTCCCATTTATGTGAGCAAAATAAGAACCAAGAGGTACCAAAGAGTTGTGATTCTGTATCCTTAGGTAACTGAAATGCCAAATTACTTCCAAGGGATTCAAAAACAAAGAAACCTGATGTCCTTAAATAACTGGCTTCTTCTAAAAGCAAACCAAAATAAACTCACTCCACACAGATTTCTGAAAGGCATCTAAGATTTTAGCTCAGTGATTTCACATTCCTCCTGGGGGGTACCTGTTGCATGGGCTCTTTATTTTCTCTTTTCTTTTTTCCTTCAATAGGAGGAAGCACATATTTGCAGCTGCCTGAAAACTAACTCAAGAATGGGAGCCCAGGGTAACGGGTTGGGGTCTGTGAGCAGAAGAGAGAAAGGCTCAGAGGCCTTCAGAACAGGACAGCAAAAGCATCAGCACCTGCTGTGGGGTTTCTGCTCCTGTGTCTGCCCCAGCCAGAGTGGGAATCACTCCAGCCACTAGAGCAGGTTGTAATCCAACATGGGGCAGAGGGCACAGAAACCTAGAGTCTCAGGCATTCAAGAAAACGCTGTTGGTCATAAAGCACCACATTGTAGTAACAAGCCTGGGGTGTGTGCCATGAACTTTCCTGTACAGATGGCTCACTATTCCGGAAAAGTATTATCCAGAAAAGTCCAGTCATTGAGTTCACTGAATCAAAGTTTCAAAACACAGAACTCCTCCTCAAATCATCTCCCTCCCACCAGACTATGCTGAAACTGCTTAAAAATTGCCAAGGGTAGTCTTCTCCCCCACCCCACTCCCACCCGTCTCTTTATAAGTACAAAATGTTAATCACATAGGTTTGGGTTGTCTGAATTACTGCACTGAGTCACCCTGGGAACCATACGCTATCCTCTCAGCTAGGAGGCTAAAGAATGAGCAATCATCAGCCCGTGGAATTTTCATGATCCAGTTTCCCACCTTCCCCGTCGCATACCCACTGGCAAGAACCAAAGGGCTGTCACCCTGACGAGAGAAAACAAAGCTCTGCACTGCGTTTCCAAACAGGTTCTTCCTTTCCCGTAGGGACATTCCTTTATGGTTAGGTCATGTAAAACAGCAAAATGCTCAATGAACACACTGGGTCCTCTTCCCTGCAGGTGACTGTGCCCTTTAACTTGACCTACGAGACAGAGAGGAAAAGAAAACCACTCTCCAATTTCTAAGTAAAAGCTGACCGGACTGCAGCTACGGCAAAGCGGAGCCTACCGCTAACAACAAAAAGAAATTGAAAATAGCAATGTAGACAGAAGAGTCACACAGGTGTGGGCCGGGACCTGAGAGGGCAAAATAAAATGTTTCTGGGGTCAAATCTTGAGCCAAATTGACTAAAAAGAACAAGGTGGCAGAGGACGTGATGTGAGTTGCTCGGGCACAGAGAAATCGTTCTTATCTGGCAAGGGCACCCCCTGCTGGCCGCCACGCTGAACTCCGCCTCTTGGTCCTGTTCCAGACTGCCCACAGATCTCTGGATAGGCTGGTGAAAGGCGCAAAGAGCTCTGGCCGGGAAAGTCCCCTGTAAAGCACACAATGGGAGCAAAAGGTACTGTCATAGCATAGTCACCGTCCAAAACCACAATCTTTGTCCAGTCACGGTTCTCTGAAGCCAGATAAATTACAAGCAGGCTAAAAAGAATGAATACACTGCCGCTTTGCAGGTGAGAAGTTAAGAAAGTTGGGGAGGAGAGAAGCTACAAAAGCATACTTGATAAACAAGAAAATCTTTCATAGACAGTTTTTGAATTGAGGAAAATATTGACAATCTTTTTAAAAGTTACAGCTTATTATGACATTCTTTATAATAATTATTTAAGTCCTTAGTACTGAAAGACTTGAAGCATACATAGGTTTAAAATACATTCAAACATCAGGGCAGAGTTTATTGCCAACAAAATATGCCTAAAATCAGTCTCACGTTCTCATTGTTTCTTTTTTTGTATGAGCTACTATGCACACATTTTCATGTTCTTTCCCAAGTTTCCATGCCCTTTCCTTTTCACCTAATTCTTTTTCACTTCTTTTGCTTCTGGGAGATTGCGAAATCATGCTGATGTTTTGTAATATCAGCCCACTGTCTCCTATGATGATTTCCTTCAGAATGGCAGCATTCAGTATCTTTGGCAGAAAATCCCATGTAACGCAGGGCGTGCACATACACTCATTCCCATCATCATCAATTGGAGACGCTTACTTAAGGAACACCGCCAAGGCGTTCAGCTGGATGCCATCCACTAAGACAACCAAAAAGAAACCTGTTTGTAAAGGCACGGTGGGTCTCTCCCCTACTGGCATAAATGTCACACTTGAGTATCTTTAGCTCACGTTATCTGCCCTTAGTCCCAGAGAATATACCAGCTCAGGCTGAACTTGGCTTCTCCCTGGGACCTCAATCTCATGTCTGTTCCCAGCTCTCAACTTCAAACACAGAGGACAGAGAAGGCAAGGCATCTAGGCGTGAGCAGAGAAATATAATGGACAAAACAAACATGCCTCATCTCCTTTCGGTCATTGGGTCTGGTTTTCATTTTCTGGTTTACATATGAAACCAGAGGAGGTAACAAGAAGCGCCAGTGAAACATAGGCCCCAAGGACAAACGCTCTCATTTCAGAATTCAAAAAGAATTTCTAAAAGTTGGAAATATCTGTGCTTATTCTTTAATTCTATTTCCTGAACTTTTTAGGTTTTGTTTCTTCATGTTCCTTATGCAACCAAAAGACTGTGTAGATAAAATAAGGGTTTGTAGTCATTTTTTAATTATTGGCTCAATGAATATTTGTTAAATGTTAGCAGAGTTTTTTTGTTGTTGTTTTTTGGGTTCCAGCAAAATATCCTGCATGGACAATATACAAGAGTGGCTTTTATTCACCACTTCTTTTGTGCAGTAGATATCTATCCCCAGGAATAACATGATTATTAGGATTTCCATGCTGTGGTTTAGAGAGTACAACTTTTACCTATCAAAAGGTCTGAGAGTGAGTATGTGGGTCTATTTTTATTTATGAGAGGGAGAGAACAGAATAGTTTTAGAATGAACAAAATCAATCTGTACCAGTTTGGGGAATAAGCTGCTGCTTTGAATAGAGCTGTCAAGGCATTCGCAATCTGTTTGGCCCTGTGTCCACAGGAGGCTAAAGGTTTCATAATAAAAAAGTAAGGGATTTTTATTTTTTAACCACTCAGACAGCAGGAGCCTCATAAAACTTGGGGTGATTTCAGTGGTTCTACAAACCATAAAGCACCAAACTGCACATCTATATTTATACTCATGTACACATATGTGCAAAACAATTGGTAAGAAAACCAGAATTAGACTCACTACTGCTTTATTTCAAGTATGAAGATATGTATAATAGCTATCAACTGGCTGTTTATTGAATCTGAGAAGTATTCAAACTTTCTTCAGTAAAGTCAGATGGGGAGGGGTATTTAAAGAACTCTAAGGATCTTACTTCTCATGGTATCAAACATCACTAAAGGGTAAACAATATGTGACTATGAGGAAAAGTCCTTTATGAATCAAAACCTCTTTTTAAATATATAGTCTTTCTCCCAAATTGTAACAATACTCACAGTCCTCTCCTGCAAGAAATATCAATAAATAAGCTCTGACTGATACCC
Source organism: Xerus rutilus (assembly GCA_028644305.1). NCBI lineage: Eukaryota > Metazoa > Chordata > Mammalia > Rodentia > Sciuridae > Xerus > Xerus rutilus. The sequence continues at coordinate 77,762,542 of CM053405.1, forward strand.
CCTCAGATTAAACTCAATATGCCATTAATATGAAAAGAATTTGACAGTTTACATAAGGGATGTGACCTGGTGCCAACAACCTCTGGCTTCTCCATTCTCCAGATGGTAGCAGATTAGTAGGCAGCCTTTATTCTCATAAGAAGATTTTTTCCCCCCATGGAAAAACTATAAAGGCCAATTCTGTTCCAAACTTCAAGTCTCCTTCACAAATGTCTACTCAATTCTAGGCCTTAACTAATGCCTATTAAAAGAAGCCCTTGGGCTTGAAGCTATGGAAGAGGGAAAAAAAGACTAAGGCAAACTTAACTCTAATGCCTGCCTTTAAAAGATCTATTGACAGAAGCAGTGGGGAGAGTTTGAACTAATGTTAACTTAAAGAAAAAGGCTGGTGAGATTCAATTGTGGATGTGAATGCTTGCTTGAGTTTGATCTTGACGGGGCTTAAGATAAGGGAGATAAAAACCTAAGCCTACTTACATATTAAAAAATGCAGTTGCACTAAATTCACTACATACCCCTGTTCTCAATTTGATTTATGCCTATCATCACTGAAGTTGTTGAAGGACACCCCTGTCTAATATGGTAAAGAGCCACAGCAGAGGGCATTTACCCTGCTCTGCTAATGCTAACATGAAAAATAATTTCCTGACAACACACAATGTTCTTTCATATTAAATCTTCAAATGCAATACAGAATAAAAACGGAACTTTTCTTTGGTCCTGCTCTGGAGGTATAAATATACAAGTAGTTAATCAAAGAGATCTAAGAGACTTTAAAAAACAGCCTTTAGAATGCAAGAAATTCTTCCCCCAACACATAGGAAGTGATCTTTGAATAATTGGGGAAAATAACGTATTTTATAAATAGATTGTCCCTGGTAAAACTTGTAAGAACATTCAGCTGAACTTAGAATCTGGCAAGCTAAGAAGACACCTTCCCGAAACGCGTGGCTCGTTTTGTAGTCAGCAGGATACATGCCATCTATTCCAAAGGAGACAATTACATTCTCTGAAAAGAAAACCTATTTTTTTTCTGGGAATCCTTTAGGCACATACATGGAGACCACTCTGTAATACCAGTAAGTTCATAAAATACATTAGATATACTATTCATGCAATTTTTAATATTTCTATTAAAATCTTCACAAATAGGTGCAAATGTGAAATGTGCCTACTAGATTCTGGTTTTCCTTTTTAAGCAAGATAGTCCTCATGGCTGCGATCCTGAAAACTAAAAACTGAAGTATTACCATGCACAATGAAAACAACTAGTACAGGACATGATCCTTACCCTCAAGGAATTTATATCCCACCAGTAAAACTGGACCACGGAAATGAAAAGTTTTAGTAAAGTTTCAAGATATTGGTGGAGGCAGTGTTGAAATTAAAAAGAAAAATGACACAGTATCCGGAATTCTACCTATGTAGCATGACCTATTTCTACCAGTTTCCAAAATCATTTAGTTAAGAGAACATCAGCATTTGCCGACAGCAAATATACTTAGAGGTCCCCAGAAATAAAAGTTTTCATGGAAATCTCAAAGGCAATAAAAAGAAAAGGCAGGATTTATTTAATTTCTTTTCTGCAAACTGCCTCATTTCCTAAAGGAGGAAATGCCGGGCAAACAGTAACTTAAACGGTCATATTAAACACTCACCCAAGGATGCCATTAATGGTCACAGCCCAGAACTCATCTAAGCAAAATGTCTAGATCTCTAAATGCATCAGCAGAGTACAAAATGGGTTGTTTTGAATGGTGTTTTCTTGTCTTCTCTTACTACAAGATTCTCACAGAAATGTCCATTTCTGTTATCATTATCATACTCATTTGAAGTGAGAAAAGTTATATCCAGTAAAGGAACTATCCCCCAATCCAATAACTGGGACCATCACGGCAATCAGATAACAAGTTTAGGAAACGGCTTAAGGAAATGAGCTAATAACAGGACTGCACACAAGCAGATTATCTCTGATTGCTACAAAGAATGCTATTAGGGGGCACCACATTTTCAAGTGATCATTTTTCCAGACTGTTACAAAAAGGTTAATCTGCAGCCCTCTTCATAAAATCAATTTGGAAACATGCTAAATACAAAAGAATTACATTTTAAAAAATCCATCATTGGGAACCCTGTTGAATTTCTTTCAATTGTCTTAGACAAGACTAATTCAGATATTTTTCTTGACCATAAATTTACCCATGAAAATAAAGGCTATATATATGACTTTATCAATTAACACTCTGTTTATCCAGCACATGTGAGTCTGGAGCAGACTCACATGAGAGGAAAATCCAACAATGGTTGTTTATAAAGATTCTCATAAAGCTGCTAACACCTACATTCTTTAGTTCATCATGATGAGGGAACATGTCCAGTGAAGCTTGTCTGACAGTTATTTAACTCCCAAAACACTAAGCCTCTTCCTTTAGAATCTCAGTGGCCAAGGTGGTACAATACCAAGGTGTGATGAAATCCTTTCTCTAATCCACACTCTGACAGTTAAATTGTGGCACACACACACAAACTCCCTCACCCCATGAAGGTTGACATTCCACCGTTATCTCCAGCCTAACACACAAAAATCTGTTTCAACCTGCCTACTCATCTCAGCTTTAGTCAGAGAATTTTTCCTGAATAGTAAGCATCTATATTTCACTCTTTGTTTGAAAAGATCTAGTGGCCAGTTTCACCCATTTTTTACCCTCTGCTAGCAGCAGATCAGATTGTGAAATGTAAATCAGAATACCTTTCACCTGCAAAATGACTAGCATAAATGCCAATACAAATTTCCTCAGACCCTGAGGGGTTTTCAGAGGCACTCTGGCCACCTGGTCACTCTGAAACAAGTCGATTGTGAACATAAAACCCAAACCTTGCTTGAGAAAGTGGCCTGGGAAAACGGGAAACTCGCCATTCCCAGATGAAGTCAGTTTCTAGGCTAAAGTGTTGTGTCTATGGACAACATTTTATAGTTTTTATATCTAAATGTCAGATATTACTGCAGCGCCCCCCACCCAACAAAAAGAGGAAGAACTCTGTGCCCTTTCTGATATGAAAACTCAGTGAAACTTTAGTGTTAAGGGTTAGATTCAAAAGGCACACGGAAACGGAGAAATTTAAGGATGCCCCATTCCAGCTGGATTACATCCAAGACCCACTTATCTGAGCTAGAATTAGAGCAAATGTCAAGAGGAAAGAATGGCCAGGCTTACCCCTTCGTGTTTTGGGAAGAGCTAGTCTTAGTGTTTTGCTGACATTTTAAGTATAAAAGAGTCTTATTGTAAACTCTGGACCTCCAGAAAGCCTGCTTCTGGAGAACTCTGAAAGAAGAGATTAGTTGAGGGAGCCCCAGCATCGGATTCCACCCTTCAATCATGTTAGACACAGAGCTTTAGCCACTTTTTCGCTTAAAGTCATGCATGTGGTCAAAAGTTTAATTATATCACCGGCTGCATCAGCAAGCATATTGTCTGCCATCCACAGGAGGGATAAAACCTTTTTTGGAGCACTGGGGTTCAGACATCACTGTGGAAGTTTTCCCCAGATCTTGGGTTATGCCTGACAGTTGATATTTTTTTCCTTAACTGATCAAAGAACATAGCCTGGATCCTGATAAGATTCTAAAAGGTTTCTCTCAAATTCTAAACTTGGTTAGCGAGGCCCCTACTTTCTCTCCAAACAGCTGAATTTTTAATGGTTTGAGTCTAAACGCAATCAAATTGGCACTTTTGACATAACTGACTGGTTCTTTGCCAGCCAGTCATTCCGTCACTCAATCAAGAGGAATTTATTAAATGCTTAGGTGTTGAGAAGATGCAAAAGTGCCTCTCCTAGAGAAGTTTGCAATCTCAGCCAGCCAGAACACCAACTAATTAAACTAGTTATGAGTCAAACGAGTTATGCATGTAGACCAGGCTGAAATCCATGAAGGCTGAGGTAACCACAAGTTTCACTCTGAAAGCTGGAAAATGTTGATTATTATCAGTTTTTGGTTGTGGATTTAAGGGTACACAGCAAGGAGAAGCTGCCCCAGGGACCAGCCTCCAACCCAGACAGGCCCAAGGAGGGGGCCCAAACCAGCTGCCACTTCTAATCAGTAGAGGAAAGAAAAAAAGTAAGAAAATAGTCCAGACTTATCTATAAATAAGTTTCAGTATGAATATAAGTCTAAAGATTGTAACAGATACTAAGGAATACTACAAAAAATGATGAAATGGCATAACTCAAATTAATCTGGTAAGAATCATCCTCATAAATATCCACTGCTAAGAACATCTGTCCAGTTAATACCAACAGTGACAGTTTTTGTTCTTCTCAAATACACCTATACCTATGTACATCTGCTGAGAAAAAGTCTTATTTCAATGAAAAAGATATAATACCAACATGATTCACAAAAGCAAAAGACTCTTCTCTGAAGGGCATAGAAGACCCATATCTACAACACACACCATGTTTTCATTTCTTTTAAAATCAAAAAGAGCCAGGTCCAGTATCACATTCCTATAATCCCAGCACCTCCGAAGACTGAAGCAGGAGATTTGCAAGTTCAAAACCAGCCTCAGCAACTTAGAGAGGCCCTAACCAACTTAGTGAGACCCTAAAACAAAAAGGTCTAGGATGTTTCTCAGTGGTTAAACACCCCTGGGTTCAATCCCTCATACATATATACATACATACATACATAAATCCAAGTGTGATTATCATTGTCTTTATACCAACACAGTCTTAAATTAGAAGTTTCAGCATTTTTTAATGGAGGAAAGGGCCCTCAGGGACAAAAGTGCAAGGGGTGTATGCAAATCATACATAGCCTGATCAGAACTGCCACTTTCTGTGTGCCTACTGGATGTCAGGAACTTAACACCCTTTCTATTCTTCTCAACAACTCTGGATGATACGTATTGACATTGTCCTCATTTTATATATGTGAACCTTGTAGTGCAAAAAGCTTATGTAATACTGGTGCAGATGAAAAAGTATGGATTTTAGACACAATCACAACTGAATTGGAATTCTAGCTCCATTAAGGAGCTGTGTAATACAGAGCAAGATACAACATTCCAGGGCTAAGAGAATTAAGGAAGAAGTAAGTATACAACAAGCTAGCACAGAAAAAGGAGTATTTTTCCATTACCGTAATCATTACTATTGTTCAAGGTTAAACAGCTAGTGATTGAACTAGCATTCCAAACTCAGGTTTGCTACTTGGAGTCTTTTCTCTTTGCCCAATGTTTTTCTTTAGGCTTGTACAACAGACAGGAGACTCCAAGAATTCTAAAATTATGTGACTTTATCTTAAAAAAAAAAAAACTTAAAATCATTCTGTGCAGAATAGAAAAAAACTAAAAAGCCATTGTGAATAATGCTGTAGTCCTCCCCCCTACCCACTGTCTATCTGTGTCTCTGTCTCTGTCTCTCCTCATCTCTCTCTCTCAGCAGAGATCAACAATGTGACTCCTCCACTATTTCAGTTCCAAAAAACACATGGTAAATTCATCACTTAGTTAAAATGCTTTCCTCTACCAAAGACGCTGTGCCCTTCGTTCACTTATAGCAGAACTTTCGTGCACCCCACCTTAACAGCATGAGCTGCACTTCTGACCTTGGTGTCATTCAGAGATCTCACTTAATAGTTAATCAAACCCTCCCAGGTTGTTTATTTTAACTCTATAAGGAAGAAGCAAATATTAATCAACTACAACTCAGAATACTTGTAATAAATGTCTTTATCCAAAAACCCAGTAGCAGCTTACAGTCCATACATTTCCTGGACCTTCAAAGCTGATTTTATATATTTTTGTGAGGATTTTAACCATAATTCAGCCCTTTAGAAAGGTGTATTAGTGGACTACATAATCATATTCTAAAAGTACTTGACAAGTCTATGTAGTGGCCCACAAATTATAATTTACAGAGCTCTTTTCAGTTACCAATGGCTATTACAACTGAAGATGCTGAATACTGAAAGTTAAATCTCTGACATTATGTCATGAACAATGTGAAGAATGTTTCATATAGAGACAATTCTGATAAAATACTGAATTCTATATCAAATTTAAAAATAAGGGACATTTTCATGAGAACAGCATCTACATTGAATAAACCATTCCCTCCTGCTATCTATTTCCCCTTATAGGAATGTCTGAAATGGTAAGTTAGGGTAAGAAACTACAAAGCAAAAGAGTCGATGCTCAAACCCTTTAACAGGAAAAAAAAAGAAAATAAACAACTACAACACAACACATGCACACACATCCTGTTTCAAGGCTCCATTAGGAGTGCCCACACAACAATTTGGCAGTTTTGGTTAATGTGTTGTTTTCCAAATTGTATGCATCTCTGATTTTAAAGTCAGTGTGTTCCAAAAAATGAGCTTAGGGGAATTTTCTGATCTCAGCACTGAACTAGAATCTTAAGAATACTTTTTACTGTAAATTTGCATTTTGCATGAAACTGGAAAATGACTTAGAAGACGAGATATTAAGATACATGTGTATGTACAAAATATATCATACAGTTATAGCAAGATCTCATTAAAGTTGAGCAATTCAGGCTATAAACAACATTGCCAGCCAGGCTGTATAATTCAGATCTAGTGTCCCCCCATCCCCACCCCACCCCGCTCTAGTATGTTCATTTGCCAAAGTTGCATTAATAACTTCCAGAAACATTGCATTTTTCACCTTGGAACAAACTCATACAGGTTAAACTGCTTCACAGATAGATGTAGTACTGAAAGAGTCTTCAGAAATAGTTTAATTTACCTCTTTCCCCACTTGCTAAAAAGTTTTGTTCCTTCTGTGATAGGATCCCAAGAGATCATTCATTATCATGGTCCTTTACTCCTGAGACATACGAAGGAATAACAAAGAGCAACAGAGACACATTGTGCCTTTAGGGATATTAACAGTCAAAAACAGTAAAAAATTCCACTGGTCTAGAGCACATTGAATGTCTGATAAATGCTGTAGCTTTACAGCCCAGAATTATACTTCATTTCCAATGAGAAGCATTTAAAATCAGTTCCAAAGCCATCTACACTGGTGACCAAGTGGGGCTGGAGCCTCAGTGCCAGGCCCAAGACTGGGACTGCGTTTCCCCTGAGAGCTCACTTCTGCAGACAATAACAGTTGCCACATTCAAGTTTCATATGTTATAACACCCTGTGATTTAGACTCTAGCTCCACTTGTACAGCTGCCTGCCTTCGTGGGTAAATGAGAACAGAGTGGAGTCCAGGTCCCCAGATCCTTGTTCATCTTAAGAGACAAACTCACTATCCTGGGGCCTCTTGAGAACCAAAACTCCTACATCATTTTAGCAGCAAAACATCTGTGCTCAATATTCAGAGGAGGATTTTAGCTACATGTTGTGGGTTCTCCTTAGATCGTGGACATCATAAATTGAGGAATTAGAGACAGAAAGCACCTCAAATCCTGTCTCTGCACACAAAGGGGGAGAAAATGCTGAATTTTATATATACCTGGACAACAAATCCTAGTAAGATGGCTGAAGATTTCATTTTCCCTACATGGGAACAATTAATAGCATACAAATGGAAGATGGATATTTTTAAAAATAGGATTTTATAAAGATAAACTAGTACTAGCTCTAATTGAGTGATACATTACTCACAAGTGCATTCGACCTCTTAATTAGTATAAACTATTTTTATATGCTTAAGAATTTACCATGTACCTAACCTGGCTTAGAATGGGTCTTCAAAAATATTGGTAGAGTTAATAGACATTTTTTTTTACCATAGCTATAGTGTATTTTATTTATGTGTTCATTATTTAATTTTTAACTTATTGTTTTGACTGATATATTAAAGCATAAAAATATACATAAGTAAAGAGTTTCCATGTGATGTTTTGAAATATGTATATAATTTGCAATGTTTAGATCAGGTTAAACATATCTATCTCAGCCACCTGTTGCCATTTCTTTTTTTTCTTTTTTCTTTTTTTGTTAATAGACATTTTAAACTACAGGCTAAATATCCCTTGTTTGAAATACTTGAGATCAAAAGTGTTTCAGATCTTGGATTTTCTTCTAATTTTGGAATATTTGCAAGTCCCCAATGGATGGAACCCAAACATGTTCATTATGTTTTACACACACACACACACACACACACACACACACACACACCTTACATGGCCTGAAGAAAATTTTATATAATATTTGAAATAATTTTATGCATGCAACAAACTATACCCTATACCCTGAACCATAAGAAAGCAAAGGTGTTGCTCTGAGCCACCCATAAGGACAATTTGTGGCTATTTGGCACCACCATCTTTCCTGACTCTGAATTTAAAAGCTGCAAATAAGCAATTACTCTTAAATTTACTCACAGCTAAGTACTTAACAGTAAAATATAAGACATGCCACTAATATAGTGAAAATAAAATGTGCTGAGGGTAACTAAGCACCACAGATGTGTGACTTGTAGTATCATGTTGATGCTCAAAAGATTTCAATTTTGAAGCATTTCAGATTTGGGATATCTTAAAGTAGGGATGCTTTACCAGTACTTGAATTCATGAATCTTTTATCTACATAAGAAGTTCCGCTCATTTGGGACTGTGATTATATCTTGTTCACTTTGGTAAGAATAAAGCAGAATACTACAAATGGTAAGCAAGTCAACCAATGTCTGGAGTATAGAGTATGGATCTTCTGAATACTTTAATGATTTCTAAATTACACATTTCTTATCAGTTTGGGAAGCTAAGCAAAAACTGATTTGGTATTGCTCACCCTAGGCAATCGGACACAATTTTCCAATGAATTCTGATATAGGACCCAGGATGTAATATTCTGGAACAATAAAGTGACTCCTCCATTATTTTCCAGATGATATTGCTTTGAGCTAATTTTTAAATGCTATTTCTATATTTAAGCAGCTCAAAAAGTAAATGATTTAGAGTGAAACTAAGGGTAATTTCTAAGGAATTTATGAATATCCTTTACTTTTTAAAAAAAGGTAAAAATAAATGAGAACATTTTCTTTTTACCTCTTCCTGCTCCTCTCCTTTACTACTCTAAGGCCAAACTCAGGTCAATAATTCCACATTCCATCTCAAACATCAGATGAATAGAAGCTTAGCTTTTCAAGGAAACAGCTGTAAATAGCCATAATCTAGTTAGTAGGATTCCTTTATAACTTGAAAGGTTATGGCAACAGGAGTCCTAAATTTCCCTGATCAAAAAGTTTAATTCCCTCCTATAGGGAAACAACAGGACATCTTCTAAAGATCAAAAACAGGGTCACATGTACATCATTTATATATGTTAACTAGTAATAAAGAACCAGGATAAGAATTTTAATCCTATAAAATTTAGGTACATAAAGATCCAAGGGACCGATAACTAAATATTTTCTGAGGCAAAAGTGAGAGGAAAAAGTATCTTCATGTCAATTAATAGTCTATGCTGTAAGAGTAAATATATAAAAAATATATATATAGCACCTAAAGAGACTGTCCAAATTATTTAGCTAAATATATTGAAACTCAAAATGAACTGGGAATAATTTATTTTAGCCAAAATTAATTCAGTTTAAAATGCCTTAAAAAGGGAAAACAGGAAAATATTAGTGTTCCATTAAAACCTGATAATCTGGATATGAAAATATTCATTGTGCACTGCTATGTGCCAGATATTAGCAAAGCAATGGAAATAATGTGATAGGTATAATATCTCCATTCTTTCATGTATATTGCTTATTCATACATCTTTTCATTGAATGACAACTTTGATAGAAATGCTTCCTGGTTGTTAAGAACAGAGAGGGCACTCTGAAGAACTGCACACGTCCTTTAGGAGCACCTGCATGGGTTACACCACAGCTGGAGAGTAGAAGCGAGGGCATGCAGGGAGAAAAGGGGTCTAAATAATGGGACACTCCCAAGAAAAACTGATTTATGCCCCAGAAGATAGACATGGAAACTGCTTGTTTCTAATAAATACTTTATTTGTAGGAAGACAGCATTTGTCCAATTAAAATAGAGTATGTCTGTTATTGTATCATTCAATGAGACACAGGTAAATTGAGTATTTTTATTCTCTTGACCACCAACCCTGGCAGACATCCACAGCAAACCAGATATGGAGGATGCACTGTGAATACATGGAGTTCACCTGACGCCCACTGACCTGCATGCTGAAGTCTACACTTCACAGCAAAGATGAAGGCCCTACTCCTAGTTCCTCGTTCCAGAGGAGTCCACTGTGGATCTAGGCTGTTTCAATGTCCACAGGGGTTTGCAGATCTCTGGGGAAAGACCACATGCAAACATTCCCAAAGGCTCAATTAGCTCTGGGGGAATACTAAGCAGGTCCAGGCTGCCCTGGGATATCAATATTTTCTCCAAAGAACCAATCAGAATCCCCTTAGGCAATCTACAAAAACTGAATTCTATCCTTGAGAGACAAATGGATTGGGCAATAAGCCAAGAATACTGCTTGAGTTATCCTTTGGGGCAACCAGAAGATGACTGGAATCCAGTAATGGCCATATATGCCTAAACAAAGGCTTCTAACCAGGGAGTTGGGTTCTCTGAAGATGAACCCCATTTTGATGTCCCTGAAATCAAAGGGGCAGTCAAAAATCAGCCTTTCAGTAAAAGGAGCACAGCTAAGGCACCATTCCGGTGGCTGGCAGCAGCATTTTTCTTTGAGATTTATATATTCCCTAAATTTATAATTTAAGCATCAATAACCTTTAAATGCAATACCTGGACATTTCTATTTCAAATATTATCTGGGCCTTTTATCACCTTCTGAATACTGCCAGTCTCTCTTCTCATGTGTAAAACTCAACCATTAAGAAATTTAATGGACATCATTAAAGTCTCTGATTTGTTTTCCTTCCCAAGTGACAGCATTTACTAACAGTTATTGCTGATGAGCAACTTGCTATCAATTTTAATAGTTGCCAGCTATGGGACCGTGTGTGACTTTCCTACTATATATATTAGGGACTCAATAAGTATTTATGAAATGAATGAATGAAAAAACTGAGTTGCTGTTGGAATATGATGAGGCTGCAATAGGAATGCAAAAAGGCATGAGGCAGGCACTCCATGATTTGGGAACAAAAGTGGAAGTGACAATGACAGTGGAGAAGAAAGTCAGTGGTCATAATAGTACCAAGTCTGCTTCTGGTTATTCTAATGTGGGGGTGGAGGGTAGCACATCAGATGGAGAATATTCCCTGGTCAGGAGGAAAAGTCAATACTTATATTCTGTACCAGTGAGTATCATGAGTGCACATGCATAGTCCCTATGGGATAGAAATGGTGTGAAAATCTACCCTGAGAATAAATCCATTCACTTCCCCCAATAGATGTGGACAAAAGGAGGATAGAATTTGAAGACAGCTTCATGCAATACCCATGGCAACAGGGAGTAGGCATAATTTTCTGCTTCTCACTTGTAATCAGAGATAATGGATGGAAATTCTAAGCTGACTTCTGTAAAACACAAAAGCCAAAGACCCTCTCACAGGCACCCCAGTAGTTGGCTCATTCCTGTTGCACCATGAAGGGCAAAAGGATTTTTCTCATAACCTGAATTTCTTCCTGTTTCTATTAGCAGCTAACAGCCAGTTCAAAGCAAGCCAGAAAGCAGTTTGGGGATCTGGACAGATAAATTCTTCTAAAAGAGAAAATGATAGCTTGAGTCAGGTTACTGATAAATTCTCAATAATATTAGGCCATGTATACAAATAGAAAAACCTATGAATAGCATCTATTTCTTACCTGAAAAGTGTAAATAAAGAAATAGCTTTCATAACAAACCTGGGATACATGAAATGAGGCCAGATACTATACCCACTATCCAAGACAGGTGAAAGCAACCATTAAGAAAAAGAAAAAGGGGAGATGATTTCACTGAATTATTGAATCCTTCAAAATCCAGTCAGGCCCTAAATATGGAAAAGATAATTCTCTTTCCATGACAGAAGTTAAGATGGCGCCATAGCTGAAATTAGCCCTAAATGTTTCAGAACTGTGGTTAGAAGTTAAGTTACATAAGAACATCTGGATGGTGATAAATCAGTAGAAGATATTATATGGTATAATGTGAAATTACATTTTGGGGACAGTTTAGTTCACTGGTGTGTTTAATGCTTTGGATAGCACAGTGAGTAAAACTGCTGAAATGAAGACTACTATGCAAAGCAGATCACTCAGAGAGAAAAATCAGACTGACATCAAAATCCCCATCAAACTAATGCTAGAGTGGGAGCATTTTTTTTTAAATGTGACATCTCATGCCACTGGCCTGAAAAATACTGTGTTTACAGTGTTTTTCTTTGTTTCTGAATTCTTTGTTTGACTCATGGCATTATTCAAATTCAGGTATTTTTGTTTTGTTCAATCATGCTCAATTAAGAATAAGCCTGCCTAAATAAAACTCACTACATAAAGATCTGCAATTATGGGAATAATTGCTCACAGTAATTTTTTTTTCCCACAGTAATGATTTGTAAAGGCTCTCAAACCTAGAAACCAGGAAAAGTAAGCTGATCTTTCCTATAAAGAACTAGACAAAAGATAAGCACATCTCCAGCCCTATTAGGGCTACTGAGTAAATAACTAAAATAGCTGGCCACATAAATCTACAAAAAGCATGGAGGGAGGACACAGAACCACAAATAGATGGTAAAAATGTAGAACATACTGCTCTTCCCATCATCTGGACCCAAGAGAATGTACCTTGTGCTACTGTATTTTAGGCCTCCTCTAAATTGCCTTTACTTGATGATTGTTTTTATCACTCCTCTACCCAAAATAATTATTATCCATGAATGTGTATGTTTCAAATTCAAGGAGTGGTTTAAATGTGATTTTCAGTTTTACGACACAAGCCAATGGGAAAATAGCTCCAAAAGACTTGTATTTATAGAAATCCACCAATCTTAAAGGAATATATCTACTCTACAAAGTGAAGTGTATCTGTTCAGAAGGAAACCAAGAATGCTTCTTCAAAATTGGGTTTATTCTAAGGAAAGAATTTAGCTTAAAAACAAGAGATAATTTTGTCTTCAGAAGTTTTTGGCTTTAAGCGTATCAGTGGCTTACCAACGAATACTACAGAGTCTATTTCTAGAAAAATAAATTTAAGCATATCAGTGCCTTCCCAAAGAATACTACAGAGTCTATTTCTAGAAAAATAAATTTGAGAGTTAACAACTGCCTTTGAGATATGACTAGAAGTAATCTAATGTGGACAGAGAAGTATCAACTAGGCTATTTCTCATGGGAACTTGACAGACCTATGAGTCAATGAGGACAAAACAGATATACTAAATCTGTTAGAGATCACACTTATTTTCACCTACATTTTATACAAATGAAAAAAACAAAGGAAAGTAAGGAGACATGGGTTAATTTCCTAAATAAAAGCATAATAGCTTCCAAATCCCATTGATAATCAACACAAAATGAAACAATAACGCATACCATACTTAACAAATCACGCATTTCCCATCCCTGTCCTCCTCCTCTACTTGTCTCCTCCTCCTTTTGATAGGAAATTAGGGAAGTAGTAAGTTGTAAAAGTGGAAGCCTCTTGGCCTCCAAAGAAACCTGGAAGTTATTTCAGGATTCTCTAAAGACTTCTTGACCTACTTGTATGCTTGGAAAAAAGGAAAGGAAATACGGCAGAAATAATATGTAAGTTTTTTTAAAGTTATGAAAATCAAGCATTTAGGCTTGAAATTGCACTAATAGCAGTGATCATGCTCTAAGACAATGTCATCCATTTTCTCCTAGTTTTTAATAAGATGACTGTTCTCTCTTGGGATTGCCATGCCGCATCACTAGGAAAACAATCCAGGGAACAGGAGATGCTAAAAGACAAATGGACATGCAGTATGCTAACGTAATGACTACAGGCCCTGTGATGCCAGGCACCAGACTGCAAACCAGTATGCAGCAGAGAAAGTAATCATAGCCAGACAAATGGGAGGTCTACATAATTTAACATGTGCAAGGATGACACTGAAAACTAGCAATGACCCTCTCTCTTGGCTCATGTGTTAACTCATTTAAAAATATGGGTTGGCAAGAACTTGGGACAAACCAAACCACTTCTGGGAAGAGGGTTCAAATTCTACTTGCTGCCTACAAGTCTGAATTAGTCTTTCAAATAACCATATTTTATTTTTGTTAAAAAAAATAAACAATAGAAGCAGCCATCAGGCCCCTTTGGCATAATCTTCCACACTTAGAATACATAACTGGGAGGCCCATTCTGCTCACCCCAATTGTATCCTCATGTCCTGAAAGAGGATCTTCTCATGATTTTTCTTTTCTTCAAGTAATGTTCATCACCTATTTATCCTGCTCTCTCTGCACTGACACTAATCTGCCTTGAAATTGGCTGACTCCGCTCGAGCCATGTTTACAGGGAAGTGAGTTTCATCAGGTCGTCCTGTTCATAGACCAGTTTATGCTCCAGAGCAGAGAGATTATTAAAAACTTTATATTACATGCATACACTTTAAAAAATGACTCAACTTGGGAAAGATAACTATATCATATCTGCACTTCATTGCCTGGGTTATAGAAAGGGGCCAGGTAGCATTACAATCTTGAGTGAATATTGTTTCCTAAATATATTATTCTCCATAAGAAGCATTTAGCAACTGTTAGTGCCCAGGAGACAAAGGCTAAAGGGGAAAATGTGTGTAATAGAATGTAGAGAGGGATGGGAGACAGAGAGAGAAAAGGCTCATTTAAATTATCAAGCTGAGCATTAACCACAAGGAGAGAAAAACAAATGTTCTATGTTTTGCACAAACATCAATTACGTCTAGTAATTTAGCTGATTCCTCTCACTGAACAGGTGCTCTGGCTGCAGTGCAAAGTGAAAAGCGTGCACACCACTCTGGCTTCTATAAAAGGTACCAAGGGTCCTCAAGTTGCTCTATAAAAGATTTCCAGCATATCCTGGCATTGCCATTATTGACAGTTTAAGTTGAGCAGGTATGTGGCAGTGTAAGAGTGAAACCCAGCCTAGGGACTTTGTTTCAAGAGGCTGCAAATTTGGGGCAAAGAGTATAATAAACTTAAAGAGAAATTATGCAGATGGGCATGGATCGAGTTATGTAAAGCCAACTGAATTATGTTTGACAAGGAAAACAGGATGACTGAATTAAGACAACCACAAACTCTAAATATAAGCAATAGATTTCACTTGCTCATAGACTAAGCCCAAAACTGCATTAAAAACAAAAAACAAAAAAACTAGGCTGTCATTTGAGTTTAATTCCCAAATCTCTTTCTATTTAGATCCTGAGACTGAAAGACCTAAAAGAAGAAGGGGAAAAAAGATATCATCAAGAGCCCTGCTACTCTATAAATGAATTTTGTAGCCTCCAAAAAATCAAAAACTGACAACTATCCTCATAAACACACACACATCAGTAAAATCAGTAAAGAGAATAAATGTTCTTTGCCATGGTAAGTATTTAAAAACTGAGGAACAACAAGGAAACACATGGAGTATCTTCTAAGAGATACAACACTAGTAAATGAAGCATCTTATCAACTTGCTTCTCTGTTTCTTCCACAATGAGACCTGGAGTGAAAGAAAATCTTTTGCCTATTTGTTATTTTATGATCATTAAAAAAAATTTAAAAAATAAACTTTCAGAAGAAACCCTCCTTTAACATTGTTTATTTTTTACCTTGATTATTGATGTTGATTTCAGAAAAGGAGGGTGGTAGTAGAATGAATCAGTCATAACTTTCCTTTGTTCATAGATGAATACACAACCAGTGTAAATCCACATCATGTACAACCACAAGAATGGGAAGTTAATACTCCATTTATGTATATCAAAACATTCAACTGTCATGTATAACTAGAAAGAACACATTTAAAGATTAAAAAAAAGAGAGAGAGTGGTTTCAGTAAAAGCAATTATTGTAGGTACTCCATATCTATTTGAGATTTGTCCCCAAGTAAACTTAAAATGACTTAGGTTTTGCTTCTTTTGCTTATGGTTCCTAATTCCAAAATTTCTTCTTCTTGAAACCCTGCCAGAAAAAGAATTCCCTCAGTGTTCCTGCCTTCTTGTGACAATGAATAGTTATATTCCTTTGTCTTGTGTAAATACATATCTCACAAAGTATTTACACAGGCCCAGACTACACTTGTTAATTCCCTATGGCTGTAGCTGTATGTGGAGAGGGTGATTTGGATAGGTAAGTCATACTGCTATACTGAGGTTTCCTCACCTATACGAGAACAACAACAGTCATATGCCTAATACCAAAGCAGATGAGAGGATGAATATAAGTAGCTGGAGGAAGCTTTTAAGACCTTCATAAAACTACTAAAAAAAAGGCATAACCATCTCCTCTCCTGCAGTGGCAGGTTCTTATAGTCTAAACTCTGCCCTCCAGACAGCAACCTTAGAATGACATTCTTGAAATGCTTCCAACTGCATTCCATCCTGACAGAGAATTTATAGTTCTGTGTCAAATGTCAGTGATCTGGGATCTCTAGTTGCAGGCGTGATTTTATCTTAAATGTAAAGGTTGTGCACTCATAAGGCAGAATCGCACGTGTTCCCCCGCCATAAGGCTAGACGAGGCTCACTGCAATCACAACTGCTTTCAGAAATTGTTTTGAGAAATAATGTGACCAGAACTTGTTTAGTCATTTGGATAGTTTATGTGCCCATATTTATGTGCATTTTCCACACCAGTAATCACAGACGCTTGTAACCAGTTCCGTTCTTAATGCAAAAATTTTAACAGTTGTGTGGGTGGGTCAAGAGGGGAGTGTATGTGTGAAATGAAGCTATCATTGTACATATTTTACTACCATCTGTTGTTTCAATAATTTTTAATTACTTGCCATGGAATTCTCAGCACTGAAAATATATTTTAAAGTAAAGCGTTAAAGTAAGCTACCCTGATCAAATGGTTCCCGTGTATTGGGGTGAGGTAGGGAGGGACAGGGAGCAGAGAACAGATTGACAGAGATCAAAGGTCAGGAACTCTTTAGTCTACATTTGTGTTTTATTAAGCTGGTACAGAATTTTTTTAAAAACCTGGGCCAACATTTGAAAATCAGTGTGCAGATGACCTAAAAATTTAGATTACTAGCCTCTCATAAAAATATGGTAACATCTGGCTACACTGTTCTTATTAATATTCACACCCACAGAGCTGATCAACAGGACCACATGATGTGGGACCTTTATGCCCCACGTGATCATAGTCCCCACTTCTCCCTGTTATTCTATAGCACCCTATCTTCTTCATTTATTTGCATGACCTGCTTGGACTATAAGGCATGTGTGAGACCCCTCAGATATAGATCAAGGAGTTTAAACACATGGTAAGTATTAATAAAGATCTACTGAATGAATGAGTCAATGAAGAACCAAACATTAAATAAACACAGTAAGCAAGCCCAAAATATATTCCAGTCTATTTTTCAAAGCAGTTACTTCTCATCAATTTCATGGAAGTCTTAAAGCATATTTTCAAACAGGTTTCTAACATTAAGGAAGTTTTATACCAATGTTTAATCTTCACTAAAACACAGCGTGCAGGTGATACACAAATTTGACCAAGTCAAATGGATGGATGCACATTCAGCCTTGTTCTTTATATATATATATACATATATATATATGTATATATATATATTTTTTTTTTAGTTGTCCATGGACCTTTATTTTATTTATTTATACACTGTGCTGAGAATTGAACCCAGTGCTTCACATAAGTCAGGCAAATGCTCTGCCACTGAGCTACAGCCCCAGCTCTCAGCCTCATTCTTGAGAAAGCTAAGCCTGTGACTTAGGCATATGACTCTTTGTAGCATAGCCATGCTTTAAATATTCTATGAATATTCTTATTTTTCAATCTCAGAAATTGACCTCACTCAAATCAGCTGCTTTAAAAATTATTAAAAGCTGGCCTTCATCTAGAGGAAACGATGCCAACAATAGTTACTTTTAGTGAGCTTTAAACTTTACTCCAAGCAGGGTTAGGGAAGAACCAGATCCCAGCCAGAAACAAGATCACCAAAGAGCTTCAGAGACAAGCTCTTTAGAAAGAGGACCCCAGAGCTGGGACAGGACCATTTCAACATGAATGGATTGGTATCTCTGAGCGGCACTTGCAGTGGAACTGTATACAGATAAGGAGGCCAAGCAAAATCTGTGATTCAGAATAAGTTATACTTCCTAACAGCTCCTCCAAAATGACAAACCAGGAGCCTGTTTCTTTCTGTGGAGTTCGGTTCATAAGCCATAGTGGAGATGAGGGGGAAGGAAAAAAAAAGCTTCTTTTGACTAATTATTCTGAGTAGCCATGAGGAAACATTGATGAAGCAAAATCTGTCAAATTTAATGTTTCACAGAAGCAGCAGGGTAAAACATGAAAAGAGACAGAGAAACTAACCTTCAGAAGGGATTATAGCACATGATCTCCATAAATGCTCCCAGTTAGCAGTTTCTGTGTAATTCCTCTCTGTCGTGGATGTACATTAGCACCTGTTTTAAAACAGCTCTGAGAGCAGCTGAGTGAGCCCATGGTTGGGAGAAGATACTCATCAGAGACAGACACTCAGCAATCATGCGCACTCCTCACTGTCAATCATCCATCCTGGGCTGTCAAAATAAGGCCTGACTGTTTCCAGGAGGCTGTGCCTTGGCAGCACTGGACTGGACCTCAGCATTGAGGCATTCTGAGACTGTGCATCAGGAGAACAAACATGTCGCTTCCGGAAAGACAGGAGGTTTTCAGCCTAACTCTGACTACTCTAATGTGGTCAAGAATCAAAGAATATGACAGGGAAAGTGCTCTTCTTTTGAATTACACTCTGACCTACTTGGGGTTCCTAAGATACGCCTAGTTTTATCACAGAATTTCAAACCACTGGAGCAGAGGTGATCAACTCTGGTTGCACAGTACAATCACCTGGGAGCTTTCAAAGAGACCAATCACTTGGTCTCACCTAATTCAAATTAAATCTGACTCTCTAAGGGAGGAGTCCTAGCATTACCCTCACCTAAGGTCATTCTAAACATGCACTGAGGGTTGAACCAAGGGGCCTAGAAGGATTAAAGTGGAAAGGGAAACAGCAGGAAATGCAAAGGGGACCCAGTAGAAAAAGAGCGAAAGACAGGATGGTTGGTACAAAAGAACCCCACGACCACCCCCAAATCACAGACATCCTAGACTTCCCAAGGTGGTTGAAGCTCACTCTGCTCCCGACCCTGCTGTCATCCTCTTTCCACCTGAAAACCCTTCTGTTATTTATAATCCTTTCTTTAAACTACTAAACTAGAATCACATTTGGCCTACTAGAGAACACTTGCTTCTCATAAAATGTCTGATTAGTAAAAGAGGAAAGACAAAGGAAGGCATGTGCTTGTCCCCTCATTCCATTTCATTACTGGCTCTTTGAATAATTAAACTTGAAAGGAAAAAAGACATCTTGTGTCAAATAATACCGTGAGCTTGGGTGTGTGCACTCATCCCTACGACCTGCTTCCTCTGTAGTGAAAATGCCAACATCCACAGCGGCACTGAAGGCAATGAGGCTGTTACCAAAGAACAATTTAAAAGGTAAAACGGATTGTTAAAGATCATATACACACACCCTCACTCATAATCACTTTCTAAGTAATGCTGTAATTGGATGAGTCACCAAAGCTACTCCAAGCTTATAATGAGGGGTAAAAAGAAGGGCTATGTGGTGGTGGTACTGAGAGGCACAGGAAGACAGGAAGGCAGGCAGCGAGCATCCAAAGAGAGGGGCAGGAGGGGGCAGACAGGGAGGAGAAAGGAAAAAATGAGCCAGGTCACTGCAGGGTGTGACAGTAAGGGGTTTGGGTAACTGTGCCAGCTGCTGTAATCACCACCATCCACAAGCCAAACCCTTATACATAAGCTCAGAGTCAACTTTTTTCAGAAGTTAATTTTTTAAAGCAAACCCAAGTTAATAAAATGTTCCAGTAATCCCCTATCATCAAATTTTACTCAATTTGTGGTATGGAACTTCATTTCTTCATATTTTTAGCTACGAAGTCAGGGCCTGCTTTCTTCCAACCATTTTCTCATCCTTCCCCCTCACAGAGCATTCCGCAGACGTGCCTCAGGGCCCTGGGCAGATGAAGCCTCCTCTCCACTGTGCACACTGAGGTGCTGCACTTGAAATCAGAGCACAGAGAATGAAACGCACGTCACATCCCCAAACACTGAGGATATTTAGGCCTTCCCATTGCTCCAGCATTCATTTTCTGACCTGGATACTAGACTTCTGGCCAAAACGGCGGCCAGAGTGGGTGTGCCACTTCTTTTATGACTGTATCTCGTATCAGATAGTTTGATTTTGTGTCATTTGTGGCCTATGGCTGGATTACAAGAAGAAGCAAAATGGAATAAAAAAAAATATAGAAGGAGGAAGAAGTGGAGTCCTTGGTCCCCCTCTTTAGTAGCCAAAAAATTCACTCTAAAAACCAAGATGAAACCTTTGGTTTAAATTTTTTTTTTTAACTTCGATTACACAGTTGGGTTGGTTTGTGAATATGGTAATAAGTATAACCTTTAGAATGGAAGGCAAGATGAGCAGATGGAACCTAATTAATAGTGAAATATTATTAATCTGTCTTCCTAAGAAGAGAAAAAGTCAGTCATACTTTACAAAGGAATTTCTCTCTATAATTTAATAAAGGCAGGACTCACTATCCAAATGGGGGCTTATTATGTAACAGATATGTTTGATATAAGCCTTACCAAACTCCAATAATTAAAATCACTTTATCTCATCATATAAAGCTTAAATATAGCATTAACATGAAGCCAGTTGTTATATATCACCATCTACCCTTCTAAATCTATTATTTAATAAATATTCTTTACAGAAGAAGGAGCAATAACTCATTTTGGAGAAGATAGGAAAGGAAAAGATAAAATTAACTTACTCTGATGCCAACTTTATAACTTCTCTGAAATCATAAAGCCTATTTAAAGAAGAGTCCCCATCAGGTAGCCTTCCTACAATGCCAGGAATAAAGCCTGTGGCCTCAGGAGCCAAACTACAGCCCAGGATTAAAGTGAGAAGGTTCCTAATCAGCCAGACCAGGATGCCCGTGTCCTTTTAGCTGCTGCTAGCTGTGGTCTATGGGCAAATTAATTAAACCTTTCAATCTTCAATTCCTGAAATAATAGTAAAATACACACTTTTAAGTGTCTAGCACATAATACTCTATATACAATACCCATTGGGCAAAAATGACATATAAACCTAAATAAAGTAAAAGTTAAAAAAAAAAACAGTAAGTTCATAGGTGATAAAAGCAAAAGACTTTCTTTGGGAGGTGATAATCCAAATATTCCAAATATTAGTAATTATTATTCCAAATATTAACTCATCTAGGAAAAGAATATTTCCTTCTTTATATTCTATCACCAAAACAAGATTGAAAGATAGAATTCAAGAGAAAGCAGTAAGGCTGAAATTTTACTTAGAACTCTTTTGTCAAAACAATTTTTATTATGTCTAAAACATAAAATTTACCATTTTAACCATTTTTAAATGTATAGTACAGTAGTTTTAACTATACGCCTTTCGCTCTGGAACTTTTTATCTTGTAACTCTGAAACTATACCCTTGAGCAATAACTCCCCCTTTTCCCCTCCCCAACTCCTGACAACCACCATTTCAGAATTTGGGAACTTTAGATACCTCATGGAAGTGACTGGCGGATTTCACTTGGCATAAAGTCTTAAGGTTCATCCACATTATAGCATCTGACAAGACTTTTTTGAGGCTGAATACTATTCCATATATTTATGCCACACTTCCTTTATCCATTCATCCATGGATGAGCACTTGGGTTGCTTCCACCTCTGGAGTAATGTGATTAATGCTACAATGGACATGGAGTTCTAATTTTCTTAACAGTGATAACAAATGTCTGTCCTTTCTTTAGTAATATATCAGCAATCATTTTAATAATTTGGAAAAGAGCCCAAATTTATCTTTGGTTCCAAAATGTTTGAAAGTAATTTAACTTGAAAAATTGAAATTTCCTTGTTTCCCAGCAATAGGTGAGATGTGGAATTAGCAGGTTTTAACCACACTCTTATATCCTTCCTTATCCAAAGGAGAAAAGAGAAAATACTGATCGTTCCATTGTTCATCACGGAAACTTTATATTCTAAGAAAATCAACAAAAAGTAACAATCCTAAAATGAAATTTCACTGTCCTTTCACTAGATAAAATGAAATTCAATAAAAAATTGAATCAGGTAAATCAGAACCCTAAGACCTTAAGACCCAACACCTTGCTCGGGCCCCAAATAACTGTATGGGCTTAAGCAAGTTACTTAGCTTCCCTGAGCTTATTTCTTCACCTGTACCTTGGGGTTAATAACACTGCTTTCAGGACTGGTGCTATGATTAAATGAGACAGAACAGTTGAACAGCTAAGCACGTAAAAATATTTTAGAAAATAGCTCATTATTTTAAAACTGGATTAGAAAATTTTTTTAAATCCACCAAAAGAGAATGCAGTGAGAAACATGAAAACTACAACTTTAATCTTTTTAAAGGATGATCTAAAATTAACCATTGAAGTGAAATTATCTCCTATATATATATACATACCATAAGGTATACATGAGTAGGCAAAGACAGATAACACATACAGCCTCCTCTTGGTCAAATTTGGTTTCTATCAAGCAACCTAACAAATTCCAATGTAAGCTTTGACTCAGCCAACATTACTTGGAAATGGATTCATCTTCCGCAAAATTATTTCCTTCCACTGGCACTGACCCATCACCACAAACATCAGCTAGTTTTTTCAGAGCACTGAATTAGTAGCTGGATGCAAAAGCTGAAGAAAATCTTGAAACACAGCCATATTGTATCACACAGAATATAGCTTGGAAAAATATTACTTTTCACAAACAAAAAACTTGGCTAGGGAAAAGGGGAAGAGAAGATTAAAACAAAATATCTCCAAGTAAAAGTGTAGAAAGGAATTGAAACAAAAACACTGAGAATTAAGTGTACTCAAGGCCTATGCACTGTTGCACTTCCAGGAGATGCGTTTTGAATATAACAAGATGAA
The DNA here is from genome assembly GCA_028644305.1 of Xerus rutilus. Classification (NCBI taxonomy): domain Eukaryota; kingdom Metazoa; phylum Chordata; class Mammalia; order Rodentia; family Sciuridae; genus Xerus; species Xerus rutilus. The sequence goes on from CM053405.1 coordinate 77,785,677, forward strand.
TTTCAACAGACCATGAACCAGAGATTTTCAACATGATAAAGGGGAAACGATATATATTCAATTTTTACAAGCACTGAGTGAGCAGAAAACTGAAAATTCTTCAGCTGCTGATAATGTGCTGATAGAAGTGCATCCCCCAACAGAATTCCTAATGCACTGCCGGAAAAAAAAAAAAGAAGTATTAAAGAAAACAGAGAGGTTAAATAATTCCATGTAAGCACACTAACACAGATCTCTAACAACTTCTATAGTCATTTTTTGATTTTTGAATGAGATTACCATTAAAGATCATTTGAATAATTCATGCAACCATTTACAATAACCCTTAAAGTCTCCAAAGACAAAAGAAACTCATAAAGTAATATATGCTGGAGATAATGCACAACGCCTCTTTCCTGAGCACCTACTGCATGCCAGATACCACATTCTGCAGGTCACATCCCTCGTCACTGCCCCCTCTCAATAACAGAGGGTAAAACACAGAATTATTAACCACATTTTACAGAGGAGCAATCAGAGGGTCAAAGAATTTTCCTTACTGAAATCCTTCCCTGCATTCTGCATTATCTTTAGCATTGTATCCATAATCATTGGCTGTTATACCAAAATGAATGGGAAAGGAAATACACCAGAGAGAGAGAGAGAGAGAGATTAGAGATAAAGAATAAACTGGATTTATCTATGAATGGAGGCAATTAAACTCTAGGAGAAGACTAGTTATGCTTAAATACAGAAAAATCAAGGTGCATAGTGAGCCACAGACTCTGTAAAACCAAATGTGATGGAAAACACAAAAGAAAAGAAAAACTAGAGAATAAAATAGAATTATTCACTTGAAAAGTTTACCATATTTTCTTTGGGAGGCTATGTATTGTAAATGTACCCACAAAGCAACTTCTGAACCTATAAATACATATAGATCAAAACATAGATGGTCCTATAAAGAATTAGTCAGAATTATGAACCCTGATTGGTATACCATAACACAAGTTTGTTGCTTACTGTTGAAATTCTCTACTCCTAAATCTTTTCATTCTAAAGTAACTAATAATTTAATTGAAATGTTAATATTTTACTGAATGGAAAACTCCACAAAGTTTAACTCTTTACATCTGATTGTGGAATCTCTCTTCAGAAATACATTCAGCCTGCAATTAACTGAGTTAAGGATGTCCAAAGAGGCCAGGATGGAGACTCAAATGAAACGCAAGAAGTCTGAGTTGGGGGCACTGTACAGTTCAAGGCATGGCTTCCTTAGTCAAGAAGTCATTGTGGATATATTAAGGGAGAGAAAAACATGCACACTCAGTTTTCCTGAGGCCTAAGAGGACTATAGGGGAATGGCAAGGGAACAGAAGATAAAGATCAGAAGTCATGTATTTGAAATGATGTGTATACAAGGTTATTCATTACAATATTGTTTATGTAGCAAAATACTGCAAACAACCCAGTGCCCATCCTAGGGATTACCTAAAGAAACTACAACACATCCACCAAAAAAAATAGTAGAAATCATAAAGAACAATGAGGAAGCTCTCCAAATACTGATATGGAAAATCTCAAATTTAAAAAGGTACAAAACAGAATATATAATATGCTTTGAGTAAGAAAGTAGGGATTATAAAAATATATATTGTGTGTGTGCTTGCATAAAAATAGAATTACTCAAAAAGCTAATAAAAGTAGTTCTCCTTGGCGGACAGTGGGGAGCAGGATGCTGAGTCAGGGCTGGAAGGCAAGATTTCTCAATGTGTACCTTTTGATATCATGTTGATTTCTGAACCTTCTGAATGCGTTCATATTTAAAGTAAAATAAAGCAGATATGCAGACAATTATACATTGATAAACTTTTGATAATATGTAGCAATTACACATCACTGCAGTATAGAAAGACATTAAAAATCTTATAAGAAGTAGACACCTATAGAGCATGTGACAAAACTTCAGAGATTTCAGAGGAAAAGAAATTGCCAAAGTATATTTCCAGGAACATCTTACTGCAGTGACTTCACTCTGAAGACTGCAGTGAGAGCTCTCATTTTTAGAAAACCATCTCTAAGGGTGAATCTTGTAGGCACTTCATGGCAGCTGCCTCTAGGAAGGCATGTGGAAAAACCTGAAAGTATCAGCTGTAGTCCACGGTGGCAGCTTCCCTTCAGGACTCTCCATAATCTCATGAACACCTTCCAAACTCAGTTTAAAGGAATATGAAGTAGACAGACTCAAGAAATAATAATTATAACAAGACCCAGAAAGACAGAACTTGGATGCTAAAGTCATCTGAATGTCACCTATGAGTGATCAGTGCCAATCAGCGTTCATCATGGACTACTTCCCAAAGGAAGTAAATTTGAGCCAGGGTTTGAAGGTGACAAAAGGGAAATGAATGCCAAGTTGACAAGAGATGAACTGCAGTAAGATTTCACAGGGCTCTGTGAATAGACAGGACAGTGGCACAGAAGCTGAAGTGTGGGCATTATACTGGCATGCATTTAAGGGAAATGAATACAAATTACACTTGGAAGATGATCAGTGGGCTACAAAGTGACAGTTACAACCCAAGAAGAGGAACTGCTGGCCACTGCTGACTATTCACTAAAGATTACAACCTAATGTACTGCTGTAGCCCAGATGCCAACAATAAACAGAAGGCAATCAGCAAAGTTATCAAAAATAGTTTCCTCTTAATATACAAATATGAAGTATGTTTATACTTGATATTCCATCTTAAATCTGAACCCCACCCCTTGAAGGGATGAAGATAGTCCAGAGAAGAGAAAATATACTGATCAAGATAGGGAGAGGCCCAGAAGAATGATAAAGATTAGAATCCAGCCAAATACAGTGGTGCACACCTGTAAGCCCACCTGTCCAGGAGGCTGAAGCAGGAAGACCACAAGTTCAAGGCCAGCCTGGGTAACTTAATGAGACTGTCTCAAAATCAAAACTCAAAAGGGCTGGGGTTTATAGCTCAATGGTAGGGCACCCTGCATTCAATCCCCAGTACTTGCAGAGGGAGAGTGGTGGCCAGGGGATCCCTCTGTCTAGAATAATGATAACTGAGAAAAGCAATGATCAATTTCTTCATACTTTCAAAGCCTCCAAATGTGAGATATTAAAAGCCAGTAGTTTTTATACTTGGTATGTGGCAAACCAAAGATAATTCATTCCCCCTAGAGAAGATACAGGCTAAATCTAAAAGCAACTTCTAAACAGGGTTAGACTGTTTCATAGAAAATACATTCAGAATATATTATTACTAGAAATAGGACCAAAGGAATCCACACTCTTTCAACCCCACTGGCAAACCAAAAATTCAGAATGCAGTCCCACCTGAACCTCAGCTCTTACATCTGCTGACAGGAATGGCAGTGGAGCTTTGTACTAACCAAAAAGCACGCATTAGGGGCGCACAAGTAGTTCACCACCCTCTGCTGTCACTGTTCTCATGAATGAGAGACAACAAAGCAATGCTTTACAATGCACCCTCTTCTCAGGACTGGAGAAATGAATGCTGTTCTGGAAAAATAAAACCACATAAATCAAGTATACAAAAGCAAACAAGGTTAGGAAATCTTTAATCTCAAGAAGCAGCAAAATAACATACAAAATTTTTTTCAGGTGATTTGGTAGATGAGGCAATGACCATATTTTTAAAGGAAAGAAACTCTGAAAAAACTGCCTACAACTGACATTAAAAACACTTTCTGAGGGTAAGTATAGTAGCTAGACATTGTGTCAAGTATTCTAAGTTCTTTAATAACTCATGTTTTCTCCATTTGCTTTTTTTTTGGTACTAGGGATTGAACTCAGGGGCATTCATTGGTTAATATCTTTATAGAAACAAAACAAAACAAAATACCTTTATAGAAACAAACAAAAAAAGGAGATAATTTGTGAAGGTAACCTGATGTCCTGTGAATTTATTTGCATGAGGATGAGTCACTGAAACAATAAAATATTTGCATGCCAGAATAGTCACTAAATATAAAAGATGCCTTCTCAAAAACCTATGCTTTTGGATAAAGTAATCCATAGCTTTCCAAGAATTATTCTAGCCTTAATGTTTGTATTTAAAGTTTTCTTAAGTCACTGAATACTAACAATGAGCATTACTTAAATTTAAGAATCTGTCTAATCTTGGGAAAGAGATGTAAGATCACCAGAGAAGGCAAAAAAGGAATGAGGATGTATAATCACTCAGGAAATGTGCACATTATTAATGGGATTCAAAGCAATAACATGTTCAATGAGTAGCTCTTTTCACGGTCTCCAATGAATACAAGAGTTAAATTTAGAAAACTGACAGACACTTCCCTCAACTATCTATAAACTGTAGTTCTGGATATTGTCGAAGGGTAGGAGGCAAGGTTTGGAACCTCATTACCTTTAAACAAGCCGGTTAACATATGTGGACATATAGGTCCAACAAACAGCCATTTCAATAAAGAGAAAAGAGGCTGCTGAGCAAAGACAAAATCAGACCTTCTTATCTGCCTTTGGAAGAGAAAGTGGAATTGCTTCTTGTTTCTTTTTTTTTTTCTTTTCTTTTCTTTTCTTTTTTTTTTTTTTGGCTCAACAGGAAATTCAGAACATCAGAAATCAAAGAAATGTTTAAGCAAAGTAAAAACAGCGGCTACAAAGGCCATGACTTCATTTAACAGAATAGTGGTGGAGTCCGCTTGGCCTCCTCCCCAGCAGACACCTCACAGACCCTGGACAGGACAAATATTGCCCTATAATTAAGTTAGAACACTAATCTGGAATGAATCAGAAATCTCAAACTGGTTCTAGGTTACTGAAGAAGAAAGAAAAGAAAAGCCAATTCAGGATTCTAGAAAACAGAGCTGAGTCTCAGTGGTTAAAAGCAGCAATGGCAAATAGAAACTGTCACAAAGGAGCAAAAAGAAAGAAAAAAAATACTAATTAGAAAAGCACAGCAACAAGAAGAATAAAAAGCCCTATATATTGACAGGAGGCAGGAGAAACAGCCATCTGGGAAAAATCGTAAAAAAGTCAAGCTGAACCTACAGACCTCAAAGGCTCGGGAGCGCATTCCAGTATTACCAAAGAGTTCAACAACTGGTGTTCTTAATGAGGGTCCTGGTTCATTGAGAAAACTCACTATACTCTACCAGACCACGTCTTGTAATGACTGTGATATTTTAGAACGATTTACAATGAAAGCAGTTATAACTGTTACATTGTTTAAAGGATTAAGCAGATTTAAACAATTCCTCCTTCCCGGACACTCTCGAGTTAGAAACTATAAGAAGGTTGTGGTTTAAGGTTTATCAAAGGATCACTATTCCTTTGAATGGTATTTCCCCATTCCATCCTTAACTTAGAAAGGAAAGAATATACAGAATTATGATTCTTCAACAAAATATAACAATGTTTATCCCTTAATTTCACATAAATTTAGAGGATTTTCTAAGTGAACAGATAAAATCAGTCTTTGATACATGAGGACTGATACTTAACATAGATTAATAGGCCATACCTCAGGAGAACAGCACTCTCATTCTGAATGATACATGAGCCAAAGAAAAGGTTTCATTTCAGTCATTCACATCTATAAAATGCAACTTCATTTCAATTACTACTATGGCTCACCTACTAACTACTTACTTGCCCCAGAACATCAAAAATATCATGTCACCAAATTTGTCATCAGTATTTTTACACATTTCCCATGCTTGGTAAATTGCATTTATTAAGAGCCGAGAAACATTAGAAGTGGAAACACACTATAAGACACCGTTCTCATCCATGCTGCCACTCTCTGTGAGTTGTGACTTATGTTAGCAAGTGAAAACTGGTAGGCATGAAATTTCTTTTACAAGAGCAAGCCAAAATGATAGCAAAAATTTACTTTATATGTATAGTTTCACAGAGCTGCAGCATGGTTCCTGCTCATAGAACAAAGTGAGCTAATCTACTTTGCAAAAAACAATGACCTTTTAAAGCAAGCTGTGATAGGTTTATTCCTTACTTTACAAAAAGAATAGCAGTTCTTTAGCAGAATCATCAGGACAAGGTGATTTTGTAAGAACTAATTCAGATACATCTTTTCCAAGGTGAAGATCACACATTTCTCAAATCTTAGAGGACAGGAACCAATAGTATTGAGCATAAATGCAAAAAAAAAGAAAAAAGAAAAACCCAGAGAATCAATAAATCTAGAATGGTAAATTATTTGAGAGCAAAGCACCTATTATGGCTATTCCCTGTCACTAATACTAATACAGATTTTTTTTTATTTAAACCAGACCGATTTTATTTTTTAAGTCACAAGAAAAGGACACTATGTGGATTTCATGTCTTCTCAGCAACACAGAGAAATAAACAGAAATTGAAATAAAGAAATAGAATTCCAGGTTCTGTGAAGGAAATAATTTAAATCCGTATTCTGACTGTCCTATAAGCATCTCTCTTTTGTCTAAACTGTGTTTTTTTAAAAATGGGAAAGCGAATGGAGACTGAGTAACAAATACAAGAAAGAAATAATTAGAACTTTAAATATAATAGTGCAAGTTGCAACTCACTTCCCATGGAGACATGTTGTAACAGATTTGTGCTATCTATATTCGTCACTCCCAAGCTTGTTAAATAAAGGCAGAATATAAGTGGAAGGAGTTGGACATGTGTATGAAACTTGTGAGCCCCCCAGATGACTAGGACGTGCCCCACCAGGTCAAAAACACTCACTGATTCAAATCACAGTAGTCCACTCAGTGGCTCACAGTCTCATTGATGTGGTCAGCCACTTTCATGGACTACTTAACTAGGAGATATTTTGATAGGTACACTAGTACCTAAATACGTTCAGATTTTGTTCTAAATCTCTCCAATCTGTAAATGGTTAACTCCTTCCTATTCAAGGCACCTGCAAGCCAGCAGTTTAATGACAGTGACCTAACTAGTTAAACTAGTTAATTCTTGCTAAGTGTTTGCTTTCTATCAAACAGGGCAGCAGGGGAAGAGACGGTGGTTCCATTGGGAGGAAAGCCATGTGGGACAAATTAGGTGCTGCTGTAAGATTTCAAAGCTAGGGGGGAAAACAGAGCTAACCAGAGGCAGCTGTTAGGATGTGGTTTCTGTGTTTATATTCTCCTCCGTCCCCCCAAAGCCTCTTACGGGTATTAGGAAGGAAAGCATATGTATGACCCAGTGGAGAGGATCGGCTCTCCTGACTGCATGTGAGGCCGGAGACCATAACTCAGCATGTTAGAGACAAAGTTACCTGCCAGGAGAATGAGGCAAACAGTTATAAACCTTTATTTGGTAATTTTTTTAAATCTTCTTTTATCTAAATACACTAATACAGCAGAAAATTGCACTGTTAGCATATAGCGGTCATGATAACTGACAGAAACCTCTAGGAGCAGTAAACCCAAGCTCACTGGAGATTTAAGGCTGACCCTACTAGCCTGTGAATGGTATATCCTGTTGCTGCTGTGACCTCTGCCCCCTGCCCCCTCCCCCAAGCAATTCCACCTTCAAACCCCCAGCCCAAGGTTTCAGCATGGCTCACTGCCAGCACCTTTCTCCTTTCTAGGGTGTAAAAGTGGTTCTGCTGATCTATACATATTTCAAGAGGCTTTGACTTTCAGCTTTAACTGAGACTTAAAGTCACATACTATTTTAAATAACAGAGAATGTATTGTTCTTACAAGAGCCTCCTTTCCCCCTGCCCGCCCTGACCTCTCTTCCCTTCAATATTATCCTCAATAACGGGCTTTCTTCCCTTCTTGTAAAGCCAATATGGGGCACTGAGAGGAAGCAGGGGGAAGGGAAGTATTTCTATTTCTCTTGGCACAGAATAAAATGGTTTTCTATGGGGTGGAGTATCACTCCCATTTTAATAAAACTTCTGTTTCCTATATAATATTACTCAGGTCACTTCAAGGTGAGAAAGTGATCAGAGACAGAGACTAGAGCAGGAGTCTACATTTGTGGATAGTACTCAACAAAGACCACAGGCTCCAAATCAACGCAGCATGACAAACAAGCCCTCTCCCAATCCTTCATCTACTCAAATACAGCACATCTAACAATCCCATGTGCTCAAATAGCTATTGCAAATACCTAAAGCAATGAAGTCATTTTTAACTTAGATTTTGGGAAAGTTCCTTTCCCAGATTCTGGTATTTTCACCTGCAACACAAAGAAAATAAAAACTGATTTTCTCTGGTTCAAAATTTGCTTGCACCTAAATTTTAATTCAGATTAAAAGAACAGATTAGAGTAGTGGTGGCCCTCATTCTTAAAATAGCTCTTCTCTTTTCACTCAGTGCATGAGTAAATGAACCCATTTAACTTACAAAGGGAAACAGTTCCTTCCCCATTCCCTCTCACCCATCCAGCTATGCATCTAACTGTATTCTCTTGTTTTTAATTGCTATGATGCATGAGCTCCCATTATTGTATCCTAATCATAGCTGAATACAAACACATGCATACATACATACACACACGCGCGCACGTGTGCGGGTCTAATGTGGTATGGCAGAATTTCTATCTGAACCACATACTGGGTACATGCCCTTGGCAAGTTACATAACATCTCCAAAACTTCAGTTTCCTCTTCCATAACATCAAGATGATAATTTCTGCCTCATACGACTACCAAATAGCATCACAGCAATAGTATATACTAAGTTCCCATCTTTTCCTCCTCCCCAAGCACAACACCCTCTAATAGTCTTTAAATATACACTTTATGAATGGGAACAGGTTTCTTCTGAAGTTTGCTGATGCTGTATGTATTACTAATTGTTTCCACTCTCTTCTCAGTTTAAATTTAAAATTTCTTTCAGAAATCTATTCTTCTATTTAAATGCATTGATACTTTCCTTATTTGTTTATCCAACCTTTCTCAAAGGTAAAAAGATCTAATAACTGTATTAATAATGGACATCCCATTGAAACAAAACCATACACGTAGTCGTCTTATCATTTGTCTTATTTTTGTTTTGTTTAAAATCTTAAAAATTCCTCAATGCAGTGAAAGCCATTTGAAGTTTACATCCAAAAACACAAATGAAAGCATTTCTGAACCAAGCTAATGTGAGTAATAATAATGTGAGTAATGTGAGTAACAACATATTTCAATACCCTGGGAATTAAAAAAATGGGAGAAGTTTGTAGGACGCACTCACATAGGTAAATAAAGCAACGGGAGCCAACTTGCTGCCTTCTGCAGAGGACACTGCCCTCATTCCTCTTTCTCCAAACATTTGCAGTGGAGTTTGAGCCCAGCTAATCAATATCTTATGAAAACTGTTTTAACACAAAACTATCTATTTTACTTTCTGGCCATTTAATATACAAACTTTTAAAACTAACGATTTTTTTCAAGGATGTCTGGTTTTGCTAACCTGTATTACAGACAATTAAAAAAAATGATCTTTTGCTACATTTTAAATCATACTTATCATGGCAGAGATTATGATATCTGGTAGCTGAACTTGCATCATTTCAACTAAAAATTCAGTTGGACTTCTTTTTCTTCTTCAGTTCTCAAAAAAAAAGTTTATCCGGAACGTGATGTGGGGAGCAAAAAAGCAGTGTGGGGAGTAGTGTATGACTACAGGAGAGAAGAAAGTAAAAGATAAATCTTCAGTGTCAAAAAAGGCCTCACCTTGCTTACTGTGCATGGCCCACATCTATAACACCCCTCCGTGCTTCCTCCTGTCCCTAATGCTCTTCCCTCATACCCTTCCAATCCTGCCACCTTCACAATAAAATGCAGATAAGCTGTCAGAGCCTGCTAGTCCAAGCCATCTACTCTCCATCTGCTCACAGATTTCAGGGAGTTTTTAAAATTCAGCACCAAAGGAGGAGAAGAACGATGTTCAGCAACTTCAAGATGAATGCAGACCGAGCTCTTCTCTGAAGAGGGCTGGCACTGTTACATCACTGCTGCTGCAGTTGATTCTGAAGCACGAGTTGTACTTATAATGCAGATTCACGTAACTCTCCCCAAAGCAAGGGCTCCAAAAACTAAATGATGGATGCAGCTTCTAGGTGTCTTGCTTGCCACTCGGAATGCCTGCTTCTCAGTTCAGGTCCCAAATGGCTCTGCATTTTCTAGACCCATTCAGCAATTCATATCCTACCCCTCTCTTGAGCAACTGGTTTAGGAGCCTTGATCTAATCATCCAGGCAACAAAATGAAAGCAGATTCTCATGCGGTGGTCCACAGCCTCATACACAACTTAAAATGTTAGGTTTTATCCATTGTGGGAGCACACTGCTCAAACCTTAGGCTTCCCTCACTCCTGCAGGCACACTGCATCTGTTCTGTTCCACGCCAGCAGGTCGTTCTGCCTTCCTATCTCAGCTGAATGTGCTCTTTGCAAAAGTTCTTTTCGTCTCTTGCCTGTCACTGTGCCCAGAGGCCATGAGTAGAGGGGTTCCAAGTGTCCCAGAGAGAGGCCTCTTAGAACAGGAGAGCAGGAAATAGGGACATTAGGCAACTATGGCCTCATGGCTATGTTTTACCTATCTGTTCTGTGAAACGCAACCGTTACTCCACGACTAGGCTCACCGTCCACAAAGCAGCAGCAAAGTCCCTTATGGCCAGGGCCTTCCCCCTTTGTCCACAATGGCACTAATGATGGCTCTGAGGAGGCTGGTCCCCAGGCTTGGCTTATTCAAAGCCATCAGTTTCTGTGACTGCCCAAATTCCTAGCTATCAGAACACTTTACTAGAATTGGGAGGGTTATAAGCTTTTTAATTTCACTCTAAATAGTGTTTTCGAATTGTAATTTGTTTAATAAATGGGACACTTCAAAATTTCCTGGTCTTTCTCTTCAGGCACTGAATTCTGAGTGTAATATTTCTTCCTGCAAAACATGGATTTTATATATTCCATACACATCTATGTGCAGCTACAATAATTTATAAAGGAAAAAAATCTCAAATAATCAAGTGGCTGTTAAATTAAATAAGAAGGAAATTGGAAGAAGACCAACTAAAATTACACAGTGTAATTAAAAGGGTGTCCTCTCTAAATTCCTCATAAAATGTACTTGGTTGTTACCATGTATGACTGGGTATGGATTTTAGCCCAGCATTCAGTCTTAAACAAAGAAACAAAAACAATGAAAATTTACTATCAATAATTTCCATTCACTTAAGCAACAACCAAAATCTGTCATTACTAAAATCACCTATAAAATTGGTAGTTAAAACTAACTGGCATGCCAGCCCTGGCTGCCCTCCTCCCATCTTCCCAGGACTTGGCCTTCTTTGATCTTTCTCCCTCGGTTATTAACATTAGTGGCAGAAGGAGTAGATCCAAGTCAAAATGAGAAAAATAATTCCTATGCAGTAGATGGCTTAAAAGGCAGCAAGCGCCCCCAATGCTGATCCACACAAAGTGGGGAAGCAAAATCACCCCGGAGCACATGGCGGGGGGGTAGGGGGCACAGGGGTGGGTGCTGCAGACTATATTATTTGGGACCACTCTATTCCTGCTGTAGAACCGTCACGCTATGCCTCAGCCTGGGTCCGTCCCTCTATCGATAGCGTTAGGCAGAGAGAACAGGTCGCTGTTGGAATTATTTCTCCCCAAATTTACCCGTGATGGACTTGCCCTGCTTCCCAAGGCCATGGGCCTCCAAACACACAGCCTTTCTCCTCTACATCAATGCTCCTCGAGACACCGTGCTCCTGCCCACCGCCGACTAAAATAAGATGACTGAACAGGGCCTCTTGAAAGGTCGCGATAACAAATCCAATTTACGATACTCAAAGGGACAAAACCAGAAGGTGGAGGAGTCTTGAATAAGTGAAAAATTGTATTATCATTTAATTTTATTCATCAACAAGATCACCTCTCATTTAAGAAGCTAGGCTAGATAGCGATGTTCAATAGGACGGGAAGAGGGGAAACTGCAGCGTGCGTGTGTGTGTGTGTGTGTGTGTGTGTGCGCGCGCGCGCGCGCCTGTATGTGCAGAAGGGAATCCCACCTGCCCTTCAAAGGACAACCCCGAGTTAAATTCTCTTCTATTATTTCCATCCTTAAAATAGTCAGATAGCAAGACGTTCAAAGGAACACAAAGCAGTATAGTAGAGCTGCCTTCTTTCAAAGGGCCAGAGCACCGATTCGAAGAGTTATTCAGGTCACAGAGAAATTACACTTCTTTATGCATCTATAAAGAATTCAGAGTTTTCCATTTTTATTAGCATTATTATAATACTGAAGGTTTTCAGGCATATCATGAGAGGAGCATTTACAGAGAAATGCTGAGCAGACCAGCCTCATGACGCACCCGCCCCTCTTTATGAGTCTCCACAGCCTGGCAGACATTTTGAAAAGCCTAATAAACACATAGCACTTCAAGTGCAAGGTCTTGCTAAGTTCTATACACATGTAGCCAAACATTTCACGTGAAAAAGCACAGGATCAGTTATTTTTGTCAACTATCAAGACTCAACATGATCCCTTGTCTATATGAAAGCAGACAATTTAGGAGCACTCTATTCCCTCTATAGAATTATCATGCTATCATTGAATTGTGACAAAAAGTATCTCATTTTTAAAGTCTTATCTTAAATTTTGATATCGAAAAGCTAGAATTAGCTTTTGGTTCTTTTTCAATGCCATAGTGTGTCAAAGTCCCCAAGTTCCTGATATAATTTCACGAACACTGAAAAACATTAATACAATTGTGCCACCAACTATTCATTTTATTCACATCTTTCCCGCCTTCTCCCTGGCACTTTTTGTGACATCCCAGAGCCTTCCACAGTGGCACCAGAACATAGACACATATTCAAAGGTGGAAGACCAAAAAGGTCATATAGCAGCAAGCAGAGAATTTTCTAGCAATGCAGGTTTCGATCTTTGCTATTTCAGTGTTATTCCCGCTGAGCCTTGCGTGCCAAGAATACCACTGGCGCTGTTCAGAGACACTCATGATGACTCAATGGAGAATCAGAAGACCTGGGCACTTAACTATGAGCCTATTCCCAATGATATTCTGTCTCAAATCATTTCCATCCTCATAGAAACATGAAAGTGGGACAATGACAGATATGAAGCCCAGCATGAGCTGCCTGGAAGAACTCTGCCTAGCAACACAGCTTTATCACTCTGCCACGCATATGAGGCCAGAGTCCACTGACAAAAATAATGACAGAAAAATCAAGCTGAAAATTCTATAGTTTAAGAAAAGCTAAAAAAGAGAAAACACATCACAGAAGAGAATTTTTAAATTTATATTCAATCAGTAAGTACAAATGAAAGATTACAGATATTTTAATTCACAGTGAACCAAATGCTGTGTCAGTATACGCTTTCTGTTATATAATATCATGCACTGCCATACAAGAGGAGACAAAATAATTTGCTCAAGTCCTGACTTAGTTTGGTCCTTGATATTGTAAAAGGAGGCTAAGGTTACTTCAATGATCATTCAAATTTTGTAGGCAAATATATCCAGTTCTCTTTACACTATTACATTAACACATGTGTAAAGAAGGTTATTTCTTTTAGGGTTTTTTTTTTCTTCCTTTAAAGATTCTGGGTTCTAATTTGCACATTTGTGGATATGACAAGGAACAGAACCTGAGCTCATGATTTTTTTTTCAAAAAGGATATGGGTTTTGCGCTACTATAACTACACTGATCTTCATCTTTCAATTGGTTTCAAAGACAATATCGGTAAAGAAGCAAGCCAGGGCAGGGACAGCCATTTTTAGCACTGGAAAAAAATTAAATGAGCTAGTCTATTGCAACTTGAACTAAAGTTCTTGATTTGACGAATAACAAAAACACGTAAGCGGTGGTGAAGGAATGCACGGATGGGCAAGGATCAGTTATTTCAAATCATTTTCTTTACTGGATTTCATATTAGGAAACTGAATGAGTAACTGCTTCTGTTCCCAGCTTTGCAACAATTTTGACCACATATGAACATAACATTAACATATGATAGAAAATGGGAGCTACTGAATGATTAATAGATATCCTTCAAATGGATCTACTCTCAGAAGTTAAGAAAGTATTTTAACATAAATTCTACATTTCTTAAATATTATCATTCATTAGGAAACTTCTAACTATTTTTGCCATGGTAATATAATGTATAAGCATCGGCATGGTAATTATTTTCAGTTATTATACTATTACTATCCTTATTTTTCATTCATTCTGATGTTTCTTAGAAGGTAAATTTTACTGATAAATATGTAAACTTGGTTAATTATGCCTTTCATATAATTTGTAATGAGTTTTATTATACTAATTTGATGACATTCTACGGAATCAGGAAAATAAATGAGTCATTGAGAAATGTCATCTGACTATGGACTCTGTACTCTTCAAACCAGACACGTAACAACCAAGAAAACCTATTCATTATCAGAACATGCAATCATCAATAACCCAAGCAAGCAAAAAAATTCGCTAAGCGAACATTCCATTTAAAATATAATTTGAAATATGATTTTTAAAAAAAATAAATCTCATTCAAAATATCTACCATGATTAGACCCTACACCTAATTGGTTTAACTGTCAAGGCTGGTATAGAATTGACACTAAAAAGTTAAAGGAGAGTATGTTGTATGTTTAATCAGGATGCAGATGCAAACAGAGGCATCATCATTGCAATGCACAGGAAAGAACTAGAACAAAGCTGTGAGCAGCTCTCTAACATAAAGGCCGGGTTGTGATATTCCCGTCAGTCACTGTATTAATACAGGGGAAGCCTACTTAATGAACTGCTGAGAAGAGAACAGAGCCACTATGAGAATACATTTTGTGTTTACCCGACTGTAAAATCTGCAATAAGATCCCAGAATCCTTTTAGATGAATAAAAGTTAAAGGAAATAACCTTCCAGACATACAAACTCAGAAGCAAAATAGGAAATAAAACAAATGTTTCCAAAGAAAATTTCTGAAAGACTCACTGCTCTGGCAAAAGCCACAAAATTTGCTTCATCATCAACAAACAGTGATAAAGTAATACAAACAACACAATTTCCTAAAAGGCTTGAAATTCTTAACAATTTTCTTTTGCAATTAAAAAAATAGGAATGATAAAGGAAAATCTTGGGAAAGGCTGTGTGTGATTTTATTCATTTTATTAACCAAGCAATATAAACTTGAATTAGATCACTAAGTTTATTTGCTAGTTACTCATTTCTAAGTGTCTTATACAAATAAAAATAAAATCTCAAGTGTTTTATAAAAGTAACAGGCCTGGAAAAATTGCTGAGAGAATTTTTTAATATCATATAAGTTCCTTTTTATTTTCATGCCTTTGGGGATGAAGAAATGATATGCAAGTTATTAACTGTAACGTGGCCAGTGTAATTACTACCATCAAATTAAAATAAACATAAGCTTCAAAAGATTTTAAGTACCCTAAGAAGTAAAAAAACACAGAAAATCTGTTAAAAATTGGTGATTGCATGGCACAGTGTGACCCTTGCTGTATGAACTTCTGTTCCCTCCACTTTTTTTTTTTTTGACAGAGCATGCTTCTAAAGTGAAATAAATTAAAAACAATTTTCAACTGACTGATAGCTTTTTAAACACAGTGTACCTTGAAGGAAATCATTTACATAAAGTATTTCAAGAGTTACATTGCCAAGTTAAAAATCAAAGTAATGGCCCCAATAAGAGACTCCTGAATCACTAAGTAATTTCAAATAAATGAAAAGAGAATGAAAGGCATTTTTCTCACTGGATGATAGACTCCTGATTAAATCTTCTTCTGACACTAAAGCAGGCCTTGTAGTTCTAACAGCTCTTCATTTCAACTAAGGTCATCATGAAAAGAATGATTATCAAATAAACTCAATCAGAAAAGACTCAAAAGTTTTCAAAGGCCTGAATTCCATAAGATTTCTAGGCATCCTGATTGACAGTCTTGTAAAACATAAGGATAATTAAACTGACATGAAAATCACTACCCTGCATAAATCCTAAAAGCAGTTTATCTAACCTTTTGATCCTTAGAGAACTCATAGTTGTCTTAACACCTGTTCCTACTCACCATCCAATGACCTTCATAAAAAGATTAACACCCAACTATCACACCCTGTATAGTTTACACACATAATCCACATCCCCCACAATATCGTGGCTGCGCTAATTACACAGATAATGCTTCTTGCTGGAACCGGTTCACAGCAACTTCAATCTTTTCCCCAGGCATGAGATAGAATTGAACGGGTCTTCCAGAAGAAGCTTTGAGATACTGAGATAAAATTAAAATTTTACTTTTGAACTACAGTGCATTGAATATTTAACATATTAACATAACATTGACAGTATTTAAATTTCAAGGGGCTTCCTAGAATCAAGTAGTACATAAAGAATCTCAAATCATATACAAAGTATTACCTAATGTAAACTATGCAATTATTTTTAAATTACAACTGAAATATACTGACAAAAAAATAAGCTTGTCATATGAGGAAACACTTTGCTTCCATTGGTTTTCTCCCAAGTAGAGGTGTTCAGACTATTTATCATGTGCCCATTTAAAAGTCTGCCTAGTTTGAAAGCAACACACACATGCACACAATCTTTGAGCACCTACAGCTGCTTCTAGGCAAGACTTTCTAAGACCAATGGTTATTTTACCTAATGCAAATACATTCACATGAATGATTTTGTAAGATTCCTGGTTGTGTAAATATTTTTCACCCCGTTCAACAATCCAGAAGGAACTTTTGAATACTTGTTTGATATTAAAACAGGAAAGGCAAAAATCTAAGTAAATGAAAGTTATGATAACATAATGAACAATATATTTCAATGCTCAAATTCCTGACCTTTTTATTTAAGTGATACCAACAATTTTACCCTACGTGAAGAGACAGCTCCACTTTTACTATCGCTCTGTTTTTCTACATGGAATTGTACTTTATCTTGCTCTATTTTAAATGAAAACAAATTATGTAGGAGTCACATGTTTTAATGTCGAGAAATACCTACGTGAAGGGCCAAAAGAAAATGAGTTACCTACTAGATTTTCATGCAAAAAGCATCCAGAAAAATGGCCAAGTCCTGCTTCTAAAAAATATTACCAACACCTTCCTTTTTCTTCCACCTTTCTTTTTTCAAAATCTTAAAAATGACAAGGTAATCTTAAATTGGAGTTTTAAGGGGCACCTGCCTGGCTTGTCAGACTAAAGTAGCATATTAACTACACTCACTGTGGCACCATAGGAGCCTCAGTTTTTATCATTTTGATATCCCCTCCAGGGTTTCAATCTTCTCTCTTGGAGCTCAATCATGCTCTGTGATGCTCTGTTCCTACATGAGGATGCGAGAGAATTTCTATTTAAAAATACATTCGGGGGAGGGGGGGTGTCAGGCACTACTGATTGAGAAGGCATTCCGTGATGATCCCTATTTTCAGTTAAAATGCGCACTTATGGTTTTGGATTTAACACCCCTGCCTTTGCAGTCAGACAGTCATTTAGCTGGAGTCAATCAAGCGTATGATTAGAAATAATAACTCACAAGCAATGAATTCAAAAAGATTAGATCTTTGCCGAAATGCACAAGTACAGCATCCCATTATGCATCCTTTCCTCTCGGGTTTCTAGAGAGCAGACCAAAAAACAAACAACAAAAAAATTCTCTTGCTCTCTAAAGGTGGCTTCACCTAAAACCTCACTAATCACTCTTCTATCCTACGATCACAAACTTCAGTCAGGTGGCGATATCAGCTGGAGATAAAATCAGCAATGGGGTAGGGGAGTGGAGATGTCTCTCCCATGTTATCTTCCCCTCACTTAAGGAAAAAGCTATGTTTTACTCCAAGAAAATGGATCAGAAGTTGAACACACTCATGTATACAGAATAAGAAAGACAGAACATAGTTAAAGCCCAAAGATAGATAGTATCCAAACAATAAAGAATAATTTTCTGTTCATAAATTATTCTTCAAATTATACTGCTTCAGGATCTAGTATTTTATTTAAGTAAGGGTTAGAGGTAATTAGAGAAACTATGTTTGGATTTAATAAGTATTTTATTGAAACCAGTAACCCAAGTTCAATCAAATCTTTCAATGTAGCACCTTTGATCAAGTCAAAAGGATTTAATTTCACTGAGAAAGTTTGGAGAATGAGAGTGAATTATAAGATTTTATATTATATGGTACTTTGTTTTTAATCAGAGCACATACAATATAATTCATAGTCGACTGTGTTAATATTTAGGTAGGATGATTCTAAAGGGAAAAAGATTGACAAAAATGATTAATATTTTGCTTTAGGATATAATAGAGGGGATGGGTGAATTTGCCTTCCCAGCTATGCTTGGTTCAGGCTGCACAACAGCAGCACACATTGATGACACTAACATAATTCATACAAATGAGGGTAGCAGAGAGCAGCCTGGGATTTGAAAAATTTCTGCAAATAAATCCCAAGGCTGAATAAACCACATGTGGGTAACTGGGAGTTGATGCAGTATAGGAAGTATACATAAATAAAGTCCACATGTATGGTCTTAAAACATAAAAAATAAAAACTAAAAATGGTCCAGAAATTAGGCATTTAAAAAAGCAGGGTGGGGGGGCTGCATTTCAGTTGCTAATAGCAAGTCTCTGGCCAATTAAGAAGTACCTGAACAGCAGGGACACGTCGAGCAGTCACTTGGATCAGTAAAGGCTCCTTTACATAAAGATGACCTATATTCATTACAAATTGTGCTAGAAAACACCATTAAGAACTTTGAGGAGCTAATTATTTTTATTCAACAAACAAACATCACATTTTTTTTTTTTTTTTGGTACCAGGGATTGAACTCAGGGGCACTCGACCACTGAGCCACATCCCCAGCCCTATTTTGTATTTTATGTAGAGACAAGGTCTCACTGAGTTGCTTAGCGCCTCGCCATTGCTGAGGCTGGCTTTGAACTCGCAATCCTCCTGTCTCAGCCTCCCTAAGTGCTGGGATTACAAGCGTGAGCCACCGCGCCCGGCTCAAACATCACATTTTTAAAAATCCAAACTGATTGATGAGTTTTCGGTAATTCTGAGGATAGCCAGACCTAACATTTTCATTTTGTTCTAGTAGCCAATTAGAGGATCAGTTCCTATCTCCTTTTGCCTGGTCTTCCCAGTGAAGGGCAGAGGGCACAAAAGGAGTTTAGCAGACGAAACTCTGACACACCTTTAATGAACTTTATTGGAAGGGTCACCAAGAACCAAAGCTAAAGGCTTGTGAACACTGCATCACTCCAGCTTTAGCCCAGAGAACATTAACCCTGATTCCACAAGAAACCACTACTTTTATCTCACCATTAAATTTCAATCCATAAAAAAGTGAATTTAACACACGTACACACACACAGAACCACAGTTTCCAAGTATAAAGGAGGAAATGGAAAGGGAGCAGCATTCCTTACTCCCTCAACCATTAATTCTGGGAACATTTATTCAGGACCAACCAAACACTGATTACTGGGATATATGATACATGCTGAAACTGATGAAACAGGTTTCTGCCTGCCAGGGGGGTGGGGGGTGTATTTTCTAATCAGAGAAGCAGGTAAAGTATCACCTCCAGCACCACCATCCAAGGCTAACATTTTGGACCTCACAATAATGGGCATGGGGCAGGGAGGTTGTCACACAGAAAAAAAAGAAAATGCATGCTACATACAAGGAGTTTCCTTTTCTTTATTCAAAAGCAAGAGGAAGAATTGAAAACCACTACTAAATTATTACTCTTGTCTATCTTCAGACAGGAGAATCGCGAGTTCCAAGCCAGCCTCAGCAACAGCGAGGCACTAAGCAACTCAGTGAGACCCTGAGTCTCAAAATACAAAATAGGGATGGGGATGTGGCTCAGTGGTCGAGTGCCCCTGAGTTCAATCTCCAATACCAAAAAAAAAGGAAACAAAATATGGTTGAATTTTTCTCCTTATAGAAAAGCATCCAATTAAAAGTGAACCTACGCAGGCCGGGCACGGTGGCACAAGACTCTCGGGAGGCTGAGGCAGGAGGATCAAAGCCAGTCTCAGAAACAGCGAGGCGCTAAGCAACTTAGTGAGATCCTGTCTCTAAAAAAATACAAACAAGGGGTAGAGATGTGCCCCAGTGGTTAAACGCCCCTGGGTTCAATCCCCAGTACTCAGGGAAAAAAAAAATAGTGAACCTATTACAAATTTTCATAAATTAAAAATGTATAGGTTTCAAAAAAAACAAGAAAGATATTCCCTTGCACACTATCT
Source organism: Xerus rutilus (assembly GCA_028644305.1). Classification (NCBI taxonomy): domain Eukaryota; kingdom Metazoa; phylum Chordata; class Mammalia; order Rodentia; family Sciuridae; genus Xerus; species Xerus rutilus. Next base: position 77,805,902 of record CM053405.1, read on the forward strand.
ACAATCTTTTATTCACTCATTAAACAAAGATTTGCTGAGCTCCTACTATGTGCCAAGCCCATTCTAGGCACAATATCTTTATATGCATAATATACATGCAATACAAAGATTTCATATTCAATTTCAATGAGCAATTCTTCTGTTTCTTTTGAACAAGTAAAGCCACAGAAGGAAAATTTGAGGCTTTCAGTGCTAATTCAATAATAAATTCTTGATGTATTCCAGTTACTTTATATTGGTAAGAAAACGTGTGAGCATGAAATTCATTTTAAACATAATTCATTAAATGAACTTGTGACATTCTCATGCACTGGTTTTTTTCCTCCATTTCCAAACACTAATTGACAGCACTTGAAAACAGTGATTCAGCTTCGGCATGTCAATATGATTCCCAGGGACTGTAGCTCTATTCCTCAGGCCAGGAGACTGACAAATCAAAAGATAAGAAGAACCTCTCAGCTTGAATCAACTGAAATGTGTCAGAAAATACATTTGGCATAATCTTCAGAAATGTCAGGTTTGGCGATGACAGGATAGGCACAGTTTTCCTGACAGTTTGAGCACACCAAAGTTTCAGAGTCCAAGTTAGAATGAGGAGGGGAAAAACCACTTTTGTCTGCTATTTTGGAGGAAACGACTACATGCAACCAGAGGAAATGTATGACATGCCACTTGAGTCTCTGACAAAGATGTTATAAAATGCCATACTGCCTAATTAACGAAAATGCCCGCTAAGGTTAAAAAGAGTAAGGTATCTTTCAGTACTTTTGCTTACTAAAACCATCCTACCTGCCCTTCAAGGGATGTGCTCAACCTTATTCCTTTCGTATTCCCAACATGCCTAACGCCGATGGAGTACTTTTATAAAAATGTGTCAACTGAGTGAATGAACCCACAGCATCACACTGAATCACCGAGACACCAAAATCAGGTGAATATATTACACAACATACTTTGGACCTTGCTTGTCATTCATTATCCTTGGCAAATAAAATCTATTAGAAAGCAAAACAAATGAAAGCACAAGAAGGCCAATTCTAATCAGTATCCTGCTCCTTTCTGAATTCGATGTAGGCTGGACACTGCTCTGTCCGTCATCACCACCGTCCTGCCCGCCCCATGTACACACTCATGCAATCATATTCTACAAATGGGGAATCATCGAAGAAACAGCTTCATTAGTTCACCAAGAAGCACCAAGAGAGCCAAGACCCATGTTTCTACCGCTGGCTACAAATTCTGACTCCTCCAATTTTCCATTTGTAAATAGATCTCCAAAAGAAATCAGCCCGAGGGCACTAAATGGCTGTGAAGCTCTGCAGGAGCACCGTGGCTGACAATCACAAACCCCAGTGAGCTTCTCAGATAGGCAAAGCAGGTGCCCTACTCAGACATGTTCCCTCCAAGTCCTCTAACACCTCCAGTGCTGTCAACCTTCATCTGATTTTCATTTGTAAATGAAGTTGCACAAATCTGCAACGATAAGGAATATTGATAAAATCTTTGTTAACACTTGGCATGTCTCATTTTCTAAAAAACAAAAACAAGATCCCCATTCAGGCAACTCCTAATTGTGCTGGCCACGTTTCATTTACTTTCACCACCAATTCAGCAGCAATCTGTCAATATTTGTACCGAAAATTACCAAATGCTCTAAATTACTTATCTCAAACTAATTACACATTTACATATTTATGAATGTTATATACTGAAAGGTAAAAATCATTCCTTTATTGCCTAAGCCTATACATAAAGTCTCTCAAATGAAAAGTAGTCCAAAGTCAATTTAAAGAGAGTTTAAAAAATATATTTTTTCTAATTTAATATAAGCTCGGTACTTTCAGCATGGCTTCACAATCTTTTTCCTTTATGAAAGAATAAAGTCAAATGTTTTTTCACTATATTGGGCAAATGTAACATAATATAATATGACCCTACAGTAAACCCTTATCCTACCATATTCCAGGAGTTAATCATTTCAGGAAAAGTATTCTTTCGTGACTACTTCCTGAGCATGAACTTGTGCCCCAACCATGCTTGTTTAAGGAAGCAGAGTGGGGAAAATCGACTTGGGACATAACTACTATTAACTTTCAAGCTAAAGAAGAAAGAGAAAGGCAAATAATCATAATATAAAATTATCAGTACAATGATACAGCTTTGCGTGCAGACCTTGAGGTGCATGAAAGAAGGAATAATTAGTGTGGCCTGAGATTTAAAAAATGAACTGGAACCAATGGTGTGAACATTGTGAAGTGAGTAACATTCCACACTTGAATCACTATGTGTGGAAGAGGGTAAGAAAGCATAAAACGTTGGAAGAGAAAAAAATTAATTTGGGATGTCTAGAAAATAATGGGCAATGGTAAACATTAATGTGAGAAGGTGGGATTAGAAGGTAAAAAGTCATCCTTCAGAAAATGTGGAGCAACCAAAGGGTTCTAAGCAAAAGAAAGATGGGATCAGATTCATGGATTTGAAAGGCACCTGTGGCAGGTAGGCCTGGCTGACGACAGCTTCACCAGAGACAGCCAGCAGAGAACAGACTAGGAGGCGGGTTAGGACAAAGAGACCAGAGAAGGCTACTGGAGAGTCCAGAACTGGGAGGCCAGCTTCTACCTCCAGCACTGGCAAGAGTTCTTGCTGCAGCAAGCAGCGCTGGGCAAAGGCAAAAGAAATGCTAATAAAACTTCCTAATTTTAGTCTTCTCAACCATAAGAATCCAACTAAACAACAGCAGCTCATTTAAGGTCAAGTCAACAAAATTCATTAACTGATTATGTGTGGGAGGCCAGGTGGCATACCAAGATTTAGACAATGTGTTCTGAGACAACTGGCAAAATCTGAATAATCTCCAAGCTGTGCACCTCTAGGTTGCCTGACCTTGAAGGAGCATTATGTTTTCTTATGTGTAAAATGGGACTAATATCTAATTTACTGGTTTGTTATGATCATTAGAGAACATATAATTATCACCATTATTAAACTATGATGGATAAAATAACAAGGGATAAAAGAATAAGGAGAGCCAGACGCAATGGCGCACGCCTGTAATCCCAGCAGCTCTGGAGGCTGAGGCAGGAGGATCGCGAGTTCAAAGCCAGCCTTAGCAACAGTGAGGTGCTGAACAACTCAGTGAGACCCTGTCTCTAAATAATATACAAAATAGGGCTGGGGATGTGGCTCAGTGGTCGAGTGCCCCTGAGCTCAATTCCCAGTACCAAAAAAAAAAGGGGGGGAGAGAAAAATGTCTGGGTACTCTTTTGGTAAATTTTAGTTCATACTAATAAGGAAGAAGCAAGCTTATGTAAATTTAGTTCTAGATGAGCTATTTTATGATGAAAAGAGACTGGTATTGGAAATAGAGGCATTCAGATAGGATAAAACCCTCCTTCTATGCTTGACCACCCTTGGTGTTATATTCAGTTTCCAGAACTACCAATACATCCTCATATCATTCTCCCAATCTTCAACTGAATTCCTGGCTGTCAAAGAAAAAAGTCTAAACCTTCTTGCAGCTATGAAACTAATTATTGACCAATGTGACATAAGCAGAAGTCAGTAAGTACACGGGACCTCTTTGAAGGAGGGGTAAGCTCCTTCTTCTTCACTCTTTTCCTATCCCGCTGCTGAGGTAAGTCTGATGACTGGAACCTTAGCAGCTATCATGAATCATGAGGACACAGGCCACATCCCAAGGAACAGCAGAGTAGCAGAATTCTCAACTGCTTGGCTTCCATCTTTGACTACATGGAATCACCTAGGGAAGCTTTTAATAAAATATTCATGCCTCATCCTCAAATATCTAGACTTAACTACTGGGTTGTGGCCAACCCATGAATATTTGGGTATGGCTATTAAAACCTTCCCAGATGAACAAAAATGTGAAGCTAGAGTTGAAAATCCACTAATCTAAAACACATAGTTATCAATCCATTATATTACTTAATGCATAAGTGATAAAAAACTATAATAATGCCTGCCACGTAATGAATATTGCCATTATGCTAGGTGAGCTTCTTGCTATTTACTACATTTTCTAACTCAATGTTTAATAATACCCTGATATCAGTATCAATACTATTTTCATTTTGCTTCTTGGAAAACTGAGGTGGAATGAGTCTTAGTAATGGACTTGGAGTCTCGCAAATTAGTATGCCAGTCCAGAATGGGCTAAATTCAAAGCATTCTCCTTGCCTCTGCAGGGTTGCCTCTCAGCTGTTTGGCTTCTTTTATTTCATCTAGAGGTATGCTAGTGAAAGCGCTGGTGAGCAGCGAGTAGTGGGGTAGGGAGGGCAAGGAAGAGGATACTGGCAACATTTAAGATTAACTTTACTTCTGGGGTCCTAGGATTGGCTTGCTCACCAACGCACCTAATGAAAGTCCCTGTCATTAACCATCATGTAGAACTCTCAATAAGAGCTTACATTGGCTTTCACATGAACTCCTCTCTGGTCTAGATCCAGAAAGGGACCAAGTTCAGATTAAATTCCAATGCATGAATAAAGCACCAGATCCTCACCTATTTGCAGCTTCCTGGTTTTGAAGTTTAAGTAAATCATGTGAAATGCATGCAAAAACTCCCCTCTTTCTTTCCTAATGTTCAACCGTGATTTATAACCCTAGAACATTTGTAAATTTAACAGCCCATCAAAGTGTCTGAGAGCACACCAGTTCTAAGGACTCATTAAGTGACATTAAACATAACTTTTCATGAAGTACTGTACAGCATGAATGGGTGGGCAGGTTGGTGAACAGCCATGACTACGTAATTTATCGTTTGTAATTTTGCCTTATTACTTCCAAAAACATTTTTTAAAGAAGGAGGGGGACTGTTGGTTACAAAAAATAAAAAGCACTTCACTACTTTGCCAACACTATAAATCAGAAAGGCAGAAAAATCATTTATGATTCTAAGGATGTGCTAATTCTTTCTCCAGTCACCCAAAAAATGACAAGGACAAAGTTTTGTGGCAAAGTCGTACGGGATTTTAAAAATTCATTCATTTGAACAGGATAATATTGTTTCCAACTCACCTCCTCCTCAAGTTCCAAAGATCATCAATAAAATAAAACCAAAAAGCATGGAAGCTTTTTCCAGTATACAAGGGAGAAAGGCTTCAGTCAACTCACATCCTTTAAATGGCATTTCTTTTGCTCCACAAATTTGTAAAGAATTAAGCTCTGAAGCAGGACTTCATCCAACACAAATGAACTTTGCAACACCACTAACAATCACCCTAATTTTGTCAAAGCATCCATCCTACCTTAATAAGCAGAATTAGGACCCTGAAAAATGCTGTAACTAAAAAGGAATGTTTGTGTTTCCTTAGTGATCACAGACTGTTACAGTGACAACAGTCAATGGTCAAATTGCAGCATTCCCACCTGCATAAGAAATACCCTTCACATATTTTCTTTAAAACAACCAAGTTAAAGAGCCAGGAACATCATGCAACTTTCCTAGTTTTCACTCTTTCACTATACAGATTTAACAGAACATAAAAGTTTTAACTATCAGTGCACTGAACATAATAATTACGCTGATAGCACAGTGTTCACCATACAGCAGATCACTTATTGGCTTAGGCCTTGCTTAAAAGATTGATTCTCCCCTCTCCTTCTGAACCTGTGGTCCAGCACAGGTGTCTTTATTCCTTTGCCAAATTCTGCACTCCACTTTTACTAACTTTGCTGACTAAAAATATTCTTTCCATAAACTTCAACAACTTAGTAATGCATATCTGCAGCAGAAATGGCTTTCCTGAATCAAAGTAAATCCAGGGGATTTACATCACCTCCAAAGAGCAGCCATGTTGAAAATGAACTCACCAAAGCTACAAATGACCATAGCTAATTCACTTTAGAGTGTTCTTACACATAAGGAACAGTATACATACAGTCCTAGAAAAATTGGCGTCTGCTATCTGAGGTATTAGTTATTTGCCTTTTAAAACTTACTTTCTGAGCATTATTTAAGGGGAGGGAAGGATTTTCACAAAAATTATATTTCACACATAAACATTCAAATTCCCAACTAGTTAATATACCTCCAGCCAAACAAGTCAAAAATAATTTCTGTAATTTTTACTAGGTTAATTCTACTGTTTCCATAATTTTCTGTGATTTTTATCTGGCATGCATAGCACTGGCCCTAACAAAACTCAAAAAGTAGTGGGGCACAGTGACATACACCTGTAATCCCAGCACTTGGGGAGGCTGAGACAGGAGAATCACAAGTTCTAAGCAACTCAGTGAGACCTTGTCTCTAAATAAAAACACAAAATAGGGCTAGGGATATGGCTCAGTGGTCAAGTACCCCTCAGTTCAATCCCCGGTATCAAAAGAAAAAACAAAAAACTAAAAAAGTAAACATCTAAATATGGTTTAAAATTTATCAGCTGAGAGAAGGAAAACTTATCAAAATAACTTCTAAACTTATGTTGCAGCAACTAGTATTTAAAACCTACTCAGATAATCAAAGAAGCTTTACTATTATTATTTCTGAGTGAATGAATTTATACCTAGCATATTGACTTTTGGTAGCTGGCTGGTATATGCTTTATTTGGCAAGATGGGTCAAATTCTCTCACATACATTTCTATATTTAGCAATCACCAATAAGTTAGCAAGAATATGAAATCCACAATTATCCAATTCTTCCAACATAAATGAACAAAAATCATTGCCAGGCAGCATGCCTACTTGATTCTTTTCCTATCACTTAATACTGATTCATATAAACTACATAACATGTTATAATTTGAAGCAATTTATTCACATTTAAAATTATAATTTTAATTCCTTATTAATTGGTGTTAAGTAAGAATTACCAGATTATTCCAAAGCTAATATTCCATAATAGCAAGCAGACACAGGTTGAGCAGTCATCTAAAATTAGCTTATTCACTGTAAAATAAAGATTGAATGTTAAGGTATAAAATTATTCTAAATCCCCAAACACACCAGAACCAATTGTGAAATTAAATGTGACACTTTCCATAATTCAAACTACAGTACTTGATTTTTGTCTTTCTCCTCAGCTACCCCTAAATTAAATTAGTCTTATTGATTATAACTCAGAAATCCCTGTCTTGTTACCATGATTTTGAAATTTTAATAAAATGTACAATTTAGTTGTCCACGGTTAAGTTGGCTTTCTTAAAGTTCTTATAAGAGATTAAGTATAGGCTCACTGAATATCTCAATATATAGCTACAGACCAAATAAACACCAATTTCTTTGCAAGCTCACAAATGATAAATTCATGAATCCCAAATCTGTTTTCAGGCCTTCTATGACAGATGACCATCCACAGAAGCAGGATCTTATGAAATGATTAGCAGTGTTATTTAACTAAGCAATGGTTGAAATAAAATGGAAACCATACTCCAATTAAAATGTTTTTGTTGTGTACAAATGGTAGTCAATAGCTTTAGTAAAAACAGAACTACCGTTTAAAACTTATAAGTCCTTACCCTAGAATTCAGAAGAGTACACAGTACATGTATTATACATTTACTAATGACATGTGAATCTGTGGACAGCAGCCTCACTGGACCTATGGCCCACGTTAGGTGCTTTGTCCTTATAAAACTTTTCTCTGGTGTTACATTCATATAACAAACAATTTAAAGATCACATTTATTAATCTCAGCCTGTTTTAGTAGTATTTTCAACATACTGTGATTTTGATTGGTTTTTGATTTTTTAATTTGACAGAAAAACATTTCTGAACAGCATTTTCTTGATAGTTACAGTTGGCAGGTCCCTGAACCAAATAAAGGGCAGACCACTCCAGATCATTTTCCTGCCTCCCCACTCCAAAGCTATGGCACTGGCTCCTGAGCTGTCCATAATGAGTGAACAGTGCTGACATGGCCCTTCTTGTGGCCAATATTAGAAAATTTTATATAGCATCATCAAATATGCTGAAATAATTCACATTACTTCATTAACCCTGGCTTTTTTTCTCTTAAAAAAGTACTGTGTTCCTCCTTTTTAGTTTATTTCCATGTCTCATTTTTTCTGTGTGTTAGCTTTGGTGAAATTAATACAGAATTACAACTAAAGAGAACTACTAGAGTACCTGGAAGATTTGATTTGAGCTCTCAACTCCTTCGAATAAATAGGCATGATGCATTCATAGAAATAATAATAGATATTATTATTACCCACATAGAAATAATATTAAATGTTGTTAGTCACTTTATCACCTGAGAAATTGTCTGCAAGGGAGTGTTTAACATGCAAACGCCCTTACCAGAATTACCTTCCTCCTCTACAAAATGCAAGTCAAGGATTCACTATGTAGTGCCTGGTCATTTACAACACACCAAAAATAACTGAGGATGCTAGTTAAGATGAGAATATATTAACAGTTAAAGAGCATGAAGCCACTGTTTCTATGTCATAAGGCACCAATGCTCAGTTGTAAATACATTCAAATATATTTTAGTGTAGTGTTTTACTTATTGAATCATGTATTATGATGAATTTTTATTTCAATTATCACAATGGTGTTTACACATGCTGTAAACATTTGTTTTTACTAGAGGGGAATAAGCCCTATTCATTAGCACTGCTCACTGTCAATTATGAAATACATTTGTTTTCACCATCAGTGCTACACAATACTTAGTTCCAAAATATATGTCATTACTTAATGAGAATGAATTAAAACAAAGCAGCACTATTAACTGGGGCTAGATCTATAATAATCTATCACCCAAATAATAAAATTTAATGCCTATTAATTTCCTACCACATGCCATGCACAAAACTAAGCACTTCGTGTATATTAACTCAATGTGATCTGTAAAGTAACCCTGGGCAAGAGGTACTATTACCATCCCTATTTTATAGACAGGCAAGAAGAAGCACCAAGAAGTTAAAGAAATTGCCTGAGACCACACAACTACTAACTGGCAGGTAATTGATTCTAGAATTTAAGCTCTAAATTCTAAAATAAGCCAGTTATGTCATGATGCCTCTTAAACATCTCAGGTGAATCAAATGCTGCTTATTACCAGCACCTAGAGAACTTTAATTTTAAAAAGAAATAGGCTTATTAATTTATATACATTATAGCACTTTAGAAAGTTCAGGTTAGACAGAGTCTCAAAAATGTATTAGCATATAAAATGAAACACAAAACACAAGGTACCTAGAATAAACATTTTTCACAAATTGAGTACTTCTTGCTGCATTTCCCCCAATCCATTCATTATCAAAATTTGCCACTGTGTATAAGGAATGTTTAAAGTGTCTATTTTTGTTTCATACTTAGACTACAAGCTATTCAAAGTCTGGAAAAGCAGCTCATCTATACATTATTGAAAATGCCACAGCATATTGTACCCAGGGAACTTTTGATAAATACTAAATATTACATTCACAATGAGTAATGGCAACTCAACACAAAATTACAATGTAACTTGAAGATGAAATATGAAGCCAAAATAAAATGGATGTGAGCCCCATTCAATCTGTCCTTTATTCAGTCTTTCAAAACCTATGAAAATACAAGGACTTATTTAGGACAAAGGAAGGCAGTATTTTTGAGGTTTGGGGAAGATAACAACATCACTTCTGATTATTAGTACAATGCTAAAAAAAAAAACAAATCATATATGAAGGATGTGAGAAAAAGAATGGACAAGCTATCTCATGATTATTTTATTTTCTGCATATACAGAAACTAAATGGAATAGGGCAAGTATATTATCTGATATTATAGTTTTTAGGCATCCTCAGTATATCTTAAATTTTCATTTATTTGCCACTAGAAAAGGGAAAGAGGGTAAGAAAGAGGATGTTTTCAAAAGTTTCGTACCTCTGAGCTGCTTTTGTACTATTGAAAAATAGCTATATGTAATGCTACCTATTATTTTCATAAAATTTTAAGTGTCATAATACACTCAATAAAAATTATAGTATTTAGTAAATTCTACTTACTTTAATATTAACAAGTGATTAGTAAATAACTCTGAACACTCTGCATCTAAAGTAATAAGCCAAAGACAAAAATATAAAACTATATTTTAAAAATGCATTAAGCCCTCTCCTTTCAATATATAGTTACATGTCACTCAACAACAAGAATATGTTCTGAGAAATGCGTGGTGTTGTCCATCACTGACTGAAATGTTCTGTGACACATGACTGCATATATACTTGAAATATGTGTGTACACACAATACACACAAACAGCACTTTAGGCAGTAAAACTAATATGTGTGATGCTATAATAGTGGATACATATCATTATCCATTTTTCCAAATCAACATGAAGAATGAATCCTAATATAAACCATGGACTTTGAGATAATGTTATGTGAAACTAGGTCCATCAGTTGTAACAAATGTTACCAATCCAGTGATACACTGATAATGGGGAAGCTGTGTATGTGGTGGGCAGTAGGCATATGGGAAGTCTGTCTTCTGTTCAGGTCACATGCATATACATACATATGCATGTATATACATATATAGAGATATACATAAATTATGCATATATAAATATAAAAGGACATACTTGTAGACAGCCACATAGCAAACAGTTTTTCTAGACACCAAAAAAATTACTATTTTATGTGGAAATACATTAATAATAATAATTCTTCCCCTAGAATACAGATAATAAGTAATTGCTCAAAACATTTATTGTGTGCCTACTTTTTTACACAAATAAATATAATTTGGAGATACATATATGTATATTTTCTTAATAAATACAAAAGACAAATATTTGTACCCTCTTAAATTATCTCTGCAGGACTAAAGGTTTTGAGCAGCTTTAAAAATATTTGTTGACACTAAGTATTCATTTTCCTCTAAAAAGAAAATGGAGGGGAAAGATAAAGTTATCAAAAAAGTTTATCAAAGCTTTAGTAAGTGTCAGCTTTCACAAAATAATACATGTATTTGAAAGTCTCAATATTTGAAATTTCTTATTCAAATCCTACTTCTCTCTACGAGTGCATAACAGAATGGGTGCGGGTTCCTAAAGGAAGCAGATAGTCCAGCCTCCTGAAAAGAATCCAGGGAATGTATGGAGACTGCTTAAAAAACTCGGAATGGATCCACCGTTTGACCCAGCTATCCCACTCCTTGGCCTATACCCTAAAGACTTAAAAACAGCACACTACAGTAAAGCAGCCACTTCAATGTTTATAGCAGCACAATTCACAATTGC
>CM053405.1:77817598-77918025 GCA_028644305.1 Xerus rutilus
CAATTTTTTTCTATTTGCCTCAACAAATGTTTTCAGTGAATAGTGTGTACAGCTTCTGATAATTTGTTTTTTTCTGTTATGTTTGCCAACATGTATTAAAATGCAACTTTTGGGAAAAAAAATAAAATAATAAAAAAATAAAAAAATTAAAAAAAAAAAAAAAAAAGAATCCAGGGAACCTCACAGAGATGGATGCTGGCCACACTGCCAGGCCTTCCAGCCACCAGCAGCCCAGCTCAAGGTGAGAGAAGGAGAGAGACACAGGCAGGAGTGTTTTAAACTACTGTTTATCCAGCTCCTTGTATTACTCTTTTCTCTTTTCAACAACCTTGTCTTTTTCCCCATCTTTATCTTTCACCTGTTTCACTCTGTTTTTCCTGCCTCCTTTTCTTTTTTCCCTCGTTCTCCACCACTCCCTGCTCCAATCTCTTCTTCTCTCCTCTTATTACTTATTTGTATATCACATCCTTCCATAACACACCTTGACATACTTACAAGAACACACAAAAGATTACAACACTTCAGCAAAATTCCAGCAGGGAAAAACTTAGCTACATCAGAAGAGGAGGACTAGCAAATACCAGGTCTTTCATAGCACAACCTCCAATCATCCATCTTGTCAATTATGATTTTTCTCTTTTAACAAATTATTCTCTGCATTCTTTCTGTTTATTCTCCATGCCAGCATTCCTTCCCCCTTTACTTTGCTTTTCTTTTCATCTTTATCCCTCAAGTTCAAGGATGTACTTTCATAATTAACCAAGGGCTCCAAATAAATATTTCCCTTCAAATAAATATGGGTAAAATCTCACCAAATTTTATCTGGAGAACATTTCCCTTTCTCCCATCCTTTGCCCTCTCCTTAGCAAGCTTAAAACGGAAAACTGAGAGGATGTGCTTTAAATAAACACTCTCCTAGGATGGAAATAATCACAGATGTGCATTATAGTTGTGGAAGCTATTCTTTGAAAATATTTTCCTAATCTACTCACGTAACCAGAAATATTTTAGTTAAATTAAGTTAAAAAGTACTATTTCAAACTAACTTGGTCAAGATTACATTTTAGAAATCACCTCATAATTCAGTAATTTTTCTTTCTATGCATTTGATCTGCACTATACTCATTCTCATTACCAGTACACTTTTTGTATACAATGCACAATATTTTCCATTTTTTTGCTTTCTAATAAATAGCACATGGAGGTATAACAAGTGGGAGGTTCTTCAGTGGTCTACATTAAGTTCATTTCTTAAGGGCACTTGGATTTTTAGAAATGTCTTCCTGCTTTCATTATTATCAGGTCACGGTTCATCATCTGTTTTTGAAGTATACTACTCCTCCAAAAAGGCCATGAATGTGTGTTTCATGAAAAAGTACATATACAACAGTCAGTCCTGCTCAACAGTCAGGATTGGACATACAATTCAGCTGCAAAAATCTAATGTGCTGACTCTCCTGCCCCTTTTTGGATGAATAAAGTAAAGAGAAAAATCTGATAAATGCCAAATAAGCCATAGTCCTTGTGAGGCATCCCCAGCAGATGCGTGCCAGGCCAGTCCCACTCAGTCCCCCCAGCGGATCCCCCACTGTCTCTCTGCACTGCTGTGTCACATTATTTCCGCTTTTCTAACTTTTCCACTTCTGAGCACCATCAATTATGCACTAGAATAACAGAGGCCTGGCCAGGCAGTATAACATAAAGGCCGATTATGAATATAAATAATTTAAGCACCTGCGTGCCATGTTCCTTTTACCAGTGATAGGAGGCCGAGGAAATGTGATGCACACCGAAGGTCCAAATGTACCAGAAAGACCGGTCTGGAGAGAGCAGAGAGTACATTTACCTGTGAACTTCCTGTTCACTGCCAACGCTATAGAAAGAGGCAAAATAAACAAACTGTTCACAACCATACTCACAGTTGCAAAAACTGGGTAAAAATCAAAAATGTCAAAGATCCAAACATTCATTCACTCATCCATCCTTGATGTTTGGCCATAGGTTCAGTCCAAGTACAGAGAACATTTTAACTGAGGCTAGTATATTAGAACTTCTATTAAAAAGTGAACAGTTCAAATACAAAGATTTTAAAAAACAACTGTTTCCATGTAATGTTATTTAAGTCCTAACATAATGCAGACTCAGTGAGCTCTTTACCATGAAGTATATAGATTTGTTTGATGCTAAAATATAACTGGGAGCTGGCAGGGAATTACAGATGTAGAGGTCACTGGTCTGATCCCTTTTAAAACAACACCTATCTCTCAACTATAATTCAGAAACTCTTCAGGTCTCTTTATAAGTATTCTAATTTTTAAATTGTAATTTGAAAATTCACAATGTAAAAGAAAGTTTCCTGTGTTCAAAAACTACAAAGAAAACAAGTATCCTCCCTACAATGTCCTGAGAAGTTTAAAACTGAGACACAATGATGTATCAGAGAATGTTATTCCTTATCTACACAGGCAAAATAAATGTTAAGCTGGATCTTAAGCAGCATATACACAAACTGAAAAACTAAAAAGGGTATTTCAAATTTTAACAATTCAGATAACTGCTTCAAATCTATTGATCTTTAAGAAGATCATTCCCAAGGTATAGTGTAACATTTCTAATGCTTAAAAAATGGTAGAACAATCTCAATAGTATATACCAGAGTGAAAGGGGCAAGGAAAAAAACTGGATACCAGTAGGGATGTTGATAATCAAACACTGACCTTAAAAAAATATGAAATTCAGAAGAACAGCACTTAACTCATGTCAAATGATACTCAACTTTGCTTTTGGAATGAGGCTTCCATTATCTAGAAATATTCCAAAATTAATCCTTAGTCTACATGAGAGCTAATATTATATTTCTAAATGCAAATTGACGAAAACTCTAGGGGGAAAAACCATTTTGAACTGTGGTTTCCAGAAGGCTTCAGGTTTAGTCATGTCAAATTAAAGGGGAGCAAAGCTTCTTAAAATAACATTCTTCTTAAATCGCATCCATATGATTTAGCAAATTGATATAGCCAAAGTCAATAAATCATGAGGCAAGGTTTTTATTTTAATGTATGACTGCTTTTATTTTATTTTTTTGCTTTGAGCCAGTTCTTTATAATTTTTAGCCCAAAGTTAGATGTGCATTGTCTAGGCAAAACGAGCTACTTCTAATGCAATGGGTTCCTGCTTTTCAATGTCAACCCACCACCACCAGTAAAAGAAATCACCCCTGCCCCCATGAGTTCAGCAGGGCAGAGCTGGCTGCCTCTGTGGTTGGACCAACATGCAACCCATTAACTGCCTCTCAGTCGGCAGTATTTGAATTTGTAGATTTTTTCACCACTTTTCAGTGTGTAAGTGCTTCTTTTTTCTTAACCCCAGGGATTTCGTTTTGTGCTGACACATACCCAAGAAGCAATCTCCATGAAACTATCCTTTTAAGGCAAGCGTTTTTTGCACTCCTTAATGATGGGTGTTTAAGAGAAATGGTAATTATGATAGATTTTGAGCCTTAGGTAATAGACAGCCTCACAGTGAGAGGGTTCACTACATTTAAGACCAAACTTCTCATTAAGAAATGGAGATGTATCAATTCAGCTCTATGCAGACACTGACAATGAAGTCCAGGTTAGTGAAAGCATTCATCCTTAGGATGGATGGTCTCAGGAGTGAGCCAGCACTCAGCAAGGGCATGCTAATTCATCCAGATTGTGAGCAAATGAAACTTCTTAGGGACAATTAAACCTAAGGGACATTGCTTGGAAATATTATTAAAAGCATCAATGCTTAAAACACCATTCTCTTCATTCTTACCCTTTTTATAACTTAAACTTTTGGCTTAAATTAGTCACTTAAGCAATCCGTATGTTGTAACTGATGCGAGATCACACCTTCAGACAAAAGCAATCTAAAGTTCTTAAATATGCAAGCAATAAAACTACCTTGAAAATAAGTATTATATGTGTGTATGAGTTAGCATGTATGTACACATGTGTTTTTAGCATATATATTTATAACTCATAAAGCTCCCTCAAAATATTCCAGATAAATGCTACTGTTGAATCATTAAAAATAATAAGTAAATCCTTGCACCAAGATGCCATGACCTCAATCCCCCAGCATGTGCGTGCAAGTTTCTTGCCCAGCTTGCCTGCAAAGATGGCAAACAGAACTTAATATTTTATGGAGCCCAAAGCACAAACCATGTTCAAATTCAATACAAGTAAAGGCTTTATCTCCACCTTCAAATCTCCACCTTTATAGATTAATAATCAAAAAGGTGAGAAATCAGAAAGCCACACCAAATTTTAGCCAAATGACATGTAAGTTTCTTCCAGATACCCTTTAAGTTAAAAATGAAATGGAAATTCTGAAATAAATGATTGATTCATGTGTTTACTTTAAGATATTTGTTTCCAGAAGAGTTGCCATATCCCGTTACATTATTTATTACAGCTAAAGTAACTTGGAATATGTGATCCAATTTTTTCTCCAGAAGATCAGATCATGTTCTTGAATATGGATGGTATAACAACACTCCCTCTATAGAGCTAAATCTCAGGAAGACTATCTAAAAGCGAAAGAGCACAACATGGGCAAACGTAGTTCCATAATAACCAGCTGTGAGGGTTATAAGGTTCTGACAGGGAGTGGCATGATGATTAGAGCAATAATCTGTAAACCATCAGAAAAGAGCATGAAAAGTATTTAGCGTTTTATAAATATTTGAGAGCAAAGCAAGCATTTCTGGTTCAAATCAGCCAGATTTTAAACTTTCTGGTTTTATAAGAACATCCTACTATAAATCTTTCTAAAATTTGCCTGCTTTTTGTTTGTTTTATTTTAGCCAGACCAGTAATGACCACGACAAATACCTAAATGCTGAACTAAGCAAGATTCTATCCCTAAATTTTGTGTGGGAAGCTTAAATTTCTTCCGTGAAGCCAATGACAGTAAATGAGTTCACGATTGGTCACTTTCTTTTTGATAAACTGTAAGCAAAATTTACCATCTTGATAGAATTTTAAAGAGAATCAAAAGTGAGAAAAAAAATAAGATTATGACCATAACCTCTCCCATGTTTAATCTACCCTCAAAAAAGATTTTTGGTTAAAATAAATCCTTTCAATCTGTAATATCCAGAATGACAAGAAGTCCTGTGACTCTAGCCTGCTTCCAGCATCTGTCAAGAAAATCACAAACCTAACTCTCAATTCATGGGAGAACGCTAATAGAAGATGAGTAATGCTTCAGACAGAGAATGCACGTTATTAGAAAGGTTTAAGACCAAATATTCATAAAGCTGCAAGGCACTTTTGTTGTTATTGTTTGCGATTAAAGTTTAAATTACTGAATTAATATAGATAGATACATAAACAGATGAAGAACACATTATTTTAGCTGAAAATCTTTAAAACAGAAGATAAATCACACACATAATTATATATGTGCACACACATTAGTGTGCATGTAATATCAGTTTAAAATTGGAAATCCCCAATTTTTAAAAGCATAAGGTAATAGATTAGTTTTTTAGGATACTTCTGTATTTCAATTACTTTAATTGTGAACCTTGAATGGTTTCTGCTTTCCATCCCACACAGAGATCTTATCAAACATATACTCCTTTATGATCTCACCTATGTGTGGAGTCTAAAACAGTAGGACTCATAGAAACAGAGAGTAGCTACTAGAGCCCCCCAGGGTGGATGGAAAGATGTTGGTCAAAAGACATAAAATTTCAGTGAGGGAAAATAAATTGAAGAAATCTATCATAGAGTATGGTGACTACAGTTAATAGCAATATATTGCATACTTGACAATTGTTAAGAAAACAGATTTTAAGTCTTATTACCACAAAACTATATGTGAGAAATACATGGTTAAATAGCTTAATTTAGACATTCCACAATGTATGCATATATCAAAACATTGTGTTACACACTATAAATATACACAATTTTTATCTGTCAATTAAAAATGATGAAAACCAATTTTTAGCAAAATAGGGGTAAAAGGTATATTTGATAAGTTGTGTATTGACTACACTACTGGTAGGAAGAATTCAGCATTCAGTTATAAAGATGTATCATTTAAAACAATACATTACCCTCAGCATCTGCCATTTTCTCACTTTTGTCCATCCCTAAGATACAGAATAACCTGCATAAATTAGACTTTTAAATACTGGATAATAATTCATATTTTCCAGAATACTACTGCTTTGAAAATGGCAGGGGAGGGTAGTAAAATAGCACTGTTCATTCAGTAAATTTATTAGTGCAGTATTTAATAACATATCTGCTTAAGCAATAGTGTACCAGAGGCAGCCTGGTATAATGGTGAAAAGCACAGGCTCTGGAACCAACTGCTGGAGTTTGTAATCAGAATTCTGCCACTTACTAAAGGTGTAACTTCATCAACGCACTTAATCTCTCTGTGCCTTTGCTTTCTCATCAGCAAAATGAAGATGGCAGTAATAGTATCTACCTCCTAGAGTCATTATGCAAATAACGCAACTTAACATTTGCACAGTGATTGAAAAGAGACTGGCACATAGTAAGAGCTATGCATTATTTTTCTTATCACAAAATTTTTGTGCAGACCAGGGATACAGTTAAGTGCTCTGTGCAGGACCCAACTCAGCAGAGTGCCAATAGTGGTATTTTTATTCTAATGGCACAGATAAATAAGAGCAAGTTTTACCTTTTATTAGTGTCTTTACAAACAGTAAACAAAGAAAGAAATGGCACTTCATCTCACTTATTGATTATTAAAGAAATGTGCATTAATACAATCGTTTGGTCTTCTTTATTAAACGAGATCTTTAAAAACTAATATTCAGTGTTGATAATGAAACTATAAAGCAACCTGAACATATTCCCCCAAATTATATAATGTTAATACTGTTTGACTCCACAATCCTACTGCTCTAGTGAAAAACCAAAATATGAGAAAAGCTTTAAGCAAAATAAAAGTTACTTATATGTCACTTGTGTTATGAAAAGCTATAAACAATATAGTTGTCCAAAAATAAGGAATGGTAAGTCAGCATTTTTAAATAATCAGGAAGTTTGGGATATGTCACCTAAAACTAGATCTCTCCATCCAGGCCCATCATTTGTTATTCAAGAGGCTCCGAGCTAGCAGCATTACTTTAATCCATCATTTCCCACACAGATGGGTAACAGAAACTTTGAGGGAGGGGAGTTCCCATTGAACCATTGTGCCATGGAACAAGATGAAAAACTATAGGTTAAGCAGGTGATGGTTCATCTTCTTGATAAAAATATGTGCAGTCGCTGATAAGGATCACTTTCAGTATTATGTAGGCTGCTTCGAGGAACATGGCAAAAATACTTATTAAGAGAAAAAAGTCGAGTCAATCAATTTGTTAATAGCCAAGCATATGAGGAAAGCTCAAAAGGAAATATCCCAACATGTAGTGTAAAATTACGTGTAAACGTTTCTGTGATACGATGCTACTTCTACAGTGAAAACAAGTTCCACAGTAAGAATAAAATCAGTGTGACTTAATGACATCAAGTCCCATCTTCCATCTTCCTGATTTGGAAGTATAGTTTGTTTATCTGCTAGTTACTTTAATAAGGCCTGAGGGGAGAATCCTTACTCAAAGTGACCTGTAACAAGAAAACAGAAAACAAACAGAGCGATCATTCAGCCTCACCAGAGGAATACATGGAAGCAGCCAGCCCTGTCAATTTGAAAGAGGCTAATGAAACATTATCTGCAGGTGAGCGGACTGTCTCGCAGCATTACAACTCCAAGCTATAAATGACTTCCTAACCACAGAGGCAACCACTATACAGATACTTTGAAAGACAAATGAGAATGCTGCCACATGCAAGGTCAATCACAAACCTCCCACAACCTGGGTGCCTCCTCTTCCCCAGGAGATGACTGCCACGTCAGTGGACGTAGCTGAGCAAGACACACCAGAGTCCCTTCTCTTTCATTTCTGAATTTGAATTTCAGCTATCTGGTACACATAGTATATATCAAATGTATGTATAACTTAAAGCTCACACATGCTTCAGAAACTGATTTTCCTTGCGTTACAGAAAATGAATAAACATCAATTTCCAATCCTTACAATTGTTTGGTTAAAGTTACTGTATTTTTAAGCAATCACAATCTAAGAGCATGATAGGCTGTGAACTATGGGAGGAAAAAAACAAAAACCCCAATCAATAATGAACAGTTCACTTTTATCTATGAACTTTATTAATACTTCCACTCCCCAGGTTTCCTGCAACCCGTGATTTTATTTGATGCAATACATTCCATTTAAGGATTTCCTTTTCTCTTTATGACCTAATGATGCATTTAATTTTTAATTAAATTTTATTTTGAAGCATAAAGAGTATGTATAAAAGCCAAAGCAAGTGTGCAGCATCTGTTCATTGCATCTGCACTCGCTACCACAAAAATTAACCTTAATCTAAAGAGGCACAAATGGGTTTTTATGCCATCAGGAGACCCAAGTATTTAAAAATCAATGACTGTCCACCCAGACAACGAACAGCTGTTTCCTAATATTCCAGCTACATAGTGAGCCCATGTTCGACCCAATGACTAGCCTCAAACAGCCCACACCCTCATTTCCTCAGTAAAATCTGTCAGAGAAGGACACGATCTAAGGCCATGATGAAACGAAGACGAGGCAGAGCAGGCCTGGCCCAAACAGATGGCATATTGAGGGGTACCTTCTACAGCCACCATTCAGTAATTTAGTAAAATCATAATCAATGTGAATTCCTGCGTCCAGAAATCTAGCAAATGAGATCATTTACCCATTTGTTTTACAAAGGTCAGGGAAGGGGGTGGGGATATTGAAAAGATGTTGGTCAAAGGACAAAAAATTTCAGTTAGGTAAAAGGAATAAGTTCACGAGATCTACGCATGGTGACTATAGTTAATAACCACGTATTGTATACTCAAAAATTGCTGAGAGTAGATTTTAAGGGTTCTTACCACAAAAAATAGTAAGCATGTGAAGTAATGCTTACGTTAGTTTGATTTTACCATTTCAGTTTATACATGTATCAAAACATTATATTGTGTGACATATATATACACAATATTTGTCAAAAAAAAAAGGAAAGAGAAAAAGAAAAAAGGGCTAAGAATGGTCAAAGTGGACCAAGTCACGTCCCTTCAGAACAGAGGTTGCTCCCGCCCCCAGCCAATGTGACTTCTAAAGAACATCACAGACAGAAGACTGCCAATTAATCAGACAGCTATAACATTCTCTGAAATATGTGTGCTTCTACTTTCCTGAAGGATGTGAAGCCAAGATGTTATGGAGAAAAGGAAAGTCATGTTTATAAAATGAAAATGAAAAAAGGAATATGAGGAATGGCCATGGTTGTTGAAAACCACTCTTTGGCACACTAGAATTTTCTAGGAATCCTTTCAGGGACCATTGTAACGGAAATATTCCATGAGGGAGCGTGGAAAGGAGTAAATATTAGAAATGATAGATGAAAAGACAGACCTATGGTTCCCTGTGACTCTAAAATGTCATTTTGCCTCCTACTTTTTCCACCTGAAAAAAAAAAAAAACTTAATCTAAGTGATTTTAAAGACTCCATGTGGTACCATCTTTATATAGCTTTCCTGATTCACTCTCAGAACTAAATTTTAAAAGCCATACCTTGGAACTAATTACTAGGTAATATAAGAATACTAGGAGGTCCTCAAAAACCTTACAAGGCAATAACATGTTTCTAACTGATCCACCCTGCACTATGACATCTATGGGCTTAGCCCTTTAGATAACACCTCAGTAGGTCTAACAAATGAGGTCAACGTCTTGCCATGTTGGGGTCCTCCCTGTAGAGGGATCCTCATCACAGGGGTTCTGACAGGGCACTGGATCATGTGACTTTAGTGGTGGCAAGTCTGGCTTATGACAGATTCAACTCCAGCCATTTAAGGTAGGACAAATCAAGCGGGTTGAGGGATAATAGGAAGCACTATCTATTGACTGAAGAGAAATTCATCCCTCTGTTGAACACTAGCTGATTTATTCTTGGAGTCCATGGACTGCCTCTCTGCTTCAGTGATCTGCCATCCACAGTATATCCTGGGGTGCTGCCTGGACCCAGCCATCTGGGCCTCCAAAGGGCCCACCATTCCACTCTGAATGGTAATTGTCTCCAGAAGCGCCTTCCCCGTGTTTCAGGCATCAGGGCTTATTAAAACCCCAGAGGGAAGTAATCCCTGAATGCCACTAAAAGATCTCCAGCTGCTACCGTTTATGAAGTAGGCTTGACAAGACAGGGGAGCTCAAGAGAGGAGAGGAGGAAGGACAGGAAGAGAGAAGAATTTAGACAGGGGCTAGTTATCCAAACAGAGCCCCCATCAAGAAAGAGTCATGTTTTATCAGCTTAAGCTTTCCTGCCTCCTTTCCAAAGGTATTTTCCCCCATGACTCTCATTAATTCTTTTTTGTAGCTGTCTACTTTCTTTAAAAACTAATAATAATAAAGGCAACACATGGCTAGAGAAAGTCTCAAAGTGTGTGAAAATTAGAAAGACTGGCCAGATGAATTACCTGGCTTCCCTAAAAACCAGGGAAGAAAATGGTTTTTTCATGGCAAAGAATCAGAGTAGCGCTCAGTATCTGTCTCTCCCTTCTCCATTCTTTTGAAAAGGTCTTTTCATCTCATTAAGTTAAGCTGATTAATAAAAATTCAGCAGTTTGCCCATGGATCCTTTAGAAGTGGTGATACAAGCTGAAAGATGCAGGCGGAAGGTTTTTGTGCTGGAGACAATGAGGGGAATGACTTCTTAAATCCGTAGTTGTCATCCTCCATTAGAGATAAATAGACACCTCGGCTCAAATTCCTCCAGCACTCACTGGATTGCTACTTGTTATCTTCTAGTAGCCTTCAGAAAAAATTTAGTGCTTACTTAAAAATAAGAATGGAGGGAAAAAAGCATTATTTAGAAAAAAAATGTAATGAGAACATTTTTTCATTCAAAAATATTAAAATCCGTGAACAAAACATTGTCTATAGGAATAGAAAGTTTATTAAAGAGAAAAGGTAATTTTACTAAAAGAAATCTCATATGTAAACAGAACTTTATACTTTTTGCCGTCAAGCAAAACAAGGAGATAACCCCAGCTTCTTTCAAGAATAACTGTTCATTTTGTCATCCAAAAATATCTTTGTTAATTATCTAGTTAGTACCTGACACATAATAGATCCTCAATTGAGAGTTAATAATTTTCTTAAAATTTGAATGACTATTGTTTACCTTTAAAGATGAAAAAATGTCATTTATGTAATGTCATGACTTGCAAATGTTTTCAACTGTTCAGGCATGAATTAAATTCATCCAGGAAAAAAAAATCATATTTATTATATGAAAAGCTCTAAATAGAACATAAAGACAGGTACATCTGACTGATAGGTACTGAATTATTTTCCTAACCACCTCTAACCTTGCATAACACTAAATAGTTCATTTGAATTTTATCTAAACTATTTTTCCCAGATGATGGAATTAAATTTGTACTATTTCATGACATTTTTGTTTAAAAGTCCTCCTAGGGCTAGTGATATAGCTCCGTGGTAGAGCACTTGCCTAGCATGCATGAGAGTCCCTGAGTTTGATTCCCAGCACTACAAAATAAATAAACATTTAAAAGTCCCCCTAAGTGGTTTTATTCACTATTCATATTGAAAACCACCAAATTTATTTCTATCAAATCTTTATATGCTTGTAACAGTGTTTTAGTGTGATTTAAACTAAATTGTCCATACTATATTTAAAAAGTTTTATAGGCTGTCTGATTCTATCATTAAATTTACCCTAAGACACTAAATAAATACCTTTGTCTGAATCTTACTTCAAAAGGATTTTGGAGGGGAAGTTGTTTTCACTTCCTCATGTCTATGAATACTACATATATTAGGCATCAAGTCTTTGCAGAATAGCCCCAACTGTTTAAAAAGGTTAGGCACTTTTAAAGATGTAATTCATGCCTTAAGGATGCTGAAACAAAAACCATAACCATGAAAGGCTCATTCCAAACCTTGACCAAATCAGATATTTAGTTATTACTGTTTTGTCCACGTGAATATGGAGGATCATTACCATTAAGAAAGTTAAACTCATTTTACCACACACTCCCTGTGGCCTGAAGCCCATTCTGTTTTGCCATCATCAATCCATCTTTTCAAATACCTAAGAGGCTGAGCCCAAACAATGCAGCTGAGAAAAACAATAAATGAGGAACTATTCACATTCCAACTGTGAAGACTAATCATAGGTTAGCTGGGATTTCCAATTAGCAAATAAAAAATGGGTGAACTGAAGTGCAGTTACTCTTCTTTGACATGAATGATAAATAAAATCTTTAAACAGATACAATATGTGTGGTATCTAGTATTTAAGGTGTATGTCAAAGGGTACAAAGTAGTAGTTATACAGGTTAAGTCAGTCTAGAGACCAAATATACTGAAGGCCAGTTAAGATATGCTTATAGGTATTTTGTTGTATATTGAAAATTTGCTAGGAGAATAGACTGGATATGCTAATTTGCCTGACTATAGCAATTATTTCACTATTTATCAAAACATCACATTGTACACCTTAAATATATACATAAACAAATTTTAGATTGTTTTTAAAAACACTAAATGCTTTAAAGTATTATCATATTTAGATTTTAAAAATTCTACAAAGTGGGGCTGGGGTTGTAGCTCAGTAGTAAAGCGCTTGTCTAGCATGTGCAAGGCACTGGGTTTGATTCTCAGCAAAATAAATAAATAAATATCCAGCAATAACTAATAATATATTTTTAAAAAATTCTACAAAATACCTACTTTGTGCCAAGCACTATGCTATCTACCATAAACAAGCCAGAACTGACACCAGGTAGATTACAAGTATCTTATGTTGCTATCTTCTGTGAGGCAAGATAGTTATTACCAAGGACAGTAAAGAGTAATGATGGGGGGAAAGCACTGACTAAACACGTTGGTGCTAGTTCTTTGATTAATTTACTTGAGTTCATGGGTCTGCTTGTAAACAGAGATAGGAAGGATCACACGTACGCACGCATGTTGGACACATCAATATTGAGAGCGAGAACTGTTGAGAGAATGCTATACTGCTTCTGAAAAATATGTACATGGTGGGGAGAGAAAAATACTGCCACTTACTACCAGTGAGCATTGTCACTAAAAGTGGTTCCTAAAGTAGAATTTTCTTGATTCCAAAGAAAAGTACCAAAAAAAAAAAACAAAAAAAAAACCTTACTGAAAAAGTTTCATCATATAGGAATTTTTATGTAAAGTACAAACATTCAGGATCAGTTCTCCAAGTTCTTCCAGAAACTGGATCTCCTATTAGATGAATTCCCCTGGAATCGGGGCTTTTGAATATTAGCCCATTGTAGACTACTAATAAGCATGTTGAGATAAACGATAATGTGAAAGATGGTTATGACATGCATAAGACCCCTATAACACAAATTATTGATTTTTTCCCAAAGATATGACCTTTGTGATGTTGTCACCCTGATAACAACAAAAACACCAAAAAATGACATATAGTAGGTATGATGATCTAAAATGCAGTGTTTGTGTGTGTGTTTGTGTATATTTAATATGTATTCGAATAAAATTATTTTGCATCTTAACTAATATCAACATGTATCTATTTTATTCAATTCTGGAAACAGGAACAGACAAACTTTCAGTGTAAGTATACAGCTATTATATGTACTTCCATCAACATCTCACAATTGTATAATGCATATAAATGTCTACAGTACATTATTAGTAACTCAATAATTATAAAAGGGAAAAAAATCATAGTCTCAATTAGCATTGTCATATAAGCTTTATTTTAAGACTGTCTTTCAATGAAAATAAGTGTATTAGGAACTGGAAATAGGGGCTGGGGTTGTGGCACAGTGGTGGCGTGCTCGCCTAGCATGCGTGAGGCACTGGGTTCGACCCTCAGCACCACGTAAAAATAAAATAAAGATATTCTGTCTGCCTACAACTAAAAAATAAATATTTTTTTAAAAAAGGAACTAGAAATATATATTAGTAAAATAAATCTTTAATACTCATTCTAATAAAAAAATCAAAACACTACAGAATTATAAGTTACTAGGGGTGAAAAATCCAGACTCTCTAAAAGTTAAAGTTGGATTCTTAAATTTAGTCAGGTTCCTTTTAAGAAAGAAATAAGAAGAAAATAAAAAATATCATGTCCATATCCAACAAACTACTAAATGAAGAATACACTGGCAAACCACATTCTGCTGCTGGTAAAGGCTGCTGCTCACGAGTCAATCTACCTGGATAAGAACAAGACCTAACCTCTCAAAAGACCTATCTTCATTCTCTGTGACTATCAGTAGTGTGCCAAAAACCCTTGCTGTCACAGGAAATGGGGTGAATCCAGTCCAAGCTACCTATGAAACTGATTATGAATAATCTGACTAGAAACTGCCAAGAAAAAAGACCCTGAAGTGGACCAGGCATATCCAAATAAATGAGCTCTGTAAGCATGACAATCCAATGTGAGGAAAACATAGAAAAGGTGAATTAGCTAATTATTCATTAGTTTATATACCTATAGTTTATATACCTCAAGATATATACAGCATCTTGAGGCAAATGCATTTAATACCTTAAAATGTGCTACAAATGTAACTGATTTTCTGAATTATTCTTGCAGAGAGAACTGGCACCTTAGAACCTTAGAACTTACATTAAAGATTCAGTATGTCTTGTCCACTTGGGTCTTCACTAATTATTAAAACAATTTTTGAAATGGCCACTTCACAATAGTTTACCATAATATTTATATTTTAATAATCATATCTGAACAATAAATGTGTGTAATCAGAAGAATTATATAAAAATTAAGATAAATATGGCTATAGAATCATGTTTATTCAACTGTGATAAAGATTTATATTGTATACTTGTATGCTAAATTCTAATACATGTTTACTGAATTTTTTAGAAGTCTTCCTTAGTCTACTTCTTATCTCTTCCCAAAGGCAAGGGAAAATTAAGTGAAAACCAGTTTCAGTAAATCAACTTATGATAAATATAGCTATGAAGTGAAAATGTTTTTATTCTAAGTTATTCTTTTTCTTTTTTTAAGCACTTAAAATTTTTTAAATTATTCTTAATTTTCAGAGTCAACTTAAATTTGGAGTTCAACCAAATACAATACAGTCAAGATTTTCTATGTAAAACAGGAAAAAAAAATCAATAGAGTCATACTTGAAACTAATAAAAACAAAAACAAAAAACTTGTGTGTTCTCTTCAAAAAAAAAATTTTTTTTTGTACCAAGCATTGAACTCAGGGTCACTTG
Source organism: Xerus rutilus (assembly GCA_028644305.1). NCBI lineage: Eukaryota > Metazoa > Chordata > Mammalia > Rodentia > Sciuridae > Xerus > Xerus rutilus. Next base: position 77,832,966 of record CM053405.1, read on the forward strand.
GCCACTGAGCCACATCCTCAGCCCTATTTTTGTATTTTACTTAGAGACAGGGTCTCACTGAGTTGCTTAGTGCTTTGCCATTGCTGAGGCTAGCTTTGAACTTGCAAACTTCCTGTCTCAGCCCTCCCAAGCCTCTGGGATTACAGGCATGAGCCACCATGCCCAGCCTCTTCAAAATTTTACGCATATTGTAAAAATGTATGTTTTCTACATTGATAAAACAAAATTGGGGTAAGGAAGTAAACTATATGTTTTATTCAAAGAAGTTTAAAAAGCCAGTAGATTCATGAAGTTGAAAGTGACTTCACAGAGGACAATGATCCCCTCATTTCACAGATGAGGAAACTCATCTTGACCAGGGTTAAACCACTTGCCCAAGGTCAAACAGTTAACAGTGTCCCAGCCTCGCCAAATTTCACATCTTCTGAGTCAGATGTTCTTGCCTAAGAGATTAACTCATTCAATACTTGTCAAGAATCCTGGAGCATTTGCTGATTGGTTTGGGTCAAATATCTAGTTTGGTAAAAAGACAAAGGTGACATCCAAGTTCCCTGATTCTAGCCCTTGGTGGTTTCTGAAAAGACATTATTTCATCTTTGAAATTGGTAAAATCAGAAAGGAGAATTTTCACACAATTAGCACAATGATTTCAGCTATTTTATCAAAGCACTGGGCAAGAAGCAGCCAAAGAAACAAAATCAACAGACAGACAATGGACAGTATAGGTTCTCAAATGATTAATTCTCCAAATAAATCAGAATAATAATTATGAAACCTAGGTTTTACTGAGGAAATATGCACCAGGCATTTTACATGCATTTACTTTCTCATGGAGTAAACACAGTTTTGCAAATAAACATATCCTCCCAAGTTTACATAAGTGAAAACAGAGTTGGCAAATAGAAGCACCATTTGAACCCAGGTCACCCTGACTCCAATGTTAGACTATGCACCCCCTCACCCCTCTCTCTGACATCTCTGTATCGTAAGACATTTTTGGAAATAAAATGATGAGAAAACAAAAATTCCTTCAAAAGTATTTCTTAATAGCTAAAATTTATTGCCCACAAACTATATACCAGGCATTGTTCTAAGCTTTATATGCAATAGTATTTAATTGTTACAATGACCCTCTTGGATATGGCCATTAGTACTTCCATTTACAGGTGAGGAAGCTGAAACATTGAAATGCTGATTAACTTGTCCAAGACCTCAGCAATCAGCAAGTACAAGAGCAAAGAACTATACCCAGAATTCATCTCAAACTCTTAACTATCAATGGGTCAGCCCTTCTGTGGTGTTTCTACATATAAACCTCAAGAATCTTATAATCTGGTGATGGGAACAGAACACATACAAAGATACAGATAGTGTACACAAACTAAAGTAGTATTCATATATCAGTGTTACCCATATAAACAACTAAACTAGAAGAGGAGGTAAAAGCTTCCACTGCTGAGGTACAAAGGACTATCTACTGATGAGGGATGAATTGCCTTACATTTCCAGGCACATGCTACAGCTCATGGACCTGTGTTTGTCTAGGAAAGCAGATGTATGTATCCAGTAAAGTATGTGCCAGAACTCTTTCTTCCTTCTCCGTGTTGTATCTCTGGAGATGAGAGGGGAACTTGATCCACTCACATCCTATCAGGAGATTTTCGTCCTTGAAACTCAACAGGAATAATCTACTGACTGTTAAACTAAAGGGGCGAAACTCCTGTTAAGGAAGAAAACAAAAGGAAAGAGAAAAGATGAGGGTGGAGGGATTTGTGACACAAAAGAACATAACATCATTTCAAGCACACACAGGCTATTACCTATCACTTTAAAAAACCTATTACTTCATACTAAAAATGTTCTTATTGTAGAGTAAGCAAAATCTACATTTAAAATTTTATGCAAATCTATATTGTTATTATGCTAACCAAAATTATTATTATGGACTCAAAAGTGTGTGAATATAGACTGACCACAGGAAGAAATTTCCTGACTGTATGACTGTTAAATTCTAAAACTTTTACTAGAGGAATATCCAGAATGTCTTCTGAAAGTGCTGGCAGGGGAGGAGGCCTGGCTGGCATATGAATTCCCTAACAATCCCATTGTATATACGTTATGGTCTAACAATTAGCTCCAAAGAACAAGTGCACAAAACATTTAACCTCTCTGTACTAATTATTTGCTGTGAGTGCAACAGTTGTGGCTTGCTACCTCAGTCCATTAAACACTCAAAAGGAGGAATCCAAGTGTGCATTTTTAACACTCCTTTCATATTAGCATATAGTCCCTATCATTTTCCACTATGCTTCCTCAGAAATTCTGTCCCAAGGTCACCCTCCGACATTTCAGAGTCTTGTTAGACTAAGTTATGTCACTCTACACAGCCCAGCCTCGTGGTTAAGGGCATTTACTGGCTAAGTGACCTTCAGCTACTTTAAAATAGGCAAAACTCAGTTTTCTCATCTCTAAAACAATGATAATACAACTCTCATAAGAGCTCTTGTCAGGACATATAAATGATAATGACTGTGAAGCCTGTAAAGCACTGTGCGTGGTATACAGTAAGTGCTCAATAAATGGGAATCACTTCCTATAGAGAAGCACATACACTCCCGTGGCCTATAAAAGAGGAAGTGTCTCTTCCACAGCATGGCTCCTATTTGCTCCTGAGGACACACCAAGCCCTACCTTCACTAGGGCCCTTGGGAGGATGTCATTCAAAGAGCCACAGAGGCTCCTCATAGCCCTTTCAGAAGCCTGGCAGCAGAGGTGGGCACAGCCTAGACCTCATCTCTCTGAAATACAATCTGATTTTCTTTGGTGATTTTTGGTTTGCTTTTGTTTTACACATTAAGTTTCTGCCGATGATTTTTGTGAACAATACTTGTCTAAAAAGGGAGTTTGGAAACACCTGCTTAATTTGCAAGTCAGAGAAACAATTCAGATATAGTAGAGCATTTTAGGTTTCATCTAGAAATATTAGAATTGCCCTAAGTTTTATCATCCCGCCACAAAACTACTTACAAACTAAGTCTAATTTGAAGTATTTAACATTTACCAGTACTCAGTTATACTTACAAAGCAATTACACAGTGCCTAAGATATACAATAGTGTGGAATAATTGTAAAACATTTAGAAGCCTATCAACCACCCATTATAAAGTCATTATATCCTTTTCTCTTGATAATACAAATGCTGCCTTGTGAGTATGGAGGAAAAAGTTATATGGGGGGTATCTCTGTATCTCTTTCCATTTTGATCTGAAACTAGAACTCTTCTAAAAACATTACAATCTTTTAGAAAGCATAAACACAGCCTTACACTGCACATGGCCAACACACCTTTCCAGCCCATGCTCCATATTTTTGCCAGACCCCCTTCATTCTGAATAAATTCCTTTCTGTCTATCCCCCAAATCTATACCAGCAGACCTCTGCTCTTGTTGCTAAGGATCCCTGGAATATTCCTCTACCACTTCCATCTCTGACTACTAATATCATATCCATTATTCAAGACATAGACTAAATTATTTCTCTTCCAGGAAGTACTTCCTGACACCCCTGAACATATGTGCTTTCTCTCTATGTCCACAGCATTCCCTGCTTTATGGCGGCATTATTTGTTTTAATATGTTAGTGAAGCAGAACAGTTTGGCAACTGCCTTGGCAATTAATGAATATTCTAATTGCCCTGGTATTTGCCTACATGTGGTCATTAGCATTGATATGTTCACATCAAACATCACGGAAGTCTGTGCATATAAAGTGATGCTCACAATATCAGTGGAAATAAATAACCCAAACATGCTATTGGTTTTACTGTGTATTTATTAAAAATCACTTCACAGTCAAGACACGAGAATTTCTTTTTAAGGATGTTTACTTTTCCTGTTAGTAAATGTACTGGGATGGTTTTCACTAAAACATAAGTCAGCCAGCTGTTTGTTTGGGTTTTTGAATTAAATGGTAAAAATACAGGCAGCTTTTACTCACAGTGTTCCACTTTCAACAAGGGAATCTGTTCCATATTTAAATGATTTAATTTTCCTTTTTTAACAAAAGTTTAAATTTTTCATATAATGAGAACATCTCTTCAGGACTTTAGAACTTTCATTTCAGAAGGCATATGGTTCTCCCTCACCCATCTGATACCCCTGAGATGCCAAAGCACTTAGGAGACCCAAGAGAGTATATAATCCAACGTAACAGCTGAAGAAGGGAAGGATGACAGAAGCATCAGAACAGGTATCAGAGAGAGAGACTATTATTCTGGAACCCAAGTTTACCCCCTTATCTTTCTTTCACGTTCACCAATGTGCTACACTTGTCCTCTTGAGAAGATAGCATCATCACTGGAGTGAAGGTTTTGCTCAGAGGCAGGCTGGACCCACGCAGACAAGCAACTTCGTGTCCCTTAAACTTCTCTGAAGGAGACAGGACAGCCAGTGTTCTTGCACTTCAGTCTCCTAAATTCTCTGTATCACAGCATAAGCTCCTGCTGGCTTTGTAGTCGGCTTCCCTTTCCCCTGTATGGCGCATTTACGAGTTCAGCTGTGGACCCTGTTAATTTCCCTCCACAGCCTTTCTTCTCTTCCTAACACATGCACACTCAAGCCGGGGCTGGAGTGCTGACTAAGGAGGAACAATAGGAGGCTTTGAGCAGGGCTCAGCCCCAGACCCAGTCAATATTTACTTCAGTTTGAAGCCACTGTTTTAAAGCTCCTTCCAAGCAGAACTCAACAGTGGGGAGTCCCCAGAGGTTTCTAGATTTTATTTTAACAAGAGGGAAGAGAGGTGGAGAGATAGAGTAAATAGATTACTGTCCAAACCACTTTCTCAGAGAAAAATAAGGAAGGCTATTCAACAAAACAGGTTACACTTTCAATACTAATTAGCAATTTATACCAAGAAAAACCAATCGTCTTCCAACACTGATTACTGCAGTCTTAAAACTCTATATCAGGCTGCAGTGCAAATCTACTTAATGTGACCCCTGTATATTTTGTAAGCAGGGCCCTGATCCTGTCAATTGCCTGCAGCTTGCCAAGGTTTGCCTACTCTGTCCAGAAGCGCCCTAGGTGCAGTTAAGCCAAACTCCAGGACTGATTTCCAAACCAGATCTTATGCATTCTGGCAATTCAGATGTGTCCTAAAATGAATTAAGAGTGTACTGTGCTACATGCCAGGAAGTGCGCCAGCTATATTGGCAATGGATTGGGAAGGCTGACCTAAGATGCTGAAGAATAAAAAAAAAAGTCACACACACCTCTTCCTGCCCGTGAAAGTGGCTTCCTATTGGACAGCAGGTGGTGGGATGGACAGTTGTTTCCAATACTATATTAGAGTCAATGGCGTATTCCCATGAGTTTACACTGTCTTTTGTTGACACTCTGTAGAAATACTGTTTATTAACAATAAAATTAAGTGTTTTTTTTAATGTGATCACTTGAAGTTTTTTTTTTCTTTTATTATAAAACTAAACCATAGGTAGAGTTGAGAAATCTTAGCAGGATGGGTAAGACCATATGAAATAACTAAAGATTTGTCAGGAACCTGAGGAAAGAAATCCATAGTTGTCTGCAATACCTAATTGTAATGCTTATTATCCAAGTCAATAAAATTTGCTGTTATCTTTTAAGATCTTGCCATACATTGCATTCTCATTTTATAATATTTCTATAAAAACAGAGCCAAATATCTGAAATGTTTAATAAGAGAGAATGAAGAGGATTTACAACTGTCCAAAATTATAAATTCTAGCTTATTATACCTGTAATATTAAAGGGTAGGTCATCATTTTACATTCTAAGCATGTAAAAGAGAAGTGACACAATTTAGCCTTCACAAAGAGAATTCAAACCATCCCTCTCTCCAAAAAATATAAAGAAAGAGATAGTGCAATAGGATTAATGCTTGGCTTTAATCTTTACTAATTATTTACCATATTAATAAAAGCCAAATAATCAAAATACAACTCAATCCAATCATTTCAACATCTTAAGGAATTACTGGATTGCCATACACTCGATTCGATCACTCAACAGGCTCTTGTGGAAAGAAAATAGTAAGTATGCCTGGCTGTGATGAAGTCTTGGCAGATATTTTTAAACTGATGTGCAAAATACAAAGAATGTATTTTTTGGTAATACGAAGTGTCGATAAGTAAATCACCAAAATTTAAACTTAACTACCCTTTTGCCAAGAAATAAATCTGGAACAGGGGAGAGATTGTAACCATTAATCATTCATCAGACACAGAAGCAAAGTAACATAAAATTACAAAAGTTTTAAGCTTGAAATAAACCCACAGCAAGCACATTCCCTTGACAAATCTTAACTTCCAATTTATCAGAACAAAAGAAACCTGCTTTTGTATGAAATGATACAAGAGCAACAGAGAAAAGTCCAGGAGTCCCATGAGCATAGGAATTCTAAGTACTAAAACATTGTACTTGTAAGGGAAATTTGTAATGCAGAGTTAGCAGTACTCTTTCAACTACTTTCAGTCTTGCTAATAATAAACCCAGTACCTTTATTGCTATTGGCCAAGTTCTGTCTTCAGATACTACTAAATTTCTAGGTATGGCACATAAGGATAATGATAATTTCCTGTATGAGTTACTTATTTTTCTTTTTTTCTTAAGGGAGGTTTATAACTTCAGGAGTAAAATGATGTTATAAAATAATTATGTAAGTATATGATTATAATTTAAAAATCAATAATGAGCACATGTGTTATTCACCTAACTATAAACATATGAAGTAAAACCTGCTTTGAATAATCACAGACAATTCTACAAGTGGTCCTTTGACAGTAATGTATTACTCAGGTTTCGATGAATTAAAATACGTGTTCCTTGACAAATTCTGTTTCCTTTCTGTTATATGTTATGATCTATCTATGTTTCTAACATCAATGTGCATATAATTAATATGTACTAAGTTTTAAAGTAGTCAATAGCAAGAGTTTTTAAGCAGAGAAGTGTTAAAGAGCTAAACCTTGTTCCTCTGGCAGTGAAATTCAGAAAAATCCAAGAATCCCAGGGACAGCCTGGCTGCCTGTAAGGAACAGCCCCGACAGGAATTGATTTGTTTCAACAAGCTCCTCATTGGAAATACAAGCATTCTCCAAGAGGGTGTCGGTATTCATTAATTTCTCCTTTGAGAAGGAGAGATTTCATTATACCTATGAAGCCCAAAGTAGAGAAAACGATAGGGATGAGACAAACAGAGAGGAAGAAAGGACATTAAAAATAAACTTGACCAGTTTTACAAAAGAAATCCAAAACTCATTTCTGGAAGGAAGGTCTAGTAGACTTGCCCCTCAAGTGTCACTCTTCACACTTTATTAGTCTTGCAGAACTCACAAGATAAAAGCTAAAATGTGAATTTCTTTAAAACATAAATGCATAAATCTTATCTTTCAGGGACAACATATATTACAAAATAGTAGGACTTTCTATCTTATAATAAAAATCAACTCTTCCATGATGCTTTGAAAATGTTTTTTATTCATAAGAATGTATTTTCTATACAACTTACAAGAACATAGTGAATTATAAAGTGGCATTCCCCTGTATGAAATGAATTGACTCACACCCTTAATCTCTATTCTTCTTCTCCCCTCTTATTGAGGTATGATTGACTCTGTCCTTTTTGTAACAGTTTTACAGCAGTTTTTAAAGTCCTGTCATATATACACTTTCCTTTAAATTTCACACAAAAAAGAGACATTATTGTTATTATATCCATTTATGTATTAGGGTAAAGAAATTGAGGCTTAGAATTCACCACTATAAATGGTATGTTAGTCACCTAGAACTGATTTTTTTTTTTTTTTTTTGGTACTGGAGATTAAACTCAGGGGCACTAGACCAATGAGCCACATCCCCAGCCCTATTTTGTGTTTTTGTTAATGTACAGACAGGGTCTCACTGAGTTGCGTAGCACCTCGCTGTTGGTGAGTCTGGCTTTGAATTCTGGTTCTCCTGTCTCAGCCTCCCTAAATGCTGGGTTTACAGGCTTGCACCACCACGCCCGGCTAGAACTGAATTTAACTAGACCTAAAATATAAAAAAGTTAATAAAGACTATTCTAGACAAATCTAATCTGATGTAGAATACTTAAATATCTTATTCTCTGAGCCTTTGCCTATATAACACTCAAACATATCTGGTCTGTCCTAATCAATTACCATTACAAAAAATAAAAATAAAAAGTACATGAATTTAATGCTTTTACTTTATATAGTCAAAGCGATTTGCTTATGAATACATATCAGTGCATGTAAAAATTTGGTTACAACCTATTAATCTGATGACAAATCACTATTAATAACCTTGAGCTAAATAAAAATTGATACATTTATTTGACTTTTTTAAAAAATGGAGAGGCCAAACACTAATTAGAACTATTGAGCATCTTCTACTTTACTGTAAATATGCCAATGACCATAAATCTTAGGTAAGTCAACTATATTTTGAACAAAAGTCACTCCCTAAAGATATGCAAATGGCATTTTAATCAATAAAGATATCTTATTCCTAAATTTACCAGTCTTTTAAATATGTTGCATCCTTCCCCTTAAAGAGCCACTTAAGTCATAGTCAGAGATTCTCGCACTTCTGGATCTATGAGAATCATAAAACTAGACACCCTAAGAAGGTACCCCCTCAAAATTACTGAGAACCTTTATTTACACAAATACCTACAAATAGCCACATCCCAAATTAACTGTTTTTAACAAGGTTCACTGTTCTTAGGAAATGCTGCTCAATATTTAAAATAAATTCATGTATCAAGAATTTAGGGGCTGAAAAGGTAGTCATGGTAGAAGCACTTGCCTAGCATGTGCAAGGCCTGGGGTACAACACTGCAAATAAAAAAAAAAAAAAAACAGAAACAAACAAAAAAACTAATAATTAATTTAAAAGGAAAAGATTTGCTTCTGCTTTGTAATTAACTAAAAAAAAATGTAGATGAGGCCTGTTATAAAAAGATACTTAAAATGAGTGCTCACCATCTTCTTCCTCTTTTTGCTTTCGTAAGAATGTTTCATAAGAATACAAGAGCAACATTTTCATCTTTATTTTCATAATCTTTCCATAGTGGAGCATTAAGTCTGACGCTTTCAAGACTTAAAAGTTCACTTAGATTAGTCATATTGAATTCACCTACATACAGTAAAGGAGAACAAAAACAAACAAAAAGAAAAAAAACAGTAATCTGATTTCAATTAGTTCCATTTCTTGTTAATAAAAGCATCACATAATAATTGCATCACAAAAGAAAATGATATATATGCTGTGAAAAAAAATGGAAGCACATTTGCAAACTCTACAGGAACAACAATTTCTCACTACAGACACCAGAATCATAGAATTTTAGAACAGGAAGGCATTTTTTTCTCAAATCTTTTATAACTCCATTGGAAGAACAGGCCCCTGAAAACCACCCACAAGAAACTTAGTGGAAGAAGAAAAACTGTTAGTCATCTTCTATGCTGAATGTGAAATAAACATTTTGGGTTCATTTAACCACATGGATTTAAATTGGAAAGTGTTAAAAAAATCTGCTTCTGAGGTGTAATTCTGGCATTGCCACATGAATACATCTGGAGAGGGTTTGCAAATAAATATTCTTAGACATTTATGACAGGACTCTCTTTGGACCAGGACATTTTCACTCTAGTAGAATTTGCCCATAGAGAGCAAGAGTTAATAGCAAAATACTTGGCCTTTACATTTGTTCGTGGTGTATTTCTAATGAAGCATAAACCTCAACATAAAAACCTATTTTATTTGTCTGAGATTTGAAGACTACTATGCCTTTTAGGCTTTTTAAATGACAAATAACTTTCACTCATGTAAATACTGAGTTTCATTTTAGAATCTGTAGAATGAAATAGAAAGCTAAAGGCAGATAAAACCAAGAGTCCTTGGTGAGAAGCCAGAATGATCTCTTCCCCCCCTGAATTTTGTCTAGAACTTTCCTGTCCAAACCATGGTTTTTGGGCCATGGGCAGCAATACATGGGAGCTTGTCAAAAATGTAAAGTAAGCCGGGCACGGTGGCTCACGCTTGTAATCCCAGCACTTAGGGAGGCTGAGACAGGAGAATGGCGAGTTCAAAGCCAGCCTCAGCAACAGGGAGGCGCTAAGCAACTCAGTGAGACCCTGTCTCTACATAAAACACAAAATAGGGCTGGGGATGTGGCTCAGTGGTCGAGTGCCCCTGAGTTCAGTCCCCAGTACCAAAAAAAAAAAAAAGAAATGTAAAGTAATAGGGTGCCCACCTAAGATCTACTGAATTAAAATCTGCATTTCAACAAGATTCCAGGGTGTTTGAGCACACTCTTAGGGGTAAAAAGAAGTATGCGGCAATCTAAAAAATCACTAAATAAATGCTTCTTATTGGCCGGGATGTTGTTTATATTGCAGTATCTCCATCACTGAGAAAAATACCTGGCCCACAGTGGACACTTGATAATTATCTACAAAATGAATTGATAAGTGAAGATTTCTTAAAATACTTTCTACTCTGTACTGTGAATAAGTCTATAAAGTTCATATATCTACAGGGTATAACAAAGCTCTCTTTGAAGGTACAGATGTCGCCTTATTCATCTCTGAATCCCCTGAATGCCTCCCAGTGTTCAGCACATAATATCACTCAATAAATATTTTATCAATTATAACTTTTAGGTATTCAGTATATGAATGTTATTTATTACTAACATATTAGCTATAGCATTTCTTTAATCCAAACACTTTGGATAAGTTCAAATCAACATGTAATTTCTAAATCCACCCACTCGGCTTTGGTTTTAGACATAGTAAAGAGATTCATCCAAGGAATGAAAATAGTAATGTAAAACATTACTTAGGGCCAAGTCCTGATTCTATGTGATATCAGAGAACAGGGATGGTGTGGGTTATTAAAATTCAAAATTGATCCCACAACCTCATGATAAATAATAGCTTCAAAGTCTTTTCTTTCCAAATCTTATACCAAAGGTGCTATAATTTGAGAAGTATCAGCATTGTGGATTTATATTTTTTGCTCAAATTCATCCACCAATGGACAGGCCTAGAGACAGTGAAATGGCCAAAGCCATAAAAAAAAGTGACAGGCCGCTCTATATAAGAAACAAATTAAGCGATCAGTTTTCAAATAACCAGATAACACAAAAATCTAGAGCTAAATAAATGAAAATTTGCAAAAAAGAGAATTACAAATGATAAAGAGACGATTAACAGTGCAGATATACCAAAACTACTCTAATATTCAAAATAAATGACTGGTTCTCTCAGTCCATATATAAAGAATGGACATTAAAGAGGGGAGTCCTTCCCCAATAAATAACAGCTTTTTTTCATTTTATGAGTTAAACAGTGCTTATATTTTTTGCTTCAGAAAACCCAAGGTTTAAAGTTAAACCAATAGGTATATCTGACCCTATGTGTATATGTTCACATGGAATATCCTACACACACATACACACACACACACACACACACACACACACACACACACAGTCATGTTGTCTTCCCAAGAGTATAGTTGACAATGGTGATAGCAGAGTGTGTAATTAGTTTTCATTGTTCCCTTGACAGCTATAGTTGCATGCAAGACCTTTTTCTTTTTATGTTGCAAATGCTATGGAAAAAATACACTAATAACAGGCATTTAATTATGGGTCCAGCAACCATAGAGGGAACATTGCCAGAAAAGATTGGTGTATCTCTCTCCCTCTCTCTCTCTCTCTCTCTCTCTCTCTCTCTCTCTACACACACGTATATTTATTGTGGGGGAGAGGACTTCTGTTCTTCAATTACAGTAATCCTCAAAATATTGATGACAGGCATATAGTAGAAAAATGTTTAAATTTTCCCCCAAGTCTCCATCAACAGTAAAGTATGTGTAGGATGCTATACCAATACTAAAACCAAGAATTCTATCATGTCTGTACTAAAATATTAATAAGAATAAAGGCATTGCTTATTAATAAGGAAATACTCTTTAAAAATAGCTTTGTTTTGATACTATCAGCAAAGCGTACAAAGATTTCAGTTTTAAATTGGTTTTTTGCCTCGTTTTTCACAGACTTAAAAAAAAACTAGCACTTGTGATATCAAATATCTGGGTGCTACATTTCCTGAGGCTTACTTTAATTTCTTTTATACAGTATTTAAAATAAAGAATCCCCAAGTTGCTACCATGGCGGACATGAGATCTGTCACTGAGGTCCTTTCTCGCCTGATTAATTAGTAATTGGGAGACACATTTTGGCAGCTTTCATTTCCCTATTATTTTCTCTAGTTTGACACAAAACCCTGTCAGAAGCACCACTATTTGAACTGTACCCCTCTTAGTGCTGGGTCAGTACATTTTAATAAATGGAGCCCCTGCCAGAAAACTACAGAAATAGGCATAAAAGTTTATTGAAGCAGTAACAGTAAACAAATATATGAAGAAAACACTGAATGCCACAGTATCTAAAACATTAATGGTCTATCTGAACCCAGGGGTTATTGGCGAGATTGCAGAGCAAAAGAAAAGGCCTTTAACAAAACCACTGCTTTCATCTATCTTTTTTTTTTAAAGTATTAGCTAAATAAAGCAGGCAAACACTTTGCTGCTACAGAGCCGTACATCTGAGCCTCCCTTCGCCTCCTCTATTATTCCAACCCGATGAATAAAATTATTAGGAAGCAAAGATCTGTTGTGACTACACAGATAGATAACTCATCCAGAAGTCACTGAAGCTCCAACTGAGCCAAAGAAGCATTTTTCATAAAAGGTAAAGTGAGAAACTTAAAATTGAAGCTGGAAAGACTAGTACTTTGGAAAACAACAAATAGCTACAGAATCAGTTTCAGAATCTCCATCTCAAAGTGTCAGTCACTCCAAAAAAGGATGCTGCTATGATGGTGGCTCAGGACATTTGTGTGCCAGGGCAGTGGCCATGCTGTGCAAGTCAGAGGTCACCACTTCCACATTCCGACATCTGTCTGTATGTTCTTGCCCTGAAACAATACAAGGGGAACGAGGCTCATTTGCTCCCACTTTGTTTAACCTAATTGTCAAACATAAAAGATAATTTTCCCATATGTAGAGTTATTTTTACCTTTCCATCCCATTCTCATTTGTCTCCATTAAATTAAAAACTGTAAAAAAGAAAAACAAAAAAACTTAACCCAAAGGTTGTCTCCTATACATTATTAAATTCAGTAAATGTAACAAGATTATATATCCCATTGACATCTATGATATGAAATATCATGTTCTCCATCATCAAATTCTGGATAAAAATTTGCACTGTAATTATCCAACCAAACTAAGCATAACTTGATTTTATTCAAACCACAGCACTGCATTTTTAATATGGAAATGCTTTCATCATATATCTTTTCACAGTAAAAGACAACAGCTAATTGTTAATTATAGTTTTTACAAAGATAAATAAGTCACCAATAAAACATAAAATAGGAACTTTGACAGCTTGGAAACAGCATTTTTTAAGAAAGTATTTGTTAGTATTTAAAACTAAAAGGTCACTTTGAATACTTAGGTATTTCAGTCTTTTCCACCAGCCAGTCAAAGAAAAACTGATGGATATCAGAGGAAAGTTTTTGGTGCAAAAACTGTCAACTCGTACCTGGGCTTTAACCATAAGATGTATATCTGGTCTTAAAATGTGCATTTTATTTATCACCATTACATTGCATCTGCAACCACCCCAATTCCTACTTCCAATGAACTGAGGTTATCTCAGACACAGTAGTGGTCATCTGTGCCCAGTTTAATTTAGACTGACTGAGTCAGGTTACTTTTGAAATTAATCTTAAAGAAGTTCTGCTTTTACTGCAGTACATGGGAATAAAGTTCCCAGACATCATCAAACAAATACAGTAACAAGAAGTTAATATAAAATTTTGGTAAAGTTTAATAGGCAACACACTCTTCCAAATGTACGAAACATAGAGGAAAACATAGCAGACTCAGTTGATAAGAGTCTCATAATGTTTAGTAACAAATATGAACTTACTTCTAAAATAATTGTTCCATAAGAATCCACAAAAGGTTTGTTAATGACAAAGGGAGAGGACTTTTTCTATATAATTCAAGGACAAAATTCTCTGACTTTGTATAATGCTTCTTAAAGCATCCTAATGCTTTATTTTGGGAGGTACCTACATTCTTATCAATACTTCATACTGGAGAAAGATCCCTAGTACTGCTGAGCAAATTGGGAGGAAAAAAGTCAACCAATAAAAAAGAACTACTTAGTACAGTCAGAAAAAAGAAATCAGGATGAGGGGGTGACATCAGAAACTATTAAGAGATTACTCTGAAATTAACAATAAATTATAAACTTCAAAGAAAAATTCATATGGAAACATGGTACAGCCCAACATTTAGCATTAAAATACTGTATTCTTGGGTTTAAACATATTATTATTAAAGCATTCTTTTTTAAAAATAAAAAAACAAACAAACAAGAAGATAGCATTTTAATGGCTGTGCAAATAAGAAAGAGTTTTAAAAGTAGAGTCCTGACAAAATGATTTTAAAGTGGTTTAGTCCTTTTCTATCGTCCATATTCATTTCCGGACCATTTTCATGAAAGAAGTAAAATCGGTCTTAAAACAAGATGGCTGCTTCTGGGGGAGGAAAGAAACACGCTGATTTAACTGGAAGCCCAAAATCGAGCTTTTCTAAATCAGGAAATACAAATTTAGTCATTTTTTTCTCTAATGTCCACAGCACTCATGGACTTCCATGTGGAAACTCGTGGATTATACTATGCAGTTACTGAAAGTTATTAAAAACAAAGCAATTTTTTAAAAAGGTCTAATCTTTGCGTGCTAATTATGCAGTTGTCCAATGCATACACACATGTACTGATTTACATGATTGTCCAATGCATATGGGCAAATTCTCATTTTTCCTTCATGCCAAAATCATGATCATCAGTCATGAAAATCGAATCATTTGATAATTAACAATAGGAATAATACTGATACCTTATATCTCTTAAGAGTCCAATCCTAAAAATATACAGTAAGATCCGATTAGAATCAATTCAGTAATATTTAGCTTTTTTAAAAGCAAAAACCATAGAAAATTAGCTGCTAGACAATCTTCTTGAATTGCACTTTGCTGACCTTCCCTGGAGCAAATGGCAGATTAATTCTATGACTTACATATAAAAATTAAAAACATCTTCCTCCATTTTGAAATAACTTTTAAATAGATTTTTTTTAAATCATTCAATCCTATTTTTATTCCTCACTTGAGTGGAAAATAAGACCTGACAGTAACATTTTCTTCAACCTGTCAACTGTCAATTGTATGAAGGATGTTTCTAAAGATGACAAAGGTTTATTTTTCCTTATTGAAAATGATAGAATTCTACCTGAATGAAAGCTGAACTAACCATTGCTACAGTGCACTCTCTCAGCAACCAGCTAACTAAAGTAGGAGTTTTCAATATCTTAAAACAATGTTTTTACTGAAATACATGGTTCATTATTTGAAAACCATATCCAGAAATCTCAGAATCAGGAGTTTGCATCTACACAAATTTTCTATTAAAAAACAGTACACAGATTTTTACAGTAGTTTTACAATCATCCTTCATAAAATAGTGAGTACAGATCATCAAGAATAGTAAGATCTAAGGAACTTTTTTTATTAAAAATTATGCACAGTAGTTGCAGTGCACAAAATGAGCATTGCTTATTTTTAATGTTCAGTGAGGAGCTTCTGTGTCATTGTGCTATATCCTGCTGTTGACTGACTAAATTTTCAAAATGTGAATGCAGACAAATTGAAGAAGAAAGGCAAATCTCCTCGTAGTGAGTAATATCCTATTCAGAAACACTGGAAGTTCACATTAATCATGAGAAACTTTTCTACAAAACAGCCTAAGACATAGGTTGAAAAGCTGACTAACATATAAATCTAATCATATAAATCAGGCCCTTAAAAGAGACAGTAATTTATTGATGTTTGGCTAAGACCTCATAAGACAAATTATTAAAAGTGAATATTAATATCTCATTTCTTACACTCCTATTTGAGGATTTTATACCTGAACAGGAAGGTATTATCTGTCACAAATGATGGAAGAACAAAAATTTTTTCCCAGTTTCAGAATGCTGATCTGAGTGAGTTGTCCTAGGTAAGGACCACCTTCCTCACTGTACTTAGGGAAATACAGACTTCCTTCCCAACAAGGAGGTTCCAATCAAACTATGATTTTAACAGTCTGTATATTACTTCTGAAAAGAAAATCAATAACATGGAATCAGTCAACAGAAAATGGCTCATCATTTAAAATACCATAGCTTTTTAAATCCTTATTGCTATGGAGGTTATTCACAACATTCATAAAAATAAGACGATGACTGGCATCTTTAAAAACATTATTAATCCAATGATTTATATTGAAAAAGGGAGCCACTAATACACCAAATGCTACCATACAAGTAAAATTCTGTTTTTAATGTATTCTTACGTTTTTCTCATTTTATATTTTAAAGGTCTCTCTCTCTCTCTCTCTCTCTCTCTCTCTCCCTCCCTTCCTCCCTCTCTGGTAAATTCTTTTGGTATCTTCTTCTCCCAAGGTAGCAAAGGCCAGGACTCCTGAAGGACTAATTGTATTCATTCATTTTCTTGGCCCAGCATGAAGCTGGTAGCTTGCTTGGTTCATAGCAACAGGGGAGAAAAGGAGGTGCCCATCTTTATCTGTCCCTATCCAAAAGGAAACCAGGCCAGTGGACAGAATGCATTGAAATGCCTATTCAGAAGGCATTTTGCAAGATTAAACGGCAGGAAATGCACAAATTTAATTTGCACCCAAAGAACTAGGTGTTCCTTCCAAACCTGACCCTCAATTTTCAAATGTAAAAACCATTAAAGCTATTGTTTATCATCTACAACACGTAAGACAATAAGATGTTACTTCCATGAGCCAGTAGTCTAGTTAATACCCTAAAATCACAAACTAAGAACTATGATAAATGGTCTCTGATATGTTTAATCACAAGTAGTTTATTAATACTGGGCTCATACTAGAAATGCCAAATGAGACTAGTCAATAGTGCCTACAAACAGCACTGATGTTTCAGTCACCTAAAAAACAGATGATTGATCATTTCTGTTTGTTTTATGAATACATAAAATAATGCATACAATGGTTAGAATATAATATCTCAGTACCTAACTTTGCTTTACAAAATTCTATGGAAAACTGACCAAAAAGCAAGAAACATATTTCTCTTTCACAAATTCCTAGATTTAAAAAGAGTACAGAATGCACTTCGAGTCTCCTATAAGTAGATGAGCATAAAAATATAGGCTGCTAATTCTCAGTTGTACTG
This sequence comes from Xerus rutilus, assembly GCA_028644305.1. Taxonomy (NCBI): domain Eukaryota; kingdom Metazoa; phylum Chordata; class Mammalia; order Rodentia; family Sciuridae; genus Xerus; species Xerus rutilus. The sequence goes on from CM053405.1 coordinate 77,850,358, forward strand.
TCTTATTTTTACTCTTGTCTTTACATAAATTCTGATCCAAATATCAAAATAAATTTATCCCAATATATCTAATAAACTGATATATTACATTGAGGCTCATTCATTACTTTATTAGGATTCTAAGTAATGTCTTTTACTTGAAGATTTACGTTTCTAACATGTAAAAACATTATTTAAAACATTTATATTTTTAAAAAGATAAGGGATATCCTTTATAAGGTTAGTAATAAAACTCATTCCAAATCAAGATAAACTTTTCATCTTTTCCCAAAACAAATTCTTAGATATAAATTAAGATGATTTTTGTCAGAGAAAAAGGTACAGTGCCAATACTCTGCTCTGTGTGTATGTGTGTCTCAAAATGATGATGGCTCAGAATTTTTAAAATAAAGTAAGTGAATTTTGAAAGAAGAAAAATACTCAAGGAAATATGGTTAGGGAAAAATAGTTTACCACTTCTCTCTACTTAGCCACATACATATGACTTCAGAAGGACATAGGAGTGTTGACCTGGAATTCACATTACATTCACAACTCCAAGACTACATGTTAACAAAACAATTATCTACTACTATACTATGAAATGCTTAATTTACAAAAGTTCCTAAATAATTGAAAAAATCCAAAGAAAACATGATTAGGTTCAAGTTCAGCAAATCCTTGAATTAACAGGGATGTAACTCATGCTAAGAAAATAACTTGAGTTCGATGATACTCAAACCTTGGCAGAAATAAAGCACCAAGTGAATGGAATTAGCATTACTGAAAGTATGATTATACTGGCTGCGTATTATTTTATTATTGCATCCATAATGCCAACTAGGAGACAATTTAGTTATTATAGCATCACTTTGGCACAGAAATGAGTCCCAGAACTTTTCGATATACACAGGGTTTAAAAGAATATTCTATTAAAGGCACCAAAGTTTACAGTATGCTTCAGGTAAAGAGGCAGGTTCTCAGGATTAAGTCATGTCTATCCTTATCAGCCTAGCTACTAAGGGAGAATCTGAATAGTTTTATTACTGAAAGTCATCTTTTTTTTTAAGTTACTTAAAAGCTTCTACAATGTTAAAGAAATGAAGGACAAATAACTTTGACTTATATTTTTATTACTCAAAGTTACTTAGTAACATTCCAATTTAGAATGCAATATAATATTAAAAAGATCATTCTATTAATCACACTTTGAGGTGAAACAGGCAATTTTTCAAATTTTAGAAATACAGCAGATGCATGTAGGCATATGTCGTATTTCTATTCGGACTGATAGTTCTCAGTTACTATTTCACAGATTTGTGCCATTTCTACCTATAAAATCAGTTTAGTCCCTGCCCAATAAATACTATTGGCAACTAAAAAGTTAGCAGCATTTGAAAATTAAATATCCACTTACCAGAAATGACTATTAGGAACATTGATTCTAATAGTAAAACTATTCTGACAGCGAGTTTAATATTTTTCCTATGATCCCAGATTTATAGGTGCTTATGGTACCAATGGAGAAGCAATAACAATACTCAATGTAGCAGATAAATTCCCATCAGCTACACAAGGTAACACAAGTTACACAATAAAACACATAATCCTTGTTATCAGGGCATACTTGATTCTAATTTTACCTAACTCAATACAATTTCAGGTTCAACCTGTTAGTATAAACTCAAAAGTATTTACTTAATTGAAACATAGTTTCCATTCTCATCAGCTTAATATATCTACTAAACTTTTCTTCTAAGTGAAAAATTTTAAAATCTACTCAAGTTGAAATTAACATGATCTACTTAGTTTTTTGATTATATCCTTTTGGTTTAGCAAAATCTTGATATTTTCTACATAACACCAAAGTCATGGCTAACTTACATTACAAAACAACAGCATATATGAAAAGGAAAAGTACAACACTGAACTTATAAAGTGTAGTAAACTTATTCAAATTTTATAAAATATTCTCATAAAATTTGTGATAAACTCTTGGTTCTTATTTTCAGATTACTTATGTTGCATTTGACCCTTTTCAAATTACATCCAAGCTGACTTTCCTTAATGCGTAAAAAAGCACCATCTAATTCAACATTTCTCAGTTAAAACTGCCTACCACTACCTACTTTATAAGTTTTACTGTAATAATATACAAAACAAAAGCCTCCATAAACTCCTAAGAATATTAAATGTTAGGGCTAAATTTCTTGGTAGTGAGAGGTGTGCATCATTCTTTCATTTGGACATTATCAAACTGATAATGATCAAATAGAAAGTTATTTCCACATCTTCAAATTAGCATACTGACTTAAGAATACTCTTGGCATTTTTTAATTTTACAGATTACCTTTGGGCAAGTTTAAAACTACCATGGCATCCTGAGCAGAAGAGTTTTCTTCAGGCAGGGCAAATCTATTAAAAAATATGACCTGAGACAAAAAAATCAATGTGCTAATCTCAAACCAAACAACAGTATCAAAAGCATAAAATAGAGATAACCTAAGATAAAATGTCCTTAAACTAACTCAGACTAGTTTGACAGGTTAAGAAGTGGGGTTGGAGTAGGGGTGTTATTGGCTTTTTCTATTTTAAAATGGGGATGGGAGTGCTGGAACACCCACATATCTAAATAAATGAATATCGGGAGAAAAAGATCATACTGTGAAGTTTGGAGACACAACCAAGAGCAAAATGTCCCAAATTCAACCAACTGACTCACTGTTGCTTTATTTAATAAGACGCTAAAGTTTTGAAATATAAATTCCTTTTTCATATATGCTATCTAATAAAGCCCAAAAGGGAATAAAACCAACCAACATAATAAGACTTGCTTTTAACACCACCACAACTGGAAAGCTTGCTCTATTTGTCTTGTCAGCTTTAATAAAAGGCATCTCTTCTGGCAGGAAGACTTCTCTTTCTCTTTTCCTAATAGTGGTAAGTGGCATGTCAAAGAAGAAATAGCTTCCAATTCCACCACCTACCTCTATGAGATTCTAAAAAAACAAACTTTGAGGGATGTCTCCACTTCTGCTAGGCGGTGCATTTAGAACTGGGCTACCTGGGTGTGACTATCCTGGATTTGCAGGGCGCTGGGCAGGGTGGGGGGATCTCCCTTTCAGATCGTCAACCGCTTGTGGGGAAATCTGCCCATCTTCATCTGAGCTCATAGTATTCAAGCAGGGAATCCTTCTCATACATGCATACCAAGCGAAAGGCTAGAGGCCGGTGGAAAGAGTGGGAGATAGGAAGAATTGGAGGCGCCCGCTGTCCCCTCTCCCCAGGCGCTCTGGGCGCGCAACAACCACAGGCTCACTCTCGGTCTCTCGCCCCTTCCCAATTTCCACTTCAGCCCAGAGAAAAACCTGTGAATTTAGGTACAATCGATACATTTCTCTCCTAGGCAGGCACCAAGACCAACCCACAGTTAAAAGCTAGCCTATGTACCACCTAAATAAAGGTAGATGGACCCGGGGAGCTGACTGCTTGCGCACAGGCCGGTGAGAAAGTAAGGTTTGGAACTGCTCGGGACCAGGAGGGGTCCGCAAGGCATTCTGAATTCCCGCCCCCCAACTTCCAGAGTCCAAGAACACTGGACGTCCGCAGCTGGATGGGGTTACATCACGTGCACTAGGGCGGCCCTGGGTGCCCACCTCTACCCTCCCGCATACCGAGCGGGCTTCGGGGACGACTGCAAAACGGTTCCAGGTAACCGCGCGCGTTCTTCCAGCTGCGTCCCGCCAGGCCGCGGGCGAAGGGCTCCCAACTCCCGGGTCCATCAACTCCTGCAGCTTGCTCCGCACACATGACGTAACCCAATATAGATCAAACTTTCTGGCACCTTAAACCCACTGGGGCGGGAAGTGCAGTCCTCTCCATTGACAGGCGCGCCGGGCCCAGACCGACTCCGGGGCCGAACGATTTTCTCGCAAATAGGAAATAAAAACCTGAAGCTTCCGCTTCCCAGCCCCCCTCACTTCCCCTAGCCCGTGCGCTTTCTCTGCGTACACTGGGAAAAGAGAAGGAAAATTTTAAAAATTTTTTAAAAATTTAAGAAAAAAACTTTGGGTAGGTCTGGCGGGTTCTCTCCGCAGTCCCTGCGCACCCACGCTCCAGGCGTGAGATCTCGGAGGCGCACATCGCGGGCTCCGGGCGACCAAGCCCTGCGCTGGGATTGGGATGTTGGTCAGCTTGCCAGGGTGGGAAGCGGAGAAGTCCCAACTCTCTGGCTCCCGCCCTTTTCCGAGTCTCCCCATGCCCTGCAGCGGCAGTAGGTTTGGGTAGCCCCAGGGATTCCCAGAAGCACCCAGCCTTTCCACTTCTTAACAAAGAGGGGCGCGATGGGAGCGCTTCCCGCCGGCGCCTCCAAGCCAACAGCGTCCGGGAGACGCAGGCTTTGAGGTTGCGCGCTGCCGGCAGCTGGTGCGCGCTGGTCCCTGCAGCCGCCGCTCCTTCCTCAGGGCCCGGAGGCCCTAGTAGCCCGGGCTCTTCGCACCCCATCCGCCTTACCTGGGGTTGCTGCTGTTCCAGTAGACAGCGTAGCGGTCGGCGACGGCCTTGGAGCCCGGGTCCTGGCTGAACACACACATCCAGAGCACCAGAAACACCAGCGTCAACATCTCCACGTGCAACATCACGCCTGGCCAGCGGCGGAGCCCCCGACGCGCCACTCCGGGGAGAAAGCGGGGATCCGGTGGGAGGGAGGGAGGGAAAGGGACAGAGAGAGCGGGCGCCAAATAAATATGAATAAATAAAATGAAGGGGGGCGAGAAAGGAAAGAGGCGCACACCAAGCTGGGGAGGGGCAGGAGAGCAAGAAGAAAAGAAGGCGGTGAATTGCGGGCGGGGGGTGGGGAGTAGGGGATAAAGACAAACTCGCACCCCCACTGGGGTTCGGCAGGAAAAAGGAATCACAAGATGGAGAGAAGCGTGCGTGTGTGTGGTAGCAGCGGCGAAGGCGGGGGAAGGGGTGCCAAGCTGTGTCTCGGGCGGCGGCTGCAGGCCAGTCACCCCGGCAGAGGGAGGTGCGTGCCGGGCCTGGCGGCGGCAGCGCGATTCGGAACTGGCGGCGGCGCGCGCTGCACAGTCACCGGGAGTTGCACGCCGCGGCCGAGGGGAGACATACACCGGCCCGCTGGGCCCGGCTCAGTGTCGGCGCCGAGGGCTGCGTACGGCTTCGCAACCGCCCGGGGCCCTTGCACTGCGACCCGCTTCGCTCCAAGTTACTTTGGCGGAGGGTGGGAACTGCAAAAGGAGGGCGCCGGGTGGATAGGGGGCTGGACGCTTGTGGCCCTTGGAGTCTGAGAGCTTTCCCCAGCCTCCTTCTCTGTGCCTTAGTCGGGCGACCCCCGGAAATCTCGGAGGAGTAGTTGGTACTGCGGTACCGGGCGGTGCGCCGAGAAGGGTGGGGATCTGGAGCCGCAAAGCCAGCCCCGCCGGTGTCCTGGAACTGGTTAACCGGCAGCTGCGCTGGCGAGGAGCGGTCTTGCCTCGAAAACCTCAAAGAAAAGTTTGGCTCTTCGAGTCTTCCCGCAGGTCCCTAGTGGAGTAGGACTGCAGCGGCAGTGGGAGTCGGCACCCGGGGCGCTGGCCGAGTCTCGGGGATTTCTCCTGCGTGTTTTTCTTGGCCGGGTATGGGTGCACCAAAGTGAATGAAGAGTAGAGGTTATGAACCAGCCAGCCCGGCGGAGCTGGGATTCCCAAACCTGCAAGACGACGCCAACCCAACTGTTCTGCTGGAGAGCGGGAGGGGAAACAATCACTTTCAAATGGATCCCTCCAACTCCTGGATGGGCTGATGTCAGTCTCCGATAGCCTTCCGGGAGTGAGACTGATTCCCCACACGCGGTGCCAAGAGCCCCGGGTGAGCTCTCAGAAGTGTCCCTGTGACTCCGATGGGGCTGGCCCCAAGTCCAGCAACTTGTAGAGATACATCAATCAGTTTGAAATGGGAAAAAAAGAAAAAAAGAAAACGCACGAGCGAGTGGCACCTCCCCGATGACTACATCAGAAAACCTTCCAGATCTTCCCGCAGCTGCTTCTTTTCCTCCTTAGGCACAGCAGCAACAAGAGGCAAAAATCAGAAACCGAATCCTAAAACCCCAACCCAGGCGGGAAAATAAATAAACTTGAGTGCAGCAGCACGAGCAACCCTGGAGAGATTGAAAAGACTGGCGAGAAGTGGAAAGAGGTAAAAGTCAGTTTTGCAAAAGAGAGGAAAAAAAAAAGAAAAATGCTTTATGGGAAAAATCTCCTCGGGCACGCCCCCTCGTTAATGACCTGCGTGTAAAGCCGATAGCAGAGGCGACCCAACAACAGCCTCACCAATGCGCGAGGCCGCGCGCGTGAACGTGGACGTGGGCGAGGGGGGCTCCGCCTGGGCGTGTTGCGCGGGGCGCGGGGTTGGCAGGAGGCGCTGGCGGGCGCGGGTGTGAGCTCCGGCCCAAGCAGGGGGAGGCGCAGCCAACCAGCGTTGCTGCCGCGGCCTGGGTCATGTGGGTAGCCTTTTTTCTTTCTTTCTTTTTTTTTTTTTTTTTTTCTTCCAGTTTACTTGGGAGGTGGGGGGTAGCTGGAGCAGCCAGTCAGGGAACAGCCTGCTGTTTGCTTACAGATCGAGATTTTTTCCTCTCTCTTTACTCCAACCGGATTGGTTTGCTCCTCGAGAAAGAGGCGTTTTCCTAATCTCCTCCCTCCCCACGCCTCCCACCCTACCCCCCACCCCACCTTCCTGAAACCTGACTAATTGAATTACTAGGAGTGCCGAGGCGCGCTTTCCTCCGCTGGAGCCCGGCAGCCACGTGTAACCCTTTGGATGCTGAATTCCGTCGGGGCTGAGGAATGATTTGACATCTTTTTACTTGGTTGTAGGGTCTTTCGATTTTAAAGTAACTGGTTCCCATTCTGTAGACAGAGAGCCAACATGTGTCCAATGGGGCCCTTCAAGTGACTTGAAGTTTCAGCAGGCGGGCTGGAACCAACCTACGTTGAATGCATGTTTCACTAAAGCTCTGCCCTGTTCACATCGTACGTTGCCTGGCGCTGGGTTATCTGGAAATCTGAGCCTTTCTCCTATGTCTTTCAAGCCTTCTCTCCCTACTGGAGATTTAAAGATTCCTGAGCAGGAGCAAGACATTTCTTTCAAGTGATGATCTGAAAGCTCTTTAAAAAAAAAAAAAATCGGGAAAATCTCAGTTTAAAGTGATTACAATTCAATGCGAACCTTCAACAGGGAGGAAATGAGTGCGGCAAGTGAGCGCATCAGAAATGCTTTACACCTTTTTCATTTCAATCTTTAGGCTGATTCGCTGCTCACTCCCCGCAAATAAATGCCTTGAAGTAAGCCATTGCGAAAAAAGAGAAAGGATGGAGTTGGAATGGGAATTAGCCCCCCCTCCCCGCCTTTTTTTTTTTTTTTTTTTAATTGAAAAGGTCTTGCGCTCTGGACTTCTAGGATAGGTTGCAGCGCCTCGGTCCTCTGTCGCCACCACAGCGCAATCGCATGGCAGCTAGGCTGTCCCGGCGCCTCGAGACGCGCCCCCCAAGCTGTCCGGCGCCCTGGAAGCTTGGGGGATCCCCGGTGCTAAGCTGCCACAGACCCACGGAGACCTGCCGGCACCCGGCTCCGCGGGTAGGGAGCTGTAGTATTTTTCTATTGCTCTCTAATGAGTTTGCTGCCTCGGCGAGAAGGGATGATCCCAAGAAAGAAAGCAGTTTAGTTTTCCTCCTAATCTGCCAGTCGTCCCTTTTACTTATTAGCCTAATAAAATCAAATATATTCTCCCTCCTGCGCCTTTCAGTTCTAGGGCTCGAGATTTCCAGGCGCTTTGGAGCCGTTTAGAAGCGTCCAGACGCCCTCCAGTGGTGGGCCTGCAGTCCACACCTAGCAGTGGTGTTGCCGACCTCTCAGACCCTATTGAGTTTGATGGAAAATCTGGGGTCTTGATCAATATAGGCTTGAGGGAAACAAACAGTTCCCAAAGGAATGACGTTCCCTGGATGTTATCGGCCTTTACCTAAAAATCGAATTTTTCAACTACGGAAATTTTTCCTATCTGATTATCTTCAAATCATCCTAGGAACATAACTGTTCTGTGACTAGATATAAATCACAACGTGTATTATTATGAACTCCACAACAAACCACCCTAGCCAACAAACCACCTTCATAATTTAAAGAAAATTTAAGTTCAGAATATTCACACGAATGCCTCTCTATCATCTGCATATTTCATAATATTCCTGCTGTGAGAAACAAGTGGGAAAACTTAAGGAAGAGACCACAGGATAAGCTTCTGTTTTTTAAGACAATTTTTCATTCAAAACTTTATTTCCTTTCCCCCCTGGTCTGTAATCTTGCTGATGCTCAAGTTCTTGGCCTTTCTTGTTTACTGTTGTGGATGCATGGATTTCTTGCCTCCATGTTTTTGGTAATAGGGGCTTATGAGACTGAAGTAGTTTTGCAGAAGAGTCCTGGACCCTTTTAAAGGATGTATGTATCTTTAGGAAAAAGAGGATTCAGAACTCCTCTCTTGGGGAAAATGCTGATCCTCATCAAAGAGTCTTTTTAGACAACTATCAGGTGTCAGGGAGCTAGCAAGCTGGTTTCCTGTGACATCAAAGCCGAAGGATGAGGAAAAAAGAAATGATCACCATGTATGTTTTCATTTGAAACACATGCTGTAACTAAACGTGAAAAATCAACATATCAGAAGAATATGTATGTCTTAATATTTTAAATAGCTGTAATTTGTTTAAAGTCTGTTTTAAATAGAAAAAAATCATACTTTGTAGCTTTCCTTAAAATTCAAGGGGTTGGAATAAGATAGGGAAATTTGCAACTGTTCAGAACATAACTGAAATGTCTGTGTGAAATAATTCATAAGCCTAAATCAAATACCTTCTTCTGGGATTATATACCTAAGTAATAATTGATATTGGCAGCAATATATTATATACATACTTGAATAGATAACAATTTATAGAGAGGCATTAACTGCACCCTTTTTACTAGATAATGTGACTTTGTCTCTTTAGGAAAACAGGATTTAAATCTATACAAATCAGCATTATATAAAATAATTGTGTTATGATTAACCCATTGTCACAGAAGCAATGACTTTTAAGGTGGCCTTTACAGGCTATGTGGTGTTTTGCCAAGTATAGCAGGAGGTTCATGTCTGACTGAAAAAAAAAAGTTAGCAAGAAACTAAATCATGGAGGAATACAAGTGCAGGGAATGTTTGAATGCTTTAAGTTCAACAAGACTGAAACAGTATAGAGCTGAGACCTGAAAAATAGGTTGCTAACACTAAAAAGGGCTTCACTGCCATTCTGAAAATGATAGGATTTAAAGTTACAGGCAACCAAATGCATTGGTTGTTTTTAAAATAAGCGACATTGAAGTAGTCTACATGCCTCAAATCCAAATACCAACTGCAATTTATTTATTCATTTAATCTTTCAACCTTTACCTAGATCAGTGTTCTAACCTTAGCTATGAAATAAAATCACTTTGGAGAGCCTTTTGAAAAAGGACAATGCTGGGGACCACTCCCTATTTTAGTTGGTTAGGGGTGGGGACCTGGGTCTGTGATTTTTTTAAAGCTCCCTAGAGAATTCTAATGAGCACAGAGGATTGAGAATCACTGATCCAGGTAATTTATTTTTGCTTTAATTACTTCAATCTTTCAGGCAGAAGTAAATTCTGTTCTTATTTATCTGAAAAAGTGTCCCAGCTAACCAGTAAGTAGGAATGTTGCTACTTTAGAGAACTGATTTTCATGATCCTCTCTATTAAAATGAACTGATACTTATAAATAATTGTATGACATAGAAAACTATTTAAAAGTGCCATCTCCAATATGTGATTGCAGAACATAGCTTACTTGTAAACATAGCTTAATCTTTCTTTTGGACCAGTTTTTTATTTGAATTAGCTATCACCAAATAAAAGTAGAGTTCTATTGGATCAAGTATCCAAACAAATAAATGAAATAAGCCAGTGAATCAAACCCCACAGTCCACAGACTAAGTAACTCCTAATATAGAAAAATGAAATGCATCTAGATATTCAGAAGTTAAACTAGAATTTGTATCCAGAAGAGATAAGAAAGGAAATAAACTCTAGAGCAAACATGAAAGAAATAATGATTAAATACAACACTTTCTAACAGATGACTAACATGATGGTATTTAAGCCAACCCTACTATTTTCCTAGAATCTTAGTATTCATTCTGAAGCCCAAAGAAGACTAGGTCCCATCACTAAACTCTCACTCAACTGCCCTGTCCACAGACTGTTACTAGTGAAGCCCTTTCTGCTATCTACCCACTTTGGAACAAGTTTCTCAGAATGTTTAGAAATAACTTTGCTGAGGAAGCTGGGCGCAGTGGTGCAATCCTGTAATCCCAGCACTTTGGGAGTTCAAAGCAAGCCTCAGCAATGGGCGAGGTGCTAAGTAACTCAGTGAGACTCTGTCTCTACATAAAGCACAAAATAGGGCTGGGGATGTGGCTCAGTGTTCAAGTGCCCCTGAGTTCAATCTCTAGTACCAAAAAAATAAAATAAAATAACTTTGCTAGTCTTTCTCTCCTGGGAGACTTTAAAACACTTTTTCTATTTCTGATCTAGCTATCTCCTCTGTGTGCAACCTAACCAAGAAAAAAAAAATCTGCAAAATGGAGAACAACCTCTCTACTTTCAATTATGTGCTCTTCAACTTCCATTATGAATTTCCCATTTTTCCTCATACTTTTCATTACTGTCGTGGGGCCTGCTGGCCTTTTATTTCACAGCATCCTTTCTCTTAAAGTCTGCAGAGACACAGAAGCAGTTTAGCAAATTGTTGCAATATTCTGAAAGAGGCATTTTTAAAATGTTTTTACTTAAGACTAGCAGTCTATGTGTTGTTCTTTTGTTTATTTCAAAACATATTTTAAATATGACCAACATAGCAAACTCTTTAAACATACAGAAATTTAAGCAGTCATTTTGATAAATACCTAATCATACAATTAGGTAAACATATAAACATGTTTCTATGTAATACAGATGTGTACATGTTCATATGTAATTCTAAAAAAGCAAACAAGGGCTTATTGACTCAACCAATTTCCCTGTCACTTTTCATTGTCTAGATTTTAGTATACATACCATAGAGTTATATGATCAATTTTCAACTATAAAGCTAAAATTGATAGATGATTTATTCCCATAAGAAATTTTCATGTTCTCTTTTACTAGTTGAACATATATGTACTTTTTACTGCTTTGTATTTCTCTCTTCAGTATTTTAAATAAAATTTACCAAAAAAATTATCTGAGTTTTAACAAATCTAATAAATCAATTAACATAAAATATACAGTCCTAAAATGTTCTTTGAAATTGTTAAAGGACATGCTATATTCTTTGCTTAAAAGGATACATATTACTATGAATGTTTACAATTAAGAAAAGAAGTTTGAATTTATGTTTTATAATTATAGATATCTACAGCATACTTTTTTAAAATAAAAAGAATATAAGTAGCTATTACAGAGACAATTAATTTTTGCTTTATTTCCACATTCAAACTAATAATTATGATATATTCTCCTGCCAGCTCCATCTACCATCTCCCAAAACAGCATATAAGTATGCATTTTTGTATTCTTTTATTTGCTTAGCGACCCCAAAAAGTTAATATATACATTATGTATATGTATGTATGTGTGTGTATATATATATGCATATATATGTAGAGAGAGAGAAATATATATACATATGTATGAATATATACAGAGACACAGAGGGAGAGGGAGAACTTATTTTTCAATTTTCAACAAAGATTTTCATTAACTTCTGTGAGAATTCTATTTAAAGATGAGCAGAGGATATAACCCCTAGTCAATAAGCATCCTTACATAAAATAGGAAATGCTATTTCCAAGCCCTCTTTTAGCTTTGGCTTTACTTTTTCTTTCTTCAGATCTAAACTGGCTAAGCAAAGTAAAGTGCAGAGTTATAGTAAATTAAGATTATTCTTTTCTCAAATTATGTGCTTTTTTTGTTTCAGACAAAAAGCGTCTTTAGAAGGATTTGGGTTCTGTTATTTCTCAAGTCTGTATTTTTTTTTCTTTGTTTGCCTTAATCATCTAAATAATTCATTCTCCCCCTTCCCCCCATCTCTCCATCTCTCCCTCTCCCTCTTTCTTCATTTTACTTGGCCACACTAGAGATGGTCTTTTACAACACACTATTAATCTTTAGAAAAAAGTATTCTTACTGCAAATTCATAATTCTAATCTGAAACTTCCAAATATTTCATGCCAACATTGTAAATTTTATTGTGATGCCATAAAGATACCATGAAGGTATAATTTTTCTTAAAGCATTTCATTTGTAGTTTGGGATAATAGTTATAAAGCTGGTCTCTATAGAAACCACTATAACTTTTATGCTCTTGAAACATCAGTTAATAATGCAGAGGATTATTGGCCAAAACATTTTAAATGAAAAATAATTTACTGAATCGAATCATTCTAAACTCAAGTATATGGAGGAAAGTCTGCTCTTAAAATAACTAACCTTTCATCAGAGATTATCACTCTCCATTTCCATTAGTCTCCCCTCACCTTTTTTTTTTTTTTTTTTGGAATGTGGTGTAAGCTAAATTAAATACGATTTATTGGTTCAGCTAGATTCTGAATTTCCCTCTTTTCCTATGGATTAAGAGAGTGCATTTTTTAGCCTGTTTCCTTGAAATACATCAGGATCTTTTATGTGGATTCTCTAGTATTCTACACACTTGCAACACTTAATAAATATTACATTACAATATTAGCATAATAATAAATCATCTTAAAGTACTACATGGGCTATTAAGTGATATTCTATTCAATCTGAGCCAAGACATCAAAAGTTTTATTTTCTCCATATGCAAAAAAAATAATTTTAAACCTCTCTTTCCATAAAATGTCCTTAGTTCCATAAGAGGTCTATATGGTACAAATGAAATAGCAAAGGATACATCTTTCAATTACATATTTCATTTGTTCAATATATTCTGAGGCCTGAATTTGCCATCTTAATAAGAGAGCATTTAAAATTAGGAAGACAAAAATGGAAATAGCATTAAGGTGTCCTTTTTCCATCAGCAATTCCAAAAATGGATACAAGATTGTCATGAAAGCCTCTTGATATTTTTTTCTTGCTCTTAAGAAGTTTTGCTTTTGTCTGTGATTGGTTATGTCACATAGTTCTAAACTGATAGTCACTGAAAACATGAGGATTTTCCTCCCAGTTACAGGGGGGGGGAAAGTTGAAAATGATTCTATGAAATGATTCAATGAAATGAAATGAATTCAATGGTATTAAAATGATTCAATGGTATTGTTAACAATACCATCCTAATTGGTTGCATTAAGAGAGATCCCAGTTTTCAACATTTATAAGGAAAAGAATAAAACTATTTTACCTTCCAAAAGTAGTGTTTAAATATTGCACATGTTGGGCTGGGATTGTGGCGCAGTTGTGGCGTGCTCGCCTGGCATGCGTGGGGCACTGGGTTCGATCCTCAGCACCACATAAAAACAAAGATATTCTTTACTATACCCATTCCCCTTTCCTGCCCCCCGCCACCCCCCTGTCGCGTCTAGTGTTTCTCTATTTCTCTTATGTTTCCCATTCCCGCCTCACTTATTCATCAGTATCCATTAATCAGAGAGACCATTCGGCATTTGGTTTTTTGGGATTGGCTTACTTCACTTAACAATTTTTTTCTATTTGCCTCAACAAATGTTTTCAGTGAATAGTGTGTACAGCTTCTGATAATTTGTTTTTTTCTGTTATGTTTGCCAACATGTATTAAAATGCAACTTTTGGGAAAAAAATAAAATAATTAAAAAAAAAAAAAAAAAAAACAAAGATATTCTATCCACCTAAAACTAAAAAATAAATAAATAAATATTTTTAAAAATTTTAAAAAAAAATATTGCACATGTTACCTATTTGTCTGTGAAGCAAATAGGATAAAAATAATGCATCATTTGTGGTAGACAGAAAAATGACCAAATGGCTCCTTTACAGTATAACTTTGTAGTCAGTCCCTGTCATCAACAGATGAAATCTGTTTTTTCTTCTCTTGAATCTGAGTGGACCTTGTGAGTTGTTTTGGCTAAAAGAATGTGGCAAAAATAGTGTACCAATTCTGAGTCATGCCTCAAGAAATATTCAGGCTTCAATTCTTTCACCAGAAACCCTGCCCAGTTGCCATGTGGACAAGCCTCACTAGCCTTCTGGTTCATAAAAGACATATAAGCCATTCACCAGCATCATCCTAGCTAATCCCAGAAGCAGAGCTACCTAGCTGACTGCAGCTGCTAGCAGACACTTGCAGGGGTATGAGAAAGCCCAGCTGAAGCTAGAACTGTATGACTAAGCCCAGCTTAGTTTCCAGCCCACAGAATCCTGAGCAGAATAGATGGTTCTTGTTTTAAGCTCCTGAATTTTGGGGTGCTTTGTTATACAACAATAGATATCGGATACGTTGTCTTCTTAAATTATGGAAAATAAAAATATAAATATTATTAGGTCAAATATCATTCTTTCACAATTTTGCTTTTCGTTACTGAGTTACTTGGTATTAAATCTGTAATTGGAATCACAACTTTCTGAATGTTCCTAACAGAAATGTTTGTTCCTGCTCCCTTATAAATTTTATGGAGAGTCTTTTGCTTCAACAAAACCTTAGGTGGAACCCTAAATGAATAGAGTTAATGTTCAGGCCTTTCTAATCCTTTTGGATAATGTCATTTGGTTAGAATAGCAAACCTGAGAAGATGATTTATCCAGAGGTGATTCTCCTTCTAAAATGTCCTGCAAGAAAAATGAAATGGTCGAATCAAAGGAAGCTGTGTTTAGCTTCATCTCAAATCTCTGCATCACTCACTACTATTGATTTAACATCATGGCACCTCCATATTTCAGCAGAAGGATCTGCCATGAGACAGAAACTAGAGTGACCCCGCAAGGGTCATCTTGCTGTCAACTTCAAATTACAACATCTCTACTCTTGGCTGACAGCCATGGCAGGCCCTGGGTAGTGCAGTTCTCTGTAGATGGAAGAGATATGTTTCAAGGAAATGAGATATAAAGTGAAATTTTATATATCAAGCCTCATCTTTCTATAATTTAAAGTTGTACAACGGAAGGAGGATTCTGTCAGGGTCCCTTACATGTAGTCTCCCTGAGTCTTCTTACTAGCTTCTCTGCTTACCTGAGTTCCTAATGTGCACCATTTAACATGCAGTCTAACCCACAAGGTGTCTTTCTGGTATTCATTGCCCTTTTTTCTCTGTAACAACTAGATGATTGGCCATCCCTCCTTCTTGAAACTTTCTTATCCTTTGACATTTATTACTTCACATTTGCAGAGTTCTCTTCTTTTATCTCCAGCTAGTTTCTTTGGCCACCTCAAAGCCCAGTGCCAGGAACATAATGAACACTTGATAAGTGTTTGTGAAGCTAATAAATATACAATATCTATTTCTTAAATATAGGAATTTTTTTCTTTTCCTTCTTTACTAGCATGATCTTTAATAATATTCACACTCAGCTCCAATTACAGTTGTTTGTTTGTTCGTTCAGCTGTCTCTCAAGATTTAGCACTAGAGTGGACAGCTTACCACCATCACATACCTTCCCAGTCCTCTCACTGACTTTTAATCATGACTAAACTCTGATACTTCAAAGGTAGGATTTTCAGAAAGTGCATCTATTTATCCAGCAGAACTAGCCACACCTTGCTGGGCACTTCTCTTCAGCAGGCCAAAGTGAGGATAAAGTTCTCTGTCACTTTCCATAAACATCTAGCTGACTGACTTGAGAAAGCAGAGGACTCAGTCAAGGAATGTAAAAATTAATTTTCCAAATTCTCATTTCTACATCAAGTTGCATCCTAACAGATACTAGCCATTTTCTGTTACCTCTGTTCAATATTTACTCCATTCTGCAGCTGGAATGATCAATTCCAAAGGGAAATCATGATGTCACTCTCCAGCATTTAAATGGTTTCTCCTCCCTCTAAAAATAAGGTTAGAACCCTTAGCATGCCTATTAACCCCTGCACAAGCTGATCTTTGCCTTCCCCTTTGATTTCATCTTACAGACTCATCCCCACATCCAATAACTGCAGCCTCTCTGACCTTCAATCATGTCCTCAAAGAACCTATGCAGCTCCCTATCTCTAGATCTTTGCTTATGCTGTCCCCTCTGCCTGAATCATTTAGTCCCCTTACTGTTTAACTTGTATTCATTCTTCAAATCTCAGCTCAGATATTACTTCTTTAGTCAGTCTCTTCACTCGCTAGAATGGATACGGACTCCTCTAAATAACCACATGCAGTGAGGTCCTTTTCTTCATACTCCCTGCGCACTGATTGAAATTGTGTATTTTGTAGCTATTTCATCTGCTTCCCCTTATAGTCCAGGTGCTCTCCACCATCTCTCCCAAGCTCCACATTATACACAGCATGTAGTAGGCATGCTATTAGTATATATAGTGTTGAATGAATGAATGAATGAGTGTTCTAGTACTGTGTTTTCCCTTGTGGTTTCTATTAGGAACCAGATCGCAGGTTATATAAAAGGCAGCAGAGATAACAATAACAGTAAAGTGCCTCTCAAAGATTTGGAAAAGAAAGATTTCCCTCAAGAGGTTTAAGCAGAGAAGCCCACACAATGAACCCAAGCAGAGAGACAGGAAACCAACTTCCAAGAAATACTTGCAAGGCTAGAATTGAGACCCAATCGAAAGCCTCCCTGTTTTTAAAGAAGTGTGGCTACCTCAATCGAAGCCAGCCAGAAATGGACCAAGTAAAATAAAATTACATCAGACAAATTCAAAATTCTAATTTCTAAGCACTCCCAGAGAAGTTGTGCTTGATAAGGTTGACAGATAAATCCAAATTATAAACAACTCCACCCCACTATCTCACGTAACATTCTGCCTTGTATTAGTGCCACCAAATAACCTGTTAGTAATTGCTTCACATGGAGCTTGTATTCATTCATTTGTTCACTCATAAATTTGTTGAAAATTTAAAATGTGTGTTAAGGCTCAGAAAACAATACCCCAAAGTGAAAGCCATGGAAGTCGCCTCAGAAGTAAAGTTTCTGTCTGGACTTCTCCTGCCTCCTATCTCTCAGTCTTCATTCTCCTGAGGCAAGCCAAAGAAACTGGAATGCCTCTTCCTCAAGGTGGTCATAGATGCTAGAGTCCCAAAGCCAGCCACAAAAACTAGAATCATGATTTGAATTTCCCCACCTTTCTAACAGCCTTGCATAAAGAGATTAGACCCTCACTTGAGAGGGGTCCGGCCCCACGCCTGGGAAGATGAAATGCTACAACTGAGGAACTAAGAAAATCCAAACAGACAGGCCTTGCTGAGCTTCCCCTCTGTTTATTACTGTTAGATCATATCCTAGTATTGGGGGTTATATTTCTGCACAGCTGTCCATGCTTCATAAAAATGAGTGCTCTCAGCCGGACGCGGTGGCACAAGTCTGTAATCCCAGCACTTTGGGAGGCTGAGACAGGAGAATCGCGAGTTCAAAGCCAGCCTCAGCAATGGCGAGGCGCTAAGCAACTCAGTGAAACCCTGTCTCTACATAAAACACAAAATAGGGCTGGGGATGAGGCTCAGTGGTTGAGTGCCCCTGAGTTCAATCTCCAGTACCAAAACAAAAAAAGAAAAAAGAAAAAGAGTGCTCTCCCTGGGTCTTTGGGTCTTAAGCTTTTCTCTCATTAATCTATCTTTTGTTACAGGGTTGTTAGCTATGATCTTTTAAGATGAGCAAGAAAGGGGTCACTCCCTTGCTATGGTCTGGATGTGGGTTCCCCCACCCAAGCATTTATGTGTTGGAAGCCTGGTCCCCAGTGTGGCAATGTTTAGACATGGTGGGACCTTTATGAGGTGGCACCTAGTTGGGAATTGGTGAGATCGTTGGCAGTATTGCCCTTGGAAGTGGTTAAGGCAGTTCTCCCAGGACCCTGAGTTAGTTTCCACAAAAAGTGTTTTTATAAAAGAATGAGTTTGGACTTGTCTCACTCTCTGGAGTTCTATAGCTGACTTTGTGCTGCCTCCCTCTTACACACTATCCTACCACAAGCTGTCTGCCATGATGTGATACAGCCCAGGAGGCCTTCACCAGAGCTGTGCAAATGCCAGCACCATGCTTGTTGACTTCCAGAACCATGAGATAAAGAAACCTCTTTTCTTTTTAAAGTATTCAGCCTCAGATAGATCATTACAATAATGGAAAACAGACTAATACACCCCTTTCTACCTATTCAGTGCCATGCCTTGAGGACCAAGCTGGCCTCTGTCATTACAGAACTTATATTACAGTCTCACAAGTGACAGACAAATTAAAAGAGTAATTTACCACATAAGTGTCAGGTCCTACAGTGGACTAATGCTGTCTGCCTGTCTGCCTAAGATCCTTATGCCAGAGAATTTCTCCTTTTTTCATTCTGTTGTGGTGAAACAATCCATTGTCATGATCAAGCACCGTGCAACACGACCTTGGCCCTAGCATCTCCACAGAAGAGAATACATGACTAAAGTAGGCCACTCTAGGTTCTTGCTGACATATATAAAGGAAACTTGGATTGAAAGCACCTGTCTTCTTTTGGGATATTGCATTCCATAGATACAGGTTTGGGGCAGCCAGTAGCGTCTTGCATACTCTGGG
Source organism: Xerus rutilus (assembly GCA_028644305.1). Taxonomy (NCBI): domain Eukaryota; kingdom Metazoa; phylum Chordata; class Mammalia; order Rodentia; family Sciuridae; genus Xerus; species Xerus rutilus. Next base: position 77,869,072 of record CM053405.1, read on the forward strand.
AGATAGGGTTGCCAGATGTAACAAATAAAAATACAAGACACTATCATTCACTCAATCAACAAATACTTTTTAAGCACCTACTATGTGCCAGGTGCTATTCTAAGACCTAAGGATTCATCAGTGAACCAAGCAGATTAAAATGCATACCTTAGAGAGCTTATGTTGTAGTGGGGGGGATAAATTAATATACAGGGTTACTAGGTAAAATATATACATTAAAGAAAAATACATGCAAGAGTATAAGATCACACAGGGAATGGGAATGGGTAGGCTCTAATGGGGACAGGATTGAAGTCTTAGAGGGAGAGGTCACACTGCTGAGAGGATGACATGGGAGCAAACAGCTCAGGGATGTAGAGAAGCAGCCATGCCAATGTGTGGGACAGGACAGCAATCCAAGAAGATGGAAGGGCAAGCACATTCTTCCTCTAAGCAGGAAGAATGCCCACAGAGTTTGAGAGAACAGTGAGAGGCTACAATGGCTGGAGAGAGTCAGTAAAGGAATGAACATGAGGAGATAATGTCCTGAGAAAGCAGGGACCAGATCTCTTAGGCATCATAACCCTTTGCAAAAACTGAAATTTTGCCTCAAGTCCAGAAGGAAAGAAAAGGCATTGAGGGTCCGCAGAATAGGACTTTGGTTTAATAGAATCATTCTGGCTGTTCTGCGATTCCAGGGCAGGGCAGAAGCCGAGACCAGCAGGAGATTTTGTTTTCAAGACTTAGACTGTTCTCTAATTGTTGCTTCTATCATTAATTACAATATGTTCACACTAAGTAAGTTTCACATGTCAGGATTGCAGTATTACTGTATACTTTTATATTTGTAACTCATTATTTTTTTTCTTTCCTTGTTACCATTTGACTTTGAAGCCCCCAAAACACAGTGGGGCTGAGGAAATGGTAATAGAGATACTTGAACATCAATAAATGGTCCTTTCCCCAGGAGTCTATAAAACAAAAGGGAGATTTTAAACATCATCCTTGTTCCCTGATGTTCTAAGTGAAAAAGCAACTCCTCTGCAGCCAGAAAGAACCTAGTTGCTGGTTCCTATGCAGGTGAATTATGGCCTAAGGAATAACAAAACAAAATTTTTTTGAATTACCAGATGACTTACATTGAAAGAAACAAGAAGGGAGGAAATATGCATGAGCTTAGGGAAAGGATTCTATAATGTACCTGAGTCGACTCAATGATAAATGTACATAATTAATCATAGACACCATTTTGGCAAATGATATTTTTAAATGATAGAGGCAATTATCTGTACAATTACATATGCACAGGAATGCATTATTTTCTGACTTTCAACAGGCAGCCTACCTTACGGAGTAGGTAAAGAAGAGAATTTGCCTAATTTAGCATCCTAGTTTGTCCCACGAGGTAGTTAGAAGAGGCTCAGCAGAGGAATGCTGAAATGGTGCTTCCTAGTTCTACTACACTATTTGTGAAACAATTCAATTCCTTGTTGTTTCGCTTTGAACCATGTAATGTAGGTTATGTATTCTCTCTCTCACCTTCTCTTTAAAAGAATCTGAAATAATTTTGCATTAATTTTCCAAGACATGTTCTGGAAACAAGTTGCAAAAATTGTGGAGACATGGAAGAATATTTGTTACTCCTTGTGAATATTATTAAAGTGAGAGAAAAATGTCAGTAAGCAATGGTTCTTTTTCTAACTTGATAGAATGAACTTTGGGGTGTTTCTTTAGCCTGCGTTCTTATCTTGCAAAGGCAGTATGGCATTGTGAAAAGAGTTCAGTCTGGAATCAGACAAATGCGGTATCAAATCTGGTTCTGCAATTTACGATGATGCTCACCTAGAGCAAGTTACTAAACATCACTAAGTGTCAATTTCTCTGTAGAAGTGAGGCTAATCATATCAATCTTGTGCAATATGCTGGGAGCAGTACACAAGGTAATGTTTGTCAAGTGTCATGTGGACTAAGGTCAAGGGATACAACATGTGTTCAATACTGTTCATATTATTAATGCTAAGCCCTCCCCCTAGCTGAAGTTCTTTAATATCTTATGCTCCTAAAACAAATTATACTGTCATACTCTATCACTTATTCATTCTGCCAATATAAATTGAATGCTGTGGTACATATGAGATATCAGTATATAAATAAATGTCATTTTAGATATAAGTAAGAAAAAAAATGATTATTCAAAAAAAGGCTTCAAGTGACTGAATAGCAATTTCATATCTCTAACTTGAATGACCCAAAACTGTATTGTCCAGTACCATAGCCATTGGGTACGTGGAATTATCGAGCCTCTGAAATATGACTATTTTAAATTGCAGTGTGCTGAAAATGTAAAACACATGCCAGATTTTGAAAAGCTGGAATAAAAAAAAAAGACTGCAAAATCTCTCGTAGGGATTTTGTTCATATTAGTTACAAGTTGAAATGATCATATTTTGTATATATTGAGTTAAAATATATCATTAAATTGAATTTTATCTCTTCCTTTTTATTTATTTAATGTGGCTACTAGGATTATTAAGATCATGTTGGGCTGGGGCTATAGTTGGGTAGAGCGCTTGCCTCGCATGCGTGAGTCACTGGGTTCGATCCTCAGCACCACATAAAAATAAATAAATAAATAAATAAATAAATAAAGATATAAAAAAAGATGTATATAAATCTTTAAAAAAAAAGATCTTGTTGCTCACATTTTGGGCTTTCTGTTGGGCAGCTGTGGTCTAAATGTTTACAAGAAAGGAAGAGAGAGGAAAGGAGAAGAGAAGAAAGGAAGGGAAGGAAGGAGGGAGGAAGGGAGGGAGGAAGGGGAAAAAAAAGAAAAGGAATCTTCAAGAATCATAAGTTGTAAGCCTTAAAAGATCTTACCATAGAATACTCATTTCTATGTATACCACGAAAGGCAGAAAATCGAAGAGGCTGAGCTTCTGTGTTGTAGCATAATGGCAGGTTCAAGGCAAAGGCTCAGGTAACGCCAGCTGGTATTATTTCTTCACAGAATGATGCCCTCTCAGATGTTAGACACTTTAGTAGGTGTGAGGGTTACAATGGTGAACAATCCAGTCCAGGGAAGAGTTCTCAATCTAAAAGGGAATATGAACAAGAAAAAAATTGCGCCCCTTCCGTATTTGTTACGTTATATTGCTTGTATGGACCTAAAAGACCTGATGTGCTAATTTTCTTTTTAAAAGTTTGTGCATATCTGCACTTTGACCCTTATTAGAATAAATAATGTTTCTGTTTCATTATAGTGAAAAATTGATAGCAGCTGTACAATGAAGGTAGGTTTTTTTTTCCTTTTTGTCAAACTTTCACTGACTTGTATACTACAAAAGGTGTTCAGTAATAAAAGTTAACTTAGAAGTACTCATCTGGCATCTATTTCTGTATCATACATATCTTTGTCACACAAAATCATTCCTGAATCCTTCCACAGTATTTCATGACACCTGGTGTGTGGCCCTCTAAGAAGTTATGTTTGTACATATGCATGAGGGAGAGGGTGAATGTGTTTATTTTTGAGAAATCATAACATTCCTCCCTCTGCTTCCACCTCCAGGCCACTGTGACTGAGAAGACTTGCTGCTTGAGCATTTCAGGACCACAAGTCTCCCGTCCTGATAACAATACAAGCTGAGCAGCAGGATTAGCATCTTAAAGGAAATAGAATCCTGGCCCCGGAAACAGATCTCTAAAAAGGGCGGAAGGTAGCAAAGTTTTACAAGAGCTAGAGTTAGAAATCGGGGTTTGGGGGATGGAGGAGCTGTGACCATGGCAAGCTGTGTGAGAGATTTGAGACTTGAGATGAAATTGAAATACGAGATTCTAAGAGAAAAGAGAAAAGGCAGCATGAGCAGAGACAGGAAGATTCCAGGAAGCCTTGCTGAGGATTATATAGTCCTTTGGTGATTTTCTGAGTGGATTCAAAATGCTTCGCATGAATTTACACTATCTACTGGCCATACGGTCATTTGACACTCTGGCGAGAGCTGTTCCTAGGAGTCCAGCTTCCTCCAGATGTGGATGTTACTTCTCAGCTGGACTCAATCTTGAAAGTGAAGATTTCCCCTGGCATCTCTGTAGTACAGCAGCAACCATGACAGTCCCTTATAACCTAACCCTAGTAGATGCTCCGCAAATAAAAGGTTGAATTAAAATCCTTGGAGTCTGGAGGTAGATTTGATGTCAACATCTCTGAACACCAAATAGGTACAACAGCCAGTTTAATAGATGTCTCTGTAGGTTCCAGGTAGTGATAAAGAGCTAGCCAAAGCATTCTTAAATCTGCATGCTTGTGATACAAAGAGCTGTTACAGATCTGGTTTACAGGTTTTACTCAGTAGGGGAAAAATCGGTTACCCTTGACAAGAAATACATACCTTCAGCTTAAATACAAAATTTCACTTTCCCGCCTCCTCTTGCCCCCACCTTGTGGGAGGAAATTCCCTAGTTGCAGGGCTTTCTCTGTCAACACAGGATAATACAGGGGAAGAGAAGGAAAGATCTCCCAGAAGCCTGAGAGAAGATGCAGAGTGATTGGTAAGCTGCATTTTAGAGTCATCAGCCTGAATCAAACCCCTTGTTTAGGCCCAACCCAAACAATTCAAGTTGAATTCCAGGGTATCTATTGTTAAAATGCCTGGGGGATCTAGATGCTCAGAGGTGCTTAGAGATTTAGATGCTTAGATTCTTAGAAGCACTTTGCAGGTCCTCACCCTTCTCCGCCTTCACTTTTTACATCATAATACAATTGATTACAGCCCAGGCCTGCAGGCTTCTAATTCAGTTAGTAGCCTGGGGCTATGTGTCTACAGGAAGCTTGCTTGATTTGACCCTAACTAGGGAAACCTGATGGCCTGGTCTGCAGTGGCCAATCTCAAGTCACAATGTTATCTTGGAAAAATCACTAATAGCTTTTATTTGCACTCTTAGAAGAATCCAGTTTTGAATGGCAAATTACATGGTCTGTTTATATATAAACAAACAAGGAAAACCAAGCTTAGCATAGTATTTTCCTGGGAATTCTTCTAGTAATGATTTAAATATTCTCTCACTCCTTTTCTTTTGCAAATGTCTTTTTTTTCCCCTTTACATTAAGTAAGGCTTAAATGGCCTCCAAGCAGTTGATTTCCTCACCTTCCTCCATCCCCTAGAATTTTTTCTCCTCATCTCATTCTAGAGTCCAGGCAGAGACTGTAGTTTTAAATATTTCTTTTTGTTTACCCTGCTTTGAGGGCAGCAGGAGGGCGGGGAGTGTCCTGAAGCTTTGTGAGGACAGACCACCTGGGCTTTTCTCCAGTCCTTGTTCGGATAGAAAAAGAGTCATATCAAGTACAATGTTCAGAGGAAATGTGCTGTCGCTTGTGCAGAAATCAGGCACTGACAACTGCAGACTGACCAATGAATGGACCTCATATCACTACAGAGGAACAAGCTGGCCTCAGGGTCTTTAGATATGAAACCATATCACAGGTTTCCCACAAAGGAATGAGGAGACCAGCAACTGTCTTCGTTGTTCTCTTCTGTCCCATCTCTCCTATAGCCTGATGTTTCTCTTTGGCCTGGGCTCTCACCTTTCAGTCCCAGTGGCTTTATGCCATGTGCCTTGTTTCCTCCACCTTTGCCTGTGTCCTAATTCCCCACAGTACCCTACCCTTGCCTTGTACTGACGCCTACCACATGAAGTTCTCCCAGGATTCCATTTCTAATTGTGGTGATTGCTCAGGAATAAAGAACAGGACTAGGAACCAACATCTGGTTAAAGATGACGCACAGGTTAATTCAATGCTAGAATGCCTCTGACATGGTCATAAATGTAGTTTTCTTCATTTTTACTACCTGGTCTGCCCTCTTCTTACCAAAGTTCAGGTTCCTCTGTGGGGGTAATACTGGTAGGCAGACTGGAGCCTCTGCATCTGTTTTCACTTTTAAGTGTGGCTCTTTCCTTGACCCCTTCCCTTCATTCAGTGGCAGATCAGTCTCTCCACTCTCAGCAGGCTTCCTACCATCCTCCCAAAAGGTCTCAGCTCCTTCCCTTCCCTTGTGAGTTGCTCAATTCTTTTAATTCTTGCCAAAGATTGGGTAATATTAACCACCAAACACAGAATTCCATTGAAACCAAGTGGGGGTTGCAAATTCAAATAATCAGAGGGGACAGATGACAGGTGCCTGATGATCTGGTTGGGGACCTGAGTAAGCTGGCATGCAACTGCCCTGTTTAAATCTCCAGTCATTGTCCTCCTGCAGTAGACCAGTGGCATGAGGAATTCTAGAACTGAATGCTAGATCTTTCCATTTATCAGAGAGGAACTCAATTCTTTCAAGCAATCTACTAATTTTTTAAAAATGTTGGCAACTAATTTTAAAAAGATTTAAATTTTATCATGGTTAAACAAAACTGTCAGAGTGTGTACGATCTGGTTCTTTGGTTGCCAGTATACAATAGCTTTTACAGTGTATTCACAAACTAGCTTCTATGCAATGAGATTTTAAGATTGAAAAATCATATCAGACAGCAACATAAAGTCAAGTGATGTGAAATTCTAAAATACACCATGGAAATCTATAGATGCTGGTGTTTATGCATGAAAACAACAGTAGCAACAACAGGCATTCTTATTAAGTAACAAATAGCCACTTAAGAAAATATATTAATGAAAGGATATTTAAACATCCTATATAAGAAGTCCACTGTGAATTTTGTGTGTGTGCGTGCCTAAATACTTCATTTTTTCATAAGCAAAAGCCTCTAATTGTCTTCTGTTTTAAACCATCTTGGTCAGCAAGGATATTAGGGAGGTAGTTAGAGGGGAAAATAATGATACTGTGAAAGTTGGCAGCAAAATCAGTTAATCTCTTATCCCTTGTGACAGTTTACATTATGAATGACAACTAAGGTTATCTATTTTGCAAATATTATAGCTTTATTTGTGAACAAGGTGATAGAAAAACACCACTTTCTATTATTACGGGGCATTATCTTGGTAAAAGAATCAGGATGCAATTCTTTAAGTCAAAGTGTTTCAACATGGAATGGCACAAATGACCAACCAACTAAAATTCAAGAGCAGTTTTTTTCAACCTCAGAACTTTGACATTTTTGGTCAGATAACCCTTGGGAATGGCCACATTCTGTGCTCTGTAAGCTATTTAGCAGCATCCCCGGCCTCCATCCATTAGATAGAAGGATACCATTGGTACCTTTCTCAATCCATTTGCAACAACCAAAAAGCATCTCTAGGCAAATGTCTCCCAGGGGTCAAATTTGTTCTGGGTTTTGAGAACCATTGCTTCAGAGGAATTGTTGTCCATAGCAGTTTGATGTTTTGTTTTGTTTTTTGTTTTGTTTTGTTTTTAAATTTTTTTTAAGTTGTTGATGAACAATTTATTTATTTATATGTGGTACTGAGAATCGAACCCAGTGCCCCACACATGCCAAGCAAGTGCTTTACCACTGAGCCACAACCTCAGCCCAGTTTGGATTTTGAATCTAAAAAAAGTCTTAAAATGACAGTGCATGAGACAGGAGAATCGCGAGTTCAAAGCCAGCCTCAGCAATGGCGAGGCGCTAAGCGAGCAACTCAGTGAGACCCTGTCTCTACATAAAACACAAAATAGGGCTGGGGATGTGGCTCAGTGGTCGAGTGCCCCTGAGTTCAATCCCCAGTACCACAAAAAAAAAAAAAAAATGACAGTGCACACAAGAGGAGAGCTACTGGAGAAAAAATCACCATTGATTTTCCAGGTCCTCAGGGGACATGGAAGCAAGAGGGAAGGTGAAACAAGAATGATGAATGTACACCAATAAGAAAGTTGCTGTGGATGGCAGGAAGGGTGGCCCAGATGTAAGCCATCTCTTCATGAAAATAATGCCTCAACAAGTAGAGCACAGTGGCATATACAAAGGCACACACTTGTAATCCCAGAGATTCAGGAGGCTGAGGCAAGAGGATCTCAAGTTCAAGGCCAGCCTCAGCAACTTAGCAAGACCCTAAGCAACATAGTGAGACTCTGCCTCAAAATAAAAAGTAAAAAGGGCTGGGGATGTGGCTCAGTAGTTAAGCATCCCTGGGTTCAATCCCTGGTACAAAAAAAAAAAAAAAGAATGGAGTAATCAGTACAGAGGAGGCCAACCAGTGATCTCTCTCACCTGGTAGATTCCAAACTACAGATGGAATCTCTAGCCTTCTACCACCAGCCATCAGGAGGTGAACTGTCAACATAATTGAGAGATGGTATAATACAGTACAGTTAGACATTCAATAGGGAATCCTTTTCTTTCTTTCTCTTTCTTTCTTTCTTCCTTCCTTTCTTTCTTTCTTTCTTTTCTTTCTTTTTACCCCATTTTGGAAAGAAAACATTTTTTTCCAGAAAAATTTGAAAGGTTATAATAGTGGTTTGAAATCAGTAACTCAATTTTTTCTTTGTGGTTATGGAAGAAACCATCAATTTCATTTCTCAATTTCATTTCTCATAAACACAATAGACCAAATGCCAGAACAGAAATTAAATGGCTGTGTGATCCTCAAGGGAAGACATACTTTAACTATGAAGTATTTACACCAAGCCTTGGGAACAGTACCCAAAAGAGAACCAGCTAGAGTATGTGTGGCTTGCATTTGCTGTTTTGACAGCATTGTTTATCAAAATAACTACAATTTTCAAAGAAAAGACTACTTAATTTTTATTATATTGCTGTTCTGTCTGGAAGGAACTATAAAAAATAAGTTCACTAAGTTTTTGGTTGAGTTTTAGTTTATTTAACTTGTTTCAGTACAGTTAAATGCTTCAAAATGGCAACTTCCAGGCTCCTTTTGATGATATATTGTTAACTTAAAATCTGCTTTGATGGTATTGTAATGGTGGATGCACTTCATGTACAGCACAAGAGAGAACTCTCATGTACACTATGGGCTTTAACTAACAATAATGTATTTTTTAATTAGTTATAACAAGTGTATCATACTAATGCTAACCCTTAATAATAGGGGAAACTGTGAGGTAGGGTGAGGGTTCATGAGTGGAATTCTCTGTACTTTCTATTCACTTTTTCTGTAAACCTAAAACTGCTCTAAAAATAGTCTATTAATGTAAAAATCTGTTTTGTAAATTTTATAGTAAGAAAAAAATCCAACAGTAGTAAAATTCTTCTTCTTCTTCTTTTGTTTTTTAATACCAAGGACTGAACCCAGGGCACTTAACCACTGGGCTACATCCCCCACCCTTTGTTATTTTATTTTATTTTTGACAGATCCTCACTAGGTTGCTGACACTGATCTTGGACTTGCAATCCTCCTGCCTCAGCCTCTCCAGTGGCTGGATTACAGGCGTATGTCACCATGCTGGGTGGTAAAATTCTTTAAGTGTCTTTTAAATAGGCCTTTGAAACCTAATCAGCTCATTGCTTATTCTTTCATTGCTGAAAGATGATTTCTCAAGATGATATCTTTCTTCATCCACGCCTGGCCACAGGGTACCCTTATCCAAACTTCTGGAAAATACAACTTGAACACTATAAATAGTAATCCTTGGACTGCACTATACTTTGTATTTTTTTTTATTTCAGCAATTTTTCAAGCTTTTATGTTTTCTCCTCACAAAAATAACTTTCAAGTAAAATTCACTGTATAATGCAATGTACATGATAGGCAAAATTTGTTTGTAATTTTCAGCATTTAATAGTAGCCAAAGAAAAGTAGCATGATAAATCAGAGAGCTTTTTCTTGGACTTTATGCAATAGCAAACAAGTTGCTAAGCTGAAATGTAGTAAATTTGTGTTCTCAGTGACATTCCATTCACTCTGTCATAATAACTATAGATCCCAGTTCTAATCTCTGCCATAATAGATTTTTCAACACAGAAACTTCCTGGCTGGTTGTCAGAGAGGAGTCTCTAGGCTAATTAGACCCTCATCAGTCAGAAAAGGGCTTAGAGCAGAGCTCTATACTACATGCTCTGAGGGGAGTGGAGCAATTGAAAGAAAGGTTCAAAGAATCTTGCATTCATAGGAGATTCAGTCTAGGAAATCAGAGCCTACCTCTGTTACAAAAGTAAAAATACATCCAAAGCAGCTAATCATAAATGTAATTGAATTCAAGACTAATCTAGAGCTAATATGTGTCAAATACAGAGTTATGAAATGCAGAACAGTGTGGTATATTCACTGGCTGTGGAATTTGAAGAAACTGGGGTTCTACTGCAGGCTGTGTACCTCTGTGCAATTCACTTCTCTGGGCCTCCAATCCCATGTCTGTAGAGAAAGGCAAGGCGAGGTTCTGTCCCTAAAGAGTCAGGCTTGGAGATTGTGAGATTTTTTCTTATTAAAAGCAGTAGTAGTTATATCCTTTAAAAAGTATAGGGTTCCTTGCCAGACGGTGGTGCATGCCTCTAAACCCAACAGTTCAGGAGGCTGAGGCAGGAAGTTCTCAGCCTCAAGCCAACCTCAGCAATTTAGTGAGCTGCTAAGCAACTCAGTGAGACCTCAGCTCTCAATAAAATACAAAATAGGGCTGGGGATGTGGTTCAGTGATTGAGTGCCCCTGAGCTCAATCCCCAAAATGTTGTTCCAAAAATCAACAACAACAAAAAGTATAGGGTTCCATGAAGGTGATACATGGCTCAGTGGAAAGTAAGAAGTCTGGATTTCACGAAGAAAGTTTGGACTTCCAGAGCAGTGAGAAGGAACAAGTCACATTTTGAGGTAGGACTAGAAGTTATTTTTTGGAGGAAAGAAAGGGAAATAGCAACAAGGAGGAACTTTACTTATATTTGTAAATAATAATGTTTGTATTTCAGAATTCCCAGTGGTATATAATAAATGCTTGTTATGTTTCTCTTTATATTTTTCCAGAAATTTGAAATATTTTAAAATAAAAGAACTAAAATTAGAAACATAGAATGGGAATATTTTTATTGCTCTATAATTTAAATATTATTTATGTACTTTTATTGAATTTTAAGGCATTATTAATTACTGTTTTGGGAGTGTTTGGAATTTTTACTTTAAATTTTCTGAATGGTTGTTTCATTTGTTTTTTGTTCTCTATTTCCCAAATAGCTGGAAATAAATAACATTGAAAAGAAAACTTGCTATAAAACACTGATCTCACAAAAGCATTTTCAGCTTATAAGAAGTTCAATTGTATGGCTCCACTTTAATTTTTATCATTAATTACTAGATAGACAAGGAAAAATTAAATTTGGAATCTAGAAGACACCACCAATGGAAAATGTAGTTTATTAATAGGTTAATAAAATTTAATCTGCTAAAATTTATCTCCCAATACTTTCAAATATGGAAGTGCTGTGTAAAATGAGATAAACCAGTAAATTCCAAAGTATAACTCAGGCTCTTGGGACTATACACCCCTTTGATCTCATCACAAATTGGCTCCTGGAAACCAGAAGGCCTCCTGGACTCAGTCTCCAGGGATCTTACCCCTGAAGCATCTCAAAACAAATAAAGTGGCTGAGACAGACGCTGAACCCAGATAGAATGGCAACCATTTCACAAAATTAACCCCAAATGATGTGAACAGACAATTCTCCACATGTAATTATGGCTTTTGTTATTTTTCCCCCATGAAAGCATTCTATTGCTTTGGCTTAAATACAACAGATAGAGGTATTCAGCCTGGGCTGGCAATATTTCCGATCCATATTTCAATAGATTATCCTGAATTGGCCTCCTGGAAGCATTTATGCTGACCAGTTTTGAAAACCTCTTTGTCAGCCCTCACCCTTACCTGCTAACACCCTGCACTAATGGATGAAAGCAGGGGGTGATGATAATCACTGTCTGTCTGCTCAGCCCAAGTGTGCTGCCTGAGTCTGCACAACAGTCGTCTGGAGGGAAAAAAAGGAAATAAGGAGTGTAATTCAATGAGTACTTGGGAACCAAGCTTGAGGGTTTCTTTTTCCTTTTAAAGGAATAGTGATATCAGAAGCAGGATTATGAAAAAGAAAGAGTTAGTAAAAATAGGATCTTTGTGAATTCGAATAGCAAGGGCATTTCAAATTGAATTACACAGGATCATGGCAATTAGAATTGGAAAAGATCTTTCAGTCTTTCTCTGTCAAAGCATGATTACTCCCAATGGTATATTCTTCCGAGCTTAGTCCAGTCCAATTTTAAATGATTCAAGTGATCGAGCCTCCTCAGGTCCTCTTGGGATATTATTTCACAGTCAAAATAGCTAACTGCTAGGGGACCCTCTTATATTTTTTCTTCACTTTATTTTCATTATTCTGCTTTGTATTTTCTCATTCCACCTTAAAATTATTTGAATTTAATTTTAAATGAATACAATCTACTTTTAAATCATTAAACCCAGCTGAATCTGGGTCTTTATAGCTAGCTTAATGTCTCTCACTTTCTTTCATACACACACATACATACACACCTCTCCCAGCATACACATATACAAACACATGCCTATGTAAACAACTATACATATACTCACGTGTATTCATATACATATATTTACAGCTAGAAAATATACAGCAACAATGTGCTTATGAGAAAAATAAAGATCTCTTTTAGATCATTCATTAATAAAACAATCATGAAAATATCAATAAACTACTGTTTTAAAACTGACAAAGAAGCAAAAAATGTGAACCTAAATGTTACTTTGCTTGGTAAATATTATATTTTTTCACATGAATAAAATAATGTGATCTTTTAAGCATGTTTAGTGTAACTTATCCAGTATAAGTAATACAATATGGTGTTAATGCTATACATATATTTATAAAAATACTCAAACCTTTTGTTTTGCATTCATTGAAACAACACTGACTCATATTCTTTGCGGATAGCTTATTCTTTCACTAAACATGGCTTAAGATTTGAATAAGTTGTAGAGCCTGGGAGAACAGCTTGAGGTATTCAAGGTTAATGGATATTGCTTAAGGGTATTTAAATTTGATCAAAGAATTTATACAGCTTTCCTTGTCCTTTCCAAAGGGATGCCCCAGAGTACTTTCCACACCTGTCTATCAGCCAGCCAATATCCAATCGAGGAGGAAGAAGGGTAACATGGGAAAAGGAGAAAAAATGTGAATGATTTGAACTTTCTTTAAAAAGGTAGAATTCACCATTTTAATGACAATTTTTTATGTCATTGATTTGTAAAATTTTCAAGCTGAAAGGGAATCTTAGAGATTGTCTAACGCCATGATTATGCAGTCCTGAGCTGAAAAACTTCTGAAGAAAGCCTATGTAGGAATTCAATCTTTTGAATTTGTCAGTTGGATAAATTTTAGTTAAATGTATATACTGAACACATTTTTACATCAAATTTCTTTGTAATTTTTCTCCGTGCTGGTGATCAAACCTGTGACCTTGTGCACACTGTGTACGCACTCTGCTGCTGAACTATACCCCCAGCCTTTCTTTATAAATCTTGTAAAAAATTACAATAAAAAAATGTCAAACAAGAAACAGTGAAAGGAAATAGCAATTAGAAACAGGTCTGCAAATTTTTTTTTTTTGGAAGATGAAAGAGTGGCAAAAGAATAAGCTGAAGAGAAAGAGCTAATAATAGCTAACAATTTTTTTAAAGAACTTTTTTTTTTTGCTAGTTGTCGATGGACCTTTATTTTTTATTTATTTATATGTGTTGCTGAGAATCAAACTCAATGCCTCACACATGCCAGGCATGTGCTCTACCACTGAGCTACAATCCCAGCCCCTAGCTAACAATTTTTGAGAGCACTCATTATGTGCTAAGCATTATAAAATCTCCATGAGTTAATCCACTGATCTCACAGCACTGTGAGCTAAGTAGCATTCTTGCCACTGAACAGATGATGAATCCGAGGCACAGTGGGTTAGTAAAAAAGCTGTTCCGTGGTAGGACTGGCTCATAAGCCAAGAGAATCCAACTCTCCCATCTATGCAACAGGAAATGTTAATGACAAGCTGGCCAAACTGCCCATCTAAACCTTGGGAAAACTCAGTAATGGGAGGTAGCTTCACAGTGAAAGAGTGGGGGGTAAAGCTGAAACAATAATTGGTTGAAAGACTATAGCAAAACCACTTGGGCTGCTGTTTGCATTTAACTGTGTCAAGTGGGTCAGTTTCTTTTCTTTATGGAAGAAAATAAATTTCCTTGAAAGAAATAATTAAAATAACTAATATTGTGGGTTCCTATAAAAAAGCCAATTGGCCACCTTATAACCTGCACTGTGACACCTCATTGTCTACAAGTTCCAGCAATGTAGTTTCCAATAAGATTTCATTGTAGTACTCTTCATGTCTGTTTCTGCTGACTGCTTTTTCTCTTGAAAATATGTTGTTCTTTCCTGTGTGTGTGTGTGTGAGAGAGAGAGAGAGAGAGAGAGAGATTTTTTATCTAATGCTGGATAATGTACAAAAGACCAATAGAGATAGAGAGAAATATCATTTGACTATCCATATGAAAAGTGAAATTTGACCCCTATCTTAAACCATATACAAAATTAATTAAAGCAGGATCAGCCAGGAATTCTGATGTATCACAGTACCCTTTAGCCTTTAACTGTTCATATTTATCCATTTTTAAATATCGTATGTTATTTCAAAATAATTTCATCTTATCTGCCTTCTTAAATAAATCGTGTGTGATAGAAAATTTGGATAACACAGTAAGACACACTAAAAAAATCAACCATGACTTTGATGACCTCTACTAGTATTTAGTTAGGAGTTCTTAAAATGTTTCATCTTTCTCTCTTACCATAAACATTTTGGAGAAAAAAATGAGATAATGCATACTCAATCATATATACAAGTTAAGTAAAATTTGTTTCATTCAGTAATATTTTGTGGACATCTTTTTAAGCATCTTTTATATTATAAAGTCATTTAAATGTATAATATTGCATCAAATGGATAGTCAATCATTTATTTGCCATTATGTTATTATAAGACATTAATTTATTTCTACCTTTAAGTTATTGTAAATGATATAAAATAGTATAACAATGTGACATATTTGTACATTTTTAAGGTATTTGATTCATATTAAAAAATTGCCTTTAGAAATTTCATCAAATTTGCAGCTACATCAATGTTTACAGTGACATAATTCACAATAGCTAAGCTATGGAGCCAACCTAGGTGCCCTTCAACAGATGAATGGATAAAAAAATGTGGTATATATATACACAATGGAGTATTACTTAGCCATAAAGAAGAATGACATTATGGCATTTGCGGGTAAATGGATAGAATTGGAGACTATCATGCTAAGTGAAATAATCCAGTCCCACAAAGTCAATGGTCAAAGGTTTTCTCTGATATGTGGAAGCTAATCCAAAATAAGAGTGGTTGAGATTAAAAAAAACAAAACTATAGAAGAAAGATCAGTGGGGAATGAATGGAAGGGAGGAAGGATGGAATAGGGAAAGACACTGAAATGAATCTGACCTAACTTTCCTATGTAGATGTATGAATATACCATAGTGAATCTCACCAGCATGTATATCCACAAGACAGTAATTTTTTTAAAAAAACTATAGATAAATAGCAGAAAAATCAGTAGAATAGAGGGAAGAGAACAGAGAGAGGGAGGAGAGGAAGGAAAGGGGCAGTACTGGGGATTGAATTAGAACAAATTATATTCCATGCTTTTATAATTCTGTCAAAATGAATCTTAATACTATGCACAAATAAAAAGAACTAATAAAAAAAGCCAATAGAAGTAGTATTAAATTTTACCTTCACACCAGGAGCTATGTGAAATGCCTGTTTCACTGATAGCCAAACCTAGAAATTGTCCTAAAAATAAAAAATCCTCAGAAATCAAAAGAGAAAAGATTATAACTTACTAGTTTTTAACTTTGAATTTCTACACAGGTTTATTGGTCATATTATTTCCTCCTTTATGAATTGCACATTCATATTTTCCTCAGTTCTTTTAGATATAATTTTTTATTAGAGTATTATAGTTACACATAGTGGTTGGGTTCACCTCAACAAAATCATACGTACATGAAATTCAGTGTAGGGGCAGGAAAGGGGAATGGGTATAGTAAAGATGGTTAATTGAGATCGTCATCACTACCCTTGGTGTATGTATGAAAACACAATTGGTGTAACTTTATCTGGTTTGCAACCAGAGAAATGGAAAAACTGAGCTCTATATATGTGCTATGACTTGAAATGCAATTAAATAAACTAATAAAAAAGAAAAAGAAATTCAGTGTAAGTTTATGTTCCCCTTCTTTTTCCCTCCCCTTATTCTCCTTTCTTTACTCTACTGATCTTCCTTTTGCTCATCCATTTGTTTATTTTTAGTTGGTTCTTTCTACCTATACATAAAAGTGGAATTCCCTGTGATATATTTATATATGCAGACAGCATGATTGTTAAATTCATCCTGCATTTCCTTCCCTTTCCCAACCCTCCTCTCTCCCTCTCAACTGCCTTCTACTCTACTGATTTTCTCTAGGTCTTTATGATATCTGATCTTCCCTTCCTTCTTTCCCTTATTTTGCTCTAGCTTCCACATACGAGAGAAAAAACATTCAACCCTTGATTTTCTGACACTGGCTTATTTCACTTTCCATTATGTTCTCCATTTCCATCCATTTACCACCAAATGCCATAATTTCATTCTTCTTTATGGCTGGGTAGAATTTTATAGTATATATACACCACAATTTCTTAATCCACTCATATACTGACTTGCAGCTGGGTTGAGTCCATAATTAGGCAATTGTGAATTGTGCTGCTATAAACATTGAGGTGGCTGTATTGCTATAGTATGCTAATTTTGGTTCTTTTGGATAAATACCATGGAGTGGGATAGCTGGGTCATATGGTGGTTTTGTTTCTAGTTTTTTGAGGAATCACCATACTGCTTTCCAGAGTTGTACTAGTCTGCAGTCGCACCAACAATGTACAAAGGTAACTTTTCTCTCACATCCTCATGTGCATTTAGTATTTGTGTTCTTGGTAGTTGCCATTGTGACTGGAGTGAGATGAAATCTTATTGTAGTTTTGATTTGTATTTCCCTGATTGCTAGGGATATTGAACATTTTGTTTTTGGTACCAGGGATTGAACTCAGGTGTACTTGACCACTGAGCCACATCTCCAGCCCTATTTTGTGTTTTATTTAGAGACAAGATCTCACTGAGTGGCTTAGTGCCTTGCCATTGTTAAGGCTGGCGTTGAACTCGCGATTCTCCTAGCGCAGCCTCCCAAAGTGCTGAGATTATAGGTGTGCACCATCACACCTGGCGGGATATTGAACTTTTTTTTAATTTAGAGAATTATGAATGGATGGTTTTCCTGATTTTTTTCATCAGCAGAATCACTACAGGGTATAGGAAAGCTATTGATTTATGGATATTGATCTTATATCTTGCTACTTTGCTGAAATCATTTATCAGTTCTATGTCTTTATTTTAGTTGTTCATGATCTTTATTTTATTCATTTATTATTTATATGTGGTGCTTGAGGATCAAACCCAGTGCCTCATGCATGCTAGGCAAGCGCTCTACCACTGAGCTACAGCCCCAGCCCATCTATAAGTCTTTTGGTGGAATTTTTTTTTTGAAGGGGTCCTCTATATATAGAATCATGTCATTAACAGAGATAGTTTGACTTCTTATTTTCTTCTATGTATCCCTTTACTTTCCTTCTTTTTTTTTCTTTTTCTTATGTGTGTGTGTGTATGTGTATATGTATGTGCTGGGAATTGAACCCAGGGCCTTATACATGTGAGGCAAGCACTCTACCAACTGAGCTATATCCCCAGTCCTAATTTCCTTCTCTTGCCTGATTGCCCTGGCTAGTGTTTCAAGAACTAAATTGAATAGAAGCAGTGAGAGTGGCCATCCTTGTCTTCTTCCAGATTTTAGAGGAAATGCTTTCAGTTTTTATCCATTCAGTATGATGTTGGCTTTTGGTTTGTCATGAATAGCCTATATAATGTTGAGGTTAGATCCTTTTATCCCTAGTTTCTCCAGCATTTTTAACATGAATGGGTGCTGGATTTTATGAAAGTCCCTTTCTGCATCTATGGGGGTAATCATGTGATTCTTGTCCTTAATTCTATTTAAGTAGTGAATTGCATGAATTGATTTGAGTATGTTGAACCAACCTTACATCCCTTTCCCTAGTTTTTATTTTTCTTTTTTGTTATGGTTTAGATATAAGGTATCCTCCAAGAGCTTATCTGTGAGACAATGCAAGAATATTCAGAGGCTAAATGATTAGATTATGAGATCTTAAACTTGATCAACGGATTAACCCACTGATATGGATTAACTGTGTGGTAACTGTAGGCAGGTAGGGTGTAGCTGGAGGAAGTAGGTCACTGGCCTTTATATTTTGTTACTGGAGAACACAGCTCTCTCTGCTTCTTGGTGGCCAGTCCCTCAACTGCGTTACTCTGCCATACCCCTTCTGCAGTTTGACCTCATCTTGAGTCCAGAACTATGGAGTCAGCTGTCTAGGGACTGAGACCTCTGAAACAATAAGCCAAAATAAACTTTTCCTCTTCTAATTGTCCTTTGTCAGGTCTTTTGGTCACAGCAATGAAAAAGCTAAAACAGTTTCTTCTTCCTCTTCCTCCTCCTCCTCCTTCTCCTCAGTTTGTAAGAACTTGAACAAGTTAAGGATATGAAGACTACTTATGTTTTCCTCTTTTGCTATTATTTTAGTTTGACAAATTATTCTCTTTTTTAAAAATTTTTAATTTTTTAAAATTTTTTTTGATACTGGGTATTGAACTCAGGGGCACTCAACCACTGAGCCACATCCCCAGCCCTATTTTGTGTTTTATATAGAGACAGGGTCTCACTGAGTTGCTCAGTGCCTCGCCGTTGCTGAGGCTGGCTTTGAACTCGCAATTCTCCTGTCTCAGCCTCCCTAAGTGCTGGGATTACAGGCTTGCGCCACCGTGCCTGGCTGACAAGTTATTCATGTCTCTATGAACACACATTTGTGAATGGAAAGATAAGTGGAAGAACAAGGACCGAAGGGCCTAACAGGAAGCCTGGCTGTGTTTGGAAAGCATAGCTGAAGATGGCATCTACAAATCAAGAAGGGGAAGAAGCCTGGAGTAAATTGTTCTCCTGGCTAAGATGTATTTTTGTGAACCTACTATATATTTGTATCACATAAGTAAGGTGTTAGCAGAATAAAGATTCTCCCAAAAATTTTCTCAGAAGTCCATTCTTTGAACAAGAATAGAAATTTCTTTTTAAGAATGGATGTGTCTTTTGGCTAAACACGTAAAAAAGGTTTTGCTCAATATGGCATAATAACTCTAGCAGGCTTACAGCAGCAAAACTAAGTATGTCTCAATGTATCTTATTACAATAAAATCAAATTTAACCTCTTAAACCCAAAGACATAAATCATTTACTTTTCTTTCAAACAATTTGTGAGTATATTACCATAAATACTACCTGTCAGAAGACTGATCGCTGTCAGTAGCTCAAAAATATGAATAAAATTGAAAATACATTTGAATGTGGGGATCACAATAACATTTTCTAGAAAACAAATGATAATAAAAGGTTATGACAAATAAGAAAAAATTTCTCAGGTATAGTGAAATCAAGAAAACTTTCTTTAAATTAAATAAACTCCTAAATCAGTCTCGCCAGAGTTGTATTTCCACCAAACATAACAGTCAATAAAATACTTATTGGCCCTTGGTAGTATGTAGCAGTGGCAAATTGAGTTTACCTTGTGAATTTTTATATTTAAAGTATGTATCAACTTTCAGGGCATAATTCCAAACTGCACAATCTGAGTTTATATTTCTTTCCAAATGATATCTGAAACCTCCATTAATATTTCTCTAACAATATAAAAATTAACCTCTCCTGAATTTTAAAATATACGTTTAATCATTAACTGGGATGAATAAATCCAAACGTCTTTTAAAAGACCTGAGTCAATATGTTTCAGATAAAAGAAGTTTCTTCCACATTTTAAAACTCAATTTGTATCTCTTTTGCATTTTCTGGTCTAAAGAACACAGTATTACAGGAAACAACTTAGATAGCTCTCAAGGGCATTATGCTAAGTGGGAAAAGTGAACCTCAAAAGGTTATATACTTTATGTTTCCATTTATATAACATCCTTGAAATGACAAAGTATAGAGATGGAGACAAGATTAGTGGTTGTCAAGGGATGGGGTGGAGGTAGGTGTGACTAATAAAGGGCAGCATGAGGGAGTTCCTGTGTTGCTGGAACAGTTCTGCATCTTGACTGTGGTGGTAGTTAAAAATCTATACATGGAATAACAGTGTATAGAACAATACATGCAGACAAATGAGTGCATGCAACTGGTGAAAACTGGGTAGTCTATTGAACAGTTTAGTACCAACGTCACTTTCCTAGTTTTGATCTGGTACTATAAATCAGATGGTGATATAAGATCTTGCCACTGGGAGAAACGAGGTACAGGATTCACAGGTGTCCACCGTATTAACTTTGTAAGTTTTTGTAAGTCTATAATTCTTTTTTTAAAATTTTTTTAGTTGTTGATGGATATTTATTTTTTATTTATTTACATGTGGTGCTGAAAATTGAACACAATGCCTCACACATGCTAGGCAAGCTCTGCACCACTGAGCTACAAACCCCAGCCCCAAGTCTATAATTCTTTTTTTTAATTTATTTTTTGTAATTAGGTATAAATAACAGCAGAATGCATTTGGATGCATTGTACACAAATGGAACACAACTTTTCATTTCTCTGGTTGTACACAATGTAGAGTCACATCATATGTGCAGTCATACATGTACCTACAGCAATGATGTCCATCTCATTCCATGATCTTTCCTGCTCTCATGTCCATCCCCTCCCCTCTCTCCCCTTTGACCAAAGTTTTTCCATTCTTCCCATGCCCCCTTCCCCATTATGGATCAGCATCCATTTATGAGAGAGAACATTTGGCCTTTGGTTTTTTGGGATTGGCTTATTTTGCTTAGCATGATATTCTCCAACCCCATCCATGAAAATGTCATAATTTCATTCTCTTTTATTGATGAGTAATATTCCAATATGTATATATACCACAGTTTCTTTATCCATTCATCTATTGTAGGGCATCTAGGTTGGTTCCACAGTTTAGCTATTGTGAATTGAACTGCTACAAATGTTGAAGTTGCTACATCACTGTAGTATGCTGATTTAAGTTCTTTGGGTATAAACTGAGGCGTTGGATAGCTGGATCCAATGATGGTTCCCTTCCAAGTTTTCTGAGGAATCTCCATACTGCTTTCCATAGTGGCTGCACCAATTTGCAGTGCTACTAGCAATGTATGAGTTTATGTTTTTCACCACATCCTCGCCAACACTTACTGTTGTTTGTATTCTTGATAACTGCCATTCTGACTGATATGAGATGAAATCTAAGAGTAGTTTTGATTTGCATTTCTCTAATTCTAGAAATATTGAACATTTTTTCATATATGTGTTGATTGGTTGTATATCTTCTGAGAAGTGTCTGTTCAGCTTGTTACCCCATGTATTGATTGAGTTGTTTATTTTTTAATGTTAAGTTTTTGAGTTCTTTATATATCCTGGAGATTAGTGCTCTATCTGATGTGCACATGGCAAAAACACCACTGAGCTACAACCCTGACCCCAAGTCTATAAGTCTTTAAAAAAAAAATGTACTTTTGGAGCTAGTTATATAGCTTAGTGGTAGAGTACCTCGCATGCATAAAGTCCTTGGTTCAATCCCAGCCCCACCAAAAATAAACAAATAACTATTTTTAAAAAGTGATATCTACTCATCCACACTTTTAATCTCATGTAGACAACTGTCAGAGGAAAATTGGAACTCTTAGCTGTCAAACTATACATCACACAATTCATGCACTAACAAATATTTTTCACTTATTAGAAAATTCCTCAGGTTCTCAATTCAGTGCCTAATTGCTTTGAACACATTTCTAACATACTTGATAATCTTATTTCCACAAAGACAGAAAGTATGTTTATCTAATCAGCCAAGTATTTATCCATTTCTCTCTCAGAAATTCTTAGTATCCCTTATGAAGACATCCTTCTACTTCCCAGAATAGAGGGAAGATGATAAATGGGAAGACAAGAGGGGTGAAGATAGGTGGGATTAAGTGAGAAAAATACTTATGTTTGGAAGTTGGGAATTTTATCCTTAAGACAATGGGGAACTGTTAAAGAGTTTTAAAGTAAGGAGGTAGGGTAAGTGATTAAATTTACAGGTTTTTTTTTCCCATGAGATAGCACAAGGTTCAAGTGTACAAGACTAAAGGATTGAAGACTAGTTAAAAGCTATAATTATAAGATACTGAATGGTGGCTGTACAGATAGACAGAAGTGGCCTTGGATTCTTTGGGAGGAAGAATTGGCAGGACTTGCTTAGCAATTATTTGTCATAACACATAAGATAGAGGTAGCCATAGATGACCCAAAGGTGTTTGGTTTCAGGAGATGGTGGAATAGAGGATTTACTAAATGAATGACATACTAATATTACATCTAATGGTAAAGTTCAGTAGGAATTGGATATATAGACTGGAATTCAGGAAGAAAAGGTCTGAACATGAGATAGATCATTGTGGGAGTCATTACTATATAGATCAGTGTTCCTTCCTAATTTAACCAATTATCTTTATTTTGCACTAATTTTTCTGTCCTAGTCAATATGGTTTCTGATTCTCCTAATTTTACCCTAAGAACTCATAAAGATTTGTGAAATTACAACTCGAATCCTGTGAGCACTTTCCCTGATTTTACTGGTTGTTGTCAGATCCTTCCCCAGGTAATGTAGTATCCCTGTGTTGGTGACTTCCTTGTATCCCTGGCTTATAGAAGATGTTGATCAGCATCTTCCTCATTTTCTTACCAGTCTGCTCACATTTCTCATGTTGGTGCTTTGTCCATATTCATCTCTACTCTGGAATTTACGAGAATTCTTTTACCTAGGTTTTTGACTATAATATTCATAATTTTTTCTGCCATCCTAATTAGTCTGTTTTGTTTTCAGGGGGAATTTTTAGGAGATTAAAAAACTCCGCTGTTAAAAAGCTGGGTGCAGTGGCACACATCTGTGATCCCAACGGTTCTGGAGGATGAGATAGGAGGATCGCGAGTTCAAAGCCAGCCTCAGCAAAAAGCGAGGTGTTAAGCAACTCAGTGAGACCCTGTCTCTAAATAAAATACAAAATAGGGCTGGGGATGTGGCTCAGTGATAGAGTGCCCCTGAGTTCAATCCTCAGTACCAAAACCAAAAACAATAACACAAAAAAATAAACTCCACTGTTATATCTACTAAAGCTGAACATAGTATATAAAGTGTACACCACAACCTGGCTCACTTCTAGTTATATAACCAATGAAAATGCATACATCATATGTCTCCAAAATACTTGTTAAATAACATACACAGAAACACTAAATTGTAATTGACAAAATTCTGGAGGCTCATTGTGGTCGCCTGTGAGAGTTTAAAACCCAGTGTTATCCATTCATAGGAAGGCTCCCACACTTCAGTGAGTTTTGCCTCCTAGAGGGAAAATGATAAAGGTCAAAAACTTGGATTTATAAAAAAGAAAGAAAGACCATCAGAGAAATAATAAGTGAAGGTAAAGTAAAACATATTTTTCTTATAGCTAATTGACCTAACAGACAAGTTTGTTCAAAACAATAATAGTAAAAACATATTTGATAATGTATGCATATATACATATATACATTCATGTATACATGAAATGAATGACAGCAGTGATTCAAGGAATCAGGACTATCTTGTTATCATAAGATACTTGTACCACTTATGAAGTGGTAAAATGTTATTTGTCAGTGGATGTGGATTATTTGTAAATGTATAGTGCCAACTCTATGGAAACCACTTAAGGAGGAGGAGAAGGAGGAGAAAGAGGAGAATTATATTAGTCAGTGTTCTCTAGAGGAAGAGAACCAACAAGATGTGTATATATGTGATTTTAAAAAGAGATTTATTAGATTGGCTTACACAACCAAAACGTTGGATAGTCCCACAATGTCCATTGCATGCTGGACAGCCTGAGGAACCAGTGGCTGCCAAATCTAAGAAGCTGGAACTTTATAACAAGAGGGAGATAGGAGAGAAAATGGAACCAAGTAAAATGCTCATTAAATCATCAAAAGCAGGCTGGTTGTATAGTTTAGTGGTATGGTGTTTGCCTTATATTCACAAGGTTCTGAATTTTATCCTGAGCACTGCAAAAAAAAACAACCCAAACCAAATAAAAAACAAACAAACAAACAAAAAACTACAAAGGCAAGACAATATGGATGATAAAATAGAAACAAAGGACAAAAGTATTAAATACAAAACAGTAATAGACATGGTAAATACTCATCCAACATATCAATGATCACTTCAAACATCAATGGTCTAAAAACACCAATTCAAAGACATAGACTTAGGCACTAGAACTAAGACTCTGTGCCTAACAGAAGAAAAAATAGGTCCAAATCTTCACCATGTTGGCTTAGGATCTGACTTCCTTAACAACACTCCTAAAATGCAAGAAGCAAAATCAAGAATAAATAAATAGGATGGATTCAAACTAAAAAGCTGCTTCTCAGCAAAGGAAACAACCAATAATGTAAAGAGAGAGCCTACAGAATGGGAGAACATCTTTGCCACCTGCACCTCAGATAGAGCATGAATCTCCAGGATATACAAAGAACTCAAAAAAACTTAACATGAATAAAACAAATAACCTAAGCAACAAATGGTCTAAGAAACTGAACAGATACTTCACAGAAGAAGAAATACAATTAATCAATAAATATATAAAAAAATGTTCAACATCTCTAGCAATTAGAGAAATGCAAATCAAAACTACTGTAAGATTTCATTTCACTCCAGTCAGAATGGCAATTATCAAGAATATAAGCAAAAATTAAATAATGTTGGTGAGAATGTGGGGAAAAAGGTACACTCATACATTGCTGGTGGGCCTGGAAATTGGTGCACCACTCTGGAGAGTAGTATGGAGATTCCTCAGAAAACTTGGAATGGAACCACCATTTGACCCAGCTATCCCACTTCTCAGTTTATACCAAAAGGACTTACAATTAGCATACCACAGTGACGTAGCCACATCAATATTTATAACAGCTCAACTTACAATAGCTAAACTATGGAACCAAACTAGGTGCCCTTCAACAAATGAATAAATTTTAAAAATATGGTGTATATATACACAATGGAGTATTACTCAGCCTTAAAGAAGAATGAAATTATGGCATTTGCAGGTAAATAGGGTTGAAGAATATCATGCTAAGCAAAATAAGCCAATCCCAAAAAACTAAAGGCCGAATGTTTTCTCTGATATTTGAATGCTAATTTTCGATAAGAGTGGAGACTAAGGAAGAATAGAGGTACTTTGGACTACGCAAAGGGGAATGAAGGGAGGGGAGGGGGCATGGGGATAGGAGAGACAGTAGAATGAATTTGACATTATTACCCTATGTGCATATATGACTATGACTACACTACCAGTGTGATTCTATATCATGTACAACCAGAAGAATGAGAAGTTACATTCCATTTATGTATGATGTGTCAAAATGCATTCTACTGTCATGTATAACTTAAAAAAAAAGACAGATTGTTAAAATTGATTTTAAAAATATGAGCTAACTTTATGAAGTCTACTTAAAAACCTATTTAAATATAAATACAAATGTAGATTGAAAGTAAAGACTGGAGAAAGACATGACAGGCTGGCAATGATCAAAAGAAAAGTGGAAATAATTATCTTAATTTCAGACAAAGCAGAATTCAAAGTACGGAAAGTAATCAAGGATAAACAGGATGTTACTACATAATGATAAAATAATCCATACTTCAAGAAAACATAGCAATACTTAATGCAAATGCACCTAATAAAAGATCATCAAACTGTGAAGCAAAAACTCATATAACTTTAAAGAAAAATGGTGAGTCCACTATTGTATTTGAAGACTTCAATACTGATCCATCAGCAGTGAACAGATATAGCAGACAAAAAGTCACCAAGGACATACTGGAACTCAGCACCACCACCAATCAACAGAATATAACTGACATCTATCAACTACTTGAACAAAAACAGAATACACATTCTTCTCAAGCACACATGGAACATTTAATAAAACAGACCACATCCATGACATGAAGCACATCTTAAAATTCTTTTTAACCTTTATTTAGATATTTATTTTTATGTGGTACTGAGGATCGAACCCAGTGCCTCACACGTGCCAGGCAAGTACTCAACCACTGAGCCATAGTCCCTTAAAATTCTTTTAAAAGTGGGAATCCTACAGGGTCTACTGTCAGACCAGAAAGAAATTAAACTACAAATCAGTAATAGTTAGACATCTGAAATATCCAGAAATACATGAAGATTAGAGCATATACTTTTAAATAATACGTAAGTCAAAGAGGAAATAATAAGATAAATTTTAAAATATTTTTAACTCAATGAAAATGAAACAATTTATCAAATTTATGTGATGAGTAAAAGCAGGACTTAGAAGAAAATTTAAAGCATAGAATGTATATATTTAAAGAGGGGAAAAATATAAAATAAATAATATCCTTTTCCCCTTTAGGAAACTAGCAAAAAAAAAAAAAAAAGCAAATAAAATTCAAAGTAAGTAGGAAAAAAAGAACTAATAAAATTAGGGCAAAAATCAATGAAATTGCAAACAGAAAATCAACAGAGAAAGCAAACAAAACCAAAGATTGGTTCTTTGAAAAGATCAATAAAAAATAAGCTTATACATAGGCTGAGAAAGAGAGAAGACACAAATTACTATATCAGAAATAAAAAAGAAGGTATCACTACAGTTGTCATGGACATTATATAAATAATCAAAGAATACTACGAACATTTCTATGTCTACAAATTTGATAATCCTAGATAAAATGGATCAGTTCCTTGAAAGACATAATCTGCTAAAATTCACAGAAGAAGAAATAGACAATCTAGATAGGAAAGCAGAATTCAAAGTAAGGGAATTCATTAAATAAATTGAATCCATAATTAATAGGCTTCCCAAACAGTCCCAGAGGGGTTTATAGGTGAATACTACCAAATGTTTAAGGAAGAAATTATGTTTATTCCCTATAATCTCTTTTAGATAGTAGAGGCAGAAGGAATACTTCCAAACTCAGTCTACAAGGCCAGCATTACCTTAACATCAAAACCAAAGACGCCACAAGAAAACCACGTACAAATATTTCTCATGAACCTTGATGCAAAAAATAATATTAGCAGCTGGAATTCAATAGTGTATACAAAGAATCATGCACAAGATCAAGTAGGATTTATACCTAGTATGCAAAGCTAGTTAATATTTAAAAATTAAGTAATAAAATTCATCACATAAACAAGCTAAAAAAGAAAAATCACATGATCATGTTAATAGACACACACACAAAAGCTGTTGACAAATTCATATATTCATTTATTCATTCTAAAAACTCTCAGCAAACTAGGAATAGAGACGAACTTCCTCAATTTAATAAAGATCATCTAGAAACAACAATAATAAAACTCCATAGCCAACATCAAACTTAATGATGAGAAACTAAACACTTTCCAGCTAAGATCAGGAACAAGGCGTTATGGTTTGGATATGAGATGTTCCCCCAAAAGTTCATGTTAAGCAACATAGTATCTTTAGAGGTGAAGTGATTGTATTGTAAGAGCTGTAACCTAATCAGTGGAC
Source organism: Xerus rutilus (assembly GCA_028644305.1). Taxonomy (NCBI): domain Eukaryota; kingdom Metazoa; phylum Chordata; class Mammalia; order Rodentia; family Sciuridae; genus Xerus; species Xerus rutilus. The sequence continues at coordinate 77,896,778 of CM053405.1, forward strand.
TGATCCATTTGATGAATTAATACTTTGAATGGACTACTGGCTGGTAACTGTAGGCAAGTGGGACATGGCTGGAGAAGTAGGTCACTGGGGTAAACCCTTGGGGATTATAATTTGTTCCTAGCTCCTCAGCTCTCTCTGTTAAGCAGCTTTCCTCTGCCATGCCCTTCTATCATGATGTTCTGCCTCATCTCAGGCCCAGAACAATGGATTTGGCTGTTCATGCACTGTGAACTCAAAATAAATCTTTCTTCCTCTATGTTGTTTTTGTCAGGTATTTTGGTCACAGCAGTGAAAAGCTGACTCGCACAAAAGGCAAGGGTGCCTTCTCGTGCAACTCCTTTTCAACACCATACTAAGTTCCTAACTAGTATGATAAAATAAAACAAAGAAGCAAAAGATATACAGATTATAAGGGAAGAAATAAAACTATCTTTGTTTATGGGTGACCTGATTGTCTATATAGAAAATCCAAAAGAATTGACCAAAAATCTGGAACTAATAAGTGATTATAGATACAAAGTTAATATGAAAAAATTACTCAGCTTTTTAAATACCAGCAATTTACATTAATACTTCCAAAATATGAAATATTTAGATATAAATCTAACAGAATGTATAGGGGATCTATATGAAGAAAATCAAAACACTAATGAAATATGATATCAAAGAAGAACTAAATAAATGGAGAGATATTTCATATCTAGGGATAGGAGGAGTCAATATTGTTAGCATATCAGTTCATCACAACTCAATATATACATTCAATGCAATACCAATCAAATGTCAGCAAGCTCTTTTGTGGATATCAATAAACTGATTCTAAAGTTTATATGGTGAGGCAAAGATCCAGAATAACCAAATTAATATTGAAGGAGAAGAATAAAGTTGGAGTGTAACATTATTCCAGGACTTACTATAAATTTACAATAACTAAGACAGTATGGAATTACTGAAAGAAGAGACAAATAGACCAGTGAAAAAATTTAGGACCCAGATATAGACCCACATAAATATAGTCAACTGATTTTTGGCAAAAGAGTAAAGGACTCATAATTTAACAAAGAAAGTCTTTCAAAAAATGGTATTAGTACAACTAGATATCTGCATGCAAAAACATGAATCTAGGCAGAAATGTTTTACTGTCACAGAAATTTACTCAAAATGGTCATAGGCCTAAATGTAAAATACAAAACTGTAATATTCCTAGAAGATAATGAGAGAAAACCTACATGACCTTGGGTATAGTGATGACTTTTTAGATACGACATTGAAGGCATGATCCATGAAATAAATAATTGATAAGCTGGGCTTCATTAAAATTAAAAACTTCTCTTTGAAAGACAATGTCAAAATAATGAAAGACAAGATCTGGAGAAAATATTTGCAAATGACTAATTTAATAAAGGACTGTAATCTAAAATATACAAAGGACACTTAAAACTCAGCAATAAGGATTGGAAATATAGCTCAGGGGTAGATGGCTTCCCTAGTATGCTCAAGGCCCTGTTCAATACCAGCACCTAAAAATCAAACAAACAAAAACCTCACAACAACAAAAACCCTCAATGATAACAAAATAAATAAATAAACACCCAATTAAAAGGGAGGTACAGATCTGAACAGAAATTTCACCAAAGCAGATGTGTAGATGACAAGTAACATATGACAATGTCCAACATTATATGTCTCTAGGGAACTGTGAATTAAAACAATGAGATGCACACTTATCAGAATAGCCAAATGCCAAAACACTGACAACTCCAAATACTGGTGAAAATGTGGAGCAACATCCGGAGGGAAAACAAAATGATACAACTTTGGAAGACAGTTTGGTAGTTTTCTTATAAAACTGAATATACTCTTACCATTACATCTGGTAAATTTCCTCCTCAGTGTTTACTGAATTGAAAACTTATGCCCACACAAAAACCTGTACATGGATGTTTACAGTAGCTTTATTCATAATTGCAAAATTTGGAAGCAACTAAGATATTCTCCAGTGGGTGAATTGATAAACTGTGGTACATCCTGAGTATGGATATTATTCAATGCTAAAAAGAAAAGAGCTATCAAGTCATGAGAAGACACAGAGAAACCTGAAATGCATATTACTAAGTGAAAGAAACTACTATGAAAAAGCTACATACTGTATGAATACAACTCCATGACATTGTGGAAACAGCAAAATAATGGAGACAGTAAAAATGATCAATTACTGCCAGGGGTTGTGACTAGGGAAACAGGAATAGGTAAAACAGAGAGATTTTTAGGAATGTGTATTAGTCTCTTTTCTGTTGCTATTACAAAATGCTTGATACCAGGTACTGTATTAAAAAAAGGGAGGGTTTATTTAGTTCACAGTTTTGGAGGCTGAAAATCAAAATTTAGGTGGTGGCTCCCTTTTCCAACTCTGGTGAAGGCCTCCTTAGCCATGTTACCACAAAGTAGATGGCATCATGATAGGTGGGCCTGTGAGAGGGAGAGTTTACACTGTGATACAAGAAGTCAGAGACAGGGGAAGAGGCAAGTCTTGATCTTTCATAACAGCTCTCTTGTGAGAATGAAGCAGAATCTTATGAGAACTCTATTAATTCTATCTGAGGGCAGCTGTCCCCAATGACCGAAAAACTTCTCACTAGGCCTCGCTCTTAAAGGTTCTATCACCTCCAACATTCCCACACTGGGGCCAAGCTTCCAACAAATGAACCTTTTAGGGATACGCTTAAACTATATCCCAACTGTTGCAACCAGTAAAACTATTTGTTACAGTAGTATAATGATGGATATGTGTCATTATCCATTTGTCAAAACCCATAGAACATACAAAATCAAGGGTGAACCCATGTGTTATCTATGGATTTTGAGTGATAATGATGTGCCAATATATGTCAATTGATTGTAGAAAATGCATTATGTGGCGCAGGATTTCAATAGCAGGGGAGGCAACATTTGTGTAGGGATGGGGTATGTGGGAATGCTCTGATTTTCTGCTCAATTTTGGTTTGAACCTAAATCTTCTTGTAAAATAATGTTTATTAATTTTTTAAAAAGTAGATGCAGAAACCAAATTGGTTTTCACATTTGCATTTAAAATCTCCACCCATCTCACTGAACTGTCTATGGAAAATAAACAATTTTTTTTATTCAGTTGCTTTTAGAATTCTTAACAATATTTAGGCTTCTTCTTTTTCCTTTTTTGAGCCTTGAACCAATGTTTACCTTCATAGCAGAAATATAGAAAAACTCTCTTTACATGATACTTGAGAGTTACATCATATGACATTTTCCATTATAATATAGAAGATTTTAATTTCATAGTTTGAAATAATCCTCTCTGCTTTTTAGATTTTAGAGAGAATCATATTTTATTATCTGTCTTAAAATATAGCTTCTGGGTATTTCTATTAAGATTCTAGAAAGAATATGGGCTAAGCTAATCATTATTTTATCAATCTTTTTTATTTAGGCTAGCATGAAAATAAAAATATATGTAAATGCACTTTAATGCTCATACATAAGATGTATTATGTTTAGATTGGTCACATAATGAAAAATTTTCCAATATGATTCTTGTGTATTACAGAAGATATAATTCAAGTACCAGAAGAGAACTAGCATAGTATTTGCCATCAGGTGTATTTTTCTGATTGTCTGCAGGTGGTAATGTTTATGAAGAACTAGGCATTTTTTCTTTTTAATGTTGCTCCCGGAGCAGGTCTTTTGCTGTCACACCAGTCTGTGCCCCCTTCCTACTGCACCTGTTCTATTCAGAGATCATGTTACAAGTAATGACATAATTATCTACTTTGGGAAATTATTGGTATGTTATGAGTGAAAGATAATGGATCAGTCACTTTGCATGACTGTAATTTTTTAAAATGTTACCAATAATATTTGGACAACAAACTCCATGAAGAATGAGTAGAAATTGATTTTCAAGACATACGGAGTCCTGGGAAACGGTAGATGAGCAAATTTAAAAGGACTTGTCAGGGTCCCTAAGGCAGAAAGAGTCTACCAACTCACTGAGATTTTTTTTACATGTGTTTTTTAAGAAGTGCCTGCCCATGTATTTATAGAAATGACCATCTGATCTTTCAAGACTTCATTCTCCACTAGAAAGTGTTTTCTTCATACCAAATTCACTGACCTTACCTCCAATTATTTCCAACCTTATTCTTTTCTGATTTTACTTAATTGTCTATCCTCCAAAAAATTCCCATAAGTGCTCCTAATAACTATCTTTTACCTATCTCCCATGATTTCCAACTACTTTTCTGTGCATCATTCTTTCTTCTGACTCAGTGGGGATAATGAGCTCCCTGCTTTCACTCTCCTATTCATACCTCTGGAGGGATGTTTGAATGTCGCCATGGTGACAAGGTACCACAGCAAGGCCCTGCTAGGAATGGGTAGGGCTCAAGGGATGCTAAGGCCTACTTCTGGCAGAATGAGTTTAAGTCCTCTTCATTGGGAGAGAATAGGAGGTAGATAGAGGTACATAAAACTATATTCTGATGCTAACAAGCCTTGGACACTAAATTTAATTCATTATTTCAAGGAAATAAATTTTGGTTTTGCAGCTCATCTCTCTATTCAAATGAAAAGGTAACCAAAATTCAGGGCCTAGAAATATTGCTATATCACCTCTGAGTTAATAAGCCTGGAAGGTTGTGTGTATATGCAATATAATGCTCTCAAGTAAACTAGGCTACACATTAGTTTCTGAGTCTTTTATTTGTAGAGGTAGATTGGGAGTAATTAGTGTTGGGAGAGGCAAGTAGAATAATTACTATCAACCTTGTTATACCAGAGTGCCCTAACATAGGACAAATAATCAACCATTTCTCCACCGCCTGATTTTAGCACAATATTGTTAAGGGATGTCCCCACAGATGCTGACTGAAATCTAGGGAAACCAGCTTCATTAAGCGTCCATAACTAATGATGCAGTAACCGTTTCACAACTGTGGGCTGGAGTATAGAAAAGATTATCTTAAATTCTTTAATACAGATTTCAATCTCGGTTTTTCACTTTCAACTTTTAGAAAGTCAAATTCTAAACCAAGTATTCTCTAAGATGTCATAGACACTCCAATGACATTCTAAATGGCTGCCAAAGGGAAAAAAAGAATCAGTTATTGATCAAAACCAAGCAAAAAAAACCCCAATTATTGATTCAAAACACTAAGTTAAAGAATAGGTTATAAAACTGCATTTTGGGTTTGAAAATGCAGGAAGCAAAGGAATAATAGACCTTATAGGTAGTATTTTGTAATTCTAATTTCAAGGACTTGGAGTGGGATCTGAGATTACATTTTTGTATTTAGGAGAAACATGTACAATCCAGTTATCTTACAGAGTTGCTTCTCATTAATTGGTTCCACTTGGGTCACTTTCTAGCTGGTCCTTCAGACTGCACTGTCTAGCATGGTGCTAAATACGAAAAAGTGTTCTATGTATGGAACAGGTGCTCCAAAAATGCTTAGGGACCAGGGAAATTTAAGAATAATGACTAGATTGGGATGTCATTTTCTTGCATGGTACTGCAATAGTTCTCAAACTGCAGTGTATATCAGAACTACTTGGAAGCCTTGTTAAGGCAGACTACTGGGCCCACCTCCGGAGTTTCTGATTTGGTAAGTCTGTTTTGGGCCCAGCATCTGCATGTTGGACAAATTGCCAGATGATACAGATGCTGCTCACTTGGGGAACACACATTTAGGGCCACTGCTCTGGACCAGTGGTCTCAACCCTTTCTGTGTATTACACTTTAACCTGGAAGGATTTAAAAATGCTACTGTCCAAATCATAATCCAGACAAATCAGACAGCATCAGAATCTGTGGTGGTCGTGATTAGGCTTCATTATTTTTCAAAGTTCCCTCATAGTTTCCTATATGCAGTCCAGTTAGGAAACACTGCCTAGTGCTTCTTAGCCTGGGCTATACATTAGAGTTACCTGGCTATATTTTTTTTATTTAGATATAATTGATATAAAATTTATTATTTTAAAGTGTTCAAGTTAGTGATCTTTATTTGTTCATCAAATTGTACAACTATGATTACTATCAATTCCAGAATACTTTCATATCATTTCCAGAACTTGTAAACAAAATTCTGATATGTGCGTTCTACTTTCAGAAAAATCTGATTTCAGTAGGCTCAGGTATCTGTGTTTTTGTAAAATCTTCAGGTGATTCTAATGCTCAGCCAGAAGGCAGTGGGTGCAGCTTAGTAGTGAAGTGCTTATCTAGCATATACTAGGCCCTGGATTTGATCCAGAACAACCAAAGTGGGGGAGGAGGGAGAAAAGAAAGAAGGAGAGAAGAAGGGGTGGGGAGAAAGAGAGAGAGAGAGGAAGGAAGGAAAGAAGAAGGAAGGAAGGAAGGAAGGAAGGAAGGAAGGAAGGAAGGAAGGAAGGAAGGAAGGAAGGAAGGAAGGAAGGAAGGGAGGGAGAGAAGAAAGGAAGGAAGGGAGGGAGGGAGGGAGGGAGGAAGGGAGGTGGGTGGCAGGGAAGGAGGGAGGGAGGGAGGAAGAAAGCAAGAGAAAAGCAAACAGGGCAGTCTAGCCAGAGAACCACAGTTCCTGAGTCTGGCTACAGACTTTGCAAGACTGTGTTAGGAGACAGAAAGTTCAGCTGACTCTGGCAGTGATGTTATAAATACAGAGAAATTAGCTCACATTCTCCCTAAAAAGTTCTGCCTATCCATTAAATTCTGCCCATCACAAAAGAGGTAAATATCATCCCTGATTTCCAATTCCAAAGCAGAGAGCTGGGTAGACTTTAGTAAATGGACCTGGAGGAGGCCTGGTGGTAAGCCTGGTTACACTGCCTGCAGTGTTGCATTGAAAGTCATAACCCAGTTTTAGAGGCTGCAGGAGCTGCTGGAGGACTCAACAGGACACAGCAGGACTTTGCTGCTGATGAATTTCAAACATTGGCTTACATATTTTTAAGGATTCCACTTCTCAGAGCGGCCTGATATTTCAGTGTTGCCTTTTGTTGATTAAGGGACAGATGCAGAGTTTGAATACTTGCTCCCCCTGCCCCCCCCTTTTTTTCCTTTTCTTTTTCTTTTTTTCTTTTTTTTTTTTGTACTGGAGATTGAACTCAGGTGCACTCGACCACTGAGCCACATCTCCAGCCCTATTTTGTGTTTTGTGTAGAGACAGGGTCTCACTGAGTTGCTTAGCGCCTCGCCATTGCTAAGGCTGGCTTTGAACCCGCGATTCTCCTGTCTCAGCCTCCCTAAGTGCTGGGAGTACAGGCTTGCGCCACCGCACCCAGCTGGTCTCAAATTTGCAATCCTCAGTCTCTGAAGTTTCTGATGTACATTACCATGCCCAGCTTGATATTGGCTTTTCAATTGCTAATTTACCTGATTTATTTGGGGCAAAGCTTTCTGAGTTACATTTTCCAATAATATTCCCAGTAATAATTTCCAGTGATATTTCCTTCTTCCCATGAGATGTTCTGACCGTTAAGGAAACAGTGTATTGGGTATATGTGAAGCCAGAATTAGACAGGCAGTCAGCTTAGATAGGTAAATTGAGTCAGCTCGGATCAAGGAGGCCAATTTGGGTCTGGGAAGTTGGAGAGGGATTGAAATGCTAATGTCTTCAGAGCCCCTCCTCCACCCTTATCAAGATAACCTGCCGCCCCGCTCCAACCTGTTACTAAGGTAACCTGTCCTGGGGATTATTTCTCCCTACAGGGAGCTGTTAATTATACCCGTTTTCCTGCCCAAATCACTCCACCTGTGCTTTTTCACCTTTTTTGGCCATCCCACCAAACATCCTGGGCCTAGTCATGTACATAGGAAGGAGAGAGATAAAGGGAAGAGAGCAGGAGAACAAAAGAAGCGTAGGACATACGAAAAGGCAAAACACATGTACTTCTTGGGACACCAGGATACCAGCTATGGCCCCCTTCTCCCTCCCTGATCCCAGAGTCTGGTCAAGGAAGTCTGTTACCCCTTTTAAATAAAGCCTGCTTAAATGCTGGCCTTGGCCTGCTTCTCTAATGTTAAAACTTCAACATGTGAAGTTGCAGAACTCCTCACCAGTAACCGGCAGTATCATGTGCATTTCTGTAGAGTGGATCTATTAGAAAGACCAAGAGATTTTGTGTCAAATGATCTGGATTCAATTCCTGTCTCTGACCATTTATGCTGGTAAGTTTTGGGCAAATCAGTGAGTATTTATGAAACGGGGAAACTAATAATATCTGACTCATCTACTTTTCATATATTTTGAAGATCAAATATTATAGTTCACATGAAAATGTTTCATATACTATGACACCATATAAATGATTATGCATTAGGACATACCTACATAGATAGAATATGAAAGGACAGAAAGTTGCATAATTTATAAATTAAGTTCATTTCTTTTGATGTCCAGACAGTTTGAACCTTAGAACCTCAGGAGCAAAAAGATACTTTCTCTTATGAGATCATTTAAAAGCGGCTATTGCCTAAAGTCTAGATGATGAATCCTCATTTGAATGTTTTAGGGAGAAGGAAATCCTAGGTTGGTATCTTTTTTTTTTTCAGCATCTCACATTTTTAATTTTTGACTTCGTGATTTATATCTTTTTAAAATTTTTTTTACTTGTTCTAATTAATTACACATGATAGCAGAATGCATTTCAATTCATTGTACACAAATGGAGCACGACTTTTCATTTCTCTGGTTGTACATGACGTAGTCACACCACATGTGCAGTCATGCATGTACCTAAGGTAATGATGTCCATCTAATTCCACTGTCTTTCCTGCTCCCATGTGCCCTCCTCCCTCTTTCCCATTTGCTCAAAGTTCCTCCATTTTCCCCACACCACCCCCCATTATGGATCAGCATCCACTTATCAGAGAGAACATTTGGTCTTTGGTTTTTTGGGATTGGCTTACTTTGCTTAGCATGATATTCTCCAGCCCCATCCATTTACCTGCAAATGCCATAATTTTATTTTCTTTTAATGCTGAGTAATATTCCATTGTGTATATATACCACAGTTTCTTTATCCATTCATCTATTAAAGGGCATCTAGGTTGATTCCACAGTTTAGCTATTGCGAATTGAGCTGCTATGAACATTGATGTGGCTATGTCACTGTAGTATGCTGAATTTAAGTCCTTTGTGTATAGACTGAGGCAATTTGCAGTGCTACCAGCAATGTATGAGTGTATGTTTTTCTCCACATCCTCACCAAAACTTATTATTGCTTGTATTCTTGATAACTGCCATTCTGACTGGAGTGAGATGAAATCTTAGAACAATTTTGATTTGCATTTCTCTAAGTGCTAGAGATGTTGAATATTGTTTCATATATTTGTTAATTGTATATCTCCTGAGAAGTGTCTGTTGAGCTCCTTAGTCCATTTATTGACTGGGTTATTGTTTTTTTTGGTGTTAAATTTTTTGAGTTCTTTATATATCTTGGAAATTAGTGCTCTATCTGATGTGTGTATAGTAAAAATGTTCTCCTACTCTGGGCTCTCTCTTCATGTTATTGATCATTTCTTTTGCTGAGAAGAAGCTTTTTAGTTTGACTACATCCCAATTATTGATTCTTGAATTTATTTCTTGTGCTTTAAGAGTCTGGTCAAAGAAGTCAGGACCTAATCTGCCATGATGAAGATTTGGGCCTATCTTTTCTTCTATTAGGTACAGTGTCTTTGGTCTAATTCCTAGGTCCTGGATCCACTTTGAGTTAATTTTTGTGCATGGTGACAGATAGTGGTTTAATTTCATTTTGCATATGGATTTCCAGTTTTCCCAGCACCATTTGTTGAAGAGGCTATCTTTTTTCCAGTGTATGTTTTCAGTGATTTTGTCTAGTATGAGTTAACTATATTTATGTAGATTTGTCTCTGTGTCTTCTATTCTGTACCATTGGCCTATGGTGCCAATACCATGCTGTTTTTGTTACTATAGTTCTGTAGTATAGTTTAAGGTCTGGTATTGTGATACCTCCTGCTTCACTCTTCTTGCTTAGGATTGCTTTGGCTATTCTGGGTCTCTTATTTTTCCAGTGAATTTCATGATTGCTTTTTCTATTTCTATGAGGAATGTTGTTGGGATTTTAATTGGAATTGCTTTAAATCTGTATAATGCTTTTGGTAGTATGGCCATTTTGACAATATTAATTCTTCGTATCCAAGAACATGGAAAGTTTTTCCATCTTCCATCTTCTAAGGTCTTGTTCAATTATTTCTTTTTTTTTTCTTAAATATATTTTTAGTTGTAGATGACATAATGTCTTTATTTTATTGCTTTCTATGTAGTGCTAAGGATTGAACCCAGGGCCTCACGCATGCAAGGCAAGCGCTCTACTACTGAGCTACAATCCCAGCCCCTCAATTATTTCTTAATGTCTCTAAGATAGGTTCTTTTTTATTTTGCTCTGCTTTTTAAAAATTGTCTTAGCTGTTTATGAGCATTTGTTGTTCCATGTTAATCTTAAAATCAGTTTATCCAGTTCCTCCAACATATCCTACTGGAATTTTTATTGAAATTGCAATGAATTTGTGGATCAATTTACTGAAGTCTATATCTTTAAATTGTAAAGTATTCATATACATGTACATGGAATAACTTTCTATTTATTCAAATCTATCTTCTTTTAGCAGAATGTTAACTCTTCACATGTAAACATCTCCATTAGATAAATTTCTATATAGTTTTTAGCTTTCATGTTATTGTAAATGGTGCTTTATTTTTGTTGTAATTTCTAATTGACTATTGCTAGTTTAAAAATACTATGTCTTTAATGATATTTTATTTTTCAAACTTGCTGACCTTGAACTCCTTCATTACTTTTAATAGTTTCTTGATTCTATTGTAATTTTACATAAATTATTATATAGTCTACCAACAATGACAATTTTGTCTTTTCCCTGCCAAATTTTATTTCAATTAATTATCTGAGTGCACTGGGAAAAACTTCTAGTATTATATTTCCCCCAGTAGCAAAGAAATTAGCTTTAATTCGCACCCATGATATTGTGGCTATGAAGCCTTATATTGTCTTTGTTGAGAATGTGCTGTAGCTTCCTCTAGGGCTTTTATCCAACTGCGGTAGAGTGGCGGGGGTGGGAGGCAGACAGAACCCGGCTGGAAAGGAAATACATGAAAATTCTTTGATAATACAAATCCAGGGATTTATCTTTCAAAAGCCAGTAATTGCGGTAAAGTTGTATTTTGGGTTTATACTTGAGTGATTGTATAATTCAAGTTAAATCTCATCCCTTTCTTTTTTCTCTTATCTTTCACACCTAAAAAGTACACTGAAGCTTTTCCATCTTTAAGTATCCCCATACTCTTTTTATTTTTAAATATTTTTTCAGTTGTAGATGGACACAATGTCTTTATTTTATTGCTTTGTATGTGGTGCTGAGGATCGAACCCATGGCCTCACGCATGCGAGGCAAGCACTCTACCACTGAGCTACAATCTCAGCACCCCCATACTCTTTCTTGACATGCACTCATGGCTTTTCTCTCTCTTCCTTGTTTCCATCTTCTTTTCCTATTCTATCCTTTATAATGTAGCATAACTTAACTTGTCTCCCAGAGGAAAAATAACCCTTCCTTTTAAGGAGGGGTGGGGAATATAACATCTAAATATCAGGTGGGAGCAGAGCATTTGAATTTTTATTCTTTCTGATTACATAATTTAGCATATTGTGGGTGGATCATTATATATTCAGGTAGAAATATTTGAAAACCTTAGTTCATTTCACTTTATGTCCTCTGCCCTCTAAGCCTAACCCCATGATTTGTTCAATATGACATCTGCCTCCATCACCACTATGTCCTATTTATGCACTCTAATGTAGCTTGCTTTATTTATTTATTTAGGCAGCTGTATCACATTGCTGGTTCATTTTGAAATTATACTTAACTAAATTTCCAGTGTTACCCAGTTATTTATATAATTAGTTTTTGGATCTAATCCAAAGATTTCACATTTGTTCTTAAAATTCTATTCTGACGCTCTACCTTATAGAGTTTTAGAAACTAGTCCCTGTTATCCAACATACTATCTAGTGCTCCAATCATCTTGCCATCTGTAGAATTTGATAGGAATGTCATCAGTGTGCTCATCCAAACCTTTGATAAATATGTCAAGAAGGACAGGGCTAGGGAAGAACCCTGAGGCACACCACTATAAAATTTCCTTCAGGTTGACATGGAATTAGCATCCTTGGACATGACTCTTCAATTATTGATGAAGTCACCTGGCTGTATTTGCATCCACTCCATTTTTTCGGTACCTTATCCACAAGGATTTCATGAGAAACTCTGTCAGTTGCTTTGTTAAAATACTAACACACTGTGTGTGCAGCATTTCCTTGATCTGTCCCATTAGTAAACTCAAGTATTGTTCAATTTTACTTCAGTTTCAAATGCATTTCAATTTACACTAGATTAAGCAACAGAGATCATTTATAAATTCACCCAAGTATATATGCTATGCCATATGAGCACTGGCTGTACCTCCTGGCTCTCCCTCCCTCTGTGGTGGCTTCATTCTTGTGCATTTTCTCCACTCTTTGATCCACTATGGATACCAGCAACTGCACAGGTATTTTGCTCAATGGTCCCTCTAAAATTGTAGAAGTGTCTCAGTGTCTCTGACTAGCTCATGAGCCCATCTCTAAACCAAACCCAGGGAGACTGGATGATCTAAGTGGCCATCACTAGGTTACATGCCCACCCTTGACCCTTGAGGCTGAACTCTGCTCTACCCAAATTACATAAACTGAGAGAGCTTCAAAGATAATAATGCTACCAAAAGAAGAATGAACAGATATTTTCTATACTCAAGAAAAATGTTTTAGCTCTTAGTGGAGATTCTATAGTATTTCCTGAATATATTGTTATCATCAACTCAAGGAATATTATATATATATATATATACATATACATATACACATACACATACATACATATATATGTGTGTATATATATCCAAATATTGTATTTTTATATATAAAATCTCCCATTATTATGCAGTTGAAAATATATGCTTGAATAAACTTGAATGGAAATTTCCTTTCATAGGAATGACTAATGAGTGTTCTCCATTCTGCAACTAGCTAACTGACTTCAAACCCACTCACTGCAAAAATCTGGGCAAGAGAGGCTATCTTCAGGTGAGAAGTGGAGTTGTCATGTGTGTATTCTTTAGAGAGCTGTCCTACTATGTAAAGATAACTTCTTGGTTCTCATTCATCTGGATGGCAATGGTAATACACAATCCAGAATATGGTTATCTTAAAGCATCAGGAAGTGCCAAGGTTGAAAGACGAACAAGAGTCATATTTTGACCTTGATGTAACAATTAAAACCCAGAGCTGAAAGCTGCTTTTTCAGAGATAGATTAATTCTCCAAATGCACTTAATGATATAATTGGTTTTTCACCAAGGCACTTTCTTAAGTACTTAATTTCATCTGTTCCAATCATATTCAAGGTAATGGAGAAATCTCACCACCCATGTGAAAACCTGGTAATGGAAAGTACAGGGATGAAAGAGCTCTTATAGAATTCTCTGAGTTCTGCTTTGAAGGAGGAAATTTTGGGACCCTTTGCATTAGAATAGATCTAAAATAATTTGCGGCCAAACTCAATGGCTAAGTGAGAACATTTCCAGTCCAATAAGAATAGCTTTCTCGTCTCCATACTGTAACACATCCCAGAAGGAAAGCCAGAGCAACAATGACAAGACCCCATTCCCCCAAGTTAACTATCCTAAATATTGAAATATGGCCTTGGCCCAAACTTGGCCTCTATTGGCATACAATACCTCGTATTTAGTAGTGTCTGTCCCTTTCCTATTCTTATTACAGAGTTTCCTGTGTCTGTGACAGGTGAACTTAAAATTCTATCAGAGCTTACACATATCTGAGAAAGAGCAGAATCACCATGTCTTATACTGAAAGACAGATAGGTAGGCAGTAGAAAAAAGCATAAGAGGATTGTCAACTGTCAAGAAAATATTAAGCTTTCCAGAATGTATTGAGTATAAAAATGATATTAATGCTATACATACTAGCATTAGAATTTACTCAGAGAGAATGTAAGAGAAAAAGTCGATTTTTAAGACGTAAAGGAAAAGGCCAATGGACCACTTTTTTGTTTTGACAAAGTACAGCCAAGCTGCTTAATCATAGAAGTGTTAGGGCATCCTAGTACTTTCCAGACTAATCAATAGCATTAAATGTTGCAGTTAAATCTAACGAAACAAAACTGGCAAGAACATATCAATGAACCCAAAGAACCTGATCATTATTACTCCTACAATGTAAAGAACAACAACAAAGTTGTAATTTATCTGAGGGTCCCACCATTAGAAAATAGGACAGAGTCTTAATTTGCTTTCCCGTTTTCACAATAAGAAATGTTCCAGGCACGATTACATTAAATATTGATAAGGAGTCACTGTATAGTAAGTTTTCCTTCTAAGAAATTAATAAATTCTTAATGAAGAATAGGGAGACAGAGCCCAACATAAATGGGTAATTCATTCAAATATAGTTGACGTTTGTTTTTAGAGTTGTTCTTTTTTCCATATTACATAATGAATGATTTCCTTTGGATTTAATTTTTCTGACACTTAAAACATATATACTTAATAAATATTTCTAGATTCTAAATGAATATTCTTGGAAAGCTTTCATTTGGTACAAATAAAAATGAACAAAATCTAGCAAGGAGCTGTTTTAAAACCTATATTTCATTAAAGTCCAAACAATCAATTGTGCTTACTTTGGAATGAAAATAATATTGTGGGCTCTGCAGTTTCTGCACCTCCTGCTTTCTGACACCTTTTGAACTCTTGTCAACATTCTCTGCGTTCTAGATAGATAGAATAATGAAAACTGTGGTGTTTTGGAGCTAATAGTGCTTTGAGATGTGCATATACATGAGGGCTATACAAAATCACTCAGATGTATGGTTGTCAATTTAAGGTTACAGCTCCATTCACTTCAGCACATAAGTACAGAGGTATAACAAGAAAGTTACTATGAGTAAAGGCATAGGAGATAAGATTCAAGTTCTTAAGATGCATATTATTTGGGAGATATTCAAAGCACATACAAGTGAGCTAAATAGTTAAGATCAATGTGTGATGATAATACTTATAAAGCTGTATGCAGAGATGCTAAATGGGTGAGGCTGATTAAGAAAAACTTTTTGGAGCTTTGAATTGATATTAGAAAAAAATAACAGGGTCATCTTTTAACTTCAGCTGGCACATACCACAGGCAAGAGCTCTGAAAGTGTCTCAACTCAGGTATGCAGTAGAGCTGTCTTTGGACTAAGAGGACCACTAGGGAATACTTTTAGTAAGTAAAAAAGATATGTTTTCTGGAAATGGGTATGCATTTTTCTAGAGATCTCAGCAAAGCACTGCTCAGGGGATGGCCAATGAGATGTGCCATACAACTTCCAGATGACTCCTAACCAGACAATTGCAACTGGAGGACAGCCCAGCTGTCCAACAGAACTTTGGTGGAATAAGATAATTCCCTCATATAGAAAATATCACTTGGAGAAAGAAACATATTTGAAAATTGGAAAACCCAATAAAAATGAAAACATATGCTATATTTAGAAGATGGAAAGTGTCTTGAGAAATTCCAAAGAATGCTTTGAATGAATCACAATTACAGTATTGAGGATTAAATTGAACTAATTGAAATAAAGTAAGACAAGTTGCTACATAAATCACATTTACTAAGATTACAAGCATTCCTATTGATCAGTGTCAGACATTCTGGATGTGTCTCAATGAGAGACATTCAGTCCATATTGTGAAGCAAATGAATAAATCATCTTTGCTTTATGACTCTGGTTTTGATATCATGAATTCTTTTACCTTTGAGCATTTCATTTCTATATGCTCCTCCTTGCCTGATGGAAACAATATGAAAACTATATTTTAGTTGCATTCATCCTTGGAATTTCCTTTGTCATTCATCACTTTACACATATAGACTCACTACTTAGACATCCCCATTGGTTAACTCCCCAGTCTCTTATCAACCTGAAGTGGTCGAGTGTGATGGTTGAGTATATAACTTTGTAGTCAGGCTTCTTCTCCAGTCACCACCCCATCATTTACCATGTGATTTCTTAGGCAATTTATATAGAGCCTCTATGGTTCCTTATCTACAAAATAGAGGTAATAATAGACAAATCTTTCTGCATGGTTGTGAGCATTAATAGTCATAATATAAGAAAAAACTAAGTATAATGCCTGTTCCAGAGGTGGCTCTTAAAAGTACTTGCTAATAGTTATCACTGAAATGAAAATAATTATATTAACTTTAATTAACATGGGTACATAATATTATTGTGCTATGAATATAATTTCTTAGTATATTATCATTGAATACTTCCTTGCTTGATTGCCCTACTTATGGTCAACTAATTCCAGGTAGGCTTCCAAACTATTCCAAATCTTTTCTGAGTGACTTATATGAGAGGAGATCCTGACCTGACTTCTGAGTTCTTACCCTACAGATTAACTTTCATTTTTGGAATAACATGAACATACCAGACTGGAGGCAAGAGGTTCACAGCAAACATCATTCACTATGTGCTCCCCTCTCGCCTTGCCCCCTCGTATGGTACTGGAGAAATCAAACCCAGGGCTTCATGTATACTAAGAAAATGTCTTACCACTGAGCTACAACTCCATCCTTATATGTTTTTCTTTTTTCTTTTAAGGAATTTCCTATCCTCCAGTTTTTATATTTGGGATATTTATGGTTTACTATATATATCTCCCACAACACTATAAGCACCAGGAAGAGAAAGATCTTTGTTTCATTCTTGGATGTATCCCAGTTGCCTAGAAGAGTTCCTGGCACATAGTAGGAACTCAAGAAACATTGTAATGAATTGACTTGGTGAACCGAGTGCAATGAGCATCATAAGATCTTACTCTGGACCATGTTCATTCAACAAGTATCAATTAGAGCTTCCATGCCTACAGAGCCCTCAGAAACACACCTTGAAGAGAATATAATCCCTCAATGTTGAGTTATGCAAAGCAGAGGATCTCTGGTTGAGCACTTAATTTGTTCTATGCTTAGTGGCAGAGTGCCCCTTGGTTCACTCTTCAGTATTGAAAAAAAGAAGTGATGGTGAGATTGCTGCTATTGGGGTTGGTATTCAGTTCAGGGAGAATAGCAAAAGAAAGTTTTAACAGCAAAAATGCATTGTCATATTCTCAAGATATCAAGGACATCTATGAGTCTATGGCAGAAACTCTGAAGAAAAATGCAGAAGATATTAATATTGGAAAAGAACAGGTGCATCATAGGCATTGTTTCTTCCAAACATTGATTGCACATAAACTGACATGGTCCTTGCCCTCTTAGTCTATTGGGCATGACAGAAATTAATTAAATAATCACTCAAGTGTAAAACTATCTCTCCCTAGGAGGATTTAAAACGGGTAATACATACTATAAAAAATGTATGTACAAGCTATATAGCCAGAGTAGTCCTGAACAAAAAGAGCAATGCTGAAGGCATCATGATAACCGACTTCAAAATATAATAGTAACAAAAATAGCATGTACTTCCAGGCATGGTGGTGCACACTCACAATTCTACTGACCAAAAAAAAAAAAAAAAAATGCGAAGACAAGGAGGATTGCAAGTTTGAGGCCAGCCTCAGCAATTTAGTGAGAACCTGTCTCAAAATAAAAAATTAAAAGGGCTGGGAACATAGTTCAGTGGTAGAGTATCCCTGGGTTCAATCCCTAGAACCCCAAACAAAAACAAACAAAAGCCAGCATGTACTGACATAAAAATAGACACATAGACCAATGGAATTGAAGACACAGAAATAAACCCACACAGCTATGGTCATCTGATTCTGGATAAAGACACCAAAAACAAATGCTGAAGAAAAGATAACTTCTTTAACAAATGATGCTGGGAAAAGTGGATATCTATATGCAGAAGAAGAAAACTAGATTCCTCTCTCTTCTCCTGAACAAAAGTCAATTCAAAATGGATCAAGGACCTAATTATAAAATCTAAAACTTTGAAACAGCTAGATGAAAACAGGGGAAATACTTCAATATGTAGGCACAGGCAATAGCTTCCTGAATGGGATTCCTACAGCTCAGGAAATAATAGCAAGAATTGATAAATGGGATGGCATCAAATTAAAAAGTATCTTCACAGCAAACAAAACAATTAACAGACTGAAGAGACAGTGTACAGAATGGTACAAAAATCTTTGTAAACAGCTCTTCTGACAGAGGATTAATATCCAGAATACATAAAGAACTCAAACTTACTACCAAATGAACAAATAGCCCATTCAACAAATGGGCAAATGAACTAGACAGTTCTCAAAGAAGAAGTACAAGTGGCCGATAAGTATATGATAAAATGTTCATCTTTTAGCCATCAGGGAAACACAAATCAAAAAGACATTGAGATCTCAACTCACCCCCCTCTGAATGGCAATAATTGAGAATACAAATAACAATAACAGCAAGATTGGACAAAAAGTAAAGAGAAATTCTGTTGGTGGTAATACAAATTTTTATAGCTACTATGGAAATCAATATGGATATTCCTCAAAAAACTAAAATAGAACTTCCATATGATACAGCTATACCACTACTTTGTATATACCCAAAGGAGTTAAAGTCAACATACTTTAAAGTTACCTGCTTGTCTGTGTTTATTGCAGCAAAATACACAATAGCCAAGTTATGCAATCAGTCTAGGTGTCTGTCAATAGACAAATGAATAAATAAAATGTGCTATGTATACACATCAAAGTATTAGTCAGCCATAAAGAAAACTTAAATTATGCCATTTGAAGGAAAATGAATGGAACTGTAGATCATCATGTTAAATGAAATAAGTCAGGCTCAGATAAGTGTCACATGTTTTCTCTCATATATGGACATTTGAAGAAGGAACAAAAAAGGACATTATGAAAGTAGAAGGGAGATTATTAATGTAGGGGAAGAGGACCAGTGGGAGCAAAAAGGGAAGTAATGGGGAGTGAAATTGAGCAAATTATGTTATACACACATATGAATATCTCACAATGAACCCCAGTATGTTGCATAATTAATATGTACCAGTTTTAGAAATGTACATACGAAGACTTGACCAAAATCAGGGAAGTCTAGTGAAGACTTCCCTGTGGAAGAGAAGGAGGAACTTTGCTTTTTTCTCTCCTTATTATAACTTGAAGGTAGAAAGTGTCCTACTTTGCCTTTGTGTTCCCATGGAGCAGAAAAGATACTGTTACTCCATTTGTGTTGCTATTACAAAATATCACAGAGTAATTTATAAAGAATAGGAATTTAGCCAGGTGCACTGATACACACCTGTAATGCCAATGGCTAGGGAGGCTGAGGCAAGAGAATTGTGAGTTCAAGGCCAGCCTTAGCAACTTAGGCAGGCTCTAAGCAACTCAGCAAGACTCTATCTCTAAATAAAATATATAAAAGGGCTGGGGATGTGGCTCAGTTGTTAAGTACCCCTGGGTTCAATCCCTGCTACCAAAAAAAAAATGAATTTATTTATTTCTCATACTTTTAGAGGCTAGGAAGTCCAAGGTTGAGGCACCAGCATTTGGATCCTCCCATGGCAGGAGGGCAAGCTTCATGAAAATTCTTTATAAGAACCTTAACCTCCTTCATAGGAGGAGGAGGCCTCATGATCTAATTACTTGTAAAAGCCTCACTGCTTGATACTATCATATTGGCAAAACTTGAATTTTGGAGGGGATGCATTCAAACCACCATATGAAGTATATTTTTGTTGAGAGACTAAATGAAGGGTTGCAGATTTTGGAGGGCCTTAGACGTTGAGTAGAGGCTATGAATCTTATTTCAAATTAGATCTCACTTTGAGAAGGCTCTCCAAGGTGTGAGAAAGCCTATTTAAGTCATTTTTGGCCATCTCCAATTCCAGGATCACACCAGAATCTGGAAATTTAGCTGGATTCCAGATGAAAAGAGATCAGATATCTGCTGTGTACTCCAATGGAAAGTTTATTGAGCGTATAGTAGCCCCTTGAAGTCCTGTGACTCTTTTAAGCAGCATTAGCAGACAGGAATCCTTGTGCAGCATGTGAACATGGTCTCATCTCCAGGGTAGACCCTAGAGCCCCATTGCTTCTGAATCTTTCCTTCTTTGTGAGGAATTGCCATGGGGGACACACTGTATTCCCTATCTCTTTTCCGAATCTGATGCAAGAGTTCTTTCTCTTCTCTAGCCATCTTCAAAGACATTTAGTACTGTGTGTTGGGGAACTCAGGCTTGAAGGAAGTGCCTTACAGGTACCTTCCACTTTTGACTCAGTTAATACAAACTATCTCTAAGGAAGAAGAAATCCAAAAGTGTGGACTGCCTTTATAGAATAGAGAGGAGGAAAACAGGAGAGGTAGGAGTGAGAATCCACTACTGATCAATATCTCAAGTGTTTTCCTGCCACACCTGGATGAGAGATTTGGGATTTTTCTTATGCACAATGATGCTTTCAAATCGGGAATTTTTTTTTTTTTTTTTTTTTTTTTACTTTAGAGAGTATAATGAGTAGGGAGGGGAAAGCATTATTTGGAAACTAGTGAAATGTTAATGGCCACAATCTAGATATGGCAAGAAGATCCGACACTAATGATGGTACTGGACAGGGAGGAAGAGCAGATATCAAAGGCACTTTAAAGGAGACCATAGTAACTAATGGAGTATGAAGGTTGTGTGAAAAGGAGTCAAAGAAAAGTGAGCTTTTGCCTCTCAGTGAATAGAAGTTGACTTGGAGGGATGGGAAGGGGAAACAGAACGTGATGATAGAGTGTGTTAGCCGTTCTTGAGATATTCAGCTGGATGACAAAGTGGTGAGGTTGAACCTCTGAAAAACAGTTAAGTGCTAGGAAGAACACATGGGGGTTCACTGGAGTGATGGTTGAAAACGTGAAGATGAATGACAGCTCTGCCAGAAACGGAGAGAGGAGAGCAAGGCAACGCTGAGCCTCGGGTGTGATGGTGTTTGGGCACAGGCAGCTAACCTACAGGAGGCGGTGTCATGGGGAAGAACATCTCTGCAGAGCACTATCACTGAAGTCTCAAAGTCTACCACTATCACTGAGTCACTGAAACTCAAAGCTTTTGATGGGGCAGAAGGAATGAGAATGACCAACTTCCTAAAACTAAGTAGGGAAACAAATATTAAAAAGCTA
>CM053405.1:77918125-78002227 GCA_028644305.1 Xerus rutilus
AAAAAAAAAAAAAAAAAAAGCTATTGGAGTAACAGCTGGAGTTGTAGCTCAGTGAAATAGCGCTTGCCTACCATATGTGAGGCACTGTGTTCAATCCTCAGCACCACATATAAATAAATAAAATAAAGTTCCATTGACAACTAAAAAATAAAAATAAAATAAAACCTATTGGAATAGACTACCAGAATATTTCTGAGAATATATTTGGTCTCCCCCTCTCTCAATATTAGGGATTTGAACCTAGGAGTGCTATACCACTGAGCGACATCCTCAGCCCCCACTCCACCCTGTTTTTTGGACAGAATCTTACCAAATTACCCAGACTGCTCTTACACTTGTAAGTTTCCTGAATTTCTGGGATGATGGGCATATGCCACTTCTTGATTCTCTTCCCAGCCTATATTTAGTCATTTGATGGGAAGAGAAATGAGAAGTTCAGGAAAAAAAATAAAGTGAAGAAAAGGAGACAGGGCTTGGAAACCCATTTTATAAGAAATATAGCAAATTTCTTGTGAAATTTGAAAAGATGGTGATAAACCTGAGGATAACTAAAGGGTGTTGGAGAACAAAAGAGAGTTGTTCTCTCTGACTATGTGATTTAAGAGAATGTCTTTTCTGAGGGGCAGAAATATCACATTAATACTCTTATAGGAAATAAGCAGGTTTTGATAACATTTTGCCATTTGCAGGTAGTCATAGTGGAAGTTGTTCATGTAGATAATTTGGCCCAGGCTCAGTATGACTCAGCAAATAATAAAACATCCATTTTTGTGGTTTTGTGAAAGAGACATTCACCACCACAACACAGTAAGCAATGACAGTGGATTCTTTATTTCTGAAAAATAAAGAGAAATAAAGCTGACCAGTCCTGCCTAGCGGCTGTCAGTTTTGCTGCAGAGAATGTAAGGAGGAGAAAGAGAAGTTGGAAAAGAAATGTATACTCCATTCGCACACAAGAGATCTAAAGGCTTAGATCTAGACTTACGCTCTTTTCAGAATTCGGATTAGAAATAAGCAGAGATGGAGTCTTGGAGAACAGTGCCTCTGGCATTCTGACTCACTGTTTGAGTATTTCATTAGGAGGGGAAGTACATGTCCTTCAGCCACTCATCAAGAAATCACGACTGCCTGCTTATTCCACCAAATCCTGCAGAATTTAGCTGGAGAAAGTAAGAGTCTGGGGGTGGAAACTTCCATGCTATAATGCTTTCCAATCTTTTCTATTTCAAGTCATGAAATCACATATTTTTAGATGGATTGATAGACACACATACAGAGTGTATATAGATTATCTTTTCATAAACATTTACCTGTCAGTGTCTGTAACTTGGGATGCCTTTAAATAAAATCTCAACTGAATTAACCTAAAATAAAATGTTCTCAATATGAGTTCCCAAAAGAAGATGAACCCTAAGAAGGACAACTTAAATTCATTCCAGAGAAAATGGGGAATAAATGAGAATACCAGGTAGAGTTAGAGGGTTATTTTGATGAACTGATTTCTATATAATGTGAAGGAAGATTAGAGCTCATAGGGTTCTGTGTTTTAAAATAAATCACTGCATGGAAGCAGAGGAAATATAACTAGAAATTTTATTCTCTTGTCTGGTTAACACTTTCCTCCCTTTATAGAATACAGAATTTCAGAGGGAAAGCACAGTTTAAGCAGTCCTTCACTCATTCAACAAAAAGGCAAGGAGGATCTCTCATGAACCCTTAGGCTCTAGGTTAGGGTGGAAACAAAAGATCATTCTCACTTTCAAGGGGCTGAAGGGATAGTGGGGTTAGGGGAGAGAAGTAAATATATATTAGCACTTTGAAAGAATGGAGACAGTGAAAAGCAAATGACAAAGGACTCCAGGTGGGGTGGGGTGGGGTGCAGAAGCAGAAAGGCTCACCCCTGGAGAACGAGCTATTTGAGTTTAGATCTAAAGAACAAGTTTGAGTAAAAGCTGACCAAGAAAGGGTAGGGGCGGAGCATGCCAGACCAGAAAGAAGTCTGCAAAGGTGGACCCCACCCCCGCTCCCAACCCTGGC
Source organism: Xerus rutilus (assembly GCA_028644305.1). Lineage (NCBI taxonomy): Eukaryota > Metazoa > Chordata > Mammalia > Rodentia > Sciuridae > Xerus > Xerus rutilus. The sequence goes on from CM053405.1 coordinate 77,920,163, forward strand.
TGGGGCCAAGGCATGCAGCTCCTTGTTAAAGATTTGGCCTTTATTCTAAGAACAGTGGGAAGCCATTCAGAGGTTTTAAGCAGGTTGGTGACATGATCAGATTTGTGTTTTGAAAAGAGCACTCTGGCTACAACGTGGAAAACAAATTGGAAAGATATTGTCTAAAAGCCAATTATTTCACTAAATAAATGTGAAGGAGTGCAGCTGTCAAAATCACTATCCTGTGGTCACCTGACCCCACTAATATTTTTCTGCACCCCTGAAGACATTTGGAAGCTATTTTAGGTGGAAGATTAAGAATTTCTTGATTCCAGATTATTATATGTCAACATTTGAGCTAGAGACACAATGCCTTTTTGTCTGCTCAAAATTTTGATTGACACAACTAGTCACTGTTCTTGTCTGAGATCATACAAACAAGGCCTAATAAATTTCTGCATTTTAGAGTTTGGGACAATAATATAATACTCTTCTCCTTCCTCTCTGCACTGTTATGCGCTCAGCATCTTTCTAGTTTCTCTGTCTACACTTGCTTCTCCCCCTGCTTCTGGCTTCCCTCGTTTTCCATCACATGTATAGCCAGCCCCTGGTCAGTTATTTCAACAGTTTTCTTGCTATAGTCTGTGCTTGGAGAAGACAGGAGAGAAACTTACAGGACCCAGGACACCTGGCAGAATTCAGTCATCTCTCACTAGCATATAATTGTCTTAGGAAGGCTGATGGTGGGCGAAGGAGGGAGATCAGTGATAGAGTGTCTTTCTAGCATGCATAAGGTCCTGGGTTCCATGTTTGCACTGCAAGACAGAAAAGCGAAAGTAATCAAGTCCAAAATCATGAGTGTTCTATTCCTCCCAACAGAACCCTGAGTCTTCCCCTAGGGAGACTTCTAATACAGTACAAGTAGTCTGGGAGCCCAGCGAGGGCTGAGTTGCAGTATAGAATTGGTTTTATTAGCTGAAGTGCAGGGAGGGATGCTCAAACAGGAAGCCAGGCAGGTCATAATGACCCCAGCCTGGGGAACCCACCCTCCACAAACCTCTAGGGTACAGAATGTTTCTGTAGAAATTGAAGTGTTCTCAGAAAGCATCCAAAACCTACCATGTTTTAATCTTTCTTCAATATTTCAGGCAAGTGGTCATCACTGGGTGCCACGGCTTTAATTCTTATGTCTTCTTATAGTAGCCCACGCTGACTCCTCAATTAACTTCCACTAACTTAAGCTAATTGTGGGGTCTGCAGCCACAAAGAAGGCTAATCCTTTGTTGATAAGAAAGCCCTTTATTATTTGAAGTGTATTTTATGGCTCCTAAATCTTCTCCAGGCCAGGAGTCCTTACTTTGTGTGAGTACTTCTCTGCTGAGGTTCCCAGTGCCTGTTTTCCTGACTGTATTTCTCTGGACCTGCCAAGAGTTTGAAAAATACCAGTCTTAAGACGTGTGATTGACTTATTAAACAGGCTGGGCCCAGTCGACTTTATTCTTTTATTTATTCTTTTCAAAGTAGGTCTTTTTACACCTGTGTACAAAATTTGAAAGAGATTCCTAACTTTTCTAATGTGGAAAAAAGAATGATTCATTAGGGCTTTATAAATCTGATAACTTTGTAACTCCAGTTCAGTCTACACCAATGTACTCAAAATTCTGAATACATGTTCAGTTTAGGTCTCTTTCTTCCTCCTCTCTAGATCTGACCTGGTCTTAGAAGCCTGGAGGCAGGTGCAAAGTTTGGTTGTTTATCACTTCATAGCTCTTGCTCTTTTTCTAACTGTTTACAGCCATTTTAGGGTTAGACTGGGGAGAAGTGGTGAGGGAGAAAATGTTGAAAAAGCTGTTGATGCCTTCTAGGCATAATGGATATGCAAAGAAAAACCAATTCTTTCTTTTTTTCTTTTTCTTTTTTCTTTTTTTTTCTTTTCTTTTTTTGTATCAGGAATGGACCCTGGGGTGTTTAACCACTGAGCCATATCCCCAGCCCTATTTTGTATTTTATTTAGAGACAGGGTCTCAATGAGTTGCTTAGCACCTTGCTTTCGCTGAGGCTGGCTTTGAACTCGTGATCTTCTTGCCTCAGCCTCCCAAGCTGCCATGATTACAGACATGCACCACTGTGCTTGGCTCTAAAGCCAATTCTGCCTTCTGTGGCACTGTTAGATGTTCATCTGAGATAACCTCTAAACCAGTTATTTTCTTTCTTTTTTTTTTTTATGAACACAATATCTTTATTTTTTTATTTTTTATTTTTATTTTTTATGTGGTGCTGAGGATCGAACCCAATAGCTCATGCATGTGAGGCAAGTGCTCTACCACTGAGCTACAATCCCAGCCCCAGTTATTTTCAAAGTATAGATCACAAATGACAAAATTATTGTAACCCAAGAATTTGTTAGAAATTCACATTTTTGGACACAAAATACCTCAGTCCTAGGGAATCAGAATCTCTAAAGGGTGTGACCAAGGAGTCTACTTTTTAACAAACTGATTAATTCTAATGCTGGCTAAGTTTGAGAAACACTGATCCAAACAATGGTTCCTCCTCTGGCTGGCCACTTAGGACTCTTGATAAGACCTGGGTTTCTGGGTATATATTACCTCCAGGTCTGTGTTCTCTTACTGAGTTGAGCCCACCAGTAAACCCCAGGATACTATGTGTTCTCTACAACCAGAAGTACGATCTCTGCCCAATATTATCCTTTCCTTATTGCTGTATGCCTCAGAGGTCCCTGCACCCCAGACTTGTAGAGAGAGTCAAACACAAAGGTCTCTGTGCCCCAAATTCTAGGAGATCCGGGCCATACTCTTGAGGAGTTCTCATAAAGCCTCTCTCTTGGCAAGGGGGATGGAGTATGCTATTCCCTTTAACCTCCTCCCGAGGTTGGTGATGGGCTCATGCTAGCAAAAAGGGATTCACCATTCAATAATACATACCAAAAGAGTCATCTAGCAGTCCTGATTGGAATATAGGTAGACTTGTATTATTCATAGCATCGGGGCTTGTAGGAAAACTCTTAAGATAGCAGAAAAATCATGCCTTCTTGGACATGGCAATCAAGAACTCCACCCAATAAGATGGCTGTGCTTTGTTCTACACACCATCTCCAGTAATGTAATCCAAGTTCACTTTGACCACCTCACATCCTTGATATGTAAGGAATATACTGTCAATTTCCTTAAATCACTTTCACTTGTACTCCAGTTACACTATCTGGACAAATTTATTCTTAACTGGGTCCTTGTGTTCACTTAAAAATAGATTTTGGTACTCTTTTATATTTACCACAGTTATGTGCCACTCTTGCCTTCTTGTATTCATAGGCTGCTGAGCTCATGGAAGTTTTGGGACATTGATTTGTCTAATGTCCATGCTCTCTGTCTCACTCTGCTACATACTTTCAAGTGAAAAAAAATCATGGTTCCCAATATTTCTAGCAGTTTTCTTTCTTTCTAGCAGTTCAGAATTAAGAAGAGATTACTGAGGCTGGGGTTGTGGCTCAGTGGTAGAGCACTTGCCTTGCATGTGTGAGGCACTAGGTTCAATTCTCAGCGCCACATAAAAATAAAATGAACAAAATAAAGATCCATCAACAGTTTAAAAAAAAAAGAGATTACTGTTTCTCTGGTCTATTCCTCTACATCTGAGAAGAAATTATCATCAAAGAATTGAAGACTGTCAGATGTTCTGCTGTCCTTGCATCAGAGATCCCAAGGATGCTTGTTACATATCTGTGCTCGTTGTTCTTCCTTGGACACTCACTGCTGCTTTGGTAATTGATTCTTATTTATTTATTTTTGGTACTGGGGATTGAACTCAGTAGTACTCCACTGAGTAACATTGCCACCCCTATTTTGTGTTTGACTCAGGGTCTCACTGAGTCGCTTAGCATCTCGCCATTGGTGAGGCTGGCTTTGAACTTGCGATCCTCCTGTCTCAGCCTCCCAAAGTGCTGGGGTTGCAGGCATGCACCACTGCGCCTGGCTGTAATTGATTTTTTTTTTTTTGTACTGGAGATTGAACTCAGGGGCACTCAGCCACTGAGCCACATCCTCAGCCCTATTTTGTGTTTTATGTAGAGACAGGGTCCCAATGAGTTGCTTAGCTCCTTGCCGTTGCTGAGGCTGGCTTTGAACTCGCGATTCTTCGGTCTCAGCCTCCCTAAATGCTGAGATTACAGGCTTGCACCACTGCGCCCAGCTGGTAATTGATTCTTTTTTTTTTTTTTTTCTAGTTGTAGATGGACACAATGTCTTTATTTCATTGCTTTGTATGTGGTGCTGAGGATCGAACCCAGGGCCTCACGCATGCAAGGCAAGCGCTCTACCGCTGAGCTACAATCCCAGCCCTGGTAATTGATTCTTAATGCTTCATGTTTCTCCATGAAGTTTATGCTAAACTGAGGTACCATTTGTTCCCCTGCTTCCCACAGATGACTCCACATCCTTTTGACTAAAAGAATGAATGTTGGACAATGAGATTCCCTCCACTTACTCTCTCTACTTCAAAATGTGTTCCTAAAGTGACTCTTTCACTCTCCTATTTTAGAGGAAGACACTCTTTCCTGCTGGGCCACACCCTCAGCCCTATTTTGTGGTTTATGTAGAGACAGGGTCTCACTGAGTTGCTTAGTGCCTCGCCATTGCTGAGGCTGGCTTTGAACTCGCGATTCTCCTGTCTCAGCCTCCCTAAGTCCTGGGATTACAAGCATGAGCCACCACGCCCAGCTTCATTTCTTCAAGCTTTTGATTATGCTGTTTTTCCATTTAGAACTTCTCTTCCTTCCAGCTTTATGTTGTACTACTTATTCTTTAAGATCCATCACAAGTGATATCCTGCTTGACTCTTTTAAATGATTGTGAATTCTCTTTCTTCTGAATTCTGATAGCCTACTGGCATCCCTCATGTTATACATTCAAATGCACAAATGTGAACAGTTGTAAACTTTAGAGAGTATAACATCTTTCCAAAACAACTATATCTTTCCAACACAAGAAAAAAAAAACAGTATGAACTAGTCTACCTTGCATCTTGCATTACTTTAGACAAAACAACACCTGAGAACTAGGAAAGCCATAATTTTCTTTAATGTTTTGCCTGTGATTTGTAAAACAACAGAAAATATTCCTGTAGACATGTTTAAAATTTTTCCCAGATGCCATAATTTCAGTACTGTATGGTGATATCTTCCTGACACCCACTGAACATCCAGGTGCTGAAAGAGTCTGGAGGATGAGAACTACAGTGATTAGTAATTTTGGAAATAGGACTTTTGTGGAAGTAATTTATATATGGAGGAGGAGAAAAAGGAGGAGGATTGAGAAGAGGTGGGAGATGAAGGACCTAGAGCTAGAATTATGTGACTTAGAAAAGGCAAAGGCAGGAAATGTTAGTAACTGGTTTCTGAGTATCTAAAAACAAAAAAAAACAAAACCCAAAAAACCCCACTATTTTATGAGTGACAGTGAATAGCTGTTTCATCTTTCTACTTAGAGGAGGACAGATGCTTCTGGGGCTATTGCAAGAGAGATTCCAAAGAGATATTAGGTCAAGTCTGCAGATTCCAAATTTGGTACAATTGTAGAGCATGATAACATGTTGACCTCAAAAAAGGGTAGAGGGACATCTTTTACACAGGAGACAGGGTGATATCCTGTCTGGAAGAAAAAGGTGCTAGAGATCAAGCTCCCTCAAGGTTTTTATCTGTTCCAATGAGTTCATATATATGGAAAAAGAAGTGGTTCTATCATATCACATATGAAGATGCTCTTTCAGAACAGAAGCCAGGAATGTAATCTATACCCAGAGAAGGAAGGAATTTTCCAAAATACGGCATTGTGGATAGATAGTTGCACATATTTTGAAACTGGATATTCTGTTGTTTCTCCAGGATCTTCACTTCCTAGTTTTGCAGCTCTGGATAGATCACTAAACTGCTCTAAGAATCAGTTTTCTCATCTGCATAGTGAGGATAGTACTTGTGCCTTCTTCACACAGATTTTGTGGGTAGTCACTTAGATGATGCTCAATAAATGCTAACTTCTATTATTTTATTAGACATGAAACACCTTCTAGGCACTATATTAGGCATTTTCCAAATCATTATCTTCACAGAGCAATCATCCAAGCCCTATATAAAATAGGATGATATGATGACTTTTCACCAGAGTTGTGTTCTTTAATTAAAAATGAAAGCCCTAGGTATCAAAGACCAGCCTGCTGAGTTCCCTTACCTTTCCCAACCATGAGACATTTCCCTGATGTCTGCAGCATGTCTTTGACGTCTGGGACAGAAGACCAATTTGCCTCCACCCCCACGTGGCTCCACCTGTCACCATTATATGTGATCTTTATAAAATTAAACTGAGAATGTACCAACTTTTTTCATTATGCTTTCAACCAAAGCCATAAAGCTCACAAATATGATGTCTATTTGATAAAAAAATGACTATCAGAAAATTCTGTGTTTAATTTCACATCTTCAAAATAATATTTATATCAACTAATGTATTCACAATTTGAGCTGTAATCTGTTTCTTACCATCACCATTTGATGAACTTGTAATAGAGGTGTTTTTTTTCTTTTTCTTTTTTTCTTTCTTTCTTTCTTTTTTTTTTTTTTTTTGTAGCCAGTGGTTAGGACACAAAGAATATTTTCCTCTGGATCATTATTTCTTTTTTTCCTCTACCATTTACCTTCAGAAAAAGTCATTTTTTCAAGGACCCCAGGGTGTGAATCCTTTAACTCTTCTGTTTATATCAGGTAAAGAGATCATCATTCTGATCTTGGCAGCAGTTATTGTGTATCAATATAGACACTTGGTAAGATTTCAATTCTCCATTTGAGAGTCAGAAAGCACAGAATTTTTGTTACCCATGCAGTTGTATTATATTGTGTTTTTGTTGTGTGTGTGTGTGTGTGTGTATCCTTTTTAAAGGAAAGTTTGGATTCCTAGGAGCAAGGATAATGAAGCATATGCTCCATTTTTAGTAAAACAGAGAATTTAGTACAAAGTGTTATATATAGCTTAATGTAAAATGTATTAATAACTTTCTCTATGCTAATAGTGAAATCTGAAAATCCAAAACGTAGGGGGTGAATTTATATGGCTGAGTCAGAAAGAGTCATCATAATTGGAATTTCAGCAACATGTTTGGATGATAGAAATCAGTGGGGCATGACAATCTCTACTTTGAGTTATACATAAAGATAGCTTAGGACTTGAATGAGACATGCATGATGTATGAAGAAATCCTTAGACACTATGAAAATAGTTTACCACTGTGAAAAGAAAAGAGGAAGGTTAAATTACTTTGGCTATAAAACCACATGTAATGCAAAAACCAACTGAGCCAACTTTGTTTTCCAGATGTCTTCAGAACTGCATAATTGCAGAATTTTGAAGGGTACATGAAGATGATTTCAGGGTATGTCTTATACTTTGCAACAGAAACAGCAACAATAATGACAGAAGTTTTAAGTGATCCCAGAATGGATGGAGGAAATACTATTGCATTAAGTTCAGTAAAAGCATTATTTTATGGAAGATGTTTAAAATATCACCCTTTAAGGAGATTAGAGGTTGGGCCTCAGTAACACTGCTTCCTCTTTATAGGACCTTGGGAAAGTTCTTTATCTCACAAACTTAATTTCCTCAGCTGTAAAACGAGGACTAAAAACATAAAATAAAATAACCGACCATGTGTGGCTGATGTGAGGGTTTAAAATGTGACATGAATAAGGTCCTTAGCAAACAGTTGAGGGAACAGAGTCATTCTCAATAAAGGTCAGCTATGGTATTGACCATGATGAGGGTACAGATGATAAAGAGGAGGAGGAGGAAGGGAATGAAGAAGAGGGTTGGGTAGACTCTATATCCATATTTTTTGTTGGAGTCAGCAGCTTAGAAGAAACAATTGTCTGGTGATGAAATGATAAAATCCTCTTACTCCTTGGAGGAAAAAAAAAATAGAGTGAAGCATATTTAGCTGCATTACTTTGCCTGACTTTGTAGAAAATTATTCATTGGAAAATTAATAAGGAATTGTACACTTTTGTCAAGTAGAAAGGATTTTTGTTACCCTAAAATTTGAAACAAACTTTAAATGTGCTATTTTTAAAAATCTGTCTTTGACTAAATCTTTATATGGTCAAGAGTTTGTTAAAGAGAGCAGTTTCTTCACTCTCCCTATTTTACAGGAGCAGTGAGAAAGGAATGAGACATATTAGAAATTAAGGCTACATGAGTAAGATTTTTGTTTAAATTAATAAGCCAATTCGAAAATTTATACAAAAATGCAAAAAAAGAAAAATAAAGTCTGAAGACTCACACTACCTGATTTTAGTATTCTGCAAAGCTATAGTAATCAAGACAGTGTGGTAACAGCATGAAGATTAGCAGACAGATCAATGGAACAGAAGAGAGCATGATAACAGACCATCTGATGTTTGATAAAGGTGTTGAAGCAGTCCAATAGGAAAAGGAGTTCTCATAAAATACAAGAAATAAAAGGAAATAAATATCAATGAATTGGATATCCACATTAAAAAAAGAGACTCTTGACTTCCACCTTACATCATACATATAAATTAATTCCAGATGGACAACGAACCTAAATATAAAGCTAAAACCACACACTTTTAGAAGAAAACATAGAAGAATATCTTTTATGACTTGGGGATAGCTCAGGGTTTTGTTTTGTTTTGTTTTTGTTAGGTAAGACAAAAAATACTAAAGAAAAAAATTGATAAATTAGACTTCATGAAATGAAAAGCTTCTTCCAAAAAAAGATAATTGCTGACAAGATAAGCAAACAGCAAACTGGAAGAAACTATTTGCAAAACATCTACTTGATGAAAGACCAGTATCCAGGACACAAAGAGCTTCCGCAACTCAGTAGTATGAGGTCAAACAACCCAATAAAAAGGAGGCAAAAGATTTGAATAGAAACTTTAAAAAGAAGATATATGAATGGCCAATAGCTGCGTGAAATGATGATTAACATCATTAGTCATCAGGGAAATGCAAATGAAAACTACAACAAAATACCATCACACATCCACAGATGGTCTAAAATTTAAAAGATGGACAATGACAAAAAAGATGTGGAGTAATCAATTAAAATTCTTCAACATTATTATTATTATTATTATTTGGTACCAGGGATTGAACTCAGGGGTACTCTACCACTGAGCCACATCCCCAGCCCTATTTTGTGTTTTATTTAGAGACAGGGTCTCACTGAATTGCTTAGTGCCTCGCCTTTGCTGAGGCTGGCTTTGAACTCGCAATCCTCCTATCTCAGCCTCCCAAAGTGCTGGGACTACAGGCGTGCACCACTGTGCCCAGCTTCTTCAACATTGTTAGTAGTAAAAAATAGTACAACACAGAGTAGGCACAACCTATTATGACCCAGAAATTTTACTCATAGGTATGTACCCTGGAAAAATTAGAACATGTGTCCACAAAAACTTGTACAAATAGGGGTGGGGGTATAGCTCAGTGGTAGAGCACTTGCCTAGCATGCACAAGTCCCTGGGTTTGAACCTCAGCACCACAAAAACAAAAAGCTTGTACAGTGATGTTTATAGCAACTATATTCATAATAGCTAAAAACCAGAAACAATCCATCACTAAGATAATATAGAAATAGAATCTGTTTTATGCATATAATGGAATATTACTCAGTGATAAAGAGGAAAAATAAACTACTAATTACATACAATAACATGGATGAATCTGCAAAACATAACGCTGAGTGAAAGACTCATTACATAAAGATTCCACCTATAAAATTCTTCTAAAACAGGCAAAACTACTCTATGGTGGAAATATCTAAATAATGGGTAGCTCAAAGGGGCAACAGTTGACTGGGAAGGGGCATGAGGGAACTTTGGGGGTACTGATAACATTTTATATCTGGATAGGGATTTGAGTTACACAAGTATATATGTATGTATTTGTCAAAACTAACCCAATGTGCCCTTAAAATTTTATTATTTATAAATTTTATCTTGAATTAAAAAAAACTATAAACAAATATTAAACACTAGTTACTGAAAAGCATGCTGAAAAGTTTGGGGAGAAATGGACTGATATTTGAAACAGACTTCAAACATTAAAAAATAGAGGAATTGATAGATGTGTAGAGGGATGAGTAGATGGATTGTTATGTGATCAAGTAGTTATAATAAAATGTTAATTGTATAATCTAAGTAAAGGGTTGTGGGTATTCAGTGTAAAATGCTTCCAACTTTCTCTGTGTTTGAACATTTTTATGATAAAATTCTGGAAAAAGAAATTAAATCTGAACGAGTAGCCAAGACCCAGATAAGTAGATTAAATCTTTCTCTTCAAAGGTGTAGAATGGGGAGCCATGAAAGTTTTAGGCAGGGCCGTGCTGCCCTCAGCTTTACATCTTAGAAATATCTCTCTGCCTGAAGTACGCAGGGTGAGTTGTAAGCATGGGGTAGGAACTAGCTCCGGGCTAGGAGATCAGTTGCAAAATCATTCCAGTTGTCCACATGAGAGATTAAACATTGTAGGGTATACAGAATTACAGTAGGAGACGGGGTGGAGGGGATATCCTGGGAGGAGATGAAGAAGGTATCCAGCATGATTCCCATGTTCTCAGTAGTGCTCACTGAGGAGCAGCGATAACCTTTAAAAGAAAATAGAGGAGATGAAGCAAATAAGAGACTGGCAGTCCAGGGTGGAGGGTGAGAAAAGATGTTTTATTCCTTACTAGACATACTGAACCTGAGGTTTACTATGGTTCCTTGAAATGAAGATATTCAAGTGGCATTGGCAATGTGGGTCTAGAATTCACAGGAGAGGGACGGGTTGGAGATAGGGACTGCAGAACTATCAGCTGAAAGATGGGGAGGGAAGCCTTGGCGGTGGGTGACATCATCCAGGAGAGACATGAGATTTCCGGCGGCAACCAACTCTTCAGGGGTTGATGAAGAAGAGGAACAAGCAAAAGAGGCCAAGAAAGAATTAGGACAATGTTTGTAGCTCTCAAAAGCATAAAGGAAAACATTCATATATGAGGACGCAAGTAAATTTATCAGGGCTGTTGGGGTGGGAGGGGGAGTTCAGAAAGTTGTCACAAAGATGACACTTGAACAGGACTTTAAGGGTGAATAGGAGTTTTCCAGTCAAACAATGAAGATTAAAAAAAAAAAAAAAAGCAGAAGGAAAAATATGAAAGGCCAGAAGTTTTGAGGAGTGTTCAGGGAAATTCAGGCCATGCTTTTTGGACTCTAGATGGAGAACTACTGTGTGGCATTTTTTACCAAATATGAGACTGTTGGAATATAGTTTGGAGTTAGGGAAAAGCAGCTCCTGCAATTCTCTCTCATATAAACCACTACTTCCTAACTTCGTGTGCATTAGAATCAGCCAGATGGCTTGTTAAACCACAGATATCTGGCTCCACCTCCAAATACAGTTGGTGGATAGATGAGAAATTTAACTGAGTAAATCTGGATTGAGCCTGATAACTTGAATTTCTAATAAGATCCTAGATGCTGCTGCTGCTGCTGCTGCTGGTGGTGGTGGGAGAACCACATTTTGAGAATCACTGAGGAAGGAGGAGAATGGAGTGCCATCCAATGCCCAGAACTGGCATCTCAGAGCAGGCCTTCCTTGCCAGAATATGCTAGTTCTACTGTAGATAAGGCACAGTTCCTACCAGGTAGTCTTTAGATTCTTCTAACATTCTTTTTTAAGTATTTTTTTTAGTTGTCAATGGACCTTTATTTTATTTATTTATATGTCATGCTGAGGATTGAACCCAGTGCCTCACACATTCTAGGCAAGTGCTCTACCACTGAGCCACAACTCCAGCCCACTCTTCTAACATTTTTGGTAGACCTGTCCTCCTCCTTTTTTAAAAATTTGTTCTGGTTAGTTATACATGATAGTAGATTGTATTTTGACACATTGTACACAAATGGAGCACAACTTCTCATTCCTTGGCTGAACATGGTGCAGAGTCACACCCGGTATAATCATACATGTATATAGGGTGATAGTATCTGTCTCATTCCACCGTCCTTCCCATCCCCACACCCATTCCCCTCCCCTCACTCCCCTCTGCACGATTCAAAGTTCCTTCATTTCTTCTCTAACCCCCACCTCATCATGAATTAGCATACACTTATCAGAGAGAATATTTGGCCTTTGGTTTTTGGGGTTTGGCTTATTTCACTTAGCATGATATTCTCTAGCTCTATTCATTTACTGGAAAATGTCATAATTTTGTTCTTCTTTAAGGCTGAGTAATAGTCCATTGTGTATATACACCACATTTTCTTTACCCCCTCATCTGTTGAAGGGCATGTAGATAGCTTAGCTATTGTGAATTGAGCAGCTTATAAACATTGATGTGGCTGCGTCACTGTAGTATGCTGATTTTAAGTTCTTTGGGAATATACCAAGGAGTGGGATAACTGGGTCAAATGGAGGTTCCATTTCAAGTTTTCTGAGGAGTCTCCATACTGCTTACCAGAGTGGTTGCACTGATTTGCCATCCCACTAGCAATTTATGAGTATACCATTTCCCCTACATCCTTGCCAACACTTATTATTGCTTGTATTCTTGATAATTGCCATTCTGACTGGAGTGAGATGAAATATTAGAGTGGTTTTGATTTGTATTTCTCTAATTGCTAGAGATGAGGAACATTTTTTCATATGCTTGTTGATCAGTTGTATTTCCTCTTCTGCAAAGTGTCTGTTCAGTTCCTTAGCCCTTTTATTGATTGGGTTATTTGGTTTTGGGGGTTACATTTTTTGAGTTCTTTATATATCCTGGAGATTATTGCTCTATCCGAGGTGTGTGTGGTAAAGATTTTCTCCCATTCTGTAGACTCTCTCTTTATGTTCTTGATTGTTTCCTTTGCTGAGAAGCTTTTTAGTTTGAATCCATCCCATTTATTGCTTCTTGATTTTATTTCTTGCACTTAGGAGTCTTGTTAAGGAAGTCAGTTTCTCAGCAAACATGTTGGAGTTTTGGTCCTAATTAAGATCCATCCTTCTTATTTAAACTTCACTTTACTGTAATTTTGCAAAATTTCAGGGCTGATATCTCTTTAGCAAAAGAGGTTCATCCTCATGCTGAGTCCAAGGCTCCTCCGTTCACATATCCTGGTAATGCATATAACAGAGAATAACTACTGTGCAGTGTCTACCTATCCTTGGCTGCCACACAGGGACTGGTGGCTGCATGAGACTGTTAGATTGAGGAAATCTAATATAGTATTTGTTGGGTATGGTGGTACACACCTCTAATCCCAGAAACTCAGGAGGCTAAGGCAGGAGAATCACAGGTTCAAAGCCAACCTCCTCAACTTAGTGAGGCCCTAAGCAACTTAGAGAGACCCTGTCTCAAAATAAAAAATAAAAAGAGATAGGAATGTGGCTCAGTGGTTAAAAGCTCCTGGGTTCAATCCCTGGTGCCAAAAAAAAAAAGTTCATTTATAACAACTCATCATTTTAGTTTAGTGATAAACCAGCACATATACATATAATCAATATTAATGATCATTTACTAATGATCAATAAAATAAGCAAAACAAGATAATGATATGTCAACATTTACACAACAGTTCTGGTCTAGTTGTGATGGCCTCTTTTAGAAAACTGGTAACTTTTTGTTTATTTCTAATTCATCTCTTCCACAGGTCTGCAACTTATCAAAACACAATCTAAACTAATTAATCTATTATCAAAATTAATCATGAAGCATAGTGGTGCTTTTCTCTGAATTTTAGAGTTTTATGACAGCCTAATTTAGTATAATTATTATGTTTAAAAATGAGCTGCTTTTTATTATCCTCCTTTCTTTGAAATCTTGAAATTGTAGGAGTTTGGGGGGTGTCTTTAGTGCATGAGACTAGAAAAGCCAACATGTCTGCAGGTTGAGTGAGAACCCGGTGCCTCAAGTCCCCTGAGATTGGTGCAGGAGAAAAGCTAGGCTGTCCTTCTGCCCATAAGAGGAACATTGAAAGGGAGAATGAGGACCAGAGGAAGAAACTGATCTGCAGCTCGTTTTCGCGTGGGTCCTCATGAAAAGGGAGATGGTAAGGAGATTGCTGAAGCCGGGCACAGTGGCACATGCTTGTAATCCCAGCGGCTTGGAAGGCTGAGGCAGGAGGATCACAAGGTCAAGGCCAGCCTCAGCAACTTAATGAAGCCCTAATGTGGAGAAATCCTGTCTCAAAATAAAAAAGGCTGGGGATGTGGCTCAGCGGTAAACTGTCCCTGGGTACAATCCTCAGTACAAATAAAAAAGAAGAAGTTTACTGAGTTTGTTCATGGCAGGTGGTAATCCAGAGAGATATTTATGGCAGCTAAGAAAGTTAGCATTGGGAGAATTACACATAATGATAGAGATAGGGCCAATCTGAAATATGCCTGTAAGGTACTTCAGAGTTTTAGAAGGCATTCAACTCAAACTGAGCCAACAGAGAAAAGAAATGATCCAATTCCAGAATATTTAAAGAGGCACAGGCACTAAAATACAAGGCTCATGTAGTCTATTCCACTCCTCTGCCAAATGAGGTTTAGTTTATGACAGAGTGTGTGATGCGGGTATGTGGAGGGCTACCAGAGAATCAATGATACTGAACCATAAGAAGAGACAACTTAGGGATATTATATTCTCTTTGTTATTTAAAGGTTTGTCATGTGAAAGAGGGTTATACTTGTATGGACATCAAGTATGATCACAAGTGGATGTTACAGGAAAGAGAATTTAGAGTAAGTAATATAAAAAGGAATTTTCTAGAAAGTAGAACAACACAAGGGCTAATAGCACAGGGTTTAGAACAGGCTGATTGAAGACATCAAGAATAAAACAATAATAAATGCTGGGGAGGATGTAAAGAAAAAAGAACACTGTCAGTGGGATTGTTAATTACTACAACCACTGTAGAAATCAGTACGGAGGTTCCTCAAAAGACTGGGCATGGAACCACCATATGACCCAGATGTACCACTCCTCAGTATTGATCCTAAAGAATTAAAGTCATCATACTAAAGCAATACATACATACCCATGTTTATAGCAGCACAATTCACAATAGCTAAACTATGGAACCACTCTTGATGACTATCAATGGATGAATGGATAAAGAAAATGTGGTATATATACACAACTGAGATTTTTTTCAGCCACAAAGAAAAATAAAATTATATCATTTGCAAGAAAATGAATGGAACTT
The DNA here is from genome assembly GCA_028644305.1 of Xerus rutilus. Lineage (NCBI taxonomy): Eukaryota > Metazoa > Chordata > Mammalia > Rodentia > Sciuridae > Xerus > Xerus rutilus. The sequence goes on from CM053405.1 coordinate 77,935,383, forward strand.
GAGACTATTATGCTATGTAAAATGAGCCAAATTCAAAAGGTCAAGTGTTATATGTTTTCTATGTGGAAGCTAGAGAGGAAAAAGGAAAAGAAAGGTGGAGGTGTAGCTAGGGAATTTCATGAAAGTCATAGCGAGATCAGTAGAGGAAAGAGATCAGGGATGGAAGGTGGGGAAGGAGAGGGGAAGTACTGGGAGTGATAGTGGTCAAACTACATCTCTATGTTTTGTGCATGTATGAATATGTAACAACAAATCTCACCATTATATATATACTGTTCATTGAAAGTGCATATAAAGACGTTTAATATGAAGAATGTAATCTGCTTATAATTTTGTGCAAAGTTAGAAAAATTAGGATTGTAACAATTTTTTTCTATTTGCCTCAACAAATGTTTTCAGTGAATAGCGTGTACAGCTTCTGATAATTTGTTTTTTTCTGTTATGTTTGCTAACATGTATTAAAATGCAACTTTTGGGAAAAAAATAAAATAAAAAAAAAAAAGAAAAAAAAATCTCACCATTATGTACAACTATAATGTAATAATAAAAAATGTAGAAAGGAAAAAAAAGGGTTAATTGAGTTTCAATCCCAGTCCTGTTGTGACCTTAAAAAATTTATTTACCTTCTTGGTGCCTCAGTGTTCTAATTAGCAAAATGTATCTCCTACTACAAATGTACAATAATTATATTTTAAAAATGCCCAACATCATTAGCCATCAGGGAAATACAAATCAAAACTACATTGAGACTCTGTTTCACCCCAATCAGAATGGCTGTTAACAAGAAAACAAAAAATAAGTGCTAGTGAGGTTGTGGAGAAAGAAGAACCCTTATACATCATTGGTGGGAATGTAAGCTAATACAGCCACAGTATGGAGGTTTCTCAAAAAACTAAGAATATAACTACCATAGGATTCAGCTATTCCCCCTTTGGTATACACCGAAAGGAATCAAAAGCAGCATACAGTAGAGATACTTGCATAACCATATTTACTGTGGCACTATTCACAATACCCAAGTTATACATTCAGCCTGGATGGATGTTATATAATCAACCATTGATGGATGAATGGATTAAGAAAATGTGTACATGCACAACAGAGTATTAATTCAGGCTTAAACAGTGAAATTCTGTCATTCACAGGAAAATGGAGATTATCATGTTAAGTGAAATAAATTAGACTCAGATAAGTATTGCATGTTTCATCTCAGGTGGAATCTAGGAAAAGGATGATACGAAATAGAGAGGGGACTATACGAGAAGGGGAAGTGGCCCAGGAGAAGAGGTGAGAGGGGATAACAAAGTAATAGGGAGGGAGAGAATACAATCAAAGTACATTATATGCATGTATGAAAATGTCACAGTAAGCTGGGCGTGGTGGCTCACGGTTGTAATCCCAGCACTTTGGGAGGCTGAGACAGGAGAATCGCGAGTTCAAAGCCAGCCTCAGCAACAGAGAGGCGCTAAGCAACCCTGTCTCTAAATAAAACACAAAACAGGGCTGGGGATGTGGCTCAGTGGTTGAGTACACCTGAGTTCATTCCCCAGTACCAAAAAAAGAATGTATCTTCTAAGAGATTAGAATGACTTAGTTTAAAATGATTAGAACTAAGCATGTAGTGTCTGGCACACCCTAACCACACAATTACTTATGATCTTAGTTGTTGCTATAGTAATTGATATTGCGGATGGTAGGACAGCCTTGAGGGATGATTTGCACCCTTCAAGGAATGGCCTAGCAGGGATTTGCAGACACCATGCAGGAAGTCATGATATGACAGAAAACAGTGGTAGGAGGGTGATGGCCCCAGACTGTTTTCAGCTGCTGGGCTGCCTCCCATTCATGAGCTAGAGAAGTAGCACAGGTGGACACTGGATCTCAGAATAACTATAAAAATATATTCTTCACCATCTTTATTTCCACTTGCAACAGCCTTAAAACTACTCTGTCCTAAATGAAAATGTTTTGTTGTAGAATAAACACTAAAACTCACTCCCCAAAATACTTTTGAAATTTTAATATTTTTAAATCTGTCCATAGATGATACATATATTATTATACACTAGTAATACCTTGAGAAAAAGTAAGCATTTTGAACCATGGTAAGGACCAGGGACACACATTCATTCTTTAGGCAGTACTTATTAGGTGCTTCATGTATGTCAGGTATTGTGTTAGGTACTGAGGATATTTAGATTGATATTAATAAGTGGCTATCCCTGCCTTTAAAGGTTGTACAATTTAGGCACATTGGTTGGACATATAAAGTACACAATATTAAGAAGTAGTAAGCCAGATGAATCTTAGAGAAAGTAAGTTTTCAGTACTCAGAGTCCATAATTCTGTAATTCTTGATATGATAAGTAGTAGCAGCAACTGTCAAGTGGACAAATTTAGTATAGAGAAGAGACAAAATAAACAAAAAAACAAACAGACAAAACCCAGCAGCCTAGAATCAGCCTTGAGGTTGTTATAAGTGTGTGAGTTAAAGGCACTGAAGGTCACTACACTTTTGAAAAGAAAAGCATAAGGGGAAGAAAGAACAATTCCTATGCGATGAAGCAGAGAAATGAGTACTTTAGAGAGAAAAAAGAATTAAAAAGAAATAAAATATAATATAGAAAATGAAAATCTACCAGGACAGAATTGTAGACATTGGATTATTAAATGCATAAATTCAGATGGGATGGGGTGGATCAACAGAGAGTGCACAAAACAGACTGTTGAGAACTTAATGAAAACTACATATTGTAGTTCAGGAACTGGATGAAAAACTATGTTGCTAAAGATAAATTTCACAAAGACTATAATACAAAGCTGATAATTTAAAAGATGCAGTTTTAAACGAAAGAAGTTTGAGGTAAAACAAAAATTTCTCCTACAATCACTTTTAGTACAATATTGATGGGAAAATAAAATCTTCCAGGAAGTCATTCCGTAGCACTCAAGACATGTAAGTATTTCAAGTCTCCAAAGCCAGATGGTATTCATTGTGAGGTCCCTGGAGGACTCGCACTGAATGGCCATAGTATTGGTCAGGACGTGAAACATAGCCTCAGGGCTAGGTTCTTCCCTAAACAGCAGGCTCCCCGGGGAGTTTTTCCTTGAATAAAGGTTTGAGAATTGGGTCCCATCATCTATTAGTCCAGAGGAATTATTTTGGGAAATTAGAAAGTTGTTCTGTTCTCAGGGGATACAAGAAATTAAAAAACTCAGCCTCTTCAATTCTAAAACACTTGTTTCAAAGACTAATTGAATCAATATGCAGTTATAATCTTGATACATTCTGAAAGAAAAAAAATAAAATCAATATTCAATTTAAATTGTTTCTGGGGAAGGATAAGAAAATGGGGAGGGGATGATTACTTTCTAAAGGTGATTTGTATTTTTTTGTTTTCCCCAAATTTCCTATAATGAATATATATTATGTCTATGATCAGGAAAGATGGTTGAAACAAAATGCTAAACTATACCAATATTAAAATATTTATCTTAAAGAGTATAACTAATTGTGGTGACTAGACAAAAAGATTTAGACTAGCCAAGCATAATAAGAGTTAAGGCAAACATGCTGGGTTAGGAATCCAAATAGAGAATGTAAGATGGATGGCCCACTACATGGTATGAAATTGAACCGTCTAGCATTATTTCATTCTGCAATAGAGAAAAATTATTAGAGACTTTATTGAGCTATTCAAACTCACAGTGAAATCAGAGCAACTCCATATTTTAACCTATCTGTGCTAAGGAGAAAAAAGGAAAAAGGGAACACTATATGAAATTAATAATGAGGAAAATTAGCAAAAATAGAATAATATTTTACCCTGTATAGAAGTAACTCATAGAATATTGTGTCCAAGACTATAGTAGGAAAATCATAGAGGCATATATTTTACAATGATTAATTATACTCATCTACATAAATATAAAATTTTTTTATCAATCTTTCTTATAATCTAAAGCAATCACAAGCACTAGGGTATCAGTTGATTATCCACAAAAGAGATTACATTTATTTCCTTACTCGCTAATATCATCTGGAACACATACCCACTGGTATATTATGGAGCCAATGGCCAACTAGAAATTACTACTGGCTGCTAATGAAACAAGCTACCTAGTGACAGGGAACAAAATTGTGGCCACTCATGGGAGATATTTATATCTCTTGCAAAATGTTCCTTCAGGAAAAGCTTCCGCTCTTGGTCAAGAAGGTCAGCATATTTCCCAGGGAACCAAAAGCTGTGTGTAAAACAACCTTCCCTGAATGTGAGATAACATCTGTCTCCAGGTCAAAGAGATGATATGCTGTGTTGCAGGGGCTGGTTCCTTTCTGTTCTCATTGGATTAAGATAAGGTCAGACACTTGGCTTCAAGTGACTGCTAAACCAGTCACACACCCATCGCCTAATGTCAAGCAGCAGACTGAAGGGTAGAAGCTCTTCCCATGTAACAAAGATGCTTCATTTTTAACTGATGGCTGACATCCTCCTTAAGAGTTATTAGCACATAGAAAACTCCCAACAATTAACCTTGAGGGGTGGATAAATAAGCACAGCTATGTCTTTACCAGAATCAAGTACTACCAATTTATTGTGCTCATATCTTTAGTTTATACATAAACTTTCTGTTAGTTTGCTGATCATGTAAGAACCTTAGGATTGGTGTACATGTTTAAAATCTGTAGAAGTTGATTCTATAAAAACATTATCCTGTGAAAGCTTTAATAGAATTAACATGCTTAAGCAACCCTCCCCATAAAAATCTTCCCTTGAATATCTGACTTCTGAAAAATACACATTCTCTTTGTAGTGTTCCAGCAAGTAGCCTTGAGCTGGAAGTAAGAGTGAAGGTCAAATGAGAGAGGAAATCTTAAATAAATCAGATACGTTTCATTATTTGCACCAAGAATTTTCTATCACACTTGCCTCTATCAAAAATCAACCTATCTTTACTTTTTATGTAGAGTAAAAATTAGAGTTTGCAAATTGTAAATATAAGGGGAAAGATAATTTAGCACACTGTTTTATCTCTGGCAACCCAGTGGTTTTCATAACCAAATCCCACATATTTTGAGAATGTCATTATTGCCTTGCAATATTTATAGAGCAGAGTAGAGCAAGTCTGCCTCCACCAAAGGGCAGAAAAGGAAGCTGAATGACCCAGGGAAGGACAGAGTGTGACCTGTTTGTGATTAAACCCTGAACAAGATAAATTGAGTTAGGATAGTAGGCAGAGTGGGAGGGAGGTAAGGTGTGCACTTAGAGCTCAGTTGTGTTTCCTGAGCCTTTTATCCACCCATCCCCCACCGGATGATTCCAAGGTTGGTGACTGCTTTTTCAGATCAGAGCACAAATGCTTTCTTCAATGCAGTCATTATAGATGGGAGAAGGTGAGGATCTTGTTTAGTGATGCCAAGATGCACTTCTGTTTATTCCTTCATACTTAGGGACAGAAAAAGGCAAGGGGAGGTTTACTCTGGGTTTCAACATCTGTCAATATCTAGGCAGAAATTTTCAGCAGCTGAAGTCAATCAGTTTCTGAAAAGTGCTAAGCAACCATACCAAGTGCTCCCAACTAACATTACCTCTGAATGTGCATGACCAGGCATATTTCAATATGCTCTGCCAGGCGGTGTTAGTAATGCGAGCAATATGCAGCTCACTTTACTTGCTGACTGGCTTAAAAAGAGAAAATTAAATACATTTCTCATAAGGATATTTTGTGGAATTTTTCCACATCATTAAATAAAATGTAGCCCTGGTTTAAAGGCATTTCCTGAGAGAAAACATTTCTTAACCTAAACTAACTGAACTATGTGAAACAGTCTGCCTGTATACACCACAATATTTTTTTCCTGATTACATGTAATGGGTCTCCTATCATCCTGCAGGCTTACCCATATCATTGAATTGTTTCATAGCCATTTGAAAAAATTGACTGCAAACTTTTTAAAGCGATTCTTGGGAAATGGGTGGTTATTCAATTTTCTCTTCATAGTTACGAAGAATGGATGGTATCAGAGATGACATATCTGAAATAATTAAGAAAAATAAGGACAGGCTTTCTTCGGCTAGGTACATAGTTCCTTTACAACTTGAACCTAACAAGCTATACTATTGCTTCTTTATTGCTAGAGTAAGAGAGGTAAGCTCAGATATGACAGACAGAAAGTAGCAAATACTATAAAGAGGTATAGAATCAAATTGAAAGGGGTTTTTGGATTTTGGATTTCTTTTTGTTTTGTTTTTTACAATGCTGTAAAAAACAAAAAAAACCCTGATGGAACCAGGGTTTTGTGCATGCTACGCAAGCACTCTATCACTGAGCTATACCCATGGCCCTTGAAAGCTTTCTTATTTGCCATTGGAATGCATATTTTCACCTTCTTCCCAAGGAAGGAATTGTACATCCCTAGTGACAGCTTAAACCCATTCAGAGTTGGATTTTCTAACACCAGTTTAATTACTTTAGCTCCCCAATGAGCTGAATTACTACTTCTAACTTCATAAGTTCATGGTTCCTGCTCAGGGAGTGAGGTTCTATACAAGGTTTATGTTTCTTTTTTGTTTTCCATTTGGAATAACCACATGAGGTGTTCTATTTTTTTTTTTAAAACAGACTTTCTTGGCCCCTTTGTCTAAGTCAGAAATTTTCTATTAAAAAAAAAAGAAAAAAACCCCAATCCTTTACAAGAAGATACCACACATTTTCTGTTTAATCCCAGGAGCCCTCTAGCCAATTTGAAAGTCAACATCAGATGGAGAGGTAATGCTTTTTTTGTTTTGTTTCAATCTGAACTCTCGCAGTTGTTCAAATTGAATCAAGAAGCAAGACTTTCAAACTAAGTGATAAGCTAAAATAAAACTGGGAGACATCATTTTACAAGATTCTGTGGAAGAACTATTGAATATACCCTGAGAGAAAAATAAAGATGGGATAATGTTTCTACCAGAGGTCATGGCTACCCACCAGTCTACAAAGTACTGTGCAGGAAAAGAATGTACATATCTCCCATGGCATAATCCATGCTAGTGGAATATGGCTTGGTAAAATATTTCAGCACTGGGGTTTCTGGGTGGGATGCCCTTAGAAGTAAAAATAAAGTCTGGTTCCAAGAGTCTTAGTGATACCTGTCCCCATCTGGCAGCACTGACACATGTCTTGCACACACACACACACAGACACACACACGACAGAGCAGAGGGGCTGTAGGGACAAGGGTGCTGTGTCTAACGAGAAACATAGGACAATTTTCTCTTCAGGGTGCTGGATCAAATTCCCACTCTCCTAACTAGGTTAGGACTTCGTCCCTGCTCTCGGCATTGCCTTGTGGCAGAGAATAACCTCCTGCTCCATTCCTTTTCCCTGAAAAAATAAAACCTTCAAGAAGAAAGAATGTCCTATTGTTGGAGCAGAATTATTCCTCCAGTTTCTCAAAGAGGAGGTATTTTCAGCATCTGGGAAGAGATTGTGTCCAGAGGGGCTTCTTAGTTTTACAGCTGGGTCCACTCAAACTAGTCCAACAAGCCAGCATTACAGAGAGGAGCCCAGCCAAACACAGGCACTTCAATCATGCTCAATTCACTTGGGTTCTGGTAAATGAAATAAAACCCCAAAGCTTGGCTTTTTATTTTTCTTAGGGCAAAGTCCATTTAGAATTGATATAATCGCTTGCTATGGTTACATATGCCACATTTATTTTTAAATAGCTCCACATCCCAAGGGCTCCTGATTTCCATCCACACGGCAGGTAGGAAGACTGCAGGAAAATAATTTTCAAACAGTGTACACTTTATCAGGCTTAAAAAAAGAAAGGCACATCTGGAGATGCATACTTAGGTTGTAAGGAACTGAGCAAATTGGCAAATGTGCCCTGCATATTGTGTCCTGGGTAAGGGTGGCCAGCCAAGGGCATGATGAAGGGATAAAATCCATCCCACTGTGGGATTTGCAACTGACAGGAGAAGAGGCGTTTTCACCTGTTCTGTGTAAATATGTCATCTACTCTTAGCTTTTGTGTATGTAGAACTGTGCCCACAATTTAGTGACAGGCTAATGATGGTCCCAATTAAGAAATCCTTTCTATTCTTGAATCTCTAGTGGAGATGGGTCTGTTGGAGGATGTCTCTATTGGGGAAGGACTCAGGTGCCAAACTTTTCAGAAGCCCACCCAAGTTTTCAGAGAAGTGTTGGAATAAGAAATGAGCTGTCAATTCAGTTTGCTCTGTTTGCAAGCTAAATGGGTGTAGGTTTTTACTAAAGCCGTTTACCACATTCTGCTTTCCTCTTTTCCCTTATCAGTCCCTCTCAACCAGGGACCAGATCTCACTCACCTTTGAATGCTAAATGGAGTCCAACTGTACCTGGTTAGTTAATATTTTATTTAATTCAGAGATAGCAAACTGTGGCCTGCAAACTAATCTGGCTGGTTGTTTATCATTAGACCTACACAGAGTTTAACAAATTGTGAATTAGGTTCTGTGTTTTACCTGTACACTCATGTTTATAAAAAGAGGTTTCACATTAATATTTGCATTTCTCATTTCTTTAAAAACAATTGGGAAGCCCTAGCAATGCTGGGTTTGCTTTCTCCTCTGGCAACCATCAACCAGAGGAGAGCAGCTGCTGCTGCCCCTTTTTGATCTGGTGTGTTCTTAGGCCAGAGTCATTGTCATGCCCTATTCCTTCTTGTGAATTGTCTGTCTTGCTCCTCTAGGTATAAAGTTTAATTGAATAGGAAGTCCATTGGAATAAATGATCTAATAATGTCCCTCATATTCAATTACTGGCCCCAGTGCCATAGCACAGAGTGCATAAACATTTTTTCTTCCTTATCATCCATGTAGATGGCTTTCACATGTGCAACACACTCCCAGAAGTACTGTCAGGGTTATTCTGGCTGTAATAAGACTGTGTGATCGTTGCTATTCCAGGAAACCTCTCCTCTTAGAAAAAGAAAAGCAAATACTTTGCAGGTTCCAGAGAAAGTATTACTGGTAACAAATTTCTTGTGACATCTCACAACTGATCATGATGCATATGCGGAATGAGCACAGTTGAGAACGGTTCTTGTAGCTGAAAAAGGAAAAGCATAATAAGTCCAGAGAATTGGGTTTATAAAGCATGACAGAAAAGAAGCATCAGTAAGACCTCCAAGTAAATAATCTTAGGTCAGAGTAAATACTAGGTTTACTAACTTCAACTCCATTTCCTATACACATCCTCATGGAAGAGTCAGCCCACTTCATAGGAGAAATTGGCAGCAACTTCTCGTGACGGAGCTTATTTAGGTGAAGACAGTGCATCATCTCTAGGAGACTCTTGAAATTAGAGAAGAGTGACAGGTTCTCTCACACTCTCATCTAAAACTTGAGTTACGACTAGAGTCTCAGATTAATAGTGTGTGCCAAAAGCCTTACCTGAAGAATAGCAGGAATCTTTGACATGTTTCAAGAGAAGTGGGGGAGTCCACAAGTTCAGCAGCAAAATAGAGGAGAATCAGTGACAAGCAGCCCTGGGGTACTGGGTGCCGGTTTAAGGAAAGAGACTTAGGAGATGAGCTTTTGAGAAAGAAGAATGAAGGAGGGAATTGATTACTTCATAATTTCTCCCCAAAATGGCTTTTCTCATGACTTTGAATTTCATCAGAGTTGTACCAGTATATTTAAAGCACGGTAGATGAATTGCATGAGAAGTCTACCTCCACCCATGGGGCAAGTGGAATGTCAGATGCTAGGCTCTAAGGTAGAGCATGAGTTTTGTCTTGATCACCATTATGTTTTTCAATATTTTTAATATGGTAGTGGCATTTCGCCTGAGACCAATAGATTCTTAGGGAAGAGTATTGAAAGTCTAATGTGTCTAGGAGTTAGATTGTTAATGGGTAGAGCAAATGGCTCATTTTTCTTTGTAAACTAGATTATTTAGTTGGCCTGAGCAAATTAGGAATCAAGAATTAAGTATTCATTACTGTGCTCAGGTTCTGATTTCTTTGAATTCAAAGTAGAATTTAGAAAGAAAAAGAAGGGATTTCAAAAACTTTAAAAATGCAGTGTAGGCTAATGGTTTTAGTCATAGCTCTTTAAAATGTTGTTACCACCTCTCAGGGGGACTTAGATTTCAGCTGTCCGAGGCTGACTAATTATTGAGGTAGAGTTAAAAGTTGTTCTGTGATCAGAGAGGACAGGGGGAATAAAAGCAGTGAACCACAAAACGGTGTCAGGAAAGTTTACTTTTCATGGTCATTGAATTAACGAAGGAACGAGCAGCTCTGGTCCATTTCTGTCTGTCTTCGTGTCACCCCAGGGCCTCCTTGCCACAAAGGGAGAGATACTTGTCAGACAGACACCTTTTCCACCAGAGGGAAGCTGGCAAAACAGAATGTTCCTTGGTTAGAATAAAAGATTGGAAATGTCTAATTCTCACTTTCCACCCACTTGCTTAAAATGCGACCATTGTGTTTCTGGGGTGTCCTTCAATAGAGATGAGGAAGAGAGGCCATGGAGCCGAGAATACAATGCCTGCCTTTTCTCCCTCGGTAGCAATGGAGGGTAAGCAGCATGGCTTGCAGGTGGCCCCATCTGCAGCTGAAAGGAACGCAATGATTTGGGAAAAGAGCTCTACTTTTTTTCCCCCTTAAATTGCAAAAAAGAATAAGAAAAAAAAATGCTAATAGTTGCAGCTAGAATATATGCCTGGGAGAATGGCCTTTATCATCTGCTTTTGAAGTAGTATTTGAGAAAGAGATGAAGCCAGGGAGAGAACCCAGAGCGCCCATCAGGCATGCAGAGCTCTGTGGGCACCAGGACACAATTGACACCTGAGGGAGAAAGTTTCTGTAAAGTCACTTCAGACTTGCTTAGTGATTTAGTACAAATAATTTACATGGCTTTCTAAATGGTATATCCCTGTTTCATTTCCAGACAAAAATGCAAGAGATGTTTATAAAGATCTCAACCTCTGTTTAGGGATGTCTAAATACATTCTGGTAATTAGCTTAACTTTGATCCAAGGCAGTGCTTTCTCTTGGTAAAATAAATAAATTGGTGAAAGGTTCTGGAACACTCTCCCCTTTGAGATCTTTTCTGTTAATATCAAACCAAAATATTTTAATGCATATTGTTGGAGTGTGATGCTTATTTTTAAAAATTATGATGTCTGCTTTTTATGATAGTAAATGTTATTTAATATCTATTTCTTAGAGTTCAAAGTAAAAAAGCTATTTATTAATGTAATGCTTAGTTTTTTCTCATAAGACAAAACTAAGTTCTTACAAAAATATTCACACTTTGACAATGTTTTCCTTGTAATTTGTGTTCAGTTTCTCATATTATAGTTAGAACTACTTAGCCACATAACACAAGCAATGAAGAGGGCGGACAGTGTTCACCCTCCATACCAGCCAAGAGTTACATTTAGATGTTTTTACTGTTTTTATGAATTCATCTTCCCTAAGAACCTGAAGGAAAAGAGCAAGGGAGATTTACCATTTAGCTGAAAAGTATCACATGCCTATAAATATCAGACACATGCTTTCTCCCTATTGTCCCTGTTTTCTGGTATTTCCTCAGTTGTGTTGCCTGTGAAATGGGCTGGCCTCATGTCAATACCAGGAAATAGAAAAAAAGTGTAATTCCTTTTATTAAAAAGAGACAAATAGATATTTAATTATTTGATATGAGCATTGAATTCCATCAGTATAGACTGTAGTCCCATTATAATAACAACTGATATCTTTTTAAAGAAAGATTTAGGGCTGGGGGCATGGCACATGCCTGTAATCACAGTGGTTTGGGAGGCTGAAGCAGGAGGATCACAAGTTCAAAGCCAGCCTCAGCAACTTTGTGAGGCCCTAAACAACTTAGTGAGACCCTGTCTCAAAATAAAATATAAGAAGGGTCGGGGATGTGGCTTAGTAGTTAAGTGCCCCTGGGGGTTCAAAAATCCCTGGTACAAAAATGAAAAAGATTTTGGAATACTATTTTAATTTGTATAATTCTACAAAGGTCTAGAACAACATTATCCCATAAAATAGCCATGAGCTAAAGATAGTAAAATATACTCTAAGGAGGCTGGATATTATAGTCAATGAGAGAAAGACTCAAACTAATCTAGTCTCACTCTAAAATTAGGTATTTTAACATAATTAAAAAAATCTATTGGCAACAACTGTTTCTTAATTTAGAAATACACAAAAATATAAAAAGAGAATTTTACTTGTAACTCACCATTTAAGATTATCACAACTACTATTGTGAATGATTCCTTTTCAGACTTTTAAAATGCACATTGAATCATTTCTTATGGAACTGAAAGCCTATTATATGCATAATTTTGTACCCTGACTTTTTATTTGAAGTTAAATCCATCCTCTTTTTCATTGTGTTAATTAAAAATTAGCATTAGCTTTTTGCAAATAAAAATTACAACTTTATGTGGTGAAAGAAAAATCAATTCACTATGAAATGTGATGTGAAAGAAAAGAAACCACTCCTACTGGAGTCTTATTCCCCAAGGCTAAGTAACTGTGGCCGGCCAACAGTCTCTTATAGACATCAACTTTTAGTGCCAGAGCTGTATTTTCTTACTCAATTAGCATCACACTAATGCAATGAGCAAAACCATCCCATAGAATTTTGGTTCGTGTAAAAAGAAAAGTTCCTATGTTACACTTCTAAGAAAATGCTAAGTCAGGTCCATTGTTAACGTGAACAGGATCACTCATGTGATTATGCAGGTGAACAACTAAGAATTTGTATAGTTAAATGCAAACAGATTTGAAGACTATTGCTATGGTCAAAGGAGTTAGAATAGCCAATGATATTGGCCCCTAACAAAGAGACTACAGCATCCCTGAGAAAGGCAAGTGTTGTCATATATGAAATTGGATACATGCCCCACAATTCTTCTCAGGTATGCTCTTGCATCTTGAAGGTCACAAATTCAGGTGCCTATTTGGCCAGGAGATGAAGTGACTGAAATGGGAAGGAGTGAAAAATGAATAGGGCATGGTAGGAACTATGGTGACTAGAAAAGATTGTTTAATGGGACAAGAGGGGAGTTTGCTACTCAGACTAGTACTTTATGGAAATGCAGACTAGTGTTACCCTTTTGGTTTTTAAAAATAAAAAAAGAGATCTAAATTTGCCCAATTTTTAAACGTTAGCAATTTATTTAAAAAATTTAACAACCCTAGACTGAAAAAATTCCCTATAGATTGATTTAGAACATGATGTTATTTTCCTCTCATTAGAGTTGACTTGCCAAGGACCTTAACTTTCCTTAACCTGATCTGTAAGCCCCAGCTTCTAGGAGCTCTAGAAAGCACCGGCATCTACAGAGCTGCTTCCCAGCAGGAAACCTGTGGGACGAGGCTGGCGGGTGCAGATGCTAACATTACATACCACATCACAAGTTTAAGCAGATCCAGGGGAAAATGAACAGGGTCTTGGGATAACAGCAGAATGAGCACAGCCCTGCTTTTGCCACAGTCAGAAAGTGGTGTTTTGTCTCCCAGTTATACTGTTATGATAGCCCTGGACTCCCCCTGGGTTACAGGAGCCTGTCAGTGCATCCCCTGCCCAGGAGCCTACCTAGTGGATTTGATTTCTGTAACAGGGGAGCACTCAGAACAGAAGTTGTGGGTAGAAGACCTGAATATGGTATAATTATCCTTTTTTACAAATCTGCTTAATGTGGTCTAAACTCTTTTCTTCTGTTCTAAATATTCTTTCTGAACTCCCTTATTTATGTTAGCAGATTTGCCCTTGAGTGTCCCTGAGTAAGTTTACTCTGTCTCCTAAGAGGCAAAATGAAAGTAAATTCAATTTTCCGTAAGTAGCAAAAGGAAAATACCATCAAGAAGCTTCAGGGCAGCAATTGTAGATGTTTTCCACAAGGGGAATTTGAGAATCTGCTATGTAAAAAATGACAAAGGTTGTTAGCAAGAGTCAACAAACCAGTGTGGAAGCTGATGTCCCATAAAAATGATCGTCACTTGTCATGGTATGGGTGTCATTAAAGGGCATTGGAACCCAGAAGAGACCTCAGGTCCTATCTTTATGACAGAGCAGACATTAATCTACTAAAAAATGACTTACAGTGGATATCTCTACTATTCCTTTACCTAAAGGAGTGCCTTGTTATTTGAATATTGAAATATGGAATCAAACAAACCTATCAATCTATTTCTCTGAGTTATTTGCATTTCAAAAGAGTGAAAACATTTTAAACATTCATGCTCTTCAACTTGGTAATGCCACTTGTAGGAATTTGTTCCAAGGAAACAATTCTAAAGAATAGCAAAAATGGAAAACAAGTTAAATATTCAATAACAATGCACTGATTAAATAAATCAGTTTATAAGCTCAGTGAAATGTTATACAACCATTGAAATGATTATAAAGATTATGCACTATCATAGAAAGTATGTATACTAAAATAATGTCAGAAAAGCAAAACACAAAATTCTAAATAACCATGATTATATATTATACAAGTCAGGCAGAAAGCAAGCAGAAAAGCCTGTTATAGGAACTTTACAATTAGGAGAAAATTCATAGAAAACTTAACCATAGTTCTGTGTCTGAATGCTATCATTCCCCATTTCCCTAATTTTCTGCATTTTCTTAAATTAGCATGTATTACTTTAATAATGAAAAAAGTGTAAATCCTTAAAATGAGGCTGAGCCACAATGTTTTAGAAAATGACAGTTAATACCTAAGTGAAGCAGTCTTTTCAACAAAGTAGATTTCAGGTTGTCATGAATAAGATTTTGTAAAGCAAAAAGTTCTTCCAGTTCCATAATGATCTGAAAGCACTGCTTCTGAGGAAGGAAAATAAATTCAACTGTTCCCTTGAATAACTTTGCCAACAGTCTGCACAGAATCAAAATTAATCATTCCAGGGATGGTTTACAACCCAGTGATGAGATTTTATTATTTTTATCATAATCTCAGCTAAACCTTGTACAAGTGGTACAATCAGTCAAAAAATTAACCTTATTAAAATCCAACTACGGTATTAAATCAGGGATTTCCACAGAAGCAGATTCAGAAGGTTGAATAACTATAATGTGAAGTGGAATTTCCTTTCATTTTGTACCCTCTCCCTTCATAAATCTTTGCCCTTCAATTTCATCAAGTGATCCTTTGTGCTAACATTCTGGGCAGGAAGTATAGAGAGAACTGATCAGCTTTCCTAACACCTCTTATGATTTTTGAATATGCACGTGTTTGAATACATCAAACACATCTGCTTCAAGACAGTCCATGTGAAATATTCTCAACATGTGTAATTTATACACGACATGACCTCCCTTCCTTCCTTCCCCCTTTATGCAATAGCTACACACACACACACACACACACACACACACACGTGCACACACACACTATACACACAATAGTTTTCCCAGCCCAATATTTAAAGTGCAGGAAAACAAATTTGTGCAAGAATGTGCACAACAGTATGCTGCTGTATCCGATTAACCATCAAGAGTGAATTAAATCAAATTTAGCAAGTGAGAGCAGAGATGGAAAAGGGATAGGGACTAGAGAGAAGGCAGAAATTTAGGTCTGAGCCTCCATTGTGTGATTTTCAAAGGCTTTTCTCTTCTTCGTTATTACCTTACAAATAGCCTAACTGATGCCTATTAAGAAGAATACAAACATTTATTTTCAGTGCTTTTTGCTACTTTCTTCTAAACTTTAGTGAAGTAAGTTTTTTAAAAAGATATTATTCTCATACAGTTTTTTTTTAAATATTTTTTTAATTATAGATGGACACAATGTCTTTATTTTATTGCCTTGTATCTCATACAGTTTTTGCTTGTTTCTTTGTAGTGGCAAAAACACACAAAGTAAACACAAATAATTGTGACTACTGATGACAAAATTACTAATTTTTTACCTTGTTACTTGGTGCCTATGGCTCATTGCCAGAAAAAAAAAAAAAGGTACTGATTGGTTGACAATTATTCCCAAGACCCCTTCACAGGGATGCCTAGGAATTAAATTTTTATGTGTATGAATTAAGTGGGAAGTAGGCAAAGTTTATATTTTCTTTCCCCAATCATTATCATCTTTCATTTGTCTAAATTGAATATTACATGCTTTTCCTCGACTCTTTACTAATCTGCTAAGTTGCATCTGAGAAGTTTTCAAATTTTCCATGGCTTACCCTTGGAGGAACAGAATCACTGTCATAGAACATCCATAATCAGGCTTCACATTTGGTTGTAGGGAGAATTATTTTTTGTCATTGGACTTCAGTTTACATATTTGAGAATGTTCAAAAAATAAGAATAATCATCCAGAGCTTAACTGAATAGAATTCCTAAATGATTAAACATCATTTAGGGAAACCATTTTCAGTTCATAGCCTGTCAGCTGCACTCAACAAGAGCAGGGGGCATGTCCTATTAAATACCATCTCACACGCCTGCCATATCCTTCCTTTTTCTAACCAGTTTTTGATTCACAGAGCTCTGATATTTATCTTGTAGTTATTTTTTTCCTTTAAAAGTCAGAAAACAATCTGAAAAACTTCACTAAAATGCTCACAACTGTCCATTTCTCAGAAATTGCCTCTCGCTGCCCAGAATCTCTCTTCATCCATTTTCACTGGGATTTTAAACATTAGTTACCCAAGTTATGGTGGAGTTTTCTCTTCATTTTCCAGATTCCTCTGACTAGACCAGAAATTTAAAAATAACAATACCTAGCAAAATTGAATAAATAATTCCACAGATGTGGAACTCAAGTGCCCCCTCAGATGGGGTTATCAGGAGACAGATGGTGGTGGCCTACAAAAGGTTAGTAGATTGGGGATCTGGGGTATAGCTCAGTGACAGTGTGCTTAGCATGCACAAGGCTTAAAAAGATTAGCACATTGGTATACTAGTCTTAAAAGTACCCCAATATAAGTATTCCTCAATGAGTTATTTCTCAATGTAAAAAAAGACAAAAATAGGTCTATAGCTATTTGTGCTATATTAAGAATATTACACATTATTTATCCAAATCTGAAAGACTTCCTGACCTCTATTGACCTAGGCCTCTAGTGAATTTATTGTGTGTGTCCCAATCAGCCACCCCAAATCTTGATAGGTCTCAGCTCTGAAGTGATTTTATCGACATCCCTTCAAAAACTATTGTAATTCTTTTTGTAGTGACACTAGACAGACCAACTCTTTTTGATTGTCCCAACTGAAATGGAATTCAGCTACAACATACACATGCACACACCAGCACACGGTCCCCTTTTCCCCTGTACACATGTAGATTCTTTTCTTGCTTCCCAACCAAAATACTTTTACTTTCCTTTGATTTTCAGCATGCCTTTTTGGGTGTGACATTCTTTTAAGCAAGTTTCAATGAATGGGTCATTTCCCTGCCTTACTTCTGCATTATGAACACACTTGTGATAACAATTAATGAGAGGAAGGGTTTTTATGATAGAGGCTAGCATCCGGTTTTCAGCTCTTAAATTTTCCCTATATGTGCACAGATCCTATTACCTCTGGGAAAGCTCTTATTAATCTCAGTGTCGGAGCTGTTTCAACAAATCTACTGTAATAATGAAAAGTCATCTTATCACACTTCGCTCTCAGTAAATTTACCATTCTTTGATAAGGTTGCAAACAACTGGGAAGTAATTGATCTGTAATTAGTGTGGCAACTGCTGAAGAGAGCCTGTGCCTAGCTTCATCATTTATCTGCCCAGCACAGCGCATCCTGCTCGAGAACACTAAATTATTTAGTATTCTTTTCAAATACAAATGGTCTCAATGGGTCCTCCATTATTTTAAGAACTTTCTGAAGAGGAGGCTAACATTTGAATTTCTGATTATCTGTCACCAGTGCAGTACTTAAAGGAGCCAGGAGTGGAAGGGAATCATTTTTCACACATGACTTGCCTGCTGAAGCCAGCCTGTGCTATGAATGGAGAAGGACAGGGGCTCTTTGATCTGAACCAAACTTGCACAATTTATCTTTTAAATGCACTAAAGCTTTTGATAAATGTCAATTTGACAATTAAATTCTTCAAGGGCCACAATATATCACCATCACAGTGTCTATTTTTGAGGGTCGGTCAGCCATAACATCTTTCAGCAGACTGCAGCAAGCAAAACTCAGAGGGGAAATGACAGCTCTCAGGCCTAGCTGTTCTGCACATGGCATTTTTCTCTCTTGCTAAGTAAAATAGCTGTGATCTTTTCTTTCAAGATAGGGCGCATTTCCAATGCCAGAGTTTGTGGTCAGCCTCGCAACCCAAAGGGGTTGTGTTCAAGATCTGTTCTCTGTCATTTTCCTGATAGTTTAGGAGAGAAAGGAGCCTGTAGGGGCCATGTTGATATATGTTTTCTTCTCTCTCAAAGGTATTTTCCTTGGTGATTTGCAGGAGACAAGCTAAAGCAAGTCTGTCATTCTTAGAGGTCTCAGAATTGGTAAGAAGGGCAGAAGTAGAACTGCTGAGTTCCAACTTTGGTTTTATGGAAGACCCAGTTTATCTTTTCATTACAAAGGTCATCAATTAAGTCAGAGAGGGTGGGCTTTCTTTGCAGGTTGAAGGAAATGGTGAATCTAAAAAGCAAGCATGAGGATTTGGGGTTTCACCTTCCAGGCCATTCCAATTTTCGAGGCTATATGAACTTCAAAGTTATTTCATGCCTATACTAGGATCTTTCTGTGTGTCTTTGAGAACTAAAATAGCTATCAGATCATGAAGAAGGATTGGTTCCTGCCTTCTCAGGGTTTACATTCAAAAGCCCTTCTCCTCTTTGCTCTTTTTGCTCCATGAAAACTCAACACCAGCTGGAAGAATAGCAATTGTAACATGACATTTTGAAATGTTTCACATGAAAGATCATTTCGAACTCCATGGTTACGAAGGAGTTTCTGAAGGGCTAACAAAGGAGGACGCTTTGGACATGGCAACAATGCCTGTGATCCTCTTCCATCATCACAGATAGTGTCTCCAAGGCCCAATGACGCCCCACCACCCAGGTGTTCGGCCTGGATGTGATGCTATCTTTTGACAAAACTGACATTTCAGTATGATTATGGAGAAGACTAAAGCTCACAGATCAGATATCTGACCTGCTGAAAATAAAGACATAAGATGCTGCTCTGATGTCTGCATGGTACCTTTTCTCAAGGACAGAAGACTCGGTATAATCCTTAAAATCTCTAAGAAAAAGTGAAAAAGAGCCACCTGACTGAGTGTCTCGAGGGCGTCTCACTGTTTCCAACATAGATTAATTTTTTGGATGGGCTCTCATGCAGGATTGTCAATCAATCCCTCCTGGAATTGCAATGTGACATCAGCCCTCAGTACAGCTGGAGTCAAGAGTGCTGAAAGTTTTTCTTTCTACAAAAGAAATGGAGGTCACTTCCCTGACCTTTATAATGTCTGCAGTTTCTAACTTTTTATGAAGAACTGAGAATAACAACTATTTTGTAAATGGGGCTACCAGAGGATGTTTATCACATATCTAAGATTATTTCCTGAAGGTAAAACAGGGTGTAATGACTCAAGAAGAAAAAAATGTCATTTTGGCCAATGCCATTTCAAGGTAGAGTTCTCAACAGCCCCAACAACTCTAGGTGAAATTTATTCTGTGCTTGTTTAGCTGTTCAATGGCATACACATAATATTTAGGTCTTAGTTGCGCTTTGCTTATTCATTCAAGGGATGTACCTGCTCTGCAAGTAAATTCTTCTGTTGCTTTTTTCTCATATTTTATCTAATTGTATTTTATTGGGTAGATTCAAGAAATCAGTGGGTAGATAAACCTCTACTTACTGATGGATGAACAATTGTCTATTTTAAATACTGATAGTCAAACCAGGATTTATCATAATGTATATTTTAATGTATATTTTTAAGAGATTGGCAAAGTTCTTTGGAATGATATTGCTAATGTAATGAACTTCTAAAGTCTCCTTCTCTATGAAATTTGTCTTTTGAAATATCACTAAGTGAATCATGTGGATTAAACATATGTAAATCCAATTGAAAAATTAATCTAAAATAGAGAATCTTATCATTTACCCCAAAATAGCACTTGGTAAGTATTTCTAACACTCTCCATGCATCACTGGGTGCACCGCCTCAAGAACTGCCTCAAGCTTTGTCCTTTCCATTTCTTTTGATGCATCATGTGCTACAGGACAGGCCCATCCCTCACACTGGTGGGATTGCAGGCAGGAGCACAAATAGAGGCCAATATATTATATGTCTAAATATTTAAAAGTTACACATTATGTCTAAAATTATACAAAAAACTAGCACTTAATAAATTATGTTTTATTCTCCTACCTTAATAAATATACATTTACAAGAATAAAATGGAGTAGAATAATAAAGGCATGGTTTTTATATGACAATGTCAGCAAAGTATAAAAGATGACAGAATTTAATTACTATCTAGATTGCACATGTCTGAATGTCTTCTTGATGTGTTGCTGCTGATGGGATGAATAATAAAATAAGACATATGATTCAGAAAGTATTGTATATTCATTCTTTAAACTTGTTCTTGCTTTTCTTTTAGCACAATTGTAATGTTTTATGTATTTTTAATATTCTTAGGTGACATCTGTATAACATAACATTAGCCATTTTAAAGCACTCAGTTTAGCAGCACTTAGTATATTTACAATGTTGGGAAACCACTATTCCATCTAGTTACAAAACATTTTGATGACCTCAAGAGAAAACTACCTATTAAGTACTTACCCCCCATGTCTCCTTCTCCCTTGTCCCTGGCTACCATGAGCAAAATTCTATTGTAAATAATAAGGATTTTCACATAACTTGTTCTATTGCCAAATATTATCTAAAGTGTTCAATGGAAAAGGTAGTAATAACCAATCTATATGAAATTTGGGTTAATTTTAATCAAAAGTTAAATAAAACATACAAAAGTAATATTTAAAGAAGTGTTTTTCAAAAGTTCTTTTTCTTCTAAAAGGTTAAAAGTTATGTATTAAAATTAACAGGTAGTCTGAAGCTGTAGCTCAGAGGTAAAGCATTTGCCTAGCATGGGTTTGATCCCAGTACTGGAAAAAAAAAGTTAAAAGACAAAATATAATACATTACAATAACTGAGCTGGGTGCCATGGCACACGCCTGTAATCCCATCACTTTGGGAAGCTAAGACAGGGAATCTCGAGTTCAAAGCCAGCCTCAGCAACTGTGAGGTGCTAAGCAACTCAGTGAGACCCTGTCTCTAAGTTAAACACAAAATAGGGCTGGAGATGTGGCTCAGTGGTTGAGTGCCCCTGACTCGGTAACAACAACAAAAAAATTACAATAACTGAATATTAAAACTCTAAGTAAATTTTTAAAAATAAGTTAACTTTTAAATTTATTTTTAAATAAAATTTTACTATTTTTATAAAAATAAAAATAAATACAATTTTAACATTCAATCTCTAAGTAGAAAAAAAGGATGACTCTCTCACAAGTAAAAAGGAACTCCTCTTGCCTGATTGCCCTCAAGCTGAAACACTGTTTTTATCCTGCTTTCAGACTCACACTGAAGCACCAATTTTTCCTGGGTCTTAAACCTCTTAACCTTCAGAATAGAACTACACTATCAGCTTTTCTGTATCTCCAGGAGCTGACTGTGGATCTTGGAACTTGAGACTTGTCAGCTCTGGAGAACCCTGACCAATCCTTCCCCTCTTCAGGGATTATTGTAATATTTGTTTAATGACTTTCTTAGATAAATTCTTACATCTGCATTCTTTGTTATGTGTTGCCCTTATAGTCTCTGCTTGGTTAGCTAATAGTTGTACAGAAGTTTCCTTAAATGTCTAATGAATAAGTCTCCTATTCTTTGCTGAGGGCCGGTGTGTGTGTGTGTTGGGGCACACCTTCAAAACTTGGAAAGTTTACAACTCTGCCTTAGTCTTCATTTCCTCCTTGTGCCAAATACATCATTAGCCAAAGTTGAGAGATGGGAACATTTACAGGTCTTTTTTGGTCATACACAAAGCCCTATACATGCACATAGCCTTCTAGATTTCTAGGAATATGTCAAAACAGGTCCCTCTTATGGAACCTCTCATTTATTCACACAACTTTTAATTATGTTGGCCAGCATCACATTTGCCCATTTTGTATCACTATCTCAGGAGGCTGCAATATTAAGCCATTGCCACTGATTATTTCATTTATTATAATAAATGATCTGGGGATTCAACTTTTCTTATTAAGTGAACTCTGAGTCAGGTCAAATAAGTCAAAGCTTTCTGAACTAGGCTTTTTCAGGGGACTGAAAAATCCAATACAATAAAATCTCTCAGTCTAGGGCTTTGAGGGGAGTTTTAAACCCAGCCTCCTTTAGGGGCTGCCAGGTTGTGAGGGTGCTGGTTTTAAAGGCTACCATATAATTGGGGAAAGAGAGTTAGAAATAGAGCAAGTTAAAAGTTCATTTTTCTTATCAAAGTTCAGCCATTTTTTTTTTTAACGTTCCGTCGATTGTTGTAAGCCTCTGGTTAATTTCCAGAGTTCTGAAAAAGTTGATTTTGACAATTTTTGCCAGTTTCTTTTAATTGCTTTTATATAAAGCAGATTTTTGGATGTCCTTACTCTGCCAATTTAGAAGAGTTTTTCTTATTTCCTGAGTTTTGCATGTTCAAAACTTTGTCATCTTTACTCTTGCTGAAAATGAAGTATTCTTTACTCTTGCTGAATATAAAACAATTTGATTACACTTTTTTTTCCCTTAAGTAATATAAATTGTTGAGGAACTGAAAAGTTCTTTGGAGAATCTGAAGCTAGTCTAGTTTTTTTGTTAATAAGTGACCTGATCCCTTTATCTTATTATGTTTTTCATTTGGCAGTACTTTAGGTATATTGTCAAACATTGATGCTGGCAGAGTAATGTATCCTGAAGACAATGGAAGCTTTATGTTGGGACCCACCCAAACTCTGCCTTATACTTTTCTTCCTTGGACTGACATTCTGAATTCTTTCCTGTAATTAACCATACCATGATTATAATAGTTTTCAGTGAGTTCTGTGAGTACTTCCACTGAATTATTAAGTCTGATGGTGTCAGAGTGAAAATGATTACATGGGAGACTATACCTCAGACCTTGCAATCTGGCTAACACTGGGTATATCCATTTTTTTTTTTTGGTACCAGGGATTGAACTCAGAGGTACTCAACCACTGAGCCACATCCCCAGCCCTATTTTTTTGTGTTTTATATAGAGACAGAGTCTCACTGAGTTGCTTAGCGCCTCGCTGTTGCTGAGGCTGGCTTTGAACTCGCGATTCTCCTGTCTCAGCCTCCCAAAGTGCTGGGATTACAAGCGTAAGCCACCACACTCGGCTCATAAAGGATGGCTTCACATTTGAAATTTATTTTTTTATTTTATTTTTTGGTACTGGAGATTGAACTCAGGGGCACTCAACCACTGAGCCACATCCCCAACCCTATTTTGTGTTTTATGTAGAGACAGGGTCTCACTGAGTTGCTTAGTGCCTCGCCATTGCTGAGGCTGACTTTGAACTCGCCATTCTCCTGTCTCAGCCTCCCTAAGTGCTGGGATTACAGGCGTGCGCCACCGCACCCGGCTACTGGGTATACCCATTTTTAATGAGATTTTTGTCTTTTTTAAAATTATACTCTTTGTATGTTCTAATACAAAAACTTTGCCAACTATTTTCTCCCATGTGTGGTTTTCTACTTCTTTTTTTTTTTTTACAGTGTCTTTTTTTTTCTTTTTTTGGGAGGAGGTACTGAGGATTGAACTCAGGGACACTTGACCACTGAGCCACATCCCCAGCCTTACTTTGTATTTTATTTAGACACAGGGTCTCACTGAGTTTCTTAACACCTTGCTTTTGCTGAGGTTGGCTTTGAACTCATGATCCTCCTGCCTCAGCCTTCAGAGCCTCTGGAATTATAGGTGTGCGCCACCACGCCCAGCTTACGGTGTCTTTTGATAAGCAAAAGTTTCAACTCTGAAGAAGTTTAGTTCATTATATTTTTTTCTTTTGTGGTAAGTGCTTTCTGTGTCCTGCCTAAGACATCTTTCCTGGCCCTGATGTCATAAAGATATTCTGACGTGTTTTTGTTAGAAGCTCGATGCCCCTTGTATGTACTTTAGAATTGGTTGATTATATCTGTCTCCTATCTTCTCACTGAAATGATGTTTACAGAAGTGTTCTTCATTTACTTTGTTGCTTTCATGTCAGGGAAAGAGAAGAAAATGCTGACTTATGATGCCCTGTCCATACCAGTAGTATATAGCAATGTAATTTTAGTTTAGAAAACCAATCCCAGTACCCCATCAACTTTGTATATTTGGAATCTATTCTATTACCAAGAGGCATTAGTTTTTTTTTTCTTTGATAGTTCATTTGAAACTAAACTTTACTCAAGGAGATTGTAGTCCCCGTCCCATACAAGATGAGTATGTGATAGTGAAAGAAACATCTCACTTCTGATTAGAAGAATAATAACATGTGCTTTTCTCAGGGGGAATGGAGAGATAGGGACCAATACCCTGTACCCAAATATTGACAGATGGCATTTGGGAAGGAAGAGCAATGGAAGAAGAAGAACAAAAGGGGCCATGATGGGCTGAGGTTGTGGCTTAGTGGCAGAGTGCTTGCCTAGCACTGGGTTGGATCCTCAGCACCACATAAAAATAAGTAAACAAAATAAAGACATTGTGTCTATGTATAACTAAAAAATATTTTTAAAAACGGGGGGCCCATGATAAGTTTTTCAATCTAGGCACTTTTTTCTCAAAATAAAAAATTAGAAAATTCATAGTTCCCATATGTATAATAGACTCAAGACTCCTTGCCATAGACTTGGTGACTTTTAGAATTGCTGGTCTGATCCATCTGAAGGAAGG
Source organism: Xerus rutilus (assembly GCA_028644305.1). NCBI lineage: Eukaryota > Metazoa > Chordata > Mammalia > Rodentia > Sciuridae > Xerus > Xerus rutilus. Next base: position 77,960,277 of record CM053405.1, read on the forward strand.
AAAACTGAACGTAGTTTGTATAGAAAAGAAATATTTGATAAACATGATTTAGAAAAAGATCAGCAAATTGAAGTCATAAATATAAATATGCTGTGGTCTGGCCCAACTTAACTAATAAAAATGTGAAATAGCTTAGAATTGTGGTCTTGAAAGAGGTTAGGTAGTAAGGATGACAGAAGGAATGTATATTTCAGTGGATTTAACTTCTACTGAGTATTTCAGACCAAGTCAAGATAATGACAAAGAGTTTACTGCTGTGACATAGAAATAGGAAAGCACGCCAGGAAAAATCTTTTGCTGAAGTACCAAGCTGATACATATATGCATGTATGTGAATACAAATGCATATTATTTGTAAAACATGCACATGGTTTTCCTGTTCATCATTTCTTGTCTACTAATCAAGTACAAGTACAATATCCATGCAAGTTTAAAATTTGGTAATTTCTAATTTCACTTATTTGTTTTCCTTTTCGAATTTTTTCATGATAAAGGTGACTAGTTTTAAAAATAAAGATGTGAGTTTTTTATCCCATTTACAAGCCTAATGATATTTAATTTATATTCTTTATAAAACCTCCTTCATCTTCTTAACATGAAAGTTTGGAAGTTATTTAAATATGAGTTTTCCCCTTATATTGGCATTGAAGGATGCCAGTATAAAATAAACCGCAGTTTTATTTATTGCATTGGCTATAAAATATTAATTTTCTTTCACAGAGCTGCTGAAATCTCTATGCCCAACAAAACGATATTCAGCTAATTTTTGCTAATATAAGTTCATGGGGAAAAAATAGCTGAACTTCTTGGAAAATAGAAAATGTTTATTGTCTTTTTTTCTATTTAAACAAAATGACAAGAGTATCACTGATTTGACAAATGCACAGACTGCCAATTTCATCTGAGGATTTCACTATTTCACAAATGCAGGTGCAGATTAATATGTCTTTAGATTTATATTTAGAGATGAAATTTTAAACACTGTAATACTCTTGATATGTAATAAAACATAAATAGTATTCAACTGTTATGTTGCATTCTGAAATTATCCTACCTATTCTCATCATCATTTATCATTTCTTTCTAACTATAGACATCTACAACTCTTAATCCCCCAAGTTCTAACTCTTTCATTATCTTTGAGGCAGGAATTGTAGCAAGATAAGTAAATTAGTTTTTTGCCTCAGTTCAGTGTCCATCTATAATCTTTATCTGACATATTTTTGCTTCCTTCTCTAATTTCAATAAAAATTTTCTTTAGCAATAATAAAAACAAATAAGTATACTGTATCCATACTCATTGATTACCTATTTTTTTCCTTAATATTTTCTTAGACATTGATGGGCCTTTATTTTATTCATTTATTTATATGCGGTGCTGAGAATCAAACCCAGTGCCTCACACATGCTAGGCACGAGCTCTGCCACTGAGCCACAACCCTAGCCCTCATCGATTACCTATTAAAGATACCTGTTAAAGACACTTGTATTTCTACTGGACCTTCATTCAGCTGAAACTGCTTTACCTCCAGGTTTCTTTTTTGCAAAGGAAAAACCCTGTAGCAGCCATTCCAAAGAGGCTTCCTGGAAGTATGAGAGCCCTGAAGGATAGGACAGGGTTTTAGCCAAAATAAGGGATGAGATGGAGCTTAGTGAACAAGTGCATTTAGGACATTTAGGACATAATTTAAAAAAGGTTTTTACTCTTTACTACAGGATTCTCAGGGCTTTTGATATACTAACGTGCTTTGTAACTTTCTGAAAAAACCATGATAACTTTTCCCAAATATTGGAGACTATGAAATCCTTCAGAAATACATTTTTTAAAAAATGAAACAGGCTGGACCATGAGACCAAAATGCAGGGTCAACCTGGGAAAGGAGTGAGGAACAAAAGATTGGTTAGAAGAAGCCTCAGAGTTTAGTTCAGAGTATAGTATTTTTCTGGAAGTGTCTCAGGTAGGCCAATGGGGAGCAAGAGTCCAACAGAGGTGTCCTACAGTGAGCAGTGGTCTAGCTCTAATATCTCTGCCTTGGCGTGAATGCCATGGTACACTCAGAGATGTCACAACTGGAGGCTATCAGCTATATACTGCATGACAAAAAGCTCTTTTGAAGAGATATCTGAACAGCACGCCTCTTTGTGTACCTCAAAACTTCTTAGTATTTGCCTATGTAACTTGATGTGTGTGGGGGACATTGGTTATTTTTCCCCAAGCTATTTGTAACCAACTGAATATTTGTGTCTCCTCAAAATTCACATATTGAAATCCTAACCTCCAAAGTGGTGCTATAAAGGAAGTGGGGACTTATTATAGGAGGTAATTAGGTCAGGAGGGTGGAGCTGTCAGGAATGGGATTAATGTCCTTTAAAAGGGACCCCAGAGAGTGCTCCTGACCTCTTTATTCTGTGTAAAGATACAACAAGAAGAAAGAAGTTTGCAACCTGGATGCAGGTACAGTTCCAGGGGCAGTGTGGTTGGCACCCAGAATAGCCTTTGGGCTCTCTCCAGAGCCACGGGTTCCCAACCACTGCTCAGAAAAACTATGGGGGTAGGACCAACACCTCAATGGGCTCAGAAGGTGAGAGAGATACCACAGTGGACCTGGAAGGCAGGACACTGAACCAAAGAGGATTTTTCTCAAGTCTTAAGGTCTAGTGGAATTTGTCCTGTTGAGTTTCAAACTCATTTAAGACCTGTCACTCCATTCTTCCTTCCTATTTCACCCTTTGGAACAGTAGTGTTGGTCCTATGCATGTCACACATTTTGGAAACACAACATGTTTAATTTCACAGATTCATGGCTGTAGAGTAGTTCACCTCAGAATGGATTGTACTTTGAGTCTCACCGAAATAGGATCCAGAGGAGATTTTGAATTTTAGACTTCTGAGTTTTGGCCAGAGTGACTTAAGACTAATAGGATACAATTTTGCATGTGAGAAGGTCAGTGGAGGGCAGTAACAGATTGTTATAGGTTGAATATCTGCGTTCCTCAATAAGATTTCACATATTGAAATCTTTTTTTTTTAGTATTTTTTTTAGTTGTAGATGGACACAATGTCTTTATTTTATTGCTTTGCATGTGGTGCTGAGGATCGAACCCAGGGCCTCACGCATGCGAGGCAAGCGCTCTACCGCTGAGCTACAGCCCCAGCCCCATATTGAAATCTTAACACCTAAGGTGATGGTATTAGGAGGTTATGTCATTGGGAAGTGATTAGAGCACAAGGGAGGAGTCCTCACAAACATAGTTAATAACTTTATAAATGAGGTTCTAAAGAGCTCCCTGTTCTCTTTCACCATTGAAGATACAGCAAGAAGATGCCATCTATGAACTAGGAAGCAGTCCCTCAGAAAACACTGAATCTGCCAGCATCTGATTTTGAACTTTCAAACCTCCAGAACCATGAGGAATAACTGTCTAATCTACCTAGTTAATGATATTTTCTTATAGCAACAAACTAAGACACACACTTAACAAAAGCAGGCATCCATATATCATGGAGGTAGCAGGAACTAGAAATAGCTTCTGGAAGGGCAAAAGAGTCTGCCACTTAGTTCTCTTTTTTACTTTTTAGGAATTTTAAAAAACTTTATTATTTTTAGATGATGCTGAGGATCAAACCCAGTGCCTCTCACAAGTGCTCTACCACTGAGCCACAATAACCCCAGCCCCTTCCACTTAGTTCTGTTACAAGGCCAGGCTGACGATGAAACCAACGAGAGAAAGAGCTGAAAAACAGACATGAAGCCAGAGCCCCCGTCAAGCTATACCCAAAGATGATCTGAAGGTAAGGAATTTTATGTATGTGAGCCAACATAACCCTTTTTGTGGTCATATTAGTTTGTGTTAGTTTACTTTCCTCCAACCGAAGAACCCTCAGTGACTGAAGGAAAGATAAGTTTCATTGTCTTTAGACTTTCCAAGACAGAACAGCAAAATTAAAAATCAACCAAGAGGATTCAGTTCTACCAGATAAGATGCATTTGGTTGCATCTTAAAAATCCCTATATAGGAGCTGGGCGCGGTGGTGCATACCTGTAATCCCAGCAACTTGAGAGTCTGAGACAGGAGAATCGTGAGTTCAAAACCAGCCTCAGCAATGGTGAGGCACTAAGCAACTCAGTGAGACCTTGTCTCTTCATAAAATACAGAATAGGTCTGGGGATGTGGCTCAGTGGTCAAGTGCCCCAGAATTCAATCCCCAATACCAAAAAAAAAAAAAATCCTTATATAAAAACCCCAATTCAAAGTGACTTAAGCAATGACCAAATGTTTCATCTTTTATTACTAGAAATCCAAAAGAAAGATTCCAAGACTTTAGAAGCAGCAGAATTTCATCAGGAACTGAGGTTCTTTGTCTTTCCCTATTCTGCCATCACCATCAGCTTTAGTCAATGATGAAGATGGCTGCCACTGACCATGGAAACTATATCCAACAGAAGAGAGAGAGCACAGGGTCCAGGTCTTTCTCTTCAGTTTGCTAAGGTCAAACTAGACCAGCCATATATGAAGTACATGGTTGTGTGAAGGAATAGCATGGATGAAATTTGGGCATCGCCGATAAGCATGTGTGCATGTGTACACACATATACTCACACTGCCTTGCAGCTGGTGTCTTGCTTCTTCAAGCTTCGAATAAATGGAGTCTTAAGTACTACTTTCATCATAGCAGTTACATAAACTAATAATTGCTAAGTTTTTGCATAGGCAAAACACTCCTCTAAGTATCTTTACATGCACTATCTCATTAAATCCTCACAACTGCAACAGCCCTTTCATGCTGTTTTTATCATTGCAGCTTTACAGAGAAGACAACTATTTTATCATCTGTGCTTTATGAAGAAAGGAACTGAGGTCACAGAAACATTAAGTACTTTGGAGAAAGTCACACAGCTAGCAAGGCCAGTATTCAAATCAATTTCAGGAAATCTGAATACAAGTCTTAGTTTTGAACAGTCCTGGTTTGGGTCCTTGGCTCTGTTGTGTCATCCTGGGCAAGTTGCTTTACCTCTCTGAACTTCATATTCCATGAAATAAGATCATATGATAGATTTTGATTCATATCATAGATATGGTAGTCACTGTACTGGAGTTCACCAAGACCACCCTCAGATTCAATGATTCACTAAAAGGACTCACAGAATTTAGAAAAGCAGTTTTACTCATGGTTATGGCTTATTACAGTGAATGGATACACATTAAAATATTACTGTAAAAAGGAGTCCAGGCAGAGTCCAGGAAGACCCGGCTCACACTTCCTTTGGTCCTTTACCCAGTGGGGTTAACAGAATGACTTTCCCAAGAACATTGTGTGACAATATGTACAGAGGATTGTCAACCAGGGAAGCTCACATGAGCCTTAGTGCCTAGAGTTTTATTTTGGGGTCAGTCACACAGGCACATGACTGGCTATAGTTACTCGGTCTCTCCAGTCTCTCCCAAGGTAAAACTGATATAAGCTGGCTCAAGGTCCCATTCAAAGATTCTTCTTAGGCAGATCATTCCAAGGACAGACAAGGGCCAGTCTTTTCTTTGAAATATGAAGGGTTTAAATGTTTCAGAACTGCTGGTAAATGTATATTGTTTTTGTGCTGGGGATTGAACCCAGAGCTTAACACATGTTAGGCAAGTGCTCTCTCACTGAGCTACATCCCCAGCCTCATGCTGGTTAACTCCACTATACAATCAGATTAGATGAACTGGTACTATCTCTTGAATCAATCTCTTGGGCCTCTCTCAGAGTAGGCATTCAGTTCTCTCCTTAATTCCCACCCCAAGCCAGGAAGCTGCCGGTAGCAATTCGGGACTTGAGAGGATTCATCCAGCTTCCACGCAGCTTTTACCTTTAACCAAAGCTGAATGCTCACTGTCTGTAGTCTCACAATCTATAAATAACAACGAATACCTCATATGTATTTTAGAATCTCAGAACCAAATAATTTTAAGGAGGAATATTCTTTAAATTTCATAGAATTTATCATAGCAAGAAACAACAAAGGTTTGGGTTATACTTTATGATAAATATATCAGGCTATTTCCTCTAAAAATCAGGTTATCACTTTTTTTAGTCAACAATATATAGACAGATTAAGATGTTTGTGTTTCTGTTTGGACTTTTTAAAGAATCTCAAAGCCTTTTTAATTGTACACTCTCTAAAATAATTCTGACTTTGCCTCTCCAATATTATTTACATTAATATAAAATATGTATATGTATAATGCTATACTATTATAATACATGTATGATAAATCATACACACTCAATATAACTCTTAAGAGAATGAAATTTTAAAGTAAATATAAATAAAAATTCTAATACTCTCTTCTCTTTCCCTCTCTCAGTACAGGAGATTGAACCCAGTTTCACTTTACCACTGAGCCACATCTCCAGGATGGCTTATTTTGAGACAGGGTCTTACTAAGTTGCTTAGAGACCCACTAAGTTGCTAAGGCCGGCCTAGAACTTGTAATCCTCCTGCATCAGCCTCCCAAATCTCTGAGATTACAGATATGTGTCACTGTGCCTGGCTCAAATGTCTTTTTAAAATTCAGTAGATTGTCTTGTGATTCCAGGTATTGGGATACCTACTTTCAGTGTGGATAGAATGAATCCCCACACTGGAACTATACCTCAATTCCTGAATGTCACACTATCCTGGTTAACCTGGAATTCATTTCACTGCCCATGAGGTCCTCACTATTATAACATTATTGTATTGTCATTGTTTTCTAGAGAACATGATTTGGAAGTAGGGAAGAGAATCCATATGTATGAAATAACACAAACCAATGGAATGCTAAGCTGTGTAGTAAGGAGACTAGGGGTTTAAAGCAATCTAGATGTTGGATTTATTGGACTAGGATACTCAGGAAGGGTCCATAAAAAGGAAGGGATGTGGCTGACCCTTAAGATAGACACAATTGGGGGCTGGGGCTGTAGCTTGGCTGTAGCTGGGTAGAGCGCTTGCCTAGCATGTGTGAGGCACTGGGTTTGATCCTCAGCACCACATATAAATAATAAATGAATTAAATAAAGATCCATCAAAAAAAAAAAGACAGAATTGGGTTGGAAAGTAGAAGTAGGTGAGCAAAGACCTAAAGGGAGGATTAAATGTGACCAAAATTGGGATGAAGATGAGACCAACCCAACTGAAAGTTCTAACCCAGACCTCAGAAGCTCCGACCGCCTTTCCCAGTAGGCCACTAAAGTAATTAAATCTGGCTCCTTTGCCAACTCTCAGAGCTCCACAGGCTGAGCACTGTCCTCCTAGGCCTCATCTGTCAAGGTAACCAAGGAATGTCCATAGTTCTTGGAGGACAAGAACTCCTTTCCCTAGATTTTTAGCCTCTGGTTGGCTTTCAGGCCCTTCCCTGTGTAGTCATCTATCTTAGGCTTCCTCTAGCCCAGACCAGTTGGGTAAATGATGGCAGGGGAGTTTAGGTCAGGATTAGAACCTCTTTTCTATATAAGCCATTCATGTTTTCAAGCTCAGAGTTCTGCCCATAAACTACGTATTATCTTGTGCTCTGTGCAGTTTTCATTTAAAAAGTGTGTAGCGGGCTGAGATTGAAATCAGACTGTTCTGATTCACTGCCTCCCTGAGTAAAGTTCACTTGGGATCATGCCTTGAGAATGTTCCCTCTGATGAGAATAGGTCTGAAGGAAGATCACCAAGAAGGGAGCAAGGAGGGTGGGTGGTGTGGCAGGATATGTGTGCTAATGGAGTTAAAAATTAATTGGCATGTGTGTGGTAACAGGAAAAATGGAGGGAACAGATGTTGAGGCAAGGCCAGTTGCCAGCACACAGGGATGGATTGCCTGTCTTTCTGCCAGGGCTCGCTCCAAGCTCCTGGGAGAAATGGTTTCACTACCTCAAGGCCTTAACGGAACATTAGTCAGGGCTGTGGGGACTGAGTTTTTGCCAAGTAGACGTCATTCTAGACCAGATTTCAGAAAGGCGGTGGAAGTACAAGCCTCTGCTCCTTGTGCACTGCCAGACCTTTCCAGGTTTGTGTGCTACGGCGGCACCTTCATAGAGTCCAAGCTCAAGGAGCTCATTGTTTTCTATCACATGCACCATGTGTGGTCCCTAGGACATTAAACAGCCACTTGGACCTCAAGTGGAATCCAGCCTCACAATAGGCCTCAGGCTATAGTCATTATTCTTCACAGCATTTTGATCTGTTAGGGCAAGGGATTCTATAGAGATGGCTTTCCACGAATAATCCATTCATTCTTTCACCACAAAGATACATTGAGCCTTCCCATCATATTTAGTTCAAGCATTAGCCAGTGTCCTGGAGACCATCAATGGGCAGATATCCCCAACCTGGTGGAACATCCATTCTAGATGAAGTTGAGAGGAGAAACACAAAAAACAGTGGACATAAACTATTTTGCTGAGAGGATATAAACAAGAAAAGGTAAAACAGGGTAAAGGAAATAGGACAGTGCTAGAGAGAAAGTGAATGACAGTGTTAAATAGAAGGGTAGGGTGGGCTTCTTCATTAAAGGGAATTAGGCACATCTGTATCTGGAGGATGACTATGGTGGCAACGGCCAGTACAAAAGCATCAAGATAGGAGTAAGCCAGGCAGAAAGAAATGGGACAGGAGGTAAAAGTGAATTGGGGCCCTAGGCATAGAGGGTGGGCTTATAGGCTATTGTAAGGGCCTTGGCTTTGACTCTGAGTAAAATGGGGGATATTGCAGGATTTAGAGCAGAGAAGAGACATAATACAACATACCTTGGGAATCCCTCTGGCTGCAGTGTTGAGAGTAAACTGTGAGGGTCAATCCTGGAGACAGGAAGATGACTTTGGAGGTTACTGCAGTGATCCAAGCAACAGCTATTGGTGGTTTGGACAAAGGCATTGCTGGTGAAGGTAGGAGGAAGCAGTGGATTCTAAATGTAGTCTTTTTGTTTAAAAAATATTTTTTAATTGTCAATGGACCTTTATTTATTTATTTATATGTGGTGCTGAGAATCAAACCCAGTGCCTCACACATGCTGGGCAAGCACTCTGCCACTGAGCCACAACCCCAGTCCTAGATGTAGTCTTTTGAGACCATCTTCCTCTTCAGTTATAGTTGAGTTTTCCTAAGTCTAAGCAATGACATTGCCTTCACTGTTACTCACTGGATCTTGAATTTCCCAAACATATTTTTTCATGTAATGCTTATTAAGATCAATGTTGCAAAGATATTGTTTTAATGTCTAAGCTTTAAGGCAAAAACTGGCTGAGTTACCATTCACACACACACACACACACAGAGAGTTGAGCCAACATTCTAAAAATGAGAGATTCACATCTGAATTCCTAGCTTTGTTTAAAAAAAAATTGGAATATTTGGCAATGTGTTTTCTCATTGCAACCTTCAGCTGGATCCTGTTGTGCCATCAGATCTCCCAAGATCTCTCCTTGGCCCTTTTTGCACATTGACATTACTTTCCTTACCCATGTAGGCATTAGGGTTTGTGCAACTATCCTTGAGTTCAGAGGAGGAAGGTCAGGGGGAGGAAGAGTGATATTGATCAAGACCACAGTACTATTAAGCCATTAGGCATCAAGTATCCTTGAGACAGTCAAGCAAAGTTTAAAGCTCATCTGTCTACGCAAATATTCTCTTTGGATTTTCTCAGTAGGCACCTCTGTCTCTTCTCGCATAGTTGATATGATGAGAGGAGCCAGGTCTTTTCCAACTTCTAAGCAAACCTGCTTCTCTTTTCTTCTCCCTTGTAGGGAGTACAGTGGATCAAAGGTGAGGGTCATTTACCAGGACATATGGAGTGGGGCAGAGACCACTCGCTCCAGACTTTAGAGAAAAGATTACTTTCTTTTGCTATTTTATCTACCATTTCATGCTCTCTGACTGTTAGAACCTGTAGAGCCAACACTATATGAGTTTCTAAGTGTCAGAATTAAGCCAGAGACCTTGAGCCTGATGGACACAGAAGTGACTTATAATTCAGCCGAGCTTCTCATGGCCAGGGGCTCCATAGGGAGGCTTTTGGAGGCAAATTCCTCTAGTCAAGAAACATGTGCAGTTGCTTAGAATTTTCCTTATGACTCCAGAGTGCCTATAAACAGAGAGGTAGTGCCTGGGGGCTATAGCCATCTCTTTCTACATAGGACACTTGTGGGCCCCAAGTTAAGAGTCCTTAGGAAAAAACAAGGAAAACTCTACTCCACCTTCTCTCCTCTTGCTATGGATCCTAAGGCTAGAGCAACAAGTTCTACCTTACTCACTTGAACAGTACAAACTCAAGCATATTCTCTCTTCCATGACCCTTACCCAAATCATCCATACAGTTGATAGGACTTGAAATTCCAAGTCTTTCATTCCACAATTAGAATAAGACTTAAAACACAAACCATGGAGGTATAAGACCTCTGGCAGCCAGGGTCATTTTAAGGTCTCATGATAGCACAGAGAAGGGAGATGATAAGATGAGAAATCCAGAAAGGTATACTGACCATCCTTCCTCACATAATGAGAATCAAGCAACATCCTATTCCAGGATGGATGTGGGGGAGGAAACACTCACAAAAGTTTTATAACATGTCTCATCTTTTCCTAATTCCCTTCCTCTCATCACCATGGCAACCCACATTTTACAATGGCAGGAGATGAGATTTGTGAATCTTATCTTAGCTCCTTGACCTTCAGGCCTCTTTAGTATTGTTTTATTCTGTTTTTTGAAGAGCATAAGTTACCTAATTTGTATACTGCAGGGAACAAGATTCCTATGGAGGGAAACAGGAAGTAGCAGAGAATTTCTCTTTTTTTTTTTAAATATTTATTTTTTAGTTGTAGGTGGACACAATATCTTTATTTTATTTTTATGTGGTGCTGAGGATCGAACCCAGTGCCTCCCGCGTGCTAGGCGAGCACGCTACCACTGCACCATAACCCCAGCCCCAGCAGAGAACTTCTAATGGTTATCTAGATATAATAGGATAGTCATCACGATAATGACTAGTCATTCAAGATTATTCCACCCAGGAAGATGTTAAGTCTCTGACTGAGAATGGATGGGGAAAGGACTAAAATGTTTCTGACACATCTAAGTTCATATTAGCTCTATTTGGAGACTTGTGGCCCCCAAGAATTTAGAGTTTCTTATCATTAAAGTTTTCTTGGCATACTTGTTACTACAGAGAAATAGATACTTTGAGAGAAGTGATAGACACGCTCTAGTTATCACTAAGGTAGAAATTACTGACTCCAGATTATTCCTGAGAACTATTTTAAAGAGACGAAGAGATACCACCAAGTCGAAGAGCACAGTTGAATGCCATGAACAGAAAAAAAATCAACTAACAAGGAAAGTTGGTAGGTAATAAGCATAGACTATGCAGGGGTACAGCATTTTAACAGTTTTCTTTTGGATGCATGCATTGAGGATGTAGAGATTTTAGAAATGGTCTTTGCCCTCAGAAAGGACCTTACACAATGAGTGATAGTGTTTTAAATCATAATGAATACTCTGATTCTAGATGAAATAAGGAGATCAACTGGTCTCAGCAGTAAGTCATTTCTGGTAGAGGTGGGTTCCTTCAATATGCTTCTCAGCTGCCCTTTAACAAGCCTTAATTTGATCCACGTGATTAACTCACCGTTCCTGACTTAGTCTGAGTTGTGGCTTGAGAGGCATGTCAACTTTTTTTTTTCCCTTAAGCCAGAAGAAGAATCATTCAATGCATTATTGTCAATGATAATGAGCAGCTCTGCAGAGGTCTGGCCCTGAATGAGTCTAGGGTTATCTCCTCCCTTCTGCAAGAAGCCACACTTGCTACTGCCCACAGCCAAAGAACTTGATTTTGTTGTTGTTGTTGTTGTTATTGTTTCTTTGATTCTTTGGAAAGTTGAGAAGGGTTTTAAACCTCAGGATGCAAATGATAAAATGCACTCTGTACCCATGTAAATGATTTGAGGTCTTGAATTCTGAGTGATCTAGTCACTGACACAAGGACACACGTCCCAACAGGGAAGGGAAAACTGTGTCTGTCAGAGAGCAAGTCCTGTGTGCATCCTCCTGTTCTCAAAAGCAATAGCAGCCCAAAGAAAGAAAACAAGACCTATCATCTTGGAAATCAAAAAGGGATTTGAGAAGGGGATGTGAAGGGGAAAGACAGCAAACATATGGAAGAGTTTTCCAGTTATGGAGGAAGGAAACTAAATGCAGAGGCCATTATTTCAATTTTCTTCAGTTTTCAGCCTTAAAAGATGACCAGGAAATACTTTATGCTCATTCTCTTTTCTTAAAAAGCTGGAAAATCTTTCAAAACTTGAAAGAAGTAAATGTGGCTTAGAACTGTGTTTTTTTCACCCTTTCCTTCAAAATAAATTACATTTTAAAAAATGTGGGATTTAACTAGTTCAAAGCCATGGCATGAGGACAATTTCACTGAAATAATCAGAATATGTTTGCTGAATAGAAATCCTCAAGAAGTTAAATACTTCATGAGAGCATTTTTAGAACACTGGATTCATTCACTTGTGAATATTCTGGAAACATAGAGGATACTTTCTATTAGGAAGAGCACTCTGGGCTTTTATTAATTTGCACAGTGCTTCTTGGCCTACTTTCACCTTTTTTTTTTCCAGTAGCATTCTCTGTAGAGATGCAATTTAGCTGAGAAAAATAAACAGACCAGAATTTAAAGTAACTCTTTTATTTTCCTAAGCCTTACATGGTTTCTGACTGATATTTCAATACATATGATCTACAATTTTCATATGGATAGACATGCTTATGTAACATTTTTCAAACAAAAAATTTTCATACTTCATTTCAAAGATTGCATTAATTAATATTCATAGCCATCTGGGAAGGGAGGGGGCAAGTGCTGGGGAGTGATACTGGCCAAATTATATTGTTATGTTGTGTATTGTGTGCATGTACAAATATGTAACAAAAAATTCCATCAATATGTGCAACTGTGTTGCACCAATTAAAAAAAGGTAGGAGAAAATATTCATAGCCATCAATGTGAAAATTGTACTATTTCTATTATGTAGTAATTTTAATCATTTACTTAAGATATATAGGTGTTTTAGTCAGCTTTTTTGCTGCTCTGACTAAAGGACCCAACCAGAACAACTGAAGAGGAGGAAAAGTTTGAGGGCTCACAGTTTCAGAGGTCTCAATCCAGACAGCAGACTCCATTCCTCAGGGCTTGAAGAGAGGCACAAGACCATGGCAGAAGAGTGTAGCAGAGGGAAGCAGCTCACATGATGATCAGAAAGCAGAGAGAGAGACTCCACTTGCCAGGTACAAATTTATACCCCAAAGCCATACCCCAATACCCCAACTCCTCCAGCCATACCCCACCTGCCTCCAGCTACCACCCAGTTAATCCCATCAGGGATTAACTCACTGATTAGTTTAAGGCTCTCACAACCCAATCATTTCTTCTCTGAACCTTCTTGCATTGTCTCACACATGAGCTTTTAGGGGACATCTCACATCCAAACCATAACAATAGGTATTGAGTGTTTTTATTATTATTTTTTATCTCAAGGAAAGTTAAAGTCAGAGTGTAGAAGGCAATCTTAGTCAAACAGACCCTGCCATGTCTTCATGAACAAGTGCAAGTTTGTGAGTGTGTGGATGTGTGTGCATGTGTGCACACACACAGCTGGCAAGGGCACAGTACATTTTAGAACAAAATTTTATTCTCCTAAAACGTTGTTTTAAAAACGAAGCCCAATGAAAAGTTAAAATTTGAGTAATTTTATCTTAGCAATAGTTCTACTCTTAAGTTTAATAAAAATAGTACCACCTTTTAATACATTGTTGCTTGCTAAAGAATTCTCCTAAGATAGCTTTCTTAAAATTCATGCTATTAAAATTAAGTATACCTATTATTTATACATCTGTCAGGATCACAAAATCATTTTATGATCTGCCACAAACAATATATCACTATCACAAGCGGTAAGGAGAATTGGACTACTCACAGTGTCTTGGCTCTGAAATCTGCTGTACTTTCCCATATCCTTGCAGTGTTGAGTAAACTCCTCCTGAGGCTCTGTAATGAAGCACATCAATCCCTGTAACAAGCCTCATTGGAGGGGGCACTGAAGCAAAGGGAGCACAAGAGCTGTGGTGAGGAGCCCCCCTGGATGTCATTGAGCACTGTTTTGAAAAGACTCTTAGGAATGTTTAAAGAGTGCTCACCAACTAGTGCCCAGTAACTGCCCATCTGCAATTTTTGAAATGATAAATAAGGGCCAGCATTTAAAAATTTGTAGATTTTACCTAAAAATCCAAAGCCTTGGTTTCTCTTATGCAATTGGACAACCCTATAACATAGGCATGCATTCCTACACAGAAACGCTTGGCTGCAACAGAGGACCCCTGGGCCCTCTAGCAGTAAGTGGTGGTGCATGATCTTCATCTGTAGGATTTCTCACACTTTGCCCGACTCACTTGTGTTACATTTTTTTACAGCTGTAGGTATTTGAACTGGTTCTGGCCATAGAGAATGCATGGCTCAAACCACTAATCTGGACATGAACAGATGAAATAGCTAAACCAACTACAGATGACAAAATGAACTCCAATACCCTTTGGTTGGCAAAACTTCCCAGTCTGGTATCTTTGTCACCTAGAAGCATTTCTTGCTCCTCTAAACATGAGGCCATTATCCTTACACCCACAGGGCCCTGTATGCTCTATCATTGTGTTTTCCATGATGCAATAAAATAACCTACAAATGTGTTTGCTGCTCAAAGGTTCTTTGTTTTTGTTTTTAATTTTTTTAGTTGTTGATTGACCTTTATTTATATGCAGTGCTGAGGATTGAACCTAGTGCCTCCCACATGCAAGGCAAGCATTCTACCACTGAGCCACAATCCCAGCTCCTGCTCAAAGGTTTTTATATAGCTCTTACTCTCTGCCAGGTACCATAAGGATACTAAGGATAGATATCCAAAGACAGGAAGAGGTTAGAGATGAACGAGGAAAAGAGCCACATTCAAGTTCTATAAAGGAGATCAAGAAGGACTCTTTAGAGCAACTGACATCTGAAATACTTTGTGAAGGATTTCACAAGAGAGTGAGGCATAGGATGCAATCCAGGAAGAGGAGACAGATATTGGAAAAGCATTCAGGGAACAATGAGTTTATAGAGTGTGTCTGAAACACAAAAAAGACCATCTATTCAGTGCTGGGGAGTGGTCCCTTGGTTGAATAAAAAATGAGAACCCTTTGGAAGTCTCTTAACTGCAGAGTGATATTATCAGTGCTGGATTATAAGGAGTAACCAAGGAGGACAGAAAAAATATGACAAGGAGCAAGCATTTGTTGAGTGTGCCAAGCCTATGGTATGATTTTATTTTATCCTTATAGCTCCACGAAGAGATTGGTAGGATTCCCATTTTAATTACAGTGGGGAAAGCTCAGACACAGCTGGTTAAGCAAATTGCTGATTCCTCTCAGTATCCTTTATGTCTTGCCCAATATGTGTTTGTTGATTGGTACAAACAAAGATGACCAAATAGTCGAACTATCTAGTGGATGGAGAATGGAAGAAGCTAGGACTGAATCAGCTTTGACTGATGCTAAGCCCAGGTTCTTTGACGTCCACTGACTGGAAGATGTTTCAGTGGGACATGATAAGCCTGAACTGAGGCTGTAATGCCAACAGTGGGTATAGGGGCCAGCAGGAGAGAGGCTAGAGAAGTAGAGCCACATAGCACTAATGCAATCCTTCTAAGGAGAACAATCACCTAATTTTCCTGGGACTAAGGGGTTTTTAGGGGCGTAAGAGTCTCAGTGGTAAAACCAGGACGACTAGTCCAGAGGAAGAGTCATACAATCCAGGGTGGGGAAAGAGAAGTGCCTGTACACACTTCAGGAAGTAAGTAATATTATAACTGGACATAAATGGTCCTAAAATTGTAGCAGGCATCAAAATCCTCTAAAGGACTTGTTTAACACAGAGTGCTAGATTCTACCTCCAGAGTGTCAAATGTAGTAGGTGTGGAAAAAGACCAGAGAATTTGCATTTTTAACAGGTACTCCTGCTGCTGTGGGCCAAGAATCAGTTGACAGCAAGGCGTTTCTGCAGGCCTCAGAACCTTGCTACTTGTGATGGCCCCATGGGGTGGGCTGGGACCACTGGGAAAGTCTGAGAGTGACTGGCTCCTGGAGCTACAGACTCAGACCAGGAAAGAAATAGAAATGGTGTCATACTGGACACTGCCTTGGGGTTTGGGCTCTTGAGATTTATCTGTACTTCATTGTCAAGACCAACTCAGAGGCCCCTGATAACAGTCTTACACTCCCAGAGAGCTTTTATGCACCATGAATGTGCCTACATTTGTGGAGTCAGTCCCTTCTGTTTAGACAGAATCATAAAAGTCCTGCCTTTCCCCACTATGTGCTATGCACTGCTTACCCTGTGATCTTCAGCAAATAGTCTCTACTTCCTAAAAGTGTTTTTCTAGAAGCCAGTCTGTTCTGGTGCTTACAGAGATACTTGCCTATACAAGGGGAGTTATTTTCTTGTAATTAATTTTCCAAAAGCAACCCTAGTTGCTGGCAGTCTCTGGAATCAATCAGAGGTTGTCTGCAATGGCTTTTAGGCTTACCAATTGAGAAAGCCTGTGGATATAGTTTACTATGTTAGTCAGCTTTTCATTGCTATGACCAAAATATTTGGCAAGAACAACTGAGAGGAGGAAAAGTTTATTTTGACTCACGGTTTCAGAGATTCACTCCACGATCAGCTGACTCCATTGCTGTGGATCCGCAACAAGGCAGAACATCATGATGGAAGAGTGCGGTGGAGGAGCACTGCTCTGCTTGTGATGAGCAGAAAGCAGACAGAGAAGGGAAGGAGCTTCAGGGAAGATGGAAGCTCCCAGGGCATGCCCCCAGTGGTCCACCCACTCCAGCCACACTCCACCTGCCTCCAGTTAACACTCGGCTAGTTAAATCAAGATGGACAGTTAAGTTATATAATCTAATCATTTACCTCTTAATATTTCTGCATTAACAGGAGCTTTGGGGAGACAGCTCCTATCCAAACCATAACAGCTACTAAATTTTACAAAAGAGATTAAAGAGAAAAGTCTTGTTTTTATGTATTCTAGACAGTTTACAAAGTACTTCCCTAGGTTATATCTCACTTAATCTTTATAAAAACTCTGGATATTTTCCATGATCAATAGATGAAGATGACACAGTGATATATCCTAGGGTTTTCATCTAAAAACCATGGCGTTAGGTCTCATCCTCACTCTGCCCCATTGTCTGTGTACTCATCATAAAGGCAGAAAGTCACTCTGGCTGCATTCCTTCTTATGAAACACATAATTCTTTCATATGAATGCCAAGCCTGTGAATATCCAGATGCTAACTAGCCTTCAAACTCACCCTTCAATGAATGCCACACCTTCTTTTCCATTACCTTTAAACCACTTTGTGTCATAAGTCGCATATTTAACATCATTAGATGTTAAGTCCTCTTAGACCGTCTTGCATTCCTTCCATCCCCAGGGCCCTAGAACAATGCATATACACAGCAGGTACACAGTGAGCATGTACTAAGCATCTTCCAGAGCATCATGACTGTTAGGTAAGAACCTTGCCCTCACACAGGTTCATAAACATACAACAGAGAGAGTTATGTTTTAGTTTCCCATTGCTGCTGGAACAATGAGAACACAGTGGCTTAAATTTATTATCTTAGGGTTCTGGAGGTGGGAATTCTGAACCTGGTTTCATAGGTCTACAATCAAGGTGTGGCCAGTATTTCATCCTTTTCAGAGGCTCCAGGGAATAGTCCATTTCCTTGTCTTTGCCAACTTCCAGGTGCTGCTCTTCTTCCACCTTGAAAGCCAGAAACAGGGCCGGAGACCCCACCTTGCAACACTCTTGTCCTCTCTTCTGCTTTTAATGATCCTGTGATTACATTGGACCTTTCTAGATAATCCACAATGAAGTCCTCTGATTAGCACTCTTAATATCCCTTTGACGTGTAATGTAATGTATCCAGAGGTTTCAGGAACTAGAATGCGGACCTCTTGGGGAGTGCATTATTCTGCTAACACACTGAGGCAGAGAGCAAAAGGTGGGGAAAAATATGTCAAATTAGTAGAGTTCACATAAACATAACTCAACAAAAGCACATGTTCCCACTATCTTAGCGCTTATGAGGTATCTTATTCTGCATTAAAAGCCTTATATACATTCTGTGTGTACATGTAACCCCCACATCAATCTAGTAGTACTTCTATGAACCCTATTTTCAGATTAGGAAAGAGATAAAGTGAAATTATGTAACATGCTTACGATCCATAGATGTGCTGTGTAATAGAGCCAAGATGCCGCTCTCCGCACCCCACACTTCCAGCCTCATGAAGTCTTTACCTCTCGTCTCTGTCAGTCACACACGGCTATGCATTTCCATAGGTCCTCTTTTCTGTAACTCCAGCCCAGACCCACTTCACTATACCGTAAGAGGTAGGGTAAAATGAGAACTGGCAAAACCCTCCAGCAGGTAACTCTTAGGGGATTTGTTTTTCTTCTTATTCTTGTTGTTCAAGGAGACAGATGATAATTAAAATGTCAGAGCCCTTCATGCTTCCCTGATCAAGATAACTACTTTACCACAGGTGATAGAGAAGGAGGAAATGTCTGCTGTGGGGGGGAGGTAGGTAATGATTCTGTGAAGGGGCAAAGCTGAGGAAACTGAGCCCCCTCAGCTCAAGGGACAGCTGATTGCAGCTCCAGCTGAACCAGGGCAAGGGCTCCCCAAGGGGGTCTTCAGGGAATTTCCCAACCATCCTTCCTCCTCCAACCCCCACTCCTACGAGCTCCATAGGAGCCAGTTCCCAGAGGATCCATCCAACAGCTTGCTAATTCTATCCAATCTCTCCAATTCAGTTAATTCCCAGTTTCAGTAACAGAAGCAGCAGCTGTCAAGATCAGCAGCTGTGTTCTTTGTCTCTATTGCTCTACCTCTCCCCGTTCCCTCTCCAAGTTAACGAAGTGGATCACATATAATTTCTAGAGAAAAAAAAGAGAATAAAGGTCCTGGATAAAATCTGAGAAAAAAGGAGAAATAACTTGTAGGAGCATGAAAGTGGAAGGTCAACTGAACACATTGGAGGGAAGTCCCAATTAACTCCTAAGTCCCAATTTCATAGTGAACAACTTCCTCAACTCTCATGTGCTCTCTAAAAAGTTAATTCTTTTCAAACTCACTTTGGCAAGAAATTAGTTGTTTTATTTTTTTCTCAATCCAATCTGTTGTGGACCAGCTCACAGTTCTACTGTACACAATTAGTGTGCAAGCTCACACTATGTGTGACTTGACTTGGAATGAGGTTGTACTGGCTAGTCCCACCGACACCTTGTGTGGATGTCAGTGCAACGGGAATTTGCTCTAAGAGTTCCTATACACTTTCCATTCCTGTCTTTATCTCAATTGCTAAGGAAAACTGTCCTAGAGACCTCATTGAAAAGGTGAGATCTACATAAAAGTGAAAGTCATGTGAGTCTTGTGAATTTCCAGAGGAAGAATATTTCAGGCAGTGGAAAGGTGGGAGCCAGATGGCTCTGAGAGGTAAGGGGCCTGATGGGTAAGGGAGGGCAGTAGGTCATGCTGGATCCTGGGGACTGTTGAAGATTTTGACTTTTTCTTTTTCTCATTCTGAGTGAAATGAGGCACACTATGGATCTTGAGCAGAGGAGGGGTGTGGTCCAACTGCACTGTTAGGTGGGCAGGGAGACTGGTTCACAAGAGATAATAGAATTTCAGACCACTGTTTCAACACTGAAAGGCTGACAAGATCCAGAATTGGCTGTATTTTGAAGATGGAGGATAGGGTTCAAGAAAGATAGTACCATGTATGGTTTTGGGGCTGAGCAACAGGACGAATAGAGTTGTCATGACTGAGTTGAGGAGGGAAGCATATGAGGTAAGTTTAGTAAGGAAAATGCAGGAGTTTAATTTTCACCATGTTGAGATTGAAACCTCCAAGAGACCTCCAAACAGGGATGAGAGCTCTCATACATACAGATCTGGAGTGTGGGAGAGACGTCTGGGCTGGAAATAAAAATGAGGGAGTTGTCAGTATTTAAAGCCACAGGATTCAGTGAGATCACCAAGGGAGTAAATTTAGAGAGTGGGGCACTTCAAGATGAAGAGATGGGGAGGGGGAAAGGAGGAACCAGTGTAGGAGTTGCAGGATGGAGAGCAACAGAGTGTAGTGCCCTGAAAGCCAAAGAAGGAATGTGTTTGAAGTGAGAACTCAGGCAAATTATCAAGCTTTGCTTTCTGCATCTGCTACTGGAGTATTAATCCTCATATGAGGTCATTGTAAGGATTATAAAGGAGTTAATCCATTTAATAAATATGTACCAAGTGTAGTCACTGTACAGGGTACTTGAATTTGAGTAGCCCATAGTTCCCTACCTCAAGCAGGAGACTACGTGCCTGACCCCAGAAGATGCTCAATAGATAATTCTTTGCTTGGAATAGTAATTGCCTCTGTGTGGCCTACATGGATTCACACTCTTCTGCTTCTTGAGACCAATTAAAATTACTTAGTGCTCATTAGTCAGAATGGGTAAGCAAGGGAATCTTCCCCCACCACTCCAACCATTTCAGTCTACTGCTCTGATACTTCAGAGAATATGTGGACTTCTTTCTTGGTTAGGGAATAAGAAGGGTCCACTTTGGGACATAGTGACAAGTCTTACCTGCGCTGATTCGAAAGCCTTCTGGGTGTGAGGCCACCACAGGGAGGCCAGCAGCCCAATCATGCCACGTACACAAGTCTGTCCCAACTCCCAAGTCTAGACAGAAGTGAAATAAGGTAAAAGGCAGTTTCCAAAAGGGGGAAAAAATTCAGAGGGCAGCTCAAAGCATGTATCCCAAAGGCCAGACCTGCTCCTTCACTTGTGGCCCATGTAAAGAAAGCAGAGTGTCCCTTGCCTCTATGTTTCCAATGCACACACAAATTTACCTATGTAAGACTCCCTTTTATTTTCCCAAAGCCACGCAGCCACCTCCTTTGCCTGGTTCATTGTGAGGCTTCCAGCAGCCCAGGGCCTGGAAGGGTGCTTTCTCCACCTTCTCTACCCTCTCTCCAATCTTCCTATCTTCAGGCTGGATCTAACCCCAGGATCTACAACAAGGTAACCAAAGTAACCAAAGGCTCCAGAGCTTTTGGGCCTCCCTGAGGACAAGCACAAAGGGCCACAGGCTCCAGGCAGTCAAGGGGGAGCAGCTCCCCCAGCTGTGTTCTCTCTCCCTTGACATTGCCCTGCCCAGCTGGCCTGCTGCAGAGGGAGGCTCCTAGGAGCCTGCTGTTTTCTTCATGACTGTGGGTGACATTGCACAGGCATTCCAATTTCTCTTATGGTGCCTTTGTTTTGATCTACAAAAGTCTGCTGAGCTTCTTTTGGGTTTTGTCATGTTAACAAAAACAAATGTAATAATATACACTTGAAAAGGCTCGTATGTCTTGATATTTTAATAAGCTTTTGATTCTACAGGGACCTCTGAGGCTTTTAAAAGTTTAAAGTTAATAAAGAGAGTAAAAGAAAAAAATATGAATTGTTTTTAATTATTATTATACAGGATTAACCAAGCCAGTTGTGTATAATTAGACAGTAGCTACCTTGCATAGGAGAGGCAGTAAATAGGCCCACAGGGGGGCTGCCAGAAGGCTGAGGTGTTTACAAGGCACTGGAGATGTTCTCGCCAAGCACATAATCCCCGTTGCAGTTACTATTGCTTTCATAATGGATGTGTTCATTACAACCAGAGACTAATATGCGTATCCATCATCTTTCTAGCACAGATGACTCTGAAGTGGGGGATAGCAGGGGAGGGTGTGTGATAGCCATTGGTGGTAAAATTGTTAAGGGAACCCATTAGTATGCAGTTTTGGGGTGGTTTTATCTTTGTTGCCATTGCTGAGAGGAATTTTAAGGAGACATTAAATAAACAATTGCCAAAAGAGTGATTAAGATATTCCTAAGAAATAGCAAAATTGTGGGTTTTTTTGTTTTTTGTTTTTGTTTTAGTTTTTTTGTTTTAAATACCTCCAGCTGTGAAAGCAATGAATCAGAAGTTGTAGGGCTTTGTTGGGAACCATCCTATGACCTTAGGGAATTCATTCATTAGTTCAACCTTTATGGATGCTGCTATAGACCAGACACTGTCACAGGTGCTGAGGACAAAATAATGACCAAGAAGGACTGGACCCTTCTTTCCAGGTGTTCTCAAATCAGGAAGGACATCCCTCTAAATTTCCTGGGAAGCTTTTCTGAACAAACCCACTAGTTCTCCAGCCTGGACTTAATAGAGCTGGGTAGCATCTCCAGGTATGACCTGGGCATATGAATTTTGGTAAAGTGTTTCAGTGATTCAGATGGCTTCTGATTGGAGTGGGAGAGAGTTATGATTAAATAATAAAATATGATCAGTGCTATGAAAGAGCAAGTGTTTAACTGCTTTGAGTTTCCACCCTGTATTTCTATAAGAGAGATAACAATGCCTGTTTCATATTTCTAACTTAGGTCAAGCTGACTCAGAGCAGGACCACATGGGATGTTCACTGAGGAGAGCTCTCAGAATAAACAGCTGTTGGGGTTGGAAACCAATGGCTATTGTCAGAATGAGTTGTGAGTGGAGGAAAGGCAGCTCTGTACAGCCCTGGCCCAAACCCTGAAGAGTGAGCAGCTAAGTTATCAGTCACCTCCCCCACTCTGACTCCTAGGAACTATGGAATGAGGAACTCTTCTCCCGCAGGGTGATGTGTGCGGCATACCTCAGCACCCACCACAGTATCCTACAGGCATGGATAGTGAAATGGAGGTTGGAGATACTCCAAAGATAAGTTATTAATTTTGTTATTAACTTACAAATTTACTCTCCACAATGGTTTGTGAATTTTATTCATTTTGGATGTCAGAATGATCTGGTTATAATATCTGTCATCTTATGATTATCAGTATTAATTGGACTGAGCTTGCTGATGAGGCTAGAACCTGCCCCCTACCCCAAAGCTCTTTGTATATCCCCTCTCAAACTTCCACACTTGGTCTGAGAAAGCACATTTCCAGAAGAAAACAAGTGATTTTTTTTTAAGAGACGTAAATGAAGCCAACTGTCTTGCTGCACACTTTAAACAAACTGGCAGGTTTTGCTTATGGTCACGCTACTACTAGGAAGAAAGTGGTAGTTCTTTTATTTATGTTTGTGAAATATTTTTCTTGATCATCCTACTTAAAGATGAGTTGATGGAGTTGTTTTTGAATTCCATTTGCCTCTGTTCCAGCATGCAGAAGTGAAGGGAGTAAATTAAATGTCCTATAAGATTCCTCTGGCTCTAACTCCCTATGGTTCTGTAATCCTTCAAGCCTGTTATCGTGAGCTAGATGTACCAGATTTCCTCACTGACAAGCGTAGGCAATGCAGGGAGACCTTTAAGTCTAGCCTATTCTGCTAGAATGGGAACCATGAGCTATTATAACAACAAAACCAGAAGATTTTTCCCCTTTCATCTTCTTTATCTCCTTGTCTACACTCTGTGGAGCAGAGAGGTCAACTGTCAGCTACACACAATTGCAAGAGAGATGCAAATGGAAAGACACTACCAATAGGAAAGAAAAAAATGATTGAAAATATCATAAAACATTGGGATCCTCTACCATTGTCCTGGCTGGACATAGGTTAATCCATGTTCTAGTTTTAGTCAAACACTCAGGATGAGAAGTATCCATTATATTTTTCATTTTACTTTGATTTAAAGAGCCATCTCTCATCAAGCTGCTCCATCTCTAGGCATATTCAAGAGTATTTTAAGCAACAAGAAATGCTCCATGCAGCCTAGAACTCCCTGTTCTGGGAAGTGAAAACAGCAAACCAGTTTGATGGGAAATAGTAAACAGAAACACAAACAGGTAGAGCTAGGTAGCTGAATGCTAGAATACTGGGAGTGAGCCAAGATGGGAAGCTGGAAATGAGTTTTCAGTATACTTACCTGGAAAATATGGTGGTTAGAACTTTGAGCTCCAACTAAAGGCCATTGTATTGGACAGACACACAACTAGATATTTGTATAACAATTCCATAATAGTCTTCCCTCTGGAACCGTAGATGGGGCCACCATGACAATCTGCCAGGCCTGGGAACCAGACTACTTTTGGAACGTAAAAGGAGGCTTAGGAAATGGGACAGCTACCATGATTTGAGGACTGAAAAAGAAAAAAATGACAAAATAGTTTAAGAAAAAATGAACAAGTTATTTTGGAGCAGAATTGGCTAGGAGGAATTTTAATGGTCTGCTTTTATTGTTGTACAGAAAGTGCCACAAAGAGCGCTCATCCCCATGGTATAACTGTGAAATGTAATAGGAGGAATTTAAAGAGAAAAACTTGAGACAGGCATTAAGGAAGAGACAGAACTTTCATATTCTCAGGGGGAGGTAAGCACATTCAAGGCATTTAAAAATGGAGGTTGGATTAAACTCTAGGAAATATTTTCTATTGTCGGCAACAATTCTATGCTGGCCCCCTGGGATGGAGTACATCATCTAACAAGACATTTTCATTTCTAATTTCTTTAACTCCATGGAAAATCCTTCCTGAATTCTCTACAACTCTCTGTGGTGTTTACTAAGTGAAATAACTTAGTGCCCTCACAGCCTTCACTAACTTACTATCCAGTCACTTCTCCAAATCAATAATAAACACATTAAATACTATTGGTCCCCAAACGGACCCCAAATGCACCATGCTATTAACCTCTCTCCACTCCAGGAGACCAACAGACACTGTTTGCTGCTGCTTAGTTGGTTTTGTAAAAATCTCCTATCTTTGACTGCTCCTACCCAGTTTAAAGAAGAGCTCACCTCCACTTCTGCTCTTTCCTAGTTAATGCTGCATGACTATTGGGGTGGAGCCTGGATCCCTGGGTTCAGGAGCTGGGGTAACACCCATCCATTGGATGAAAGGCCCAAGAGATTGAGCAAGAAAGAAAAAGAAGGCAAATAAAATAAAACTTCATTGTTCTTGCTGAAACCCCAACTGCATTGCCACTTTTCAATCCATTGAGAAATGTCAGTGTTTTTTCCCACTGTCTGGTGGAGACAGATTTGACCAGGTGTCTCCACACAGAGTGGGTTCTCACAGTTTGGCTGCGTGTGTGTCATCAAGCTAAATAAGGAGCCAGTTCAGTCCACCACCCCCCTTTGCTTCTGCCGGCCAGACACACTTCCCCATATGATAGTCTTATAAATAGCTGCTAAGCAGCTGGTCCTCCTCTCACCTCCTGACTCTGTCAGATTCCCCACCAGAAGCCCCTGACAGTCATGCAGCTGGGAGCTCCCCCTGTCTCTTCTTCTCCCCTCTCCACTCTCTACCTCTGATGTGTGACCACCACCTCAACCATGTCCAGTGTAGCCATTCAGGGATTAGCTTCCATGGGAGAAGGGGTCAAAGAGGTTGGTGGCTGGATTTGATCACTGAAGCAAGCTGTCGTCCAACTAAACGAGGGGATGGAAGGTTGCGAGACACTGCAGAGAGACACCAGACAGTCCATAGTACACGGGCCAGATGGCTGACCCAGCAAAAATCTCAGAATCATTCTAGAGTGAGTCAAATATTATAAATATCCACAGAGTTCTGCTACACTTCTCTCTCTATGTACACATTCAAGAATAGTTTTGGGGCAAATAAATATAGGATAAAATACATTATTATTAACTTCTACAAAAGTAGCAACAATGTATTCAGAGTTCAAATGAGGGTATGATTTAGGATAAGGAAAGTATATGAAAGAATTAGATTCAGAAGTCAATATGTAATAAGGAGGAGATAAAATAGAAGTAATGTATTCTTCCTAAACATTGTTGGCTTTTATGAAAAGAAGAGGCTCTAGTATATAGGGAGTCAGAAGTGCAGGAATGGTCAAAAAGAGTCCAGTCAATTTTACAGGAATTTGTTGAGTGCCTTCTATGTGCTGGGCACAGGAAATATAGTTATTCCCAGGACTTGATGGACCCCTGGGATAAAGAGAGAGCCAGACAAGAGAGGACCAGCAGATGTTGTTGAAGTTGGAATAGCCAATTTTTCTTTTGGGTAAGAGACTCATAGAGGTCTACAGAGAGGAGACAGGACAATTTAGGTTAGCAGAAGATCAGACAGAAAGCCATACAAGTTCCAGCTGATCCCGGAAACAGGTGAATAAATCCACTGAGTCAGAATCTGAGGCCAGGACTAGCCCAGGTGGGCTCAATCAGGGGATACTACCATGGGAAGAAGATTACATATATGAGAAGTGAAGCCATTGTACAAAGTGTGTGGTCACCACAGGTTAATACTGAAGTTGCAGACCCAGCAAAAATCTCAGAATCATTCTAGAGTGAGTCAAATATTATAAATACACCCAGGTTGCAAAGTTTGCCCTTGCATCTTGCTCTAAAAAGATGCTCTAAGAAGATCTTACATAATATTTCTTCCAATGTTAGCCAAGTTATCACATTCTCTGAAGCCTTCCCCAGCCCTTTACTATATATTTGCTTAACACCCTGTGCCTTTGCTTAATATCTCTTTTGTCATTGTACAATTATTGGAATGAGTACCCTCATTCTGGAGGACAATCAGTGGATGGGAATTGTTCTCTACTGAATCCCTTACTTTTAGCACCTTGCCTGGCATGCCCTGGACACTCTGGAAATAACTATTTATTAAAGAAGAATAGGAGTTATGCTTACTGGGAATTTTTTTATCATGCAATTTAATGCTCAACAACTACTTATGTAATGAATAATATTAATTGGTCCTATCTTACGATAAGTAAGTGGAGAATTAAAGGATTGAGCAACTGATTAAATGCTACTGAGTGGCAGAGGTAGGATTTGAACTCAAGTAGTTGGATTCCAGAGCCTATAATTTTCCACCTTGCATAGGCTAGGAAAGGACACATGATGGGCCTGGGTGGCAGAAGATGGAAGCAAAGAGCCGAGGAGGCAGAGAAAGTGGTGGATATGGGGGTGGAGTGTGGGGAGATCCTTTCTCCAATTTAGCTTGAGGGATCCAGATTTCTGGCTTCTCCACCAGATCGCCTCCACCTCAGCTGTTTAGGGAGTATTTTAGCTAGTGAATGAGGCTGGTCATCCTTAACAGATGCTGCCTGCCCACTTGGACTGGTCTCACAGCCATTCGTTGCTGAGTGCAAGCTGTTGAAGGTTTCTTCTGGCATCCCCTCAGCCTCAGGTCCCTCCAGCACTCCCGCAGCTTCCTTGCTGTCACCTCCACCAAGGCTCTGTTCTTGGGAGTTTCTCCACAGTAGGAGAGAGGCCAGGTAGTTGGGAGGTCAAAGGTTATATAGTTCCTAGAAGATGCAGACGATGACATTAATTGAAACTGTCACCATGTACTTAAATAAAAAATGTCCTGTACCTTCTCAGAGCCTGTGGATTTCGATGATTCCCCTGATAGTCCAATTCTTTCTGCATCTCAAAGCCATTTCATTGTAAGTCTTTATTTGATGCCATGGAGACAGTATATTGTAATTGTCCTGAAAGTCAAGCTGGCTTCCTCAGTGTAGTTTTCTGAACTGAACTGAACCAAGACCTGTGCTCAGCACTCTACAGGCATTCTCTCATTTCATCTTCCCTGTACCTGATGGGTAAGTATTATTAGTACCAAACTTTTATAGATGAAGAGACCAAGGCTCAGAGGGGTGAAGGCACTTACTCCAGGTCACCCAGGGAGTAGATGGTGGAGCTGAGATCAGAACCTAGATCTGATCAAAGATCTTGGCAACCAGAGTATCTTGGGTTAATAGCCCATTATAGCAGCTGGAACACTACATGCATAACTTTTTCCATTTTTGGCTCTTGAGAATAAGATTTTTTGAACACTCAAATCATTACCTGAAATGTTGTGAGGAGTTAATGTGAGAATTTCTTTCTTAATCACCAACTTGATTGTATAATGACATTATTATTATTATTATTATTATTATTGAAAATTAGGAACCAGTGTACAAACCCTATTTTGGTCCTAACTATGGGAGGCTGGATCTTTATCTTTTTAGAGCAAGATGCAAGGGCAAAAATGGGAAGCAACATTGTTCAAATGGTTTCATTTAGGGACTTTTTTTTCTTTCTTGGTGCTCAAAACTGAACAACAGCTTTTGTCTAAAAAATTAAATGTGACAAGAAATTAATCCACATTGTGATCTAATTATTTTTAGAATTATGAGAAAAATGTAAGGTGTCTCAACTATTTAATTTTGAAAAGTGTCCATGGAAATTAACTTTCATTATCTTTCTTAAGGATTTTAGTTTTCTTGCCATCCTCAGATGGCATTTTCAACAGTAGCTAATATTGCTATTGCTGTCATGTAAGGTCCTTAGCATGTAAGGTAGGGTTTTTTGCAAAGTCTGATT
This sequence comes from Xerus rutilus, assembly GCA_028644305.1. Taxonomy (NCBI): domain Eukaryota; kingdom Metazoa; phylum Chordata; class Mammalia; order Rodentia; family Sciuridae; genus Xerus; species Xerus rutilus. The sequence goes on from CM053405.1 coordinate 77,988,717, forward strand.
TTAAAAAACATGTTACACAAGATGGTCTGGGCTAGTCCAAAGTGTAATTTATCAAATCCATGAATTCAAATATAGGGGCTTATCTAAGATCCAGCTAATTTCTTAACTTTATTTGTGTCTCTGAAGGATTAACTGTTAAACAAGAAAGAATACCAAACAGAGTGAGACAGATTCCTTGGGTATGTTAAAAGTGGGAAATATCATTCTAACCCTTGAAAATTAAACTAGAATAAAAGGAAAAATACTGGAAAGGTTGATTAATGGGAATGGAATTAGCTGAATTAAAAATGCTTGAATTGGGCTGGGGTTGTGGCTCAGTGGTAGAGCGCTTGCCTTACATGTGTGAGGCACTGGGTTTTATCCTCAGCACTACATAAAAATAAAGATATTGTGTCCATCTACAACTAAAAAAATATTTTAAAAAAATGCTTGAATTGAGGAAAATGAATTCAGAATTTTGACATTCTTGTAATGAATATTGTAGAGATGCTAAGGTCTGCCCATCTGTCCCAAAATATGTTCCTCACTGAGTACCTATGTTGAAGTTGGCCTTTTGGGAAAAAGTGCTGGATCCAGAAGGGTCAAAGAAATGCAAGAATGTAATCTAAAAAGAAGCCTGCTTGATTTGTCTACTCTTAGAGAAAGGGTATTCATTATACCATTCAGAAGAGAATAAATCACAGTTGAGTTACAAACTTTGTACCAGAAGTAGCAGAAATTCTGCCATGGAAATAGAGTGAGGGGAATGTAAAGAATGAGGTGCCACAATGAATTGTCAATGGGAAGCTTGGAACCTCCAGCAAGGCCAGAAGGATAGAGAGGTGTTCCAGCAATGGAGATGGAGAAAGCCAGGAGATGGTAATTTTTACTGGCCTAGTGATTCCATAGGCCCAGCTATCATTCCAGATCCTAAGCTCAATGATTGTACATGGCTCCCTGTAATCCTAAACTTCTATCTCCTGAATAACATCTGTAAACCCCAGGGAAACACTTAACTTGTCACATCTGTTGCCACAGATCCTAAAAAAAAAAGGGACCACATCCAAATGTCATGAAAGTCTAGGTGCTAGGTGGGGGCAGGGGTCATCTGCCAAGGTGACAGATGGCAAGGGTGGATAGTGCCTTAGAATACAGAGGGAATTTCAAATACTTAGGCAAGAGAAAGTCTAATTAACTTGTCAAATTGTTCCTCTCACAAAACATGAATGCAATGGATTCATGCATACCAAATCACCATTTCTCAGTGGTGCCAAGTGTCCATTTCCTTGGTTTTACTCTTTCTCTAATTGGGAATTTCAAGGTACTCACATTACTATTACATTCACAACAGTTACAGGTGGCTGTTACTCTGAAATTTGTAGGTATGCATAGGTCTATAAGTAACATGAATGAAACATGATATTGCTCTTTACAGACAGCTAGATGGAAATTTATTACTAGAACTGCAAATAGGTTTTTAAATAAAAATATTTAAATATTTTAAGTAAAATAAATTTATGTTTAAGATTTAAGTAACCATCTAGTTTTTATTTAAATCATTTTATTTAAAATTTGGCCTTCGTTAATTAAAATTTATGTTTTGTCTTTTACTTTTAATACATCATCTTGAATATTTTAAAAGAAAAATGTCATTTACTGTGGTAAAAAATAGCATAAAATTTACCATCTTTTAATCATTTTAAGGGTACACTGCAACAGTGTTAACTAAATATACCTAGTTGTGCCATAGATCTCTAGAACATTTTCTTCATGCAAAACTGAGACTCTATACCCCTTTCATGACAACTCTTCCTTTTCCCTCAAACCCCTGGCAAACACATTTTACTTCTGTTAAAAGAAAAATTTATATGAGTCCGGGCACGGTGTGCTTGCCTGTAATCCCAGCAACTCAGGAGGCTGAAACAGAAGGGTTGCACATTCAAAGCCAGCCTCAGCAACTTAGCAAGACCATATCTCAAAATTAAAAAGAAAAAAAATGCTGGAGATGTGACTTAGTGGTCAAGCATTCCTGCGTTCAATTTCAAGTACACACATACACAGAAAAAAAAAGAAAAAAAAGTTTTGAAAAATATGACAATTTTAATGTTTTAGTTTTAAAACTTTAATTTACATTTTTATGAAAATAATTTTAAATTTTGTAGATATTTTAATATAATTGTATCAATATTTTAATTCTTTGAACATCTCAGATTACACATTTTATGAAAAAAATGTTGACTATAACATCTTAACTAGTGATTTTATTGAAATGAAGAAAAAAATAAATTTTATGGAATCTATGACAGTTTATGAATTATGCATGTCTTTATTTTATTACTCAAACATCTCCATCTTTTCACCAGCACACCCAGACATATGCAATAACAATTAATTCAGTCATTTTTGACATTTTGCCAATTTTAAGTCATAGAAAGGCCATAATTTTACTCATATTTTTCAATTTTGTCTCCAAGAAATATAATTGTCAAGGAAGGAAAACAGAACATATTTTGTTTGACAGTTTATTAGCTTTAAACATTTAGGCATATGGTATGTGGGCCTCTATTTGTACTCTTGTTCTGGTCCCCAAAATATAAGCATGCTTGACTATAACTGCATGTGTAATTATCTGTCTTTATCATGTTACTATAAATTGTGATGGGGCCATTATTTGTTTTTGTTCATCATTGTATATATAGTGTTTTATATAACCCTAGTGTAAAGATGATCTTCAAATGAATGTGTTGAATATCATTGAAGTGACCTTCATTGATAATGACTAAGCTCTGATGTGTAGGCCATAGCTCTAGGCTTAGGAAGTGCCAAGAAGGAAAAGATACACTTCCTGCCCATAGTCTGTCATTTATTTGAGGAAACAGATTAGCCTAATAAAAGGCATTTTTCAAATTCATATGGGTATATAGTGTTATATAGATAGTTAAATCTTGCTAAATCCGAGACTCCATTTGTAACATAGGGATAATAATAGGACCTACCCCTCAAGGTTGTTGTGAAGATTAGAAAAGAGATTCCTGTGAAAAACTCAGTAACAGGGTTGGCACAGAACATTCACCCAATAAATGACAGATGATGGTGTTGATATAGGTAGTAGTAGTTCTACTAGTACTAGTGGAAGTTGTGATGGTGGTAGTCAAAGCAGTAGTAATGGTAACTGATATGGAAGTTCAATTCAAAACAGTGTCTACAGGCTCCAATGGTCAGGAAAGGCACAATAAAGGAAAACAGAGGTATTAAAGAGTTGAGGGAACTTGAAAGAATGTATTTTTTTTAAAAATGTAAGAATGTATTTTTTAAAAAAGATGTAGGAGTAAGTAACTCCCAGGTCAGTAAGGGAGAGCAGTTGGAAATGGGCCGGGGTGGTATAGCTGAAAGGTTTCCATCACAATGGGACTTGTAAAGAAGGAAGGTGGGGCTGTTATAGTCAAGGAGTAGCAGCAGGAAGCAAAGAGGACTCTGACCACCTCCTGTCAGCTATGAGGAATATTGGATGAGAGAGAATAAACAGGCAGACTTGAAAGGGCTGCAGGGAATGTTAAAAATCACTGGGGAAGACACAGGTGTTCTTTAGAGGAAAGAGCTAGAAAGAGCTAAAAAGTGCGAGTGTTCTGAGAAAAGAGCACAGACCTAGTTTTCTGGAATATGGCAATTCCAGGCAGCAAGGGGGAGGCACTGATGGTGCTGGGTTGAGTGAGGATCAGGAGGCTGGCCTAGGAGCAGGAAATAAAACAGCCTCACAGAGGGGATGGAGCAGTTAAGCAGTGAAGGTCTGAGTTTCTTAAGAATCTATGCACAATGGGGCTTATTCTGCTGCACTAACCGGTGAAAACAGGAGAGGTGTTGAGAATCCATTTTCACCAGTTTCCTTGGAAAGGGTAATATACCATCCCAGTCTTGTCACCAAATGTGCGTGTGAACTTAGGTGAGTGACTCAACTTTCTATGTCCCTTCCTTCATTTAAAAAATAAACTTAGTAATACTTGCCTTGTGTGTCACTGAAGATAAACTTTTTAAAGATGTAGAGGGTTAGAAAGTAGAAAATGCTTTGCTAGCATAAGGTGAGTTTATGATACTTGTCTATCAAGTCATGATGAGTTCTCAGTTGGAATATTCCAAATACACTAAGGCTATAAATATGCAGCAATGTGTGGGACACCAGCTTCAACCACTTGCTGGATTTTTGTGAGACACAAGTGGTTCAGGATTTGTCCAACCATTGGCATGTTACAGGTCAAGCTGGATGAGGAGGAACATGAAGAAAAAATGGACAGAGGAAAGAAGCTAGGCTTCTGGAAGTTTCTGTGTGTGTGAGGAGTACTCTGTGGAGAGGGTTTCCACTTCCCCAGGGGAGCCACAGCTCCACGACACACAACTCAACAGTCTTGAGCGCAGTCACAGAGAATAGCTTAGCAGAATACAAATTCAATTAGCAGTATGGAAGAATTTGGTGTATATTTGGGTAGGAGAGTGATATTATTTCTCTGGTTCTGGTGATATTTTTTCCCCCAAAGCTTGGCTGTGGACAGCTTTAGACAAACAGCTCTCTAGAAAGTTGTAATTCACTGTAGTTTCTCACGTGTTAATGTATCACATTGAGTGTTGACAGGCTGGGTGTTCAATTATCTGAGAACTGCTGTACTTTCTTTGCTTCTTGAATAATGAACTGGATTTTGTACCGAAGTGTGAGGTACCTACATCTTCTCTGAGACACATGGGACTCTTCCTTGGGTTGCACAGGGATTTAGTTATTCCCTATATATCCCAAGAGGGTAAATGAAGCAATTGTCTGGAGACTTTAGGAAAACCACTGACTCATCTTAATTATCTGAATATAAGTAAAATCCCATTTCAACAAGCTAAGACACAGTCCTAATTACTTTGAGTCTTGAATATTATTTGTAAGAAGTAAATCATCATCTGTGTATTAGATCTCAGTAATATGGACTATTATTGTAATGGTTTCTGGTATAAACAGTTTAGCCTACCTAAGTTACCTAGGAAATGTCCTTATATGATTGCTATTTTTTTTTTTAGAACATGTAATCCCCTTTCAGTAGAGACAATCAGAAAATGCCCCTGTCAATAATGTGTTTGGGTTTGCAAACCATGAACTCTGCCACTGTCAAATTATGGTTTTTGCAAAACAATTGATTCTGAGTGTAATTGAATGAAGGCAGTAGTGGGTCTGGGATCCTTGTCCTTGTCCCTTTTACATTCCAGACAGTTTGTTTATATCAGCCTGCCCATGGTGTGGTATTGCTAATTGTGTCTGAGCATTGCCTTTTCCCCACCTGGCCCCTCCTGTAGGGTGGCTGCATGAGCCACCTCATTGGCCAAGGTCACCCCTCCCAGTGCCTGGCCTTTCCCCTGGCCATCTGAGGCACTTATACAGGAGGAGGCAAGAGTTTGTAGCCTCACATTGTTGTACCATTATAAAGTCTTTAATTATCACAAGACCACAAGAGGTTGAGCCCCAGTAAGAAACAGATGATCAACATTCCAAAATATTACCTGAAATATAGCGTAGTGTCTTATGCACAAAAGGGTGCTGAATATTTACTAAATAAATGAGAACATATCAAGGGCATGCCCCATTCTCAAACAGCTGCCATAGTACTTTCTTGAAAAACATTGCTTCACACAGAATTATAGTTTGACCCAACTTTCCTTTCTACTTTCAACCTATACTAATAAATACCAATTGCCATCAGCATCTTGGGTTCCCATAGGCAGCTCAAAAAACATTCTAAAAGGACAGGGTGGGAGGCAGCTGCTAAAATTCTGCCTCCTGGAATTCATGCTCTTGAGTAATCCCTCCCCTTGAGTGGTCTGGGCCTAGACATTGCTTCTAACAGAGAATATGACAAAAGTTGTGGGATATTAATTCTAAGGTTACATTCCCAAGGCTTCTGACATCTTGCTTGCCCTCTCTTGACCTCTCAGCCTCTCTCATTCTCTCTTCCTCGCCTCTTGCCTTCCTGTCTCTCAGAGCCTCACTCTGAGGGAAGCCGACCACCATGTGGCTCTATGGAAAGGCCCGTATGGCAATGAATTGATGCATTGGCTAACAACCAATGAGAACCTGGGACCTGACAGTAGCCACACATGTGAACTTGGGAGTACGTCTTGTGAGGCTCTCCACACCATGAGTCTCCTTGTGAGTGGATCCTCCCAGGTCAAGCATTGAGATGACTTATGTCCTGGCTGACACCTTGATTGCAACCGGTGAGATACTCTGAGTCAGAGACACCCGGCTCTCCTTGCAAAAGCTGTGAGATAATAAATGTTGGTTGTTTTAAGCTGTGAAGTTCAGGAGTAATTTGTTACATAGGATAAATAACTAATACGTTCAGTCCTGTTTTCTACAGTATTATAACAGTCTGATAAATGCTATCCTTGCTTCTGTGCCCTACTTCTATTCACCAAAAATTGGATCATATTCACCTTACTAAAATAAATGCTTTATGGTCCCTTATTGCTCCAAAAGGAAAATTCTAAAATCCAGCACAGCACACCCAAGGTCCCCGGTAATCTGGCACTTAGCTGCAGTTTTTCAGCTTTTTTTTTTCCCTATGGGTGCTCATACTTCTAAATGTCTGTGCTTCAAACCTACCAAATTACCTGCAATTCCTAAGCACTCCTCAATTATTTATCTTCCGTAGTTTGGACCTGCTGTTCTCTCTTCCTGAAAGGCCTGCAGTACCTGACTCTTCATTCCACAGATCAGCTAGCAATTGAGGCCTGAACTTCCTCTCTGTTAAAGCTTTCTCTGCTACAGGCAAAGTGGGACACTCCTTCCTCTGTGTTCCCATTTTATACCATTCTCTCCCTGAGCAGACCATGGGTTTCTAATTGGTATGAAAAGTGATTACTATAGCATGGTTATTAAAAGCAAACTGTTAAAGGCCAACCTCACTGGGCTCAAAATCCCAACCCTACCTCTATTTGGCTGCAAGACTCCGACAAGTTATTTAACAACTGAAGTCTCAATCTCCTAGTATGTAAAGTGAGAATAATAATGAAACCTGCTTATTGGCATTTTTAAAAATTTAAATGAGAAAATATGTGGAAATGCTCAGCATAGAACCTGGTGGTACTAAGAGTTCAATACATTTAAGTTTTTATTATTTGTATCTATAAAGAGACAAGCACATATTAAATTTCAATTAATACTTCATAATTCTGTGAGAATTATTTGCATTTCTACTGGGGACAAAGGTATATGTAAAAAAGTAAAATTCACAATAGTAGGATTTCAGATGTCATGGACACTTGTTTTGCCTCATGCCAAGGTTAGTCCTGGTTATTAATATTAAAATAGCTAATAAATTAGCAGGTAGGAAAGAGAACAGAGTTCATTTATTCACTGGACTATTTGTCAAGAGTCTGGAAATAAGAAGATTTTCTCCAAATGAAAGATAAATATTAATGTGATGAAGTGATTGTAGTCTTGAGGATGAAGAAACTATTTTCATTTTTTTGAAAGGAAAAATCACCAGGGAATCCATTTGAGGGGTTCATAGTCTTTGACAAGCTGCTTTAAGCAGCAGGATGTAGTGGATAGGGCGTAGGCTGAAGAGTGCAGAGATGTGGCTTCTGGACCCAGATCTACATGGACTAGTGTGTCTTAGAGCAGGACCCACGCATGCCAGTACACAGGGGACAGTAATACCCATTCTCTCTAATCTTCAGTGGTGCAGGGAGGAGCAACTGGGATCAAGTATGTGAAGACAATATTTAAAAGTTTAAGAAAACATAAATGCATAAGGTGTATATTTTTGTAACTTCCTATTTAAATAAGAAATAGCCAAGCACGTGTAAGGACAGCAATGGAAGATATAATTGATTCTGCTTATGTAAATGTGGTGTTTTTCTTCTAAGCTTTCCAAAAAACTCAAAAGGAAGTCATAAGACTAAAAGTCATTTTAAGGAACTTTTTTTTTTAATTGGAGTGAAAATGATTTTTCTTTTTTGGAACTCACAGAACACAATTTTTTTTAAAAAACCCTGAGGGATCCAATATTTAACATGAAGGAACTAAGCATTACAAGCCAGGAGCGAGCTTCTTTGCTCAGAGCTTAGATCCTTGCAGATGTCACTGGGCTTGGTAGATCAACTCCTAGAAATTAGTGTCTCTATCTCCCAGGAGTCTACTTGGAATCTGCCTTTGGTTATATTTAACAAGTTGTCTTAGAGGGAGTAACCCATCTGATTTAACCTTCTAGAAACCTCTGTCCTAAGTGGATGTCTGAAAAAAATCAAATGCAGAAGACAACTCTAGGTAAACTGGGTCGTCTTTAAAAGGCAATTCATTTTCAATAGAGAAAAAAAAAATGAAAGAAAAAGGTAGCCAACCAACATGATCTACATATAAAACAAGGCCTCCAATTCCAGAGGTTTCTTCTTTGATTATCTCTCAGATCAAAATCACTCTTCAAAATTTGAAATGGATGTTTGCAGTGCTAAGAACCCCTGTGGAAATAAGATGAAATGAGACAAGGCCTTCAGACCTGTGAGAAAAACCAATCTGATGGAAAACTGACAACCTTGTTTAACGTGAGGCACTAGAGCCACGGGCTGGCCCCAGAGACCTCCACTGAGACACCGGTGAAGCTCCCGTCAGTTCCCTTAACCTGTTCAATTACACAACATCATCAGGAAGGAAACTTTTAAATTTTTTTTAGACCAAACATCACTTTAAATTAACTTTTTTGTCATTATGCTTTAAATTCCAATTTCTTTCTCTTCATTCTCTTCTCTACACTAAATTATTAAAATCACCAACTGCTCTAAAATCAAAAATATTTCAGAAAGCAGTGATGCCAAATTTGGATTGACTAAAGTGAAATCAGACAGAAGGAAAGATATTTTGAACATTTCCACGCTTGGTGCATTGTTTAAGGATACGGCAACAAGTAATTAAAATTGACTACTTGGCTTTTCCCCACGAAACCAATGCTCAGCTCAGTGTTTGGCCCCATTAGAGCCTAATTCAAACCAGGGAGGCATCCTAGTGAAACGAAACATACCAATCTATTCATAAATAGAATGATATTTTTTCTTCATCTATAACTTCCCATTTTTTACAAATCTTAAGCTATAATAAGATGATAAAAATAAGTAAAATAAGGTTTTGATTTGGCAACTCAGAATGAAAAGACAAACTAGAGAGAGGGGTTTTTGATTTGCTTCAAGAATGTTTAGAATTTTTTATATTTTACTCCAAATATCACATAAATGGGCCTGCACATGTGCATAAATCTTACCTGTCTGCTTTTCCTTTTCCATCATCTCATCTCTTACTGCTTGCCATTTTCATCTCTCTGTTCACCCAAATAGAATTGTATGCACAGCCTCACGGGGGAATAACACACCTCCTTTACACACAAACACACCTCAACTACTGGCCTTGTCCTCTGGCCAGGAGTTTGTACTCAATGCCTGTCAGCTCCTGGCCTCATCTCTTTCCTTTGTTACTGCATTCATTGCAACTCCAATTCAGCAGCTGGGTTCAAACAACACATACTGAGTTTTCTCAGTGCTTGGTACTAGAGTTGCAAAGGTCACCCCTGCTCTTAAAAAGCTCATGGAATTTCCGTCATAATAGTGTGCTATATTCCAGGAAGCACCATGCAGAATATTTGCTAAATAGGTGCATCTCAAACTAACATGTGGGCTTTATTTTAAAAACAAAATAAATAAAGGGATAGATGTTTGATTAGAAATTGATGCTTTTTCTTCCTGTGGAAGATCCTTGCCTGGTGGTGGTGGATCCTTCCCTGGCCATACCAGAGTCTGTTTAACTCATAATGTGGTTGAAATTCTCTAAGATTGCAAAGAAAATTGCAATCAAAGAAAACTACACTTGTAAATATATATCATTTCCAATGTGCTTTATATTTTTAGCGAATCCATACTAACTTTCAGAGTATAAGACATACTTTCAAATATTACCTTGTTTGGTTCCATGAGATTAGAGGTTTATTGATCTCAGTTTTTATAAGGTGGGAAACCAGGTGTGGTGAGGTCAGCCAACTCTCCAGGGACCTACCTGTTAAGAAGCAGTGGTTCAGGACTGGAAACCTGGGCTCGTGACAGAGAAGCGCATGTTTCTCTTTCTACCTGAGACTGTCCCAGCATCTCTGGGGTAATACAAGCTACTGCACCAAAACATTGAATTTTATTGAAAATTAGAGATAAAATGTTCACCTAGAACTTTTCAATGTTCCGGAGATATTTGATTTCTTTCTTGTGACTTTAAAGAGTAAATATGTTTTGCAAGAGAAAGAATTTATCCTGAAGCAGTTTTGCTGGCAGTGGGTAAGTGACTGGTTAAGCATATAGTACTAGATTTACTAGTTCTTCACTCCATTTCTACACACTAACTTACCATAATTTAAAAATTTTCCCTTTCAGTTGGCAGGTTTGGAAATCAATATATTGATGAACTTTAAAAAGAGAGACAGACAGAAAAAAATAGCTACTGCTAAAATACAAAGAAAAGTTTGCAAAGATTGATTATGTTTGGGTTGGACATGGGTCATCTGATGGGATTTTGTTGTTTAATTTGGATTGTTGGTTTGTTCAAATGAAGGATCAAAAATCTCTCAGGCCACTTACTGAGACATTAGGTATACAAGATTTACATGTTCTACCAAGCATTTTATGCAAAAGCTTAGACCTCAAGAAAATTAGTCTAAAGTAGATTTTATTTATTTCCCTAAGGGATCAAATGGGTCTATAGGAACCAAAAGTGTTACCGGGTGAGTGGCACTTGCCAAAACTGATTTTAAAATTAAAACATCTGAATTTCAATTTCGCACTGAAGATAAAGACATGGGAGCATTTATACACCAAATTGCTAGACGAGTGTTAGGAGCAAATCTATTCTGTCTGGCTGCATAAAGGCAGTTTGTCCAGCTATTGCTAAGTTCAGATACATCCTCTGCATGAAGACTTACTCTTGCTTCCTCTGCCTCACTCCATGTCACTTATAATGCACACATAGTTTATTACTGTACCATGCATTAGTGACATATTACTTTTACTTTGAGAGTAGAATATTGCACTTTCCCACATGTTACCAAGCTGCAAGCTTTTGTTAACTCTCCTGGGAAATTTGCGATGGTGTGAAGTGAACTCCTGTCACCACTCAATGGACTGCAAAAATAGTATAGCTCTTGCTAAAGACTCAGATCATATCTTGAAAGATTGCACTGATCAAATCAATATCTTCAACAAGATTGGTTGTAGCCAACCTTGTTTCAATGTGTGAAATGGATATAATATGTTTAAGAGTGTATAGTTGGCTATCTTCTTCCATTGTATTTCTTCGAGGTGAACCTTTGGCATGGATTTTTCTAAGTACAAAAGAGCACAAGGTAATTATACCCAAACACCTATATTCACACCCTGTGGGCACTGAACTGACCACAATTAAATGTTGTCGTCAAAGAGGATGTTTTAGAGACTCGCTGACCTAGATTCAAAGACAACCTCTATTGCTAAGTAGACTCGAAGAATTGGGGACCTAATCCTTCTGAGGCTTTGCTACCTTCCTGCATATAAGGGCAGTAATGTTTGCATCACAGGCTTGAGAAGTACCAGGCACTTAGCAGGTACCTTCTACATGTAAATATAATTTCCTTCCTTCTTCCTACACACCATCCCCTTCTCTGTGCCACAATCTGCCCACTTACCATCTCTACACCCTTCCATTTTTGAGCATATATGCACATGTCTAGGGGTTTGGACTAACATGCTGAGTTTTGTCTTCAGGTATACACCACTGAATATTGGGCTCAGCAATTGCTCTTTGCTGTCACTACCTTTAAGAATTTCAAAATAACTTCCTTTCTTATGCTATTTAACACAGGTCATTTTGAATCTTTTAAAAGCTATTTTTATTTCCCACTAGTATAACTGATAATATTAATAATATTCCTTTTGTAGTGGGTTTTTTGACCCCAAAATATGTAAAAGGGGCTTGTAATTTGAAAGGAAGATCTCAATGAGTGACAATATGCTGAAAAATTAAGCACATAAAAACTGCGTTTTTTATAAGCTTATTCACATATTAAAGAAAATATTGAATTCTCAATGGGAAATATAAAAAGGAAACATCTTTAAAATATATTTTAAAGGAAAGAATGAGCTTCGAGGGACAAAATGGCTGTGCAGTGAGTCTAGGCAGACAGGGTAGAACCCATGGTGGTCCTGCAGAGATTTTCATGCCTGAGCATGGCTTGTGATATGAAAGGAGAGTAGTGAGGACTCTGTGATCAGTCAAGTCCCTTGCGAAGCTGAGAGAGATGTTTGCCTTCCAGGGTCCTAATGAAGAGGAGTAGAGGATCATACCCAAGGAGAAGGGCTGACAGACCACTAAGCAGAAAGCTAAGTGGTTAATTCAGGACCAAAGTACTTCCTCCCAGCCTTTCTTCACACTGTCTCTCTCTGCCCTTTGCTGTAGATGCCTCTCCAAAGAGAAAGGCTACTAAGTAGAAACTTAGATTAGTGGGGAGTATATTTCCTTTGCCACTAAGGAATCAGGATTTAATATAAAATTAACCAGAGTTAAAAGCAAATTATTACAGGCCTGGGTATGTAGCTCAGTGACAGAGTGCTTCCCCAGCATCTCTGAGGCCCTGAGTTCGATTTCCAGCCCTGCAAAATAAAATTATTATGATTATTACATACCTGATGTGTGACGTTGCACTTTATTGAAGCCTAATCAGAAATCCAGAGGTGAAACTAGATATCCTGAATTGGAGGAGGTGAAAGAGGGATGGGCCAAGAACTTCTCTGTGGGCAGAGTTGCATCCTCCCTTCTCTCATCCCAAATCTCATTTACAGTTCTGTTTAAGTTTTGAAGCTGAGAGAAAAGAAGCACTGTCAGAGGGAATTGGGGCCTTTAATACCGTGCACGGCAGTTAGTTCTTGAAGCAGAGTAACTCTGCCACAGTGTTTAAAAATGAAGTACAGTTCTCAACACTCGGCGCCTCACATTCAGGAACTTCAGTAACAAATTCCTTTCACATTGGTTCCAAAGACTCCCCTTACACCTGAGGGTGAAGCTCTGGGTTTTTCAAGTGTTCAATGCAGTGTTTGGAGACAGGCACAAAGTTTCCTTTCCAAAGCAGTAGCAGTGGAGAATGGAGCCTGGGGCACATCAAGGTTTTCTTGCTGGGTCCCGAGCAATGTCAAGCTCCCCAGAAGGTGGCCTTAGAAGAGCTGGGGACTCTCCAAGTGGAACTAGCAAGAATCTGACTCCAAAGAGAAGACTCTCTGCTCTTTACAACATTGAATAGCTAAGCCTAAAAGACTCCATGTCCCTAAATCAGAATAATGCAAGCTTTATTTTACCATACGGCATGGGTATTGGTCACTAATACCAAGAGAAACTGACAGATGAGCCATCTATATCCTAGGAAGGAAGTAACACTGATTAAATTTTAAACAAAAACCTTGTGATGACAAAAACAAATATGTTAAAGGCTGGCCAAGGGCAAGTCAAT